>CAJQTU010000053.1:0-1200000 GCA_906901685.1 Desoria tigrina
AGCGTTTCTACGATAATTTTATTAAAATTGTAGATATTTTTCGCTTCTACGATCTCTCAATTAGCATTCATTACTCCAGTTTACATACATTCACTCCTACCTTCCCTCCATGAATAATAATACCCATCCATATCCATCCATATCATCCATCCATATCAACCAAGTAAATGGATTTTGTCTCCTCATTCCATACAATAACGTTTAAGAGAAAGGATCTGAGAGCACCTCAAAAAAACATTATTTTTTACAGCTCAACACATGTTTAAAACCGTAATTTTTATAAGTTAGCGTAAAACGTAAGTGCAAGAACCGTATTAAGTTATTTATAAATGTACCATTAACATTATTTGTCAAATTGAAGCCATAGTTCATTGTTAATTTTTTATAATAGGCTTGAATGTGTGGAAAGGAATATAAAAAATGTCCTTCCTTCTCATCGCTTCTTATATTTTATCACATTATTAAGGTACGTTGATCTGTAGCATACAAAATATCAAATCTTCTTAAAATACAATTAATGTGTAATTTGCAATATTCAATATTGATGTGTCATAGCAAGAAAACTTTGTATACCGTGAAGTAACTAACTGTATTTTACTATTAATTTTATGATTTTAGCATTATTTGGCCTGAAGAAGATGTATCACATCGAAACCGGTCGCCAATAAATAATTGAAAGAGATTTGACAGTGTCATATCAAAACGCCTATTTATTTCAAAATATCCTGAAATGAAACTAAAAATGTACCAATTGTAAATTCCGTCAACACTACACCAGACAATCAAACTCAAAATCAAACAAATGTTCATAAAGCTAGTCTTCTTGATTGAGATATTGCTACAGATCGTCGTAAAAATAATCGTAGATTTAAAAGAATGAGTAAGCACTTTAATGTTAATTCGGATGTTTCTAAAAAACAAAATAATATTCTGTTCTCACTATATAAATATGTAAATGACACTCCTGACTCTATCCATAACCTAATTCCCAATCTCATTATTCCAAAACCAATTCTCGCAACTTTGGCTTTAGGACCGAAATTCTCATTTCCATCAGCACCCGATTTAAATGAGCTACAAAAATGTTTAAAAGAGGGACTACGCAAAATAGGATGGGCAGTGTATTTTAAAATTGAAGGAAAGGATAACGCTTTTACAGATTATGATCGATTAGTTAACTCGATGAAGAAAGAAAATAATAGACTCAAACCTAAAATTCATTCTCCTCTTGAACCAGAACTATTTAAATCAAACATTATTGTTAAACATTTTAAGAATACTATTAATCGTAACTCCAATTTTGATGCAAAAGTAAATGAGGAGCTTGTACATAATTTATTAGATTTTTGTCAGCTGCACGATATTATAATTAAACCATCCGATAAAAATGCTGGTTTGTGTTTAATGAAAAAATCTGATTATGAAAAGGAAATCACAAAACAGCTAGATGATGAAAATGTTTATAACCCTTCAGTCAAAAATCAATATGAGAATGCAATGGAAACTTTTATTTCAACAGTTAATTATTATTCAGATTTTTTGCCACCACAATTGAAAATTAAAAAAATGTATCCTCTATCTTTTAAGCCAGCTAACTTTTATGTTTTACCCAAAATTCACAAAAAGTTTGACACATTTCCAAATGGTAGACCAATCACAAGCACTAAGGGTACAATCAATAAATGTATAAGTATGATTTTAGATTTATTCTTACAACCTTTGATAGCATTCATTCCGGAAGTGATCATAGACTCGTCCCATTTATTAATTCTTTTGAAACATTTGGAGTTATCAAGTTCTAAAAAATATGCTTTAGTAACTGTTGATATTAAGTCTCTGTATCTCGAACTATTAGTATCAGATTGCAAAAAGTTCTGTTGTGAAAGTTTTGATCGATATAAACAATTCATTGACCTGCCATTTGACTTAAGTGCAAATGATATAAAGAAACTTATGCATTTGAGCTTAGATTTTAGCTACTTGAAGGTCATGAATGAATATTATTTTCAAAGAAGAGGCATCCAAATGGGAAATAGTGCCAGCGTGTCAATAGCAAATATTACCGTCGGTATGGCTATAAAAGATATATGGAAGCCAGAAATTGTATTTAAGGCTAGATTCTTGGACGATATTTTCTGTATTGTTGACATTTCTCAGATTTCTGATTTATCGGTATGGATTGTAAATACCTTCAAGCATAATTATCTAGAATTTACACATGAGTTTAATTTTAAATCTATTAACTTCTTAGACCTCCAAATTACTCTGAATAACGATAATGTAATCAGTACAAGTCTGTACAAAAAGCCTGTTTCCAAACATGAATATTTACATTTCAAATCAAATCACCCGATTCATTTACTAGAATCATTGCCCTACTCCTGTGCATTGCGAATAATTAGGATTTGCTCAAATAAAATTGATCGACTTTCGGAATTAAATCTTATGTTTAATAAGTTTCTAAAACGCAGTTATCCACAGCCAGTCATAGATAAATGTAAGAATAAAATATCCACTGCTAATAGGTCAGAACTTTTAATTCCTAAAACGAAATTAGTCATCAGTCATTTACGGATTAACAATCCTCATATTCTATCATTTTACGAAATTTCATCACAGCCAAGCCAGAAATTAATACCGAGTAATAAAATGTACATTATAATGCCTTTCCATAAAAATATCTACAATTTTAATAAAATTATCGTAGAAACGCTACAAACAGCGATTTCAAATTGTCAAGTTGAAATGTTGAAAAAATATGCATCTGAAATAGAACTAAAAACCGTCTTCAAAATTCCAAACTCTCTTCTACGATCTCTCAATTAGCATTCATTACTCCAGTTTACATACATTCACTCCTACCTTCCCTCCATGAATAATAATACCCATCCATATCCATCCATATCATCCATCCATATCAACCAAGTAAATGGATTTTGTCTCCTCATTCCATACAATAACGTTTAAGAGAAAGGATCTGAGAGCACCTCAAAAAAACATTATTTTTTACAGCTCAACACATGTTTAAAACCGTAATTTTTATAAAGTTAGCGTAAAACGTAAGTGCAAGAACCGTATTAAGTTATTTATAAATGTACCATTAACATTATTTGTCAAATTGAAGCCATAGTTCATTGTTAATTTTTTATAATAGGCTTGAATGTGTGGAAAGGAATATAAAAAATGTCCTTCCTTCTCATCGCTTCTTATATTTTATCACATTATTAAGGTACGTTGATCTGTAGCATACAAAATATCAAATCTTCTTAAAATACAATTAATGTGTAATTTGCAATATTCAATATTGATGTGTCATAGCAAGAAAACTTTGTATACCGTGAAGTAACTAACTGTATTTTACTATTAATTTTATGATTTTAGCATTATTTGGCCTGAAGAAGATGTATCACATCGAAACCGGTCGCCAATAAATAATTGAAAGAGATTTGACAGTGTCATATCAAAACGCCTATTTATTTCAAAATATCCTGACGTGTAATATTGATTGTCAGCTAATGGGATTTTTCCATTGCAGCTTCCGGGAAATTTTATATAGCTCTTGATTACATAAGGTACACGTCTGTTGTAATAGTGAAGGTACCTGAGGAAGGGATCATTAAATCATGGTATCAGATTCTGGGAACAGCGGATTTGATCCCATTTCCTCCTCGTTTCCAATTAGAGTCAATTCGCACCATAATGTGGTTATGAATGTTGCTGACAACAGCTTTAACGAGGGATGAAATATCGTTCTATAAATAGTCCCGGATCCTCAAGCAGTATACAAACATTGAGTCATGACAGTTCTACTTTATCTATGTTGTGATTTGCGATTGAAATTGAAAGTAGTACATCCTAACGGATTCCTATTAAAAAGATATAAAAAAGTTCATTGAAATGAAGCCTAATACCGGCTATTACTCTGTAGTTTCGAACTTATAATATCCAGTTATTACTAGTTAATACTAGTTTCTCCTCAACCGATTTGGCATGCATCAAAAAGTTCGCGAGTTGATGGATTGCAAATTACAAGGGTTTTTAGTCACATATTTTGAAATGTTGTATAGCTCCATATTGTATATTAGAGGGAATTTTCAGCCTTGGAAGGCTTGCCAATACTGTTGTACTTCATACATTCTAAAGACGTGTGGTTTTTATATCCTATGAACTGTTACTGTTACACACTCGCAAACTTATGCAGACTACAGTATGGTTTTTGTCCGATGGAAACACAATACTAAATTCTAGAGAGATGAAACTGGAACTTTGATGTCTTTTAAGCCTCAACCCGATAATTAGGTACAAATGATTCGTACGAGAATGAAACTCCGTTCTCGCCTCTCTTTGTAGACTTACGATTGGAGCCTGTAACATATATATAGAATATTATAATATTATGTCGAGGAAAAAGGATTAAATTCTTCAACACCACGACTACATCATTACAGTATAAACGCTGTAATTATAGCAAATATATCCACACTTACAAGCCAACGCAGAGGGAACAAGTACAGTGGCAAACTGCAATTGAGATTCGAGATCACGGACAAGGTACGATTACAATCGAACTTTATTTCAACATGCTTTCGAATCACTCATTCCCTTTCAAACCGATAAGGACATCACATCGTACTTCACCGTAATTCATAACATATCCTCATTCTCATCTCATATTCTATCGAATATTTCACAAGCAAGGCCTCATAAAACCCCGGATTGTGCAACTCAAATTTCAGACTATTTTTGGATCATTGTTGAAACGATTCTCCTTGACTGAGCTTCTTACATCATAGTTTATTAGCCCGACCGCAGATATATCAAATATTACACAAAAGTTGACCTCGGTCCCTCGTGTACAAAAATCTGCACGTACGATCGTATATCACTATACCAACTAGAACGAGGATAGGACCCGGACCCCGGACACCCGAGTTAGCGAAATCCCGGAGCATTCTCAGTTTTTTACGGAGTGCATAGTACCCGGGTTTTCGGCCGTAGAGTACACTTAAGATTTGTCGGCCAGAGAAGCCAGAAGGTTGAGGTTAGCCTCTCTGTGAAAGTTCCATGGTTTAGAATTTCGGAGGATTTTTTTCGCAAAATCAACTCGTCTTCGTCCTGAAAGACGGGATTGTCGTTGTCGAGGAAGTTTCGAAAATGGAGGAGGTGATTGTCACCCCCACGGGTTCTGACTCTGTCGAGGATAGCCTCGGAAATGAAGGGGACTTCATCTGGGCTTACAGACCTCATCCATTGTGCATTCCTCATGTAAGTTATTTTTCGCAAATATTACCACACGTTCCAAGTTGCCTCTTCTGGTTCCAAGTTCCAACTTCCAAGTCGAAGGTAGCCTATTCTAGCCCTGTCTACAGTTAGCAGTACGTCGGCCTTGCTCTTCCTTTTACGAATATCGATCTACCGTTTCTAGAATCTAGGAAGTGGAGGTCCTCTACGAGAAATAAAGTTCTGTAGCAGTATTAAAGTAGTGGTGGCAGTAGAGGAAATTTTAACCTCAGCTTGAATCCATCCGTAGTTCATGGTCAGTTGTATCATATTGCGGCAAACGGGGTGTTAATTTAAGCAGTTTTTACTTGGGATTCGGAGATGAAACTCCGGATTAGAGGTTCACATATGCATTTGAAGGAAGGTTGAGAAGGGGTTGATTTATGTAATGGAATTTGAATTATTTATAAATTCGCAAAAATAAGGCCGTTTCATCATGCTGCTGTTGGATTTTAGCATTTCAACCTTTCAACGGACTTAATGCCACCGGGAAATAGGATGATGATAAAAAGGTCCAAGAAAAACTGCGTACAAATAAAAATAAGACATGTTTTTATCTCGGAGTTATTTTTTTCAGGAGTTGTTGAGAGATGATTTTAAATGCCTTATTTGCATTTTGCATGAACGTCTGTTGGTAATGTGTTTCAGCGTGCTATTTTTAAGGGAATTGAAAGCTAAATATAGACCTAAAATGTAATACTGTTATGAAGGAGGTCTCATATTTTTGTGCCGAATTTTTTAGCGAATAGTCATTTATGCACGAGATGAATGGCTTGCTATTGTTCATTTCAGTTAGAGCTCTGTATGTTTATGTTTTGCTGGACTTTAGAATAAATAGCTATCTCTGCGGGTTTATGCTCTGTTTATTCATGCTAGACGTTTAATAAGATTTTAGAGCTATTTTTTAAACTCTATTTAGAGTGGTTTTCTAACTATTTCTAATAGAAAGGGTATAAACTTTTAGTATTTCCTGTGGTACCTAAATTTAATATTTTTTGGTATCTCCCGTACTCTTGACTATCACTTTTATTTATGTCTCATTTCCATCCTCTGTCACATAAAATGTCAAATGCCACGATAGTTTTAGCATCCTGTCATTAAGATTACAGTTCCGAAAGGAAGTATCGGTTTTGCTAAGAAAACGTAAACAGAAATCGACTGTGAGTAGTGTGAATCATGAGATTCATGATCATGAAATCACGTTCACATTATCGTATAAATATTTCATCTCCAGTCTTCAACTCCCAACCTACTTCAAGGATACAAAACGAGCAAAAAAGTTTCTGTTGTAGTTTTTTCATGTCTTGAAGAGTCTTGAACAAATAAGATCACATGGGACTTGACGACTTGGAAATTCATGAATCACCGTTCATGGAGAAGAATGATGTTAGTTCTCCCACGTGAATATCCAGCATGTTTTTTTTTTCGACAAAAAGATCATATTTTAATGAGCGCTGACTGCTTGAGTATATACATGATCTTTACCTTAGCCAACTCACAAAAAGTAAGGCTGTAATGCAATATCAACGTTTGGATTTTAACGAGGGGAATTGTTATTGGAAATTAAAACTGTCCTACGGAATAACTGACGCATTGGGGACATCCAACTACACGTTAAAGCATCGCAAAAAATAGGCCAGGTCTAGTTTTCAGCATCGTTATTGTTGCTTGAGGCCTTATTAACTAATTGCTAAAAAATCTGTACATAGAATCAAAATACGAACCAAGCTACAACTTAATGATGTCCATATAATGCCTCAATACGCGCTAATGGATAAGAATAAATGCTTAAACTTTGACCTTAAATATACAACAGAAAATTGGAATTCAGTAAAACTTCCATAATTTTATTTATTAGTCAGTAATATTTAAGGATTCTTAGAAATGGGAATCCCGTCCCTAAAACACCCATTACCTAACCATAAATGGATTTCGGATCATTCATCATTAGGGATTCAGGTAGGTGCCGGAGCTGGATTAGCATAATCTTACAATGTCATCCACTTTTTATACTGATTGCGTACTAAATAAAAAAAACCACAAGGTCGAAGGAGTCTAAAACTCTGTCTGCTTCTTCTCCAGAGACGAGAACTTCGTTAACAGAAATGAAGTTGTCGAGTCAAAACTTTGTTATTCCGCATCATACATCAAAATCAAATCCATGTCACGCAAGGTCATATCAATTGAGTGAACGAATCCCCTTTCCACAAACTGTTACAAAATGATGATTTTTTGGGAGATTTCATATTTTATTCCTTTATCCCTGGAGGTTTTTTGGCTAAAGTCCAGGAAAAGAGACAATTTTTTCCAAGTCGGTTGGAACGAAACTACTATTCTTTGCAGTTCTATTTTCATACCGTATCATGTAGACGTGGAAATTTGATAGGTGCTACAATATTGATTTTCCCCTGCGGTGATATTATGATATGATGAGTATGAGTATAAGAAGAATTTTTTTTTGCTTTTTTTAGATTGTAGACAATATCCAAAACTACCTCAACGTTCCTGACTTGAAATCCTGCCGACTAGTCAACTCCCAGTACAATGAAATCGCTTGCCATAGTTTGGCCCGGAAGGAGGTTGTCACCTTCAATAAGTTTGCAAAGCTCTCCTCCTACATCTCCTACATCCCGATCTCAGCATCACTGTCTCAATTTACATGTACTGCCCCCACTGACGAGGCTGACACAGGAGAAGTTACCCCCACTGCTAAATGTGACACCCTCGAAGGGGACACCCCCTCAAAACAATTCGGTAACGAGTATGCTCACAGCTCCTTCCACTTCAAGTTCGACCCGAAGGCGGTGGAAGCGCCGAAAGTCGCAGAATTCTTTGATACATTCGGGTCAAACATCCGGGAACTTCGGTACACGACGGACCTGATCCCGTACATGTTTCCAATGATACTCTACCACATGGGAGACGTTTGGAAGGGGCGACTGGAGAACGTGGAGACGCTGATTTTGGAATTGAAGTGGGGGATTCCCCCAAATCTTTACGAAAAAGAGGCTGGGGCAATTCTCCTGCCAAGCGTTAGGAAGCTTGTTTTGGACATCCTCGTGACGGAGCGGGAGGCGGACCGGGCGACTAATTTCCTGCAACAATTGCTGGCATCGACGCCCAATGTCGAAGAGATCACGATTCCGGGGAATAAGAAGTTTTTCGACGACTACGTCCACGTCATTTTGGGCCGAATCGTCCTCTCATCCGATCTGTCTCGGCTGACGGCTCTCAACTTCTGCCTCGCCTTCAACGAGTCGGACGTCCGGGCTTTGGCCGATAAGAATCTGCCCCTGAAGTCCCTTATCTTGGACTTTGCAGAGATGCCCTACTTTGCCCTCATTCAGGACGAGAATAACAACGAGAATAATGGGAATCTGCGGCCGATTTTGAACAATCAGGGCATCATCCGAGCTCTCCAGACGCTCTTCCACAGAACTGCTCCAACTCTAAAGGATCTCTACTTGTGTTTCCCCTACAATTCGGCTCACTGTCTTCATCGGTTTGTCTTCCCGGAGCCGATGGTTAGTTTGACGCATCTAGCGCTGGGAGGCTTTTACGGCTCCGTTACGATTCTCGATAAGCTCCCGGTTATCAAGAAACTGGACTTGTGGAACGTCGTGTTCCATGACTTTGATTACGAGGGAAGGATTAGCGCTCAGGTCCAAGGGGAGGAGATCAGGGCCGACCACCAGAGGCGGTTTGTGCCTGAAAAGTACCTGGGGGTTACAAATGTGATAAGTTGATGCTAATCGACTCCTAAGCCTTATATTGACGTTTCTAGTTGTAAATTGTAAAGTAAGAGCCATGATGATCTTGTAGTATGTACATATTTACCTGTATTATCTATACGTAATATTTATTACAGTATTCGGGACGGGATGGTACAGGAAAGGCCGGAAGACGAGGCTAAAGGATTGGTTTAATGGGACGTGATTTTAGATTTGGGATAAAAGTATGCACGTATGTGTTGTACTCGGGGTGTGGGGTGGGTTCTATTCAGAGCAACTTTTTATCCCAAACTAAAATCACTGGCTCCATATACCATAATTATTATCTATATGAAATTAATTTTTTTATGTTGTTAATTAGTATGTACCTAGATTGATATTGATTGTTAAGACATTAAAACTTTCAAACAGTACTTTATAGCTCCTAATCTTTCTGTACTTTTAGTTCATAATGCACAGATTTCTGTAATTCCAGTTCCACAATCAATATGTCCAATTTTTGAACCTTAACCTTTTAAATATCGTAAGGAAGACTTCGTTCACCCTGTTACTAAGTATTGAGTGACTGCCTTCATTTCTGATCATTTTAGATCGTATTTCTCTGTTGTAATTCATGAACCGAAACCACATTCAATTACTACATCAAGTAGTTTACTAAAATTAATATTCTGACTGATGTTGACCTCTCTGTAAAAACAGGCTCTACGATTAAGAGTATGTGTACGTACCGAACGAAAACCAAAGAAAAATATACATAAAATTTTGATTCAATAAAATGTTTACAAATTAAATATATTATAAAAGTTCAATTACTGTTAAATCTGTCGTCGTTTTTCGTAGTTCCAATTCTAACGTTAGACGGATATTGAATTGTTCCATGTAATGATTAAAAGATACAAAAATATGATGTACGTCTTCAACCTTGCGATTGTGATCACAACAATAATACTGTTAATAAATATTCTCCTGTCGTTCATAATTCATATTGAAATTAAAAACAAATCTAAAGATAACCCCAGACTACTACGTAGTTTGTTTAAAGTATAATTTGATTGTAAATATTATGTTGTTCAATGACTTGAATTTGAAATAATGTATTAAAAGCATTGCATTGGCCAGTTCACTGGATATTAGTTTTATTCATCCGAATTTATTTCCATTTTTCTTTCCTAATTCAAAATAACTCATTTTTCATAAAATTATATATTTAGAAAACGGTTAAATTTCTATATCTGTAACAATCGTATATCAAATTTAATTTTGCAACGAACGAAGTGGGAGGCGGTTGACAATGAGTAAATGAGTAATTGTTACGTGAAATTATCAATTATTGAGGTAGGTCCGCCAAATATCATTCAACGTTTGTTGCAGGAGGCTTTGGATCTGACTAAAAAATCAAAGTAAAGTCTAATTAAAATTAAATCCCTTCAAAAAGAGGTAGGCAAACATTCACAAAAACGGGATTAAAACGGGAATCACAACCAAACAATCGGATCAGGTGAATTACAAAATTAGCTATTTTCAACTCTCTTATCTCGTATCTATCTGCAAGCAGATTTAACATCATCGAATTGGATAATTTATTCTTTAAATAGCTCGCTATTAGCTCTACTTTGATGTTCATTTATACAACTTCTTCAAGTCTTCAATAGCAACTCGTGGGCACAACTTCCCAGTCCCCAATTTATAGGACGAAAATCGAGACCAAATTTTATCAGTCAAATGACAAATCTCTGAATTTTCCTCTTGGTTTATCGACACCAAATTCTTTGGTTTTACAACAAACTCGGAAGTAGCAAGCTCGGCACATCCAAAAACGAGTCAAGACGGTTTTTTTGGGATCTCAGTCCGTTTTTTTTAGAAATTGGAAGTCCATAATATCGTACATTCAAGGCAATTACATTAACATACTGACAAAACTATAACGTATACATTGCACCATACCAACATCATATCAAGATTTATACATCGATCGCTTATCCAATCTAACTTGTAACTCGTAAGGACAGACAGGTATCAAACACGGGGTCAAGTTACATCAACATTTTGATTAACTTCCATATAATTAAGTAGACATATTATTTAAAATCGGGGTTGCATTCAATGCGCCGACCTCCTTGACTCTTCCCATCTAAACTGCTGGTGTGTGCACTCGTAACTGATTGATTAGTAATTAATTGTTGTCGTCAGTTAAAGATTACAAGCAGTTTATTCAGAGTGGCTTGATGGGAAGTGAAGATCCCTGATTTGGTATTTTTTGGTAATTAAAACTGGGCTGATCACATTATTATAACTTATTTTCGAATATATTAAATATATTATGATTATTATTATTAAACATCATATCATAAATATATTATGACGATTGCGTACCCGGCCTGCGTTGGTAGTACAGTTCTGACGCAAACAATCTTAGTTCTAAATCTAATTTGTAGAAATTGTACCAGTCTATCGTATCCGTGTTTATCTAAACTGATATATCTGGACACTTTTCTCCGGCACATGAGTTAAATTCAGGGATTGGAACCTGGAATAGAATTCAGAATTAAATGTGAAACGGGGTTTATAATTTATTTATATAGGAAAACACCCTAAAATTATGAGCTATATTAATTAAGCATTTTGACCTACCATTCTGAGCTACGATGATAATAATATCCCTCGATCGTTGAATCTGATTTTGTAAAACAGATATAATAGAACCCGGCGAAACTGGCACCCGAGATGTCTTTTATTGTGTGATCCTGTGAAAAAAGTTAAAATAAAGTAATTTAAGATCATGTAAGTACTTAATTTTCCCTAGAAAAAGCACCTCTCCTTAAATTAGGCTCATTAACAATAACACTCTCCAAATAACTCATGTAAATACCCACGGGGGCTTATTTAGGTATTTTGCATTAAAAATCTATAGATCGCTTACTGGAACAAGGAAATGCTCTTTCCATCTCATAAAAACGTAATCTGACTTTTTTAGACCGTCACAGTCAAAAGTATCAGAATTAAAGGTCTTGGAAAACTGGTGAAATGCTCCGAACTTGGACCAATGCTTCTTATCCACTTCTTCGTCGGCATCCCACTTCCTTGTTAAAAATGGGTTATTTTTGTTGATAATTTCCCCGTCGAAAAATGTCGTTAAGGTTGGGTACTCGTCTGTGAGCCCTTTGATTTTCAAGTAACCGCATAGATACCCGTTGTCCTCATCCACATGCTATATAATCCAAGTAAATTTTTCACAGAAAGTTAGACAAAATTTTTCTTCCGTCTATTTATAATTGACACTTAAATTAATTGTACGTACCAAAAGTACTACTTCAACATCGTAGCAGTTCCCCTTGGACTTCTGATGACCCTGGAACCGTGACCCGTTGTATAAAAGAGAGGTCATGACGCCTGGTTGCTTAGAATTCGCTGGGGGAGGGGGGTCTAGGAGCTTCTCGACTTTGACTGGCATCTCGTTACTGTTACTTCTCATAAGTAAACTGTCTAGAGATTTATTCTGTATTTATAATTGATTCTGACACCGAAGAAGCTCCGTCTTTTTAAGACGGATATGATATTTAGAGGTGCTCAATTGGTTTATTGAGTTATTTGCTTAAAATTCCAAGAACAACAGGCACTCTTCTGAACAGTTACTGTTGTTTTAAGACCGTTGGCGTTGTTGTAAAAGCCTGTAGAACAAAAACAACAATTAAGTTCTTGGTATTTTTGAGATAAAAATATAAGACTGCGAATAATTATGATTAATCGTTTTCCTTATATTTTCTCAATTTTAGTCCTGATTTAAACCTGAATTTGCAAAGTAAAGTAAACCTTTAGTGACGTTTTAAATGGAACGAGAGTAGTTTAACTAAATCTATAAAAAATGCTAACTGCCTATAATGTATTGTCAAAAAATTAAGGAGTTAAGTACATTTTATTTTTATTCGTTGATTTAAGGTTTAGATTTACATCCCATGTCTCGGTAACCTATTAAGAAATTACAAAATTTCATCGTCACGAAAAATAAAATCAGGAGTCAAAAACCACAAGAGAAACTTTTAGAATCAGAAACTGTCAAGAACTTTCACTTCTTACAAATTAATATAACTTTGTGGCGTTAAAAGTCGGAACTTTGTTAAAATACTTTCTCTTCAGGTCATGATTTTATATGGATATAATTTTTAATTAATAAATCCATACTGGAATTTCAATTTCAATCCTTATCAGCTAATTCTCCTTTACCTATTTAAAAACTCAATTAAAAGTCCCAATTTCACAAGGAAGACCATATAAATAGCAGAAAAGGCAACTTTTTCTAAATATTACTTAGAATTTGCATTTTTTAAACAAATCCTAAGTAAATTCAACCTCTTATTCTGTAATGGAAAATCCCCTCTTCAGTAAATTAAAGAGTCACCTCACTCAGCTGCTGGTGCCTGAACTTTGGATTACAGATCCAAACCCTTCTTGCATAATTGCTAAAATTAAATCGATAGTAATGTCTGAGCTCTAAAAACCAGAGGTAAACTACACTCTCTTAAATTCACTTTAAAAATTAACTCAAAGCTCAAACTGCTGTTACTGAACCTACAAAATAGTAAAAGTACTCAGAACCACAAGCAACTAATTAACAAATGAATCACAAACAATCCCTATCTATCGAACAATCGAGTTCATCGTCTACCAGCTTATAAATATAAACCTCATTGAGCCTTTCAACATTTTTAATTTGTACAAGTATTATCCATATCCTGACATTATTAAATCCTATACTATATTCATTGTAATATATTGTAAATGTCTTGGCTTTTTGACTGTGTCTACCATCCTACTACCATGCCCAATAAAACGAGTTTAATGCACCTCATTTTTATACTACTCTCAGCCCTTCTGATTAAATGCTACACCTGCATACTACAATTTTACAAGTCAGATTATACAGACTTTCCATTCCGTATTCGTTAGCCCAACAACCAGTACAAACTAATTTTTATATGATTCTGCAATCTGAATCTGAAACTATATATGCAACTGTCTAAAATGCCAATAAAACAATCTGAAATTAATTTGCAGAGAGGTATACACAATTTTGCACCTTTTATACTCACTCCTAACTATATCCGTCGCAGAATTAAATGGAATTTGGTACAACTGCTCTTTCTATGAATACCAACAGCCGTTATAATATTATTGCGATACGCTGACAAACTGAGCTTATCAACTTGATGAGCCAAAAAATGTTAGATAAAGTGCAGCGACGAGAATAGTGCATCGGGGGCTTTCTTACTGTAAATTGAACGCAGTTCACACGGGCTTATACGTTCCTTTTCTTGTAAATGAATTGGCAAAGTGGGATTTTGCTCCCAAAATGTCCCAACGAAACTATGCGAATCTCTTTAAAAAGTTCCAAAGTCCAAAGAGGATTCACGTCTCTTTAGAAGGTTTTTTTAAATTAAAAAACAGCTCAATCGCTCTGATTTTTTTTAGTAATGATCGATCTCTTAGGGGAATAAAATCATGTAAATCAGCCGAAAAATGAATCCTCGGCTCTTCAAGCTTTCACACTTCATATACCCATTTTTTGTATAGGAATCGTTGGTATATAGAAGATAGAAGAGGATCTATAATCCATATAGACAGAGCATCTGAAATCTAGGATCCAGTTCTAGACGAGCATATCATCGGTATCAAACGTAGCAGCTGTGAATCTGGGTTTCCTTTTCAGATACGAGCGTTTAGGCATTTACAAAACAACATTGGGTTTCTATACACTTCCTAGAAATGCAGAATATCAGCTTATCATATAAAAATACATGGAATATTTGCTGTAGAAATCAGTAATACGAGTTTCCTATTATAAATACTGCTCTGTTGGCACAATTACTTTGACGAACTTGTGTATTTTAGATAATAGGGGCATTACAATGTAAAAGGATTCGATTGCAGGATGCAGGAATATCAATTATTCTTATCGGGGCCGTTCATATGAATTGGAGATTACAATCCTGCTTACGTTGGTTGCAGTCTTAGTATTAGTCTTATTGTTAGGTTTACTAGATTTATGGGAAAAAATCTGTAATCTTACAATCTTGTTAGTCTATTTTTACAAGCGCATTTAGGAAACCTTTAAAACAAGACAAGTAAAGTTAATTAATTTAATGGCCCTGTCCTAGTTGACTCGCTGGGTAAAACTAGTTTGGCACTCTAAAGCTAGTCCCATGTTAATGATGAGTTTTACCCGGGGAGTCAACTAAGCTCTCTAGGGAGTTTAATTAGTTTTGCTACCATCATATCTTTTACAAAATAAATCCGTTTTATTGGCATTGAGGTTTAAAAAATGCACAAGACTAACGTACATGCATTTTCTAACCTCGTCCCTACACTTGAAGCGTTTTTTAATAAATAAATCACTGAAAAATAGCCCATTTCTTGCCTTATTCATGAATTTAAATTTGCCATTATGTGAATTTCACAACAAGAACCGGTTATTAGTAAAAGATCATGGAATTTGGATTCAGATTAAAAAATGACATGTATGAACAGCCCATAAATGGTAACAGTAGGCATCGAGCTGGATTGATAGTCCTCCCTTGCATTACTGCACATTGCATTTTAGAAGAGGAGGCTGGTACTATGAGGACATAGCTCTCAGTATGTAAGTGGGCTGAGATATGAGATGTTAATGTAAATGTTGATAATGCATTTTGTCTAATAGATTGGATATATATGAGCCGATGCTGTTGGGAGTTGTATTAGGTTGGTTTTAGAAGAAGGGTTGGTAAGTGCCCGCACAGTGGTTCAGGTTAGTTAACTCGTAACAGAGTTTGACGAAGCCTAGGTTCGTGTCTTGCCTCCTGCTGCAACTCCGTAAAAATGACAAAAGCTATATAAAGTAAACTAAAAAGTTATACAAAATGTTACGTTAAAAAACCCAAAATGACTACCAAAACAGTGACTTCAAAACAGAAAACCAGTGTCTATAAAAAGTAAACCATAAATGAAAAGTCTTCTACGTTTGCAAGGACCGAGTTCGGACTTGCGGGAGCTATTTTTGGCGATTATTTCTATTTCTTACTTAGCACGGGGAGTTGTTGCAGCTTATCATTTCCTTGGTTGTGGGAATTTTGCGGGGATTTTTGGCTAGGAATGTGGGTGGATGTTCTACTTGTGGGACAAAATTATTTCGGGGTTGTGATAAGTGCTGGAATTGCATGATAAGGACGGATGCTTTCGTCGACCGCAAATTGATATTTCATGAAATTCATGCAGGCAATAATGTTGCAATTTCCAGGCTGTTTTGCTTTGGAGTTTGAAGAGTTTTTGCTATTTTCTAAGCTTTATGGGTTGACTAATAAAATGACGAAATCCCTGGTTCACGCTTAAAAATTTCGTGATTAATGCTGTATTTAGTTCGATTTCAATGGGATATCTATCCATTTGATGAAGTTTTTACGTGATTTAAAAAAAACTACTGTTACTCCTCTACTGTTTAGTTAAAACATATTTCACTTCCATACATTAACTTTGTAAAACGTTCGTAAAACAAGATTTCGATCATTTTAAAGTCAAGAAATCTATTCCTATATAAGCATTAAAATCAAACTTTTCATCGTATGTTTGTCCCAGTCGGCAGGTAGAAGAAATGCTAACGTATTTCTAGTCTCAAATTAGTCTTTGTAATATTTAGTATTTGTAGATGTCACAATATTGAACTTTGTAATTTATAACTAAAGTCGGAAGCAATGGGTTAAATTTAAATATCTACAATTAACTAGTTCAATAAACTTGAGGAACCAACCGGTTAACCGAGATATACATTTATAATTATACAATGGACCGGTTCGTTGTAATCGTTATCATTATGAGGTTGAATTAATTGCATTTAGGTTATTGATACAGACAGTTCTTAATTAGGAAATGTAATTAATTGATTTATAATTTTCCATTACGATTTATAATATATGCACGGGCATAATGTACCTATGTGTTCCATAATTCAATTGAGTAATGTGACAATAATTATTTGTTTTAAAGAGAGGGGCGACAAATAGCCAACCTGAAAATGACATATCCATTGAGCATCGACAATAACATATCCAGTTTGCGTTGGATTTTATGCAATTGAGACATTTTTGAATGTATTGTTAATTAATCAATAAGAAATCCTGTTCATTCTGGTTTTAATAATTTAATGCATAGCAATACATATGATCATTTGTTTTTTTTTCGTGGAAACTCAAGACTCTTACGTTTCTCACAGATTTCTTCCAATGCCCAAACGTCTCTTAAATAAAAATAAAAACTTTAATTAACGAATAAACTCCATAATATTCCAACTGCAATTTTAGGTCCAAGCAATTAATTTTCCAACATGACATTTCGTTCCTTGACAGTTGACAGCTCGTCTTGGACAATTTAAACATTTAAAGTACATTTTAAACGGCCTAGGTTAGGTCCAGCATTTATTTGCCAAGCTTTCCTTATTTGGGCATGAGACATAATAGTACATGGCCATGTATTTCCGTTCCTGATTCTTAAATCACCTTCGCTTTCCAAAACTTTATTACTTCTTCAAAACCATAACGCGTATAATTAAGATTTCAGCCAACAAAACTTTGACCATATCAACACACGAAAACAATGGGAATTGTCACACTTAGCAATTTGTAGGGAACAATGCCTGAAATAACAAAATCTCCATTATTTTTTAATATAAAAAATTATAATGTGGAAAAGATCACCCACGACAGGTCTCTCTGTCCAGTAAAGGCCAACCCTAAAAAAACATCCCGAACTCATCTTCCCATGCAATAATCCCACAATTTGCATAAATTATCTGGATGGACATAAAACTTGTTTTAGAGCCATTAACGTCACTTTCCCGATGTTGTTTGGAAGGTTCCTTCGTTTCTTGGTATTTTGGCAGGCTTTAAAAGTAACAAAAAATTATTACCGCATCCCCTGACACAATACCTTATAATTATCATTTATTTCCATGCACCATACCTGATTGTCCCTGTCGTCGTTTGATGCAGTATTGTAACGCGATGTCCACCTTGAGACAGGACGTGTTATTTATCACATTATGCGACGCCAACTTTAATGCGAAAAATCTTATACGAAATCATGAACAGAATTAGAGGTACAACTCGGAATGACAGGCTACATCTTATATCTATAAAGTAACAATTAATATTTGAATATGCTGTGATAATTGCGAATGCCGACCATTGCCAATCACTGCCCTGGACGGTAAAAATGAAGGATTCCATAGGACAATGATGATGGTTCCTATTGTTGCTATGCAAAAAACCCCTTCGTATATGTCATTCTTCATCATCATCATCTTCGTTCATCCTGTAGGATAAAAGGATTCGCAAATTCGCAATAATAGACTAATCTTAATTCGGCTGTCCTGAAGGAAAGATTTATCAGGATAAGGAATTTTTTTAAGCTTTGAAATGTTTAGGATTTTAGCAGTTTTATTAGTAGCTGCGGTTGCAGCCCATGCTGCTCCTATTGAAAGTCTCAGACTGAGATTCAAGATTTCAGGAAGGTAAAAGAAACTGATTTTCGTATTTTTTCTGATTTTTTTCAGACGATTTATTCGGAAAATGGAACGGCTGAAAACTTCAATTAAAAATTTTGTAATTAAAGGGATTTTGCGGACAAAGACAACGTGGGAGATGGAGATCCGTATATTGAAGTTTATGTCACGGAAGATGGTAAAAAAGACGAAATCAAACTCGGACAAACTGCAACCTTAACTAATACTAAGAATCCGGATTTCGGAGATGTTTTTGCACTTGACTTTGTTCGGAGCAAGCGACAGGTAAATATACATAGTCATTATATCTTTAGCCTATTTTCAGGAGCTAAATTCTAACTTGAAGACACCGTCCACAAATCTATGAATCTTAAAAAACTTTATTTATTTTGCAGAGACTAACATTCAAGGTATATGATCATGACAATTTGAGAGGTAAATCTACTAAATTCATCAATTTAATTTAGCATTTATGCACAATGACACAAAATCAAACTTTTTAACAGAGGACGACAAGCTGGGTATCGCTTATGTCGACGTTGCTGATTTTGTTGACAAAGGCCAACATATTAACGCCAACCTCAATAAAAAAGGGTATGAAAAATTGCTTTATTAACTTTAGATTATGAATGTCTGCTTCATGTACACTGTAAGAACAAAAATTATGATCGAACAGTTACTTGATTCTCGATACCGTTGACCCTGTGGTAACACCTTCTCCGGTACAAACTCTAGTACCCGGTGCGGTTGTTCAGCCAATCGTTCCCGTCGCCCAAGTTGCTCCAGTTGCCACAATTGCTGGTGGTCAAGCCGTCTTCCCTACTAATGCTCCAATGAAGCTTAAGTTTAAACTGTCGGCCAGGTAAAATATCCTGTTTTAAAACTAACTCGCTCATCAAAAATGCTACAGTAATTATAGAACCGTTTTTAAATGAAATAGGGACTTGCCTGATAAAGATAAAGTGGGAGCCACGGACCCCTTTGTCGAAATTTACGCGACTGAAGGTGCCAGTACTAAGCAAACGAAAGTAGGCCAGTCCGCTGTAATTAACGATAACAATAACCCAAACTGGGGAGAAACTTTCGAATTCCAGTATGATCCTGCAAAACAACAGGTTTTTGCGATTTTCTATTAAAAAACGCTGCCTTACATTTGATTTAAAATTTAATGTAAAATTTGCATTCCTTCAGAAATGGTACTTTGAACTCAAAGACTCCGATTACGGTGATACGGACGGTGTGGGCAAAGTCTGGGTTACCGTCTCCGACTACGTTGCAAAGGGTCAGAAGTTGACAGTCAATTTGAGCAAGAAGGGGTAAGTTTTTTAATCAAATTTGTCAAGCAAGCTGTCAATCTAAAGTTTGACTTCCAATTACAGTACACTGACAATCGAATCAACGGAACCAGTCCTTGCTGTTGCCCCTCCTGCTGTTTACCATCCAGGTCAACAAATCGTTCAGCCAGTACAGCCTGTTCCACAATATATCCAACCAGTTCAACCGGTATTGGTTCAACCCGTTGTGGTTCCAGTGGCCCCAGTTGCTCCAGTTCCAATACTTCTTAAATTCAGGCTTTCAGCAAGGTATGCCACCATAATGGGATTTCTTTTAAACCCCCCGAAATAACCCCCATGGGTTTTCCAACGAATCTGACATTGAGAATTTTAAAAACTTAAAATACTTGGTACTTAAAGGGGCCTAGATGACAAAGATCTAGTAGGCACGTCAGACCCGTATGTTAAAGTTTACTATAAGCAAGGATCAGATAAAGAGGTTCTCATTGGAAACACAAAGAAATTCCAAGATCAAGAAAGTGCGGATTGGCCTGATATCTTTGAATACACTTATAATCCAAGTCAAAATCCAGTAAGTTGCTTATTTTGAAACGTAGGTATGGATTATATGTTTGTTAAAATTTGTCGATGTTAATGCCTTTTCTTTCGTGATTAGAAATGGCACTTCCTTGTCCTAGATGAAGACGCAGGCCGAACGGACGAAGAACTTGGGGATGTCTCGGTTGATGTCAGTGAATACGTTCAGAAAGGTCAAAGCATGACTTTGAATTTAAAGAAGGGATCCCTGACAATCTCAAAGGCTTAAACTGAACCTCTCTCAGTATTTTGCAAAAAAAAAATCCGGTGGGGTTTTGCTTTCTCGATTTCTCAACCATTTTTAATTTGCAATTTTTATTTGATAATCTGTGTAATCTCTGTATTTATAATTCCTTACAAACTCAAAAATGTAATAAATCAAAACAGAACGAAGGGTAACGTTTCAAAGCTCATTTATTGCTCCAGTGTTATGCCTTGGTCTCAGGAAATCCATTATCTTGGAAGACTTGCTTCAAGAAAATCGCTGAGTCTTTTGGTACCCGTGCGAGATTAGGATCGCTAAAGTTGACGTAATGAGTTCCAAAGCGTTGCCTAATCCAAAAAATAATTCCAGTAAAAAAAAGTTTCCAAAAATAAATAAAGCCATCTCAAAATACCCTTACGTGTATCCGGCAGCCCATTCATAGTTGTCCATAAGGCTCCAAGCTGTATATGACCTGACATCGGCTCCGTCTAAATTCACGGATTTGAGGAGTTCGTTGATATATCGGTTGTAGTAGCTAACCCGGCCGGTATCGTTAAGGGAATCCACGTCTCGATCAGCAAATCCGTTCTCGGTGACGTAGATTGGGGGACGGTTGTATTCCTTGGTGATCCAGTTTACCAGCTTCCGGAATCCCCAGGGAACGACCTGTTAATTCATCATAAAAAGAGTAAGGTTTTGAAATGCATTCAAAATGAACTTTATTTCAGAGTGGGGCTTCAAGGGGGTTTACTTTTCAAGGGGTCAGAGGGGCGTATTTATCTAAACTTCTAATAAGACTACTGCTTATAAAATTACTATAAATTTACTTTAAGCCAAGGGGCAGCACTTCCTTCCCATGCGGGGTCGATTTCGCTGCCAGTGTTACTATCACCGTCCAAACCTGGTGAACCTCCTCCAGTTGGGAAGACATAATTAGAAGTGTAATGGTTCAGCCCAATGAAATCCAGAGTTCCTTAAAACACAATTAATGAGGCCATAAATTTCAGAGCAAATTCTTATAAAAACGCAACGCTTCAAACAACACTGATTAATTCAAATCCAATTAAACCATTTATAATCTGCGTCCATTCTGCATCAAAGGAAGGAAGTCTCGAAGAATTTCTGCCTTCATTTTGGCTCTTTTGGTCAATAAGCTCCCTCATGATTGGATGGTACTCTCCTCGATACAATGGGTTAGCAAACCAGCCAAACTAATTCCAAAGGTAATACTGCCATTAATCAGCCTTGTACTACTTCTTGTAGTTAATGTGCTAGAAATTAGTAAAATCTGATTCGTACAGCAAATCGCATGGATCGGTCAGACGCTTCAACATCAGCGGGATTGCTTAGGTCTCTTGGTTCCGCCCAATTGGAATTCAGGGTTATCCCGACCTGGCCCATCTGAGTGGGCTTGAATTCCGACTCGTAAACTCGATAAGCGAGCCCATGGGATTTGAGAATCGTGTGGGCACATTGATAAGGCTTTTCCGCAGGGTCTTGAATTCCTGTTCAAATTTTATTGGTAAATATTATTTTTAATTAAGAACAACAGATCAAAAAATTTTCCCGTTTTAGAGTGTTTAAATTGACAAACCTGGAGCATTTGATCCATATGCATAGCCCAACTGACAGACAACCCATGGCTCATTAAAGGTAATCCAATCCTTAACCCGATCGCCAAAAGAAGCGTAAAGAATCCTTGAGTAGTCTTCGAAATGAGGAGCGATCTCTCCATTCGGCCAACCACCGATATTCTGCAACGGTTGTGGCAAGTCCCTGGAATTTGGATTTTAATTTAATTTTTTTGAAATTACTTAATTTTAATGCGTTTCAGAGGTCGTACCAATGGTACATGGTGACGAAAGGAGTAATGCCATTAGCAATGAGGGCATCGATGAGCTTGTTGTAGTAGTCAATTCCAGCCTGATTAACTCCACCACTTAAGGTACCGGTGGGTAAAATTCGTGACCATGCGATCGAGAAACGGTAGAAATCAGCCTTTACAAAGGATTTTAAAAGATATTTTACTATTAATCATTAATTAACTCCCACGCCTGAACCATGTCTTAAAATCATATGAACGGGGCCATTATTTAGGGGGAGAATTATTCCGGGGAGCTCGTTTTCTTGACATACCCCAATATCTTTAAGAATAGCCACGTCATCAAGATATTTGTGATATGAATCACAGGCTACATCACCATTACTTCCGTCGTTAATGTTGCCTCCATTGTTTTCATGAGACCACGTATCCCAAATGTTCTCACCTTTGCCTAATTAATTCCAGTTTTATAATTTTATTACTTAAGAAAACGTCTGTAAATCAGGCGTTTAAAATTGCGTCAAAAGATAAATACCATCAGCATCATAGCCCCCTTCAATTTGATAAGAACTGGTAGCCAAACCCCAAAGGAAATTGTCCGGAAAAACGCCATATAAGAACTCGTCTCCTTGACGTGGTTTACCTTTTGACCCTACCGTGGCCCCTTGTAGTGAGGACACAAATCCTAATACTAATACTAACGCTCCTGCAAACTTCATTTTTTCTGCCTGGTTCAGAGTTAAAAATGTAAGAGTTCCAAGAAATGATTTCGAACGGGGTTTTGTGCAATGTGTTATCTCTTAACACGTAGTTACCGATCAGTTTGATTAGATTTTAAAAATGTAACTGTGTCATGTTTCATGGAATGTCAAGTACTATTCATCAATAATCACATAATCGGTGTCAGCATATTCAGACTATCAGACAACCATTAATTGTCTTTTTATTGCCATTTCAAGTTATCTGGTTTCTGCTCCGTTTCAGTTTCGTATCTTTGTGCATTATCACGGCTGTCATTTTGACAAAAATATCAATAAATCTGTACTTAAAATAAGTTTCACGTATGCTGCAAATTTTCCACAAATTAACCTTTATTTTCACATTTTTTCGACAATGTGTCGGCCTAGTTATAGTACAATGATACCCTGGTATAATGTCAATAGAATTTGCTTATTCATTGAATTACATCCTCACAACACAACTTTACGCTGCTGCCTGTTACAACTATCTTACGTGGAATCAGAATACATCTCTTTCTTAGCTGAATACATGTTAAAAATAATATAATTTGGCGTATGTATGCATAGGTTGCGGTAAATTAAGTATCGAGTTTACATAAGATCGAATATTCTATTTAAACAATAGATACAGCTAATTTTCAATTTAAGGCTATCGTCCCAATATCCCAGTCCCTCGAAAATCCATTAGTCTTAAAGAGTCTATAGAGGTACTTTGCTGTACTCCTTGCAGTTCTGGGCTTTATGGGATGATCAAAGTCCACTCGATGAAGTCCGTAAGATATTCTGTAATAGTATCAAAACAACCATTAGTTAGCATTTAAAAATTAGGAATAAAGTCCCCTAGGGACTTATTTCGGGGTGAGGATTTATTTAGTAATTTCATCGTATATAGACTTACGTGAACCCGTACTCCCATTCCCAAGAGTCAACCAATGTTCCAGGGAGAAATCCTGCCACATTGCATCCATCCATAACCACAGACTTCAAGATCTCATTCGCAGTTTGCTTAAAATACAAGATTTGTTCTAAATTCACTAAGTTTTCAATATCCGCTCCTTTAAGTGGTACACCAGAGGCACATAATAGGGTCGGAGGGTTCCCATAATGATCTTTGATCGTGTTTAGAATGTTCCTTATTGTCCTGTCCGATTTGAGACAGTTTGAGATTACTGGGTTGTGTATCACTTCGTTTTTGGAAACATTATTGGCTTCATGATCCAAGGTTAGGAAATCAAAGGGCATCTTCAAAAGTTCAGTCCAAGACTGGGATGACGTCCGTTTCAAATTGTTGTTGTTGTTGTTGTTGTTGTTGTTGTCATTGCTGTCGTCAATAGATTCAGAGGAAATTAACGAAGATTTCAATGGAATGAACTTGGAATTCCCAGAGATCCCGATATTCCCTTTCTGCCGTAACTTAAACTCGTCGTAATAAATCTGATAGGCTAAGGAATGGGCCTTCAGTAACTGCTGGTAAACTTTGTGAGGAAGGCCGTCCTTCCATCCTTGGATTCCAGGTGGATGGTTTCCGTTTCCGAAACTACTAACACTGTGTGACCAAGGATCTTGGATAGTGATCCATCGTCTTACACGGTCGCCGAATTTTTTGAAACATAATCGAGCGTAGTTTGCGAAACACTGAACCAGTTCGTCGTCGAGCCATGTATTTGGGTACTTGTCCACCAAGTCTTGAGGTAAGTCCCAGTGGTAGAGGACAATGATGGGCTCGATTCCATTTTCCACGAGGGTGTTGATCAGATCGTCGTAATAGTCGAAAGCGGACTTGTTGATTTCCGTAAGGGTTCCGTTTGGCAGGATCCTTGACCAGCTTAGTGAGAACTTGTAGCAATTTGCCTGTTTTTAAATTTAAAAAAAAAGTTAGTTTCAAAGTTTAAAAAAATAATCAATTTTTCGAAATTTCAATGGAAATAAGTTGAACCTACATTCATTGCTTTTAAGAGCATAACGTCTTGTTCAAAGCGTCGATACGAATCCGCAGCGCAGTCCCCTCTACTTTTGTCCGCAATTGCTTTTCGATTTTTACGGCACATATTATCCCACCATGTCTGACCCTTTCCTGAAATCATTAAACCAATGTTAAAAATCATATAAAATTGACAACCAATTTAATGAATCCTTGAAAATGAAAAAAATTCAAAAATTCTGAATTTAAATACCATCAAAATTCACAAAGGATTCCACTTGATACGCCGAAGAGGAGCTTCCCCATTTAAAATGGTCTGGAAATTGACCATAATAAAATTCCTCCGTTCCTATCTTAGAATGGGCTATCTGAAAATTTAAACAGATTTGATGTCTTTAATTAACAAGTACAACTAGTAAAAACCAGTTTACTAACTTCTCTTTCTTGGAAATCGACACAAAAAAGCATGCTAGTTGTGAAACGTACCGGCATGGTCGGTAGGTCGATATCAATCGGTGTTGGAACCATCTAAGAATACAGGTTCAACTTCCACTACTATATGTATATAAACGCTTGTCAAAAAAATCGAGAAGACCGTGTCCTGTCGACGGGAAAAAGGGGACTAAACTTCTCCTCGAAAGATCAGAAACCTTTTAGAGTATGAATAGTATGAATTACTACGAAATGTTCATAACAAACCAAGCCGTAAAAATAACAAAGGGGAATTCTTGGAAAAGTGATGTAGCAAATTCTGTCAAACTCGTAATGACTTATAATGAGTAGGATTACTTGTGTGAGTCAATCCCAATAATCTACTACAGGAGAGATAGCTTGTTCACGTTACGAGGGGAATCCTATACACGCGAAAAACGAATAACCCTTGGTTTCGTTCTAAATTTCTAATTAATTAATTTTAACCCAGTGTGTATATAACCTACGTAGCTTTCTATCTCTTTTTCTCACACTGCGTTTATCAGACAAGTGATCCTGGTATTTGCTAAGTGAAAAACGTACATAGGCGAAGCTATGAAATGAAACACGTAGGAATATGACGTAAGATGCATTTTTTTAAGAATTAATCATACCATTTAGTATCCAGATAGCTACGTGGTCATATCCGAACCAATGCGTATTTGCATCATTAGTCACAAAAACAACACGTGCAAATTAAATCATGTTCTTAAAACTGCAGAATCTGGTTTTTATTGTGGTCTCTATTTGATTATCTGCTCTTGATCAATCGGAATTTGTTTCCATTTGAGAGTGGAACAAGAACAGGGTGATGAATAATTTCTATAACGTAAGAACTACAATAAAATTCCCCATGATGTCATTCCATTGCGATGACCAATGTCCCTTTGATCTAGCTACATTTTATGATTTTATGTGGGGAATTAATTAGGTATTATATTCAATATTAAATGGACTGAGTATGGAGGTTTCCAATTGGGCAACATGACACATTTATCTCAAAGTAGTACAATAAATATATTTATTAGGTTGGACGGAAGGCTTTTATTGTCTGATTAATCGGAATTGTTGTGTTCCAATATTCTGAAAGGGTTTATATTTGGATTTCGAGATAAGTAGCCTTCTTGGAAGCGTGTAATGAAATTGCTCCTTGATTACCAGCTTATACAAGTTATTTATAATTGGATTCCGCATAGTAAGTTATACAATAACAGGATAGCAGTTGGTTTTAATCGGCTTGGCAGTTTGCAGAAACGTTGATTGACTACAAGAGGAATAATTGTAGCCTGTACTATGAATTTTAAGCCACATTCAGTTTAGCAACGCTAGGAACTAGTTGCAGGTTCATGTTTTTTCATAGTTTCGTTAATTTTTTGTTTCCCATTTCTTGGAAGCTAGAGAACTGTACCATTATTAAGTGCTGGGCTGTAGTTATGTATTAGCATGCGAAATGTGAGTCTGAAATCTGAAATGATATTTATTTATGAGTGTAATACAGTATGCATGAGAAGCAGAAGCTACAAAAAACAGTCCGCTTGGTAACGAGGATCAGAAAGCCTTCTTCTCTGTCATTCTCAGAAAGGCACAAGGCCCTTCATCATGCTATATAGCAATCTTTATGTATTTCCAAGAATTCGTTTTTCGTAGGATTAGAGAGGAAACTGCTGCTTTTATGCTGCTTTTCCCTTCCCGTTCACATAGAACATGCACAAGTATTGGTAGCAGAAGGCCATAATTGTTTGTGAAAGGGACATAGTACTTGGAATAACATTTACTTAGGAAATCCGTTATCTCTAAATAAGTCTGTTAGGAACTGAGCGGATTTTTTGGGCGTTCGGGTTTTATGTGGGCTGTTCCTATCCACCCGATGTAGTCCAAAGCCGAACCTGTGCATAAAAAATAGCAATGTAATACCCGGAATTATTTTTAGCTTTTGTGTGTTGTGGTTTTTTGACAGGAATTAGTCTGGAATTTGATGTTTCCAGTGTAATACTGTAAATTAGGGTTTAAAGACCCCTTGGGTTTGTATTTTTAAAACTTATAATAAGAATACTTTTCGTCTAATTTTTTTTTCTCGGATAAACAGGTGGAAAAATGCTAGGAGCTTCGTTTTTAGGAACTTTTAGTTTTCGTACCCAATTAAGGGTTGGGGTTGTATTGGGAACGATTTTAAAATCGGCAATTACAGTATAATTTCTTAATAGGAAATATGGCTTACGTATATCCATTTGCCCACTCAAACACATCAAGGAGACACCAGGCATAGTATCCTTTGACATTGCATCCATCCAAGTCAATCGCTTTGAGAGTCTCGTTTATATGTCCCTTGAAATACTGAACACGATCATCATCATCTAAATGATCCGTTTTCTCACTACATCCATTTTCAGAGATAATCACGGCAGGGTTTCCGTATTGCTTTTTAATCCAACCTAGAGTTCTACGGAGTCCATATGGGACATTTCTTTGCCAGAAGGCTCCACAGGTTGTCCAATTGGGATGATCTCGAGATCTGTCTGTTTTTGAGTCCGCATTCCAACCTGGTGAGTTGGTTTCTGAATCTGATACAATTCCAGGAACAAAGGACCTCACTAGTTCCGCTGTGTAGTAGTTTAGGCCGATGAAATCAAATGATCCTGAATAGAACGTGGGAGTATTAGCCTTATTTTCAATGCATTTTTGTAATTTGATGTATTGAGGCTGGTATTTAGGTGCGAGACTTTTGTTGCCCAAGGGTGAGCAGCAAGAGGACGAAAAGTCCTAGCCTTAAATACCAAGCTCTGTACTATTTATTAAATTATACCTTTCACCTTCGCAGACCAATCAGAATCGAATTCGGGTAACCTGGATGTTTTTCTACCCTCTTCCTTGCTTTTTCCATCGATCTGTTCCCTCATAATTGCGGGATACTCACCGAAAATCAAGGGATTAGCTATCCATCCGAACTATTTAAAAAATGAATTACACCGCTTTAAAATCTACTGTACTTACTTTTTTAATAAATTTTCAATACCCGAAATTGGAAAGCCCTTTCCGCTGCTTCCAAATCGTCTTTCGAATCGGCGTTCAAAGGAGCATAATACGAAGTGTCGATGGAAATTCCAACCGTTCCTTGTTGTTGCTGATAAAACTCTTTTTTATAAATATGATAAGCAATTGCGTGGGCTTTAATCATTGAGTGTACAGCTATATAAGGGGACACTTCCGGATCTTTGATTCCAGGAGCAAAGATTGCCAAATCATACCCTTGAATGGAAAAAATGTACGGCTCATTTATCGTAATCCAAGTCTTGACTCGGTCTCCGAATGTTTTGAAACAGAGTCTGGAGTATTCCCCGAAAAGCCCAATTATTTCTGAGTTGCACCAACCATCCATTTCTTGAAGACTTTGGGGCAGATCCCTAATTTTAAGAGATGTAGATATGTATTTTTAAATCGGATTATCTGCTGAATTCATTGTCATTCATTTTAATGTGAATTGTAATTTACCAATGGAAAAGGGTAGCACAAGGCTGGATCCCATTAGCAAGAAGTTCATTGATTAAGTTGTTGTAATAATCGATGCCAGGCTGATTTATTTTTTCAGTTGTCCCTTTTGGGAGAATGCGTGCCCAGGAAATGGAAAACCGGTAGGTATGTACCTTTTAAATTATAAATTATTAGTACATTTCAGCATTTCCGAACAAAATTTAATTTCAATATGATTTTCATACCCCCATATTCTTCAGAAGTTGGACATCCTCCTTGTACCGGTGGTAGGAGTCCATTGCCACGTCTCCGTCGCTTTTGTCCTCGATTTTGGAAGGCTTTTCATGGCAAAACCGGTCCCAAATGCTTTCACCCTTCCCTGTTAAACAAAATGACGGGCCGTAAATGTAAAACAGTGGTCGTGTGTCAAGGACTTATTTTTTTGCAAATTACAGAAAGAACTAACCATCATCTTTCCAGCCACCTTCGATTTGATATGCTGAACTCGCAACTCCCCAAATAAAGTCCTTTGGAAATAGGCCGTAATGAAATGGATTTTCTGATTCTTTTGGAATTGACATTTTGTTTGAAATCTAAATGTTATTTTTTAATTTGAAATATCTATTTGGGTATTATGATTTAAATGATAGTTTAAAGCTTATGAGTGAATCCAATTTAATTAAAAGGTATTAATATGGGGTATTGGTTTCCCAAGGATGATTCCCTATTAATTGTGAATTGACTATGATTAACTATCAACTATTTATTTTGTTAATTTCCCTCTCGATTATTAACTAAATAGTATTTTAGAGAGTATAAATGAATGGAATATGGAACCCATGTCCTGTCTCTCCATAATCATTGCCCTTGGACTCCACATGATTATGTATTTACACACATTATTGCAATGCAATGAATAATGTCTGGATTCTTACTCAGCGTTTACTGCATCTACAAGCATAAGCTTCAGGTATATTTTATTATAGACTGACTGGCAAATACTAGTCAGCAGAAAATGCAAATATTAATCAATGAATCAATTTAATATTTTTATCAAGGTTATTGGGCCCGGACAGATTTATGGCTTGCAATTTATAAGTTGAATTCATTTGTCATTGGTCTTCGTTGACCTTATTAATTACATTTTTACAAGATAATTTCACGGGCCGGTTACCAAATATTTAGTATTTTTAATGCTTCAGCTTCACTTTAATATACTCGTGCTTCTATCTGCATAGGCGAGATATAATCTGCTCGATGATAGGAATCGTGAATAATTCGTATGAAAATTTGCTGGAAAGTCGGCATTACGGAAAAGACCCCAATTGTGAATGCAATAACTTATGTTGAATTGAAAAAATTGAAGGCTCTGTAAATTGTGGATGTGTCATTTATTTTAAGGTAAAAATTTTTATTGGAATTATTGAAGTAAATTATTTTGGCCCAACATACATGAAACATTGCCGGTTAAAAACTTCAAAACGAGTTGGCTTGTTAATAAAGAAGCGGAACAACGTTTGCAGAACAGGAGAAGAAAGCACTTACACTACCATCAAAATTAATTTATTTTAAAACCCTTCGACATTATAAAAAGCCATGACACCCTCGACCATAGCCTTGACCGAGTCGAACGTCTCTTCTCCCATTGGAGTGATCTGCTCGGGTGGTAGGGCAAAGCCGTGTTTTCCGGTGTCACGGAGCTCGTAGCAGTACGCGAATTTAATCCCAGCAATTCCCTTTGCAAAGTCCTCGCTACCTCCAGCAGCTTAAATATTTAAAATGAGTCAATGAAATGGAAAAAACTATAAAATGCGAATTCCAAAACACATATTTTGTATTTTCGTCAAATCTCCCTAAGTAATAAAAGGCTATGTAAGATGAGTGCTGAAGCCGACTTGCGCAGTCTGCTTCCTCCACTCTCCACTACTACCTCTCCACCACACACACAGCCGAACCGATTCTTATCATAAGTATAAGTCATCTTCTCCTTCCACTCCGCTCCTTCGTTCTTCATTCCAATTCTCGGATCGTTTCCCTCTCTTCCTGCCTCCCGATTCAATCACAATGCCCCAATTCCTTTTTTATTCTAAATTTACCCACGACATGAATCCTTTTACGAAACAATATTTTTCCCGTCTTTATGTCTCTTCTTCCCAACATGCATCACCATCATCACCCAAACCCAATCCAGTTACAATTTTTAATACGTCGTTCGAAACGTATGACCAAGGGCTTTTCAACGATGTAATGTTAGGGGGGCTGGGTCACCTCCTGATCAGAAGGGGACGGGGGATGGGGTTAAAAATAGTCAGATCTATTCGTGTGATACGTCGTTCGAAACGTATGACCAGGGGCTTTTCAACGATGTAATGTTAGGGGGGCTGGGTCACCTCCTGATCAGAAGGGGACGGGGGTCTAAGTGGTTTATTTAACCCGAACCTCAATCCTCATCATTCACTCTCTCGCCTCACGACTACACACATCACCAAGTTGTTTTTTCAACCCGAAGTGGATTTTTCAACCCGAAGTGGTACCGTTTTACCGAAGTTATTCGAAATGTACCGTCAGTACTTTCCAAGTGAAAGTCCGAGGGGCAACATTCGGAAAGGGGTCCACGTCCCTTGCCCTGGGTGGATACTACGAAGTATTCAGCCAGCAGACGCTTCCGTACTTAACAAAAGACTAGGAAAAAGGCCCGTCGCCGACGTGCACAAGATCTACCTCTTAAATCCACGAAACGGTGTCGTGAGGAATTTTGAAAATTCACCGTTTCTAGGATTTAAGAGGTAGATCTTGTGCACGTCGGCGACGGGCCTTTTTCCTAGTACCTGCATAAAGAAGTTCGGGAGATGAGCCAGTCTGATACTTCGTTCCATATCTCGTCTCCAAAGCGGCAGCAGCCTTATTAGCAACTGCCATTAAGTCAGCCTTATCCTCAACCGGGACATCGTCATAGCCCCATGGGGTAAAGATCATTTGGGAATAGCTGTGCATCGTGATGAACAGCTTGAATTGATCCTTTCGGTCGTAAATGTAGCTTTGAGTTTGGGAAACTTCCGGTTCGGATGCGGCGGAAGGCCCTTTGTAGATCTGGCTGCAGGGATTGGTTGATGTCCCCTTTCCTAAATCATCGAAATCGAACATATAATAAGTTTAACAAGCAATTTTGAGCGAACAAAAACAAAAATCTAAACATGACCTAACTTACCTCCCCACTTGTAACTCCAATTCCTATTTGGATCTGTTAATAAAGTTACAGTAGTAATATCATTTATTTTTGCAAGTAAAAGTGGAGATTTTTAGCATTTGTATTATTTCCTAAACGAACCTGTTCCAATGCAACCGAAAACATTGGCCATGAAGCTACCATCGTTGGACCTGGTTTTTCGCCACATCCGGTCCTTGTTATGAGAGTACTCATAACCATCGGGATTCATGTTCGGAACGATGTACCAATCTACGGAGTTCACCAGCCGGAAGTTTGAACCTCCTCGAGTTGCTTGAGAAATCAGTTCATTAGCGATGAAAGTGACGGTGGCCGGAGATGCCCATTCGCGAGCGTGAATCCCCCCGTCCAGCCAAACTGCCGGTTTCGGCGTGTCCCCTCCGGTTGAGATCTTCATCAATTTCATTGGGCGGCCTTCGGAACTCTGACCATAGGTCTCGACCGATACGAGAGCGGGGTATTTCGTGGCCATAGTGTCCATCCAGTCTTGGATCTTTGAAATACAAATTATTTTAAAATACAGGAATGTAAATCCTGTAAAAAGGACAACTTCTTTTTGTTTAAAAAAATACTGTTTAATTTATGTAGTAAACCTCGCAAAACTTGAACGAAATGGCCATTTTTAAAAAATAACTCTCTGTTTTGTATAAAATCTCGTCAGATTTGTATCGAAAAGCATTAAAACTCCTGTAGTTATTTTGTAGTTCTTTCCGAGTTTCTTGGAAGAACTTATTCCAGTAGGGACTTATACTGCAATTTTCTGGAATTTTCAATAAGCATTGGTATTTTAAGCCAAAAATCTACCGTTCTTAGAGGATGATAGGCTCTCCAATGGAGTCCAACATCTTGTCTCAGCAATTGATCGTTCCTAGCTTTTTCCGCCTCAATTTCCCTATACAAATTAAACTGGGTTAAAACTGATCAACATAATAATATTTTTACATATTTAAATACTAATTAAAAGAAATTTAAAACACGTTTGCAGATCCAAAATCATGACTTCATATGGGACATTCAGGGCCGAGAAAACCCTTTTGAGGTTGTCCACTTGTTCAGGACAAAGTAGGACATCCGTAGGCTGGTTCATGCTTGGGGGTGTTAGGAAATCGAAAAGTACGTCGGAGAGGTACAACTGATTTAGGAAGTCATAGCCAAGTCCTTGGGTTACGTTCGAAACCCTCAGTACTTGGTACCTGAAATTAATGTGGAATTAGTGTCATTCTTATGCCCAAAGTTACTGTGTAAATTAAAAAAAAGTACCCATCATAGGTCTTAATATCGTCAAAGGCACTGTTCTTGACAACCGACAGTAAGCAAGTCAAGGTTGATAGAACATGGGCAAACCCGGCAGCTATAGTACTCTCCATTACGACTTTTTTGAAGATCCGACACCGTCAGTCTGGGACTCCAAGAGGGATTGATCGAATTGACGAGAATGTCATTAACAAAAGGGTAGCCTTTTATACTGTTTTTGTTTTGGCCGTGAACTTGACAGCGAGTAGAAGAAGTACAAACGACGTACGTGATATCATGAATATGTATAAATACATTTAATACAGATGCAGACATAATAATTTTTTAATGGTAATGAATCTGGGATGAGAAATAAGTTAAGTACTAATTAATTCAATAATGCAGATGCAGAAAAAACATAGCAGGATTACAGCCTTGTTTGTTTCATACAGAGACAACTAAATGTCGGTTTTAGTTAATGAAACGAAGATTTTGATAAACTTTCATAAGCTATTGGTATTTTAATGCAATTTCTCAGGTAGAATTATGGTCTTTTCAGAGTGAACACATGCTTTTTGAATGAGAAAGCTTTATAGCGGTTTAAAATCCACTTTCAGTTAAATATGATAAATTATCCCTTATAAAAGAACGTCAAGATTACTATTAGGGATTGATGCATTAATAATTAATTAATTATGAATTGCAAGAAGCAAATCCTTTGTCGATCTGATAGTACCAAGGTATTTGGAATTTACCCATCTTCCAACATCAATTTTAAATCATCACATCAATAACTCAAATCCAGGCCTTTTGCATCAACATCCATTGCGAGACGAATTAAAAAAATGAAATGTCTAAGTCTATGAAAGCAAGCAGGCTATATTATACAAATGCAGCTTCAAATAGAATTAAAATTCCATTTATAACTAACTAACTGTTCAATTAGTCTTATAAATATTATCTAAATATAATATCTCTCTATATTATAAGTTAATGAGAGCTCGACTGAGCGAATACGAAAAATTTATTGTCTGAATTTTTTCGAATTTCTAAGTCAGGAAACGATGGATTTATGTATTCTAAGAATAACTGTATTTAAAGCTAAACTAACTGTTCAATTAATACCCATCCCAATTAAAAATCTCATTCAGTCTTTCAGCTTTTACGAGGGATTTCTCAACAAAACCAGTTGTAGAGCCAGACATATTACTATAACAGAGGAAAAAGGTAGCTTTTGGTGAAGTTCTGTCTCCTTTTAAAAACGAGTTGGAATGTAGCCACGGCGGATGTAGCACTAGAGATTGGGATGCCAGAGTCTGGCGTGTTCGACGAAAGCCAGAAAAGCCCATAGTAAGTAAGTGGCAAAAGAGCAGGTTTTGTAGTCTGAGCTAAGCTGGAATTTCGCCAAATCGTGGACGGGACATGCTCCCTGTCTCTGTCCCAGACTGCACCCTGTCGACTGAAGAAATGCCATTTTGTACCCCTCAAAAACTGCTTATCCTTAATGGCTAATTAATCGGAAAACACTGGCAATTTAGCAGAAAAATCCAGTTCAAGTTTTGCAATTGTTGTTGGAAATAATATGAGCTAAGATCTTGGTCTAAAGCGCATTTAAAAGTTGGTTTTACAATGTTCGATTTAAGTACGAATCGTTTAGTTTAAATGAGCTTAAATGCATACATTCTTGTTTAATCTGGTAGTTAACACGTTTTACGGATGATTCTAGCCCTAAGTTGCTTCAATGCATCTGTAGTTCCTGGAATTGATCGCTACATTTCCGAGAAATCTACTAGAAAACCTTACCCAAAAGGTTACTGAATTTTTAAAATATTCCAATTTCCAGCTAATTCCATTTGTTCTGAGTAAAATACATCGATCGTATCTCGTGTCGATGCATAATTTCGCAGTGGTAAAATAGGGGATCTTCTGTGCATATATAGCGGTGAATGCAATGGTAATTATGAATATATCAATTAGCAGGATGCTGGTAATTTCATAGCCGTTTCCCCTTGCGGTGGCTGCTGTCTGGTGTGAAGAATGTGGTCACCCACCAGTCACCCACCAACCACCACATGTGGTGGCATCGACGATGGCTACTTTCCATCTTCTTTTCAATTGGATACCGTACTTTGCAAAAGGAGATCTTTCCCACTACAGTTCCCACTTCTACTTTACCACCAACTCGATTTTTTATGGAGTTTTTATTGATCTTGTGGTGAGGCATAGGTGTTAAGAATGAGACTGTTCAATCCTCATGATTTTAGCTATTTAAAAAAAAATACACCAGTACTATTGTCTACAGAAGTGAGCCGATTTTAAGGGTTTAAAGAGGCTAGGTAAGGTCTCCTTGGTTTGAATCTGCGAGTCTTATGATCAAAGATATGTTTTGGTTTAAGTCACAAAGCTGTTTTCAAAAGTAATGCGCCACAACAGAGCGTTTAAGTGACTGACGTCTATGAAAAATTCCCAAGTCGAAGTTGTTAAAGGATGAATTACTAATCGGCAAATTAAAAAAATAATAATACCTTACTGGATAGGATCTGATTAGATAGCTGAATAGATTCTCTGTAGATTTTAAGAGATTGATTTGTTAATCGTTTATTACTAATTGTGGCAAAGAGTAAATTACTTCTAAACGGGGGCCATGGACTATTGGGTTTAATTGACGAGGACTTAAATCTCTGAGAACCAAGGGAGCAGATTTGCTAACGTATTGGATTAAAAATTCTCACCACCCCTCGTTTTATGGTATTTAGCCCATCTAAAATAACGTCGGAAAATCCGAAAACCTCTAATTTTACTCAGTTTTTTAGTCGCATCTCAATGAGAAATTATCTCGGAAACTCTTCTAAGTGCAGCCTGTTTTGTTACAGATTGGAAATTTATGTTAAATTTCATACACAATGGTGTATAATATTTCGGAATTTAAACAAATAGGTTGATTTATGACATATCATTATATAGTATTTTAATAATAACAGCTTATAAATACTGACCTTACTAACTATTTAGAGCCAAGTAGCATAATCAACAAAGTAACTTATGAGAATAAAAAACAACACTACATTTTCATTACTAATTCTTACATTAAAAGTTTTCCCAGGATATGCGTACGGAAAATAGGTTTCCATCTCCCATTAGGAAATACCAGCATAAAAACCTGTTCGGCCCTTTCGTCCGCTCCAAATCCCGAAAGAATGTCAGTTTTTGTTCATCCTATGGAAAGAGTACTTACGCAACGGTCTATATGATATATCTTAATCCAACTATCCAAAAATTGCAATTACAGATAATATTTAGTATTATAACTTTTAATGAGATTGAAAACGTATTATTACTCTACCTCACAATGGGTACTACTGGGGTCTTTGAAATCCGTCGTATTTAACGTTTTAGGTTTTTCCAACTTGCAAAATGTTTGCGATTAAATACCAATATTGACTACCCTCTGAGACAGTAGACAACTAATGTTCCTGTTTTTCCATTTACGAGACAAAAAGACCATTGAACGGGTGGGAAAATACCCTTAGTAACATTGTTTGCCAACGATTATACCAGATGCAATGCAAAATTTCTAAGTAGGCCTAATTTGATCGTAGTTTGTTGCTTTTTTGCTTAATTGAAAAATTTAAACGGGGGAACTTCTTGAAACCGCAAGTCCATCCGTCAGACCCCAGACGCAGACTTTGAGTCCATACAACCAACCACTTTATTTTCATTTACAAACCGAAAAGTAAACGCTTGTCATCTCGAAACAGGTTGTCCTCATAGCACACGAAAAATTTTTTTTAAAAGCGAAAGAAACGAAAAATGAAAACCTTCTGTAATTTCATATCAACAAAACTCAAGAACTTTGTTCTCAAAATCGGCACGCTAATACTAGCAGCAATCATACTCTTCACAATCCCATTAATATTTATCTTAAGCATCCCCCTGTTCACGATCCGATTCATCGTCAGCAAATCCTCCCGATTCATACGACCCGATTTGGGAAAAATGGTCACAACGCGGGGCCAAGTCATTGCCACAGACGACTTATTCCACAAGCCCAAAAGCAACGTCATCTGCACCGTCGTAGCTCAAGGTAACGTAGACCTGGCACTTGCTTCGCAAAATACCCGAGACAATTTACTAGCGGCCCGGCTCCAAAACGGGGACCTCAAATTCCCAGAGCTGACTCAGCATATCACCACATGGGCTGGCTACTACTTCTGGAAAGATGACAAAAAATTCGATATCAGGAATCATGTGAAAGTTTATGACAAACGACCGAGTTCAGGAACTGATCGCTTTACCGATGACGACGTCGAAGAAATTCGACAAGTAGCAGCGACGGAGAAATGGGAGAAGAAACGACCCTTATGGACTTTGACTCTGATCCCCAACTGCTACCCCGAAGGGGCTGAAGACCTCGGACCCCATACAACCTTGCTGTTGAAATTCCATCATACTTTAGGAGATGGGTATTCCTGGTTGTTCCTTCTGGTGCAAGATCTTTGCGGACAGGTCATTCAAGTTCCAGAACCCAATTACCCCGAAAGAAACCAATTCGTCATGTTCTTCTACTTGGTAACTTTACCGATTCGGGGTGCATTGGATATCGCCAGTGAATTACTACTGGGATTCACGAGTGTTCCTTTTAAAGTTCCTCTTGGGATGCAAAAAACGGGGAATGTGCATACTAATGTAGTTAAAAAAATACCCTTGAGTGCAATTAAAGGGATCAAGTCCCATTTCAAGGTCAGTTTCTCTGCGGTACTTTTCGCTGTTCTTGCTGGAGCGGTGAGGGAATTGATGATCAAGAAGAAGATGGAAATTCCGAAGATACTTCCGACGCTTACTGTACTTCCCCTTCCTGAGCATTCTGTTAAACTTCGTAATTACATGTAAGTTCCATTTAATAAAAACCCCTCGAAATAGAACCCCAACCCTTTGGAGGATTTTCACAACAGAGAAATGCTCCGAAATAAGACTAAGCAAACAAAAACTGTTATTAAGGGGTGAAACCCCTTTGTCCGTGTTCGTTAACGCTCTAACTTCAGAACGGTTTAATTTTTTTAAAAAGGGTTTTCGGATTTTAAACCTACGTTTGAATAGCATCAAGCCAAATACAAATTAGAAATAGTTGGTCACACCCCCTGATCCTAAAAAAATTAAATCTAAAAATTTCCATACCAAACGATTCTCACGCGTCACTAACCTCGTGTTTATTTTAAAATGTGTAGTTTTGATTTCACCCCTTCGTTACATTCGTTTGTAACGGTTTATTTAAAATATGCATGCGGGTCATTCATTAGAATTGATTACAAATGACGGAAAGATTACAATTCAAAGTAAATGTAATCGGTTGTCGAATTTCATACAAATGCTAAAGAATCTAGAATTTTTGATACTATCCGTTTTGATCTTTATAAAAAATAAATACTCCCGGAATAGAGTCCCATCCTGAAATAGAATTTTTAAAGGATTTTTTTATCTAGAATTCATAAACAGAATTTTTATTTGGTTTTTTTTAATAGGACAGCAGCGGTAATACATTTACCAATCGGGAAATTGGATCCATTGAGAAGACTTAAGTTCTGTCAAAAGGACATCGAAAGAATTAGACGTTCCACGATTCCGCTGGCAATTAAGCATTTCTTTGTCATCGGGGGCTCATACTTTACATTTCTTACGAAACTAATGGCGAGTAATTTCGTGCTTGGCACTGGAATATCCAACTTCCCTGTTGCAGATGAGCCCATATCCTATTGTGGATACAAATGTGTGGATGTCATGTTCTTTGCTGGGTTACAGACTGGATGTTTGGGTAAGTTATGGAATTTACAATGTAATTCAAGGGCCCCCTTAATAAGTCCCCATCTGATCACCCGTTACATTTACAGCAGTTGACTGTGATTATAATACTTTAAAAACTGCACCACAAATAGATCTTGACCTGTTTTTGAATGTCAAAAAATTTGTTTCGTTTGTATTAACCATGATTGTTATTGAATACCCTCAACTGTACTATACACAAAAGTCTACATATAGGGACTTATTGAGATTTGAAGAAATGCTTTAATTGATGTGGTTTTCATGCATGGTTTTTCTACAATTCCCAGGACTTGGATTTTTTGCTATGAGTTACGCAAATGGCTATCGAATCTCCCTGATCGCAGACGGTGCGGTTATAACGAAAGATGAGCTGAAGGATCTGTCGGATTTAATTGAGAAACAAGTGCATATTTTGCAACAGCATATTGCAGTTTGACTGGCGATGACATTTCCATTTACTAATGAAATTGATTTCTGGTTGATATATTTTTTATTTAATAAATTAAGATACGCAACGCAACGTTATTTTCTTGTCGAATTATTGAAACCCCTTCATGACGTTACACACAATTACACATTATTGTATATCCCCATAATTTATTGAACATTATTTTCATTGTTATTTACACAAAAATTGACTATCTTTTATCTTCAAGTATAAACGGAAGTTCGTAATACTTTTTTAATGGTTATTTATAAGCGTAATAGGCGGAATATACTAGAGCAAACGGAGCGGAATATAATATAATCAAAGGAGGAAAAGAATACTTTGAAGCCGACTGATGATCATTTTCTTGATGTGCTGGAATTGATATCACCGATATCCGAGATGGGAAGCCATTTTGATTGAATATTACCTTCAGGGATTGTGCCGATTTCTTTGGAGTTCGTGTTCGATTGGGGTCATTGTGGTCGACGTGGAAAATCCCAAACTTTTCCCTAAAATTTAATTACTTCTGTAAATCACCGAATTCATTTACTCAAAGACAAGAACGATTCAAATTTTGCTAGACTTACGTGTAACCTTGTGACCATTCAAAAGCATCCAAAAAGCCCCACCCAATATACCCCGTAACATTGCAACCATCCAGCTTGACCGCCTTCAAAACTTCGTTAATATACAGTCGATGGTACTGGACCCTCTGGACGTCGTTAATACTGTCCTTCAACTCCGTGCCCTGATCGCTCACTCCATTTTCAGTAATTATGACTTCTGGGTTTCCAAAATCTTCCTTGATTTTGTTAAGAGCTTTCCGTAAACCGAACGGGACCATTCGAAGCCACAGAGACCCGGTGGATGGCCAGTTGGGGTCGTAAAACCGGATGGTTCCACTGTCCGATTTCCAACTGGCTGTTGGAGGTGTTGTATTGGAAAACGTTACGAGTTGACTTGTGAAGTGGTTTATGCCCAAGAAGTCCAGGGAACCTGTTTTAAAATGTTGTAATTAAAGCAAATATTTTCAATCGATTAGCAATGACATCTTCAGAACCAACCATTTATTTTGTTTGCCCAATCCTTGTCAAAGGTTGGCAACCGAGATTCCTTCCGTTTCTCCGCTTTACTTTTGGCGTCAATTATTGTTCTCATTTCTGGAGGGTACTCCCCTCGAAATAAGGGATAGGCAATCCAATTAAACTAAATCATAACAAAAAAAATGTTTTTTTTTTTTTTTTAAATTTGTTACATTTTGAAATAACTCCAGACGCACCCTGAAAATGTAAGACTGTTCCGCAGCCCGAATATCATCCTTGGAGTTTGGATCCGCAGGCTCTTGCCAAAAATTATCTAAAGAAATCCCAACTTTCCCCTTCTGTTTTGTGGAAAACTGTTCCTTGTATATCTGGTAGGCCAGAGCATGGCCCTTGATAAGGGAATGGACACAGTCGTAAGGGCCTGTGCCGGGGTCCTTGATACCCGGTGCAAAAGTTCCCTGATCATATCCGTAATAACAGTATGTAAAGGGTTCGTTAACGGTTATCCAATATTTGACTCGGTCACCAAATGCTTGGTAAACCAGTCTTGCGTATTCTCCAAAGAGTCCTATCAATTCCTCGTTCAACCAGCCACCTCCTTCTTGAAGGTTTTGAGGTAAATCCCTAGAAAAATTCGATTTGAACCAATTTTCGAAAGCAAAGAATTGAGGTTTATCGGGATTTTTATTTTACCAGTGGAAAAGGCAGACGATCGGCTCAATTCCATTGGCAATTAGTTCGTTAATTAAATCATCGTAGTAAGCCAGCCCAACTTTATTGATCACTTCTGTCGTCCCCTTAGGTAGGACACGGGGCCATGATATTGAAAATCTGTAGACGTTTGCCTTCGGCATAAATATTTCTATTATTTTTTGTCCTTCTAGAACGCGTTTTATTGATAAATTAAAAAACTTGAAACCCGTTAATTAATTAATGTTAATCCCATTACCCCAATGGACTTAATAAGCTGTACATCTTCCTTAGTCCTGTGATAAGAATCACATGAAATATTGGCATTACTTCTGTCAACAATGTTCTCCGGCTTGTCGTGACAAAAGCGATCCCATATACTATCTCCTTTACCTGAATCAAAGAAGTAAATTCAAGTATTTGTAATGCTGATCTGTCTCTCTCGACGATTTTGACTGTCAAAACTAATAGTTTTAGTGGCTAATTTTTTGGGATATTTTTTTGAATTTTTTGGAGTTCAAATTTGGTCTTTTAAACTTATTTTGATCATGGATTAAGCATAATTAAGCAATCCTACTAACCATCTTCTTCCCAAGCCCCTTCGACTTGAAATGCGGAAGATCCAAGTCCCCATTTGAATCCCGGAGGAAAGACATCTTGATAAAACTCTGTCTTTGGATCATCTCTTGATAATGCATTATCAGTAAATCCTATCCTACGTGCTGTATTTTCTGGTCCTTTTGGTAATCCTAATACGATATGAAACGACACCAGCACACATAATAATACTACAGAGATACTACCGCTAGGTCGGGATCTGGATCTAGAACGGCAAAAAATATCAAAATCTACATGTTTACATTTCTTCAAATCAAATATCCCTATCCTATTAGCTATTTACTTTTGGAGAAAAATAAAGAGATCACCAACCTGAGGGTCCCATTTGTTTTATTTACGTGTATGTATGTAGACATGATCGTTTACCTAAATAAACACTGTTTTTTGCACCGACTTATTTTTTTACCGTTATTAGTAAGGGTTACCGGTCACCGATAACGCTCTATATTATCAAATGTAATGAACTTGGATCGAATTAAAACTAATTTGCACTGGTACAGTGAAAACAGTAACTTGAAATTTGTTAATCCGATCAACTCTATCAGAGGTTAAATCCATTGGGGTTAAAAACGTAGCAGATCATGCGATGACCTAAAAATGAACAGAGTCCAATTATAAATTGCGTTTTTATTTCATGTTCGATAAAGCTTGATTAAAGAAACCCGTTGACAATTTTGATCACCCCTTTACCGTGTGTCACTATACATAAATATTATTATTATGTATTGATGAAATTTTTCCTCTGGAATAGGACTCTAAATACTCCTTACTTGGGTATATATTTAACTAAAATATGGTTTGTAGACTTAAGAGTAACTTCGCTACGCAATAGGAAGGATAAGCTAAATAAGATCGTTTGAAAGAAGGAAGTGTCTCAAGTGTGTATTAAACATTAAATCACAAGGACAGATCTCGGCTTAATAGGCAAATTGTGGGTCATCTATATTATAACTTTGCCTCTGTATGAGCATTGCATTGTGGTACCGTCAAGCATTTGCAATTTGCATAAGTTATTAAGCCAAGTTAAATTTATTACAATTACAAGTAGAGCAGGCTTATCGAAGTTGATATTTAATCTGTCATTACACATTATTTGCCCACATCCTTCCCTATTTTCCTAACCCAGCTACTATTCATATATAAAAATTCGAGACAAATATTTTCAGATTAATTAGTCTCGTTATTCATAGAAATTGCAGACAAATCTAAACAATAGAAAATACAATGATTGAATTGACATAATTAATTGTAATATTAGTAATGGTGCAAATATTTAGAAAAATCTGAATACAGAGCAGTTAGTAACTAGTTCGAAGATCAAAGTACATGTTGCGGTTTCATAAATTTGTAATATGACGAATACTTGAGGTTGTTTTGATATCACGTTCAGAACAAGAGCTTTAAGTTTAATAATTCATTAAATTATTTTAAAATTGCGGTTGCTACCAAAAATGGCATTTGAACATTTTGAACATAAGTCATGCTTTGTTTGTCCGTAAGTTTAAGCACACAAGAGATATGATCTAATAGGTTTAAGTGCATGTAAACAATTGAATCAGAGTCAGACTTCAGACTTTATTTTCTGAACAAATGAGGTATGGCATGAAAAAATATGGGTTAGCTACAGAAACTCTGGGATTTGATAGCTCATTGTCTGCCTGATTAAATTGTATTATATTTCATACTGGATGAATTATGAATTATCTTTGCTTTTTAAAGTTCAGGACAGTTCATGTCATAAAATGCGTGTTTCTTATTTCTCTGATTTAAAATTCATCAGTTTCGACTGTGTAAGCAAGGCGTAATCTTGAAGAGTCAGCATTTGGAGTTCGAGTTCAGAAATAACTTTTCTTATCTCTGTAGTCAAACAGAGAAGAGCACAAACTAAACACATGGATCTCATCCCTGACTCAGGTCATCTTCTATCTTTAATGGATTGAACAACTTGAAAGTTTTACAGATGATACGTGCTTTTGAATTGTATCGTTTTTATGTCATGGATTTTTAATTTGGATTTTAAGCCGGAATCTTTCACATTGGATACATATAGTTTTTCTTCCATTCTCTGGGGGCAAAACGAGCTTCAATTGGAACTATTAAGGTTGATAAGGAACTACCATTAATTACTCAATCTGTTCTTACAATTATCGATTCTCAAGCCTCCAACTAATAACCAAGGCCACCTAGGGTATCAGGAGTTCAAGAGTTCCCAATGAGAATAGTGGAACTCTACTATAAATATTAAGTTCTAATCTTCATTTACAGGATGTTACACACTTTACTTTAAGCCCTGACCTTGCATCAATGTTATGTAACTATCGGAAATCCATTAGCTTTAAATTGGGTATCAACCAGAGCGTATTGTACACTTGAAAAGTGTTCTATATACTCGTACCTTTCCGTACTTCTAAAAATAGATACCTGGGAGATGTTTTTAGGGTGGGGATCTATTCCGGGGATCTATATACCCCTTTTGAAAGACTACCGTTTTTGGGGACCTCCCTCTAAATAAGTGGGTATTTATTTCGGTGAAGTTGAAGAGAATATCCTCCAAGATCTGCGGGATATTCCTTTACATTACGTTTGTGATCTCTGAACTACGAAAATTGATTTTTGCTACTTATAGTCAATGCAAAATGTATGAAATGTTCTGAAACGACAAATCTCGAAACAAGAGTCTCCAGACTTTAATGCGTATTGACACCATTATTAATAGTATCTACAAGTTCAACGGCCAAGTATTCTCATACTTCTTTTCCATCGGGAATAGATTTGTCTAGTTGTCAACCATCTAATTGTAATCATGGAGTGTGAACCATAGCTTCCTGATATCCCCTTCACATAGCATGAGAAATGGAGAATACGATAACATTGAGCATTAAAACTTTAAAACAGCTCGACTTTCATCTATCAGCATTTGTTTACTTATGATTCGTGTATTTCTGGTCTATTTGTACTGGATCTCTGTATATAAAACCTATAAGGATCTCTAACGATCACTTTAGCCTAACGAATGAAACAGAGATTACTCCTGAAATAACTCTCTTCTCCAGGGCTGCAGGTCACTTTGAATTTTTGAACGCTTCCAACCAGTTCATGTTACTTGGATTGGAATTCAAAGGCTGTCCCTGAAAACGGCTCCCCAAATCTTGTATCAATTAGCAAATTACCCAATCGAATCCCATTCCCCTCGATATCGTCACATTAACATATTGAACTCGAGGAGATAAAGTATTTAACATCGTATGTTCTCTGCTATGTGGTAATGAGATTAAGTATCATTTCTGACAGAGTTGGATTGGAACTGACAACCGAGAGTGTTGAGACTGGAGAAGAGTGAGAGTGAAACAGTTTTGGACTGTAGTTGGCTATGTAATTTAATAGTTTCCAGTTTAGTCAGACGGCCAGACAGATTGATTTCATTTTTTAATGAAGTACGATAGGAATAGTGAATACAGTTGACGTTCTATTTTTTCCTAGTTTTTAAAATGAAGAAATTACCCATGATCTTGATCCTGCTTGGAGCAGTTGTTGGTCTCCTTGCTCTCTTTGTTGGGTTTAGCTTGTTCCCTAAAAAGCTGAAGGAGAAAGTTACAGATCAGGTTTGGACATTAAGATTTTGTTGCTGTGATTTTTGGGCTCGCATTTTTTTAATGTATTAAAATCCGCTACTTTCCCGTACATACTTATTCATAAACAACGTATTTTCATATGATATTTTTTTAATCCAGCAAGGAAGACTCTTCAACGGTTCTTCAAGGTGGGATTCTTGGGTAAAGGTCCCAATCCCAATCTTCCAAAGGCTATACATTTTCAATGTGACGAATCCTAAAGACGTTATGAAAGGAGCGAAGCCTATTTTGCAAGAATTGGGACCTTTCATTTATCAGTAAGTAAATTGTGGAAACATGTAAATTTTCATGGAATTTGCAGTTATAAAGTTGTTTATTGATTTCATGCATTGCGATTTACGGCATAAGAAAGTTCGAAAGAATTGATATACGGTCATTTTTTCAATTTGCTGATTTATTTTATGATGTCATTTGGAAATTCGAATGTGGTACCGCTGTTTAGTAGGGTAAAATTTTCCAAAATTCCAGAAACTGAGGTATACGTGAGTTAAATTATCAGAATGAAGTCTCGTCTCAAACCTCTTGAAATTTTCACTTAAAAGTTGCAATCACCCACTCGACTGTAGTTCAACACAGGTGTTAGATAATTATCATGTGGAACTTGAGTACAAGGGCAAAGTTCGAAATTATCGGAAATAACTGATTAAAATTATTGAGCCACACTTGAACTATGATCCAGGATAAATCACCGGTATAGAAATCGTACTCAGTACTCTCTAGTAAACTTTAATGTATATCATTCGTTGATGCAATCGATGTATAAAAAAAACGAGATTACAGATATTGCACTAATGAACGATGAAATACCATCAAATGATGAAATGACAGACACCAAAGTCAAATTGCTTTGTGGGCTTCAAAAATAAACCGTATGAATTTTTGATCATTTGCAGACAACAGCGGTACAAAACTGAGATCGAGATCGACGAAGAGAATGACACTCTGAAATATAGACAACACGATGACTACTTTTTCCGTCCAGATATGTCGAACGGGAGCCTCGATGATCGAATCACCGTTGTTAATCTCCCATACCTTGTAAGAACTAAAAAAAATCTGAATTCAGAGTTTAATTTTAAAAAAACAGAGACTAGACTGGTAATATTAGCGATTTCTCCCTCTTCTAGGGCGTTGTGGCCAAGGCACTAGGATTAGGAGGATTTTCAAGGTACATGATTACCGAGATTTTAAACCCCTTGGACGAGAATCTCTACGTCGATATTACCGTCGATGAGTTTCTCTTTGGAGGATATTATGTTCCATTTATGCAAGAACTGTCGGAAATTTCGGGTGAAGAGTTACTGCCTAATAATACTTTCGGCCTCTACTACAATGTAAACCAAAATAAAACATTTTTAACCATGTTTCTTTAACCTTTCTCATATGGTTGGATATCGTTTATAAATACTCGAATTTTAAATGAGCAGAAAAACGGTTCCGAGTCAGAACCCTTTGTAATCAATGCTGGTGTAAAAGACCCCTCGAGGTTATTATTTTTTTAAGAAATGCATTTAATTTTTTTGCAAATAAAATTAATCGTTTAATTAAATTACAAACTAAAAATCTCCAGGTTTGGCGAAGTACTCTCCTATGAGGGCAAAACCGAAATGGAGTGGTACAGTGAGCCACAATGTAACAAAATTAACGGGAGTGACGGGGGCCTATTGCCCCCCTTCATTACGTCGGACAAGGACTTTTACATGTTCATCCCGGGTCTTTGTCGATCCCTTAAGTTTAGCTATGTGGCTGATGAAGAAGTTTTAGGAATCCCTGGACTCCGGTACACAATCCCAGAAAGCTTCCTAGAAGACCCTAAAACGAATCCAGAAAATGTTTGTTACTGTTCCGACACTTCCAATGAGCTTGCAAATTGTCCCAAGGGTGGAGTTTGGGAGACGTCAGCTTGTAGGAAAGGTAAGGAACATTTAATAGTAATTGTTTTTAAATTGTTACACAAACTTACAAAAAATAAACCAATGTTACGTTTTTCTTTCACTTGAATAGGGACGCCGATTGTAATGTCGATGCCACATTTCTACGCGGCCTCAGACATTTATCTCAATAAAACGGAGGGACTGAACCCTCAAAAAGAGCTGCATGAAATGCATATTGTTCTTGAACCCGTAAGGCACACTCTTAATGCTTTATCTATTGTCGTAATTATTGAATAAGTCCCATGGTTTTTTACATCAAAATTTGGCAATAGTTTACTATTGTGAGATAGGACAGTTAAACACTGAAATTGAGGAAGTAAGGGTTGTTCCTGGGGACTTAAATCAGTATTTATGGTATTCATTGAGTGAAAGTCGGTGAAAGTTAAAGTAAATGTAATGTGCTTGTTCCACAGACCACTTCAATTTCTATCCAAGTCAAAATTCGTGTTCAGATGAACATTGACATAAAACCTACCAAATACTTTCCAAAGCTGAAGAATATTCCGGCAATGCTTCACCCTGTGTTTTGGATGGAGCAGGTAACTCCCAAAAAATTACTTAAATTTGAACATCTTCTTTGATAATTTAACAATCAAAACCATCGACCAACGCTATAACTTTTTCAAACATTTGTAGGGTGCCGGAATCAACCCAGAAAAGGCAGACTTACTCAGGGAAAAATTGCTTGGCCTTATTGCAATGGTTCAAATGGGAACTTACGTCGGCATTGGGGTCGGTTGCGTTTTTATTGTCATTGCTATCTTGATATTCATCTGCCGGTCAAACAGATCTGACAGTACTAAATACAGTCCCAAAAATGGTAAGGTGTTTACAACATTACAACAACGTTTCGAAATTAACGATTGTGAACCAAAATTCTATAATGTCGGTTTGTTTAAATTTCCACAGCTTCTCTAAAGAAAGTTAGCACTTTCGAAATCAACGACTACACGGAAGCTCCAGCAAAATCTGACTGGACAAAACTGTCCCAAAACGATAGATACACGGTCATAACCCCATCGCCAATAAGACCAAGAATGCCACTCCCAGAAGAACGACCCTTGATGCTATCGAATTTGCAGAACGGGAATTCCAGTTTTAACAACTCTTCAAGGGCTTCATCCCCCCATTCGCCCCCAGTAGTTGTCGCAGTCTACCCCAAGTTGTCGAATGGGGAACATACCCCAAACGCACTGTACCAACCGCAGAATTACTATGATGAAGTCGATTACAATAGGATTCATAATGGTGCATCCCCACCACGTGTTTCATCCCCGATCAGGAATTCGGATGTACTAGGTGCTCCGTTCCCCCCAACCCCGACGAAGAGGAAGCCAACGAACGAGCTGTCGAGCACCTTGTCGATGAACAATGCCATCGCGGACATGGACAATACTCTAAAAGATATTAATGACACTTTATCGACGTATGAGAATTAGTGAGCCATTTCCGGAACTGTTCCCGTTTTGTAGGATTTCGTGATTTTTAGATATTTGTTAGAACTTGTTTTTGATTAATTTTGATATGGATGATGTATAAGATTAAAATCCGAGCTATTTTTAGAATTTTAAATAGATTGGAAGGAAGATGTGTGTATGTATTCTAAGTGATTTTGATCACTGGAATTTTTGCTAACCTATTGACTGATACTCTTTCATCGCGGTGGCTAATAAACTTATTTATTAAAGCTTCGAAAAAGTTTAATTTTGAATGAATTTACACTTTTATTTATTAGTGGGGTTGATATTTAGTCCGGCAATAAATCAGTCTTGGCTATTTAAGACACCAAGGCAATGAAGTTGAGTTGCGGTTTAGGATCGTATCAAATAATATAGTAGAAGTCAATGGGACCTTGCCTTACTGGATAGTGGAAAAGTCAAAGCCTAAATTGTAATCTCCATAATTATTTTGAATATTGATTCGATGAATCCTTTAAATTTGCTGATTATTGATAAAAGACTGAAGATTTTTGTTTCTTGTAGGATATTTTGATATCGAAACATATCCACTACTTTGCAAGGAACGCTTAATTGAATGACCTGCCCGTTTATCAGGCAATCCCCGATTCTTAAGTAATTTGTACTTCCAGTTAGGCAGTAATCATTGGCAAATTTCCAGACAAATGGAACGACTTAAAAAAAATTCTAGTAATAAACTACGAAAAATTGGGACAAATATTTATGTTGAACGGGAAACAAGATGAATTTCTGGAATACGGAAGCCGTTTAATATGACAAACGGAAGTGAAGGGTCGATCTTTCCACCATTTATATATGGGTAAGGGACTTATTGCCAGACTATCGCCAAGGTTCCTTACCGCCTATCGCCGAGGCCCCTACAGTCGACCCGTTAATCTGATTGTGAGTCTATATCATCAATTAATATGCAAGGGTATGGCAATAATGTGTCAGTAAATGAGGTGTGTGTGAGAGAGAGGAGCCGACTGGATTCCCTATACCTACCGTGTTAACGGTAGGCGTGTGTGTGAGAGAGGTGCGGACGGGATTCCCTATGCCTAACATGTTAAAGTCCGGAGTTGTGCTTGTGAGAGAGGACCGGACGGGATGCTCTATACCTGCCATGTTAAACTCCGGAGTTGTGGGTGTGAGAGAGGAGCCGACTGGATTCCCTATACCTACCATGTTAAACTTCGGAGTTGTGTGTGTGAGAGAGGAGCCGACTGGATTCTCTATACCTACCGTGTTAACGGGAGGCGTGTGTGTGAGAGAGGTGCAGGTGCGGACGAGTTTCCCTATACCTACAGTGTTAAACTCCCGGAGGTGTGTGTGTGAGCGGAGAGGTGGTATGCATTGGCGGTAAGGACTCAATAGTCGGCGATAGGCAGTAGGGGCCCTTACCCTTACGTATTATGTTAGTCACGATTTAATTACAGAGCTGTAATTAAATCATGACTGTGATAATTGATGATTCCATTCTTGCAGAATTGTATTCTGAAACATGAATCATCTTCTTTGGGGGTGGGTATTAAACTATTAAGTTACGATGTTTAATATTTGTAACTTGCTTTAAACTTGATGACCCAGGAAAGTAGTAATTGCAGTTGGAAGATTTCAGAGGAAATGAACAAGTCCTCAAACGCAAACGTTGCTATAAAATTACGTCTTAAGAAATCGTTTTGCACATCCTTGTGAAATTTAAAACCATGTTTATATTTAGAGCTCTGCTGGTTCTTGGTGGTGCGACTAAAATGTTGAGTCGTTCGTTGCAATAATATCATCTTATCTTCCAGGAGTAATCGCTCAATAAATGGAATATTCTCGATCTTCTGAGTTTGAGTCATCCATGATTTATTTACGTTTTGCTCTGAGCTTTATTACTTTATTTGACTAGTAACATTTTATTAGATTCCGGATGTACCTAAAGATGACCGAGTCATGTTCCTTCAAAGAATTTTTTAAAATTAGATACGATCAAGTTCCTAATTTCCTACAGGCTAAACCATAGAATTGGATAAGGGCTAAACTCATAGCAACTTATTCACTATCTAAGTAAACAGAAACAACTAAATGGTCTGTCTCCTCTGGGTTCTTAACGTGAAGCCCTTATCTCCGATCAATAAAAAATGATAATAATTTCTCTGATTAATAGCATGTATGATTCAGCTTGTAAAAACATATTTTTGGTGAGAAAACGCCCATATAAGTCAACATCGTCAGCCTGTCGAGGTTATTATCTCATATAATTAGAATCAATTTTTTATACACGGGTGAATTTTCTATTTTGCAAACGATTGCTGTGTAGCATTTAGCATAGCGACTTCCGACCCGCAAAATGCCAACTTATTCTTGTATTTTACGTATTTTCTATTGATCTGATTTTGAAACAATCCGTAGATTTGTTGGTATTTTAAAACGAACCAGAACATTCAAGGCACGACACGTAACCTTCAAGTCAATTACTATTATTATCTCATCGACATATGTGGTGTATAAAAGTCCCGACATGACACGAGCTCTCAAAACATAAATATAACATGTTTCCAAAGGCTACGTCCCCCTTTAATATTTCAGTACAATCGGGTCTTATGCGATATTTCAACATGATCAAAGCTTCGTTTTTAAAGGATGCCAACAAGCCAACAAAGGAGCCTTTTTCTAGCCCTTCTTTCACAGCTTCCTATATTTCTGGATCGGATCATCTCTAAATTGAATGCAACGTGTGTCTACATATATATTATGGCCTGATCCTAAAACCTAAAAGTTCTTCAGTTGTCAGTGACAGAGCCTTTGCCTTGTTATTCTCCACGTCCAAGTCACTTATTCCATATTTATTTCAATACTAGAAAGACCGTTCAATCTGTGAATGAATGAAGAGTATTGAACATTAAAGGGATGGGGTGACACCCTTGGTGATTGTAAAATACGATATAGTTGCCTTATCACTGTGGATTGTGACCACTCAAGCAGGCTACTAGGCTTAAAAAATATTTTAGAGTTGCATTTCGGGATTGCAGCTGGAATAAATCAAGTCCTGAAAAGAGATTTAAGTGAGACCTTTTAAAACTTACAAACTCTCCTTCTCTACAGATCAGGGTAGGAAATAAAGGGAAGCGTTGTCAGCTTCCAAATTCGGAAATTATTAAATCATTTTGAAGTGGGTACACTGCTTTTGAAACTCCTGATACTATACACTGAACGCAACATTGATGGTAAACTTGAAAACATGGATATTTAAGGGTTTAAAATTGAGCCTTTTGTCAGTAAAATGGTAATCAAACTGGATGGGTGTTTGATTGTAAAACTACCCTATGCCAACATGGAAATTAATTTCTTACCCTGCGGTTTGTATCAAAATTAAGTTTGTTGGCGACGAAAAACAATTTTTAAGTGTGTTTAACTCAATTCGTTGTGTGACATTAGATGACTGATTAATTAGATCCGAAAGCTCAACGTATGAATAATTTTATTTCGGGGTATCTACAGAGGTATGCCATGAGCCCATAATATCTAATTGTCGTCAGGAAAAACATCTTGGCCGTAAAAGCAATCTTAACATTCTAAATCATTCTAGTTCTGAAGTTTCCATCTTCCTAATATAACTACATACCCTAGATGTCATTCAAATTAAATTGTTAAATTATTATATGCAGCTACAAACTAGGAGTGTAGAGCTGCTGGATAGATTCACGGAAAATGTATTAGCCCATTGCATTTTGAATTTTAAGTATTCACATTTGTTCAAAGAATAGATTAAGAATCGGCTAGAACAGATCTAATGATCCCCCTCATAAAGGAAGAGCAAATGAGATAGGTTTAGGCTTAAATCCTTAGTTGATACTGCGTTGAACATTCGTTGCAGTTGCACTCTAATTATTAGGATCATTCCATGTATTTCCTAGTTATATAGATTAACTTTAGTTTGAATTTGAATGCGTCACTCCACAGTCCTTATACTGGGTAGTATTAGTAGTGTATGTATCGTAAAAATCAAAATAACTCCCCATCCTCAGAATAGCCACAGTAATAATAATATATACGATGCAATAGCTGTAAATTTGATTTTCTGAAACCTACCCTATAAAAGCTAACTAAACCGATTTTGCGATTTAAAAAAACGAAATTTACCCCCCACGGGGACCTATTTCAGGCTCTGTTTTACACGCAACGTGTGAATTTGTACTTATATATTATGTTGATGAATTTGGCAATGATTTTGAAAACTCAGTGAAATTCAGTTGAAGTTTATTGGGTTTAATTTTAAAAAAAATTCAAGCAATTTCTCAACTTCTTCCCCGGAATAATTCCCCACCACGATTAGGAGTTAAAAATCAAATCCCCAGGGGACTTATTTCGAGTTTTACGGTACTTCTGACTACCGCTTATAGAGTGGCTGCTGGAGAACGTGTTGAGTTCATTCTCATCCGAAGCCTCCTTCAGGCTCAACGTACTCTGCTCCACTCCGCTCTGTTATCGGATCTATAGACACTGCTGAACAGGAGTTTTTGTGCATTTGCAGTTCGTTGCCCGGATTTAATTTTTTGTCCCTAAATCTACCCGGTTTTTTGGAAATTAAGGGAAAAGGACCATTCCATCAGGATCCAGGATGCAGAAACTACCCGTCATTTTGCTAGGGGTCGGCTTGTTCATAGCAATTGCTGCGGTTGTCGTCGGCTGGGTCGTCTTCCCTGCCGTTGTTCAGAGCAAAATCAGTCAGGTAAAGAACTACGTAACGAATTAAATTATTACTGTTAGTTCTTGTAATTAGTGTTTAGAGTTCGGAGTTCTGCCGACTCGTCCTTCGCCGAGTTAATAGATTTGAAAGGTTTCATATAAATAAATACATAACGCAGAATTCGAAGGTCAAAGGTTGTCGAATTTTCTGTCATCATCATGACACATCAGGTCAACCACAGTTCCTGCATCCTGCTTCGTTCTCTTCATTCAAATTTAAATCGTATGGATTAGATTGTAGATGTATGATAGTATGATATGATTTAACCTTTTCGCTACCAACGCACAACCCTTGTGCGGGTCGTCAAGGGCTTCTATGGCCCATCGCACATAAGTTGTGCGGCTTACAAATGGTTTCCATGGCCCATCGCACAACCCTTGTGCGACTTGAAGTTGTCATCGACAGCCCGTCGCACAACCCGTGTGCGAAAAAATTCATAAATTGCTTGGCAACGAGATCATTGTTGTCAGGAAATCTTTGCAGATTAAAAAAAAGATTGATTTCTATGGTAAATCCTCATTTGAATTCAATGAAATCTTCATATATCACCCAATGTTATTTTTCCGTCATCCGCAATGTTAACTCCCTATCAAATTTTTGGTTTTTTTCAGCAATTGATTCAAAACTCTCGACTTTTTGTCTAAACCCTTTTAAAACTTTGTAAGATTCTAACTTGCGTTCGAAATCACGGTGAAACGCTTAATAATGCTGAAATTAGTCGTTGTAAATCAATCGGGTCTCATATTTACAATTCGATTAAATTGGGCCGGTGGGGGTATCCTTAAAAAATTATTAGTGTCTTAGGAGGACTCAATGCGTTTTGAACTTGGTCACATAGTAACAACGTCCAAAATTAAGTTGGTAGCGTAAAGGTTAAGAAGTGGCAAAAAATTGCCAAATCAATATATATAGCATTTAATAGCACATTTAATTTTTAATAGTTGATACATGATACAGATGAATTGTGCATTATGAAATGAGATTGGGGATTAATTGTAAATTGCATCAACAACAACAACGGCAAACGCTACTATTTCAAGTAGAATTGCAATGGTAAATTGCAAAAGCAAATCCCGTACTTACTTTGTAGAGTAGTTTGTAACTCTCATTTCACACATGTAAAGGACAGAGATCATTAAATATTCATTTTAATTGAAGGCACGATCTGTTCAATTTGTACTTGTACAGGGGATTTCGTCATAAATATTGTATACGATCAGGGGAGTATAGTGTATAGTGACGTGTTAAACATTTACCGGTAGGAAGTGCGTAGAAATGTGTTTTCTACTACTACTGCTACCCACACTACTCTCAGTAAGTAGGGGTACTCGACCAACCCGGGTGTTTTTAGAATGGTCGACGGAGAAATCGGATCGATACAATTCAGGGGAGTAGAACGGCTCATGATCTACTTTGACATGTCAGATCAATCCGCAATTTAAGTACTCACTTTTTTTCAAAAAATATATTTTAATCAACGGTTAAAAATTTAGCCATTTCCAGGCGTAGAACTGTTGAGTGAAAGTCATTCATATAATGATCAACGATTCAAAAATTCATGTTAATTGGCACGCGATTAATAAAAACGATAAAATCATAAACTAAAATAAAAGTATAATATGCGGAATTATATACCCCCAAAAAGAGAAACAAAGAAAGGCATAAACTTTCACTTGAATCTGTAACGTCTGTAAGAAACAAAGCTAAGGGACTATGGTTTATGCATGGATAGTGGATCAGGATCTAGTACTCAATTACTAATTTGCAAGTTTACGATTCGAGCAAATGCTATTACCTCGTTGTATACAGGAAAGCTATCTCAGTCTTTCAAAATCAAAATTTAATGTTCTTTAAGTAGAATTATCATTTCCGCAGAAGAGTCAAAATACCATAAATATTAGAAACTATAAGGCCATTAAAAAGGCTATTGTTTATACAAACCAGACAGTGAAATATAAAACCTAGTTTCCTGAACGATTGTGGAGGATAGGAGGATTGCATGTCAATGCTGGATCAATACCTGATATCTTCTTCTGCAACTTCTGATGTCATTATTTTTAGTTGCTCGATTCGATTCGTCTTATTCTTCATAATTTGATTGGATGTTTTTTTTTAATTAAACAATGATCGGTCAAGTTAAAATTTGGTAATACTAGTATTTTTTGCAAGACGTGTGTGTGTGTGTGTGTTGAGATCGGTTCCTTTGAAATCAGTCAGATAGAACTGATAGAAGCTTTTAGCTGCTTTTTTTCTCTGTGAATAAAATTATTCATTCAAGATTTAGTTGGGTATATTAATAGCTTCTTTCTGCATTTTCTGTAACACGAGCCAGAGCCAAGGATAACTCGTTGAGGTATTTTAAAACAAAACGCAGTAGTAAATAAATCGTAATCTATGTGTCATATTCCTTTGAAAATAGTCCTCGTGAATCGTGATACATTAAATGCAGATAGAATACAGTTGAAGGTATTCCTTGTCGTCACTGCATCGCCTATAATTTATAAGATGTTAGACAGGCTTTCGATCCCAAAATAATCAACACATAAACGGGTTCATAAATTTTGAAATCCAGGAACTGACGAGATTCGTTCATGTTTTACCTTTATTGTCAGGTTTTTAATTGCGAAGATGTGAGATAAAATCTGAAACATTTAGGTTTAGGACCTGTACTAAAAAAAGCTTTAAAAATGTTGTGAAATGAGAAAACTCACATTTTTATCGGTCAGAAAAATATCCATATTTACAATTTGCATGCTATATATTATTGTTTCGACATATCATCGACACATTCACGTCTGAAACAAGCCAGACGCAGACCTCCACTCTTGAGAATTCGCTGAAAAAAAGCAAAAAACCCATTCAATTATCAGAGAAACACCCAATTCGATGACTAATTTAATTAAAGAACACACTTGATGAACGAACATTATCCACTTCAAACTAGCGATTTAGGTTCAATCTTCTGTGCAAAGTACATTTTTGGATCTTAGACTTCGCCCCTGCGCTCCCAACAAGCACAAGAAAGCTGTCATACAGTCATGACTGTGGAGGATCCAAAAGCGTGTCGAGTCGATCCAGTTCCTACACCTATCTCTATTATATTATGAGCTAATTTGCCAATTTTACAAAAACATCTAGTCATCATCTTGAAATTCTCAGTTGGTGAAGTTGGCCACTTTCACCGAAATGAAACAACGAGGCCAACACGACTAAAACCACAAGATTGCATAACTTCGGGTTGGTTGGTTGGCTTCCAGTATTATCATCACAGAGAGAGAATACCTCGGGTCTACTATCTATGAATGACAGTGATCCTTGGACTCTTTCGGATTGGGATTACTGGTTTAGCTTAAATGTTTCAGTTTCGAAACAGACAGGCGGGCTGAAAAAGTTCAATGTTCAAAGGGTTATTTCGTACACGAAACATCGATCTGTCATGTTATGTTAGCACCTATCACTGACAAGTTTGAGCCTCGGCATTAAAAAGTACAGATTGATTGTTCCATAACTCAACTGGCATAACTGCTGAAACTTGATTCCAGGTTGAATAACATTTAACATTACAAATTCCTGATGCAATTAATTACGCAGTCAGCATTACTTTACTAACAAACGATCTAGCAGGGAACAGTATTTTTAGAAATATTCAGCAATACGGAAGGGAGCTTATTGCCAAGCTGCAGTCTACGTCACTGAATGCTTAATTTAGCTGGGCACATGGCGTGACACACCTTCATATACTACCAATCAGATCCCATGATTTTGATCATTCGATTTTAGAAACGTGATTCTATGAAATCCTATTCCTATCTTAAGTCGTAGTTTTTATCTTCTAATTGTGTCGAAGGGTAGTGGAACATCATATCGTTATGAATTTATTGTAGATGAATCATGCACATATCGAATAGGTAAATTGGTCGAATTCTCAAAGGTAAATCGACTTGGGTCTTGTCAGGTTGTCCTGGCTTGTCTAATGAAATGATGCTATAACGTTAAAGCTCGGAAGTTTCTATATAAACTAAACATGGAGGAGACCGATGTAGTTTTTGAGATTTTTCACGTTTTCTTTCAGTGTGTCATTTCACAATAACAAGAATGACAAGAAATCCAAGAATTTTAATTTTAATCGTTCATCTCATTCATGAACACATATTTATAATCCAAATGGGCATATACATGTAAAGCTTAAAGTTTCCCTGATATTTCGAATCTTGTAGTTTGTAACTTTGACTTTACCTTGTTATAATAACAGTTGATGGCTTATCCCCAATATGGCATGTGATGTTTCGAAATACATAAATAAACAGAGATTCATCATGATTAATGCTAGTAAACAAACCTACAGAAAACGACAAGAACTTTGTACTTTGAACGAATGTTGAAATACTGGCATTTTCCTGTCCTGACAAATCACAAATGCAGATGTAGGTGAGTCGTAAATCATAATGACACTTGACAACATCAAGTTCCAAATCCTCCACCAAACCAATCTATATAAAATATTTAATTTAATGCTAATTTATAAATAGCAATTACTCGGCAATGACTAGCCATTTTAATTCTAATTTTATTCTGTGATCCTGTCCTGGTTTATAGGTGAGGAACAGCAACGAAATCATGACCATGAAATATGAATGAAATAACCCGGTATCATGCAAGTCCGAAGGTTATCTTCTGTCTAGTCTCCTCCCTGTGTGTCTTTTGTTTATTTTGATTAGATACTGAGTTACTGAGGCTTTAAAATGAAACTGCTCTGTTCTCATTCATCAAGAATCAAAGCCACAAGAGGCTTGTTGTTTTCTTAAGGTTACCTGGTTTGTATATGTCTATATGTCATGTCATCTTGTTCTTGAAACAACCTGGACTTTGTTCACTGATCAAAATGCATGTGAACTGTACAAGTTATATTTGTTGCATGGTATTTCTTAGCTAGATTATCCATTTTGAGCTTTAGTTAGCTCAATTCTCTTATCTACACTGTGTTAGTGTACTATCGGCAGTTATTTATAGCCGTCAATCTGATAATTTAAACATATTCTAATGTAAATTCTATAGATTCTGCAACGTGACATTCTGTGCTTCTGTTTGCCAGGGGGCAGTCGGTAAATTACTAAAAAAAAAGCGACAATAACCTATTTACGACGAGGTTAGGTTTGTATGCAGATTGCAGTTGCCAAAATTGTATTAAGTCTGGAAATATTTGCACGATTTGGGTCTGTCATGCTTCATGTTCGGTTACTATTATCGTTTTTCTATAATATGCTGGCAGCCGTAATCCATTCATCTTTCAGCCGTGCAAATAATTTGTTCGAGGTTCATCCTCCAGTTTAGACAGGTGTGGCATATATATTTAAGTTCCCATTTCCATTTAATCAATTTAGCATAGCCTGGATCTGGAATATCAATCCTTTGGCAGGGAAATTATATGTCGCACTTTTATAGCCGACAAGGGAGTTATTTTTGTGATGTTGAATGGGCTTATTCTTTGCACCGGATAAAAATGTCAAATCTATCAATCTTGTTTTGAAACACATGGTCCTGTGGTCCTGTCCTATGGCTTTTTCCTCGGTTGTTTGTGTTTTTTGTCTGATTTTTTTAACTGCTTTTGTTTATCTAGTTCCTGCTCGGAACTCGTAAAGGAATTGGGTTTGTAAGATTTGAGTGAGCTATCAAACTCAAGGAATTTCAATACCAATTGAATTTATTTATGCAATTAAGAAGGTCTAGAGCAATTAGGGTGTAGTTTGTGGTTCTCTTTTTACGTTGTATTGTAATTTTGTAATACATAATATGGTTAGAGTAGCTAATAGAACAGATCTATGGTCTATTATTTGATAAGATGGCTCAATGTGGCGACGAACTTGAATTTATTGCCATCCTTAATGCTTAATAGTTTAATTTTGAGAAATCTTTGTAGTTGGTGTCACCCAAACTAGTTATTATTTTGCGTTTTAAACTCAGCCTTCAATTTGCAATCGGCTCATTAATTATTTAGACCCATTGCCCAAGTCAGAAAACCTGGTATTCAAGTAATTAATTTAAGGGTTAAAATGTAAAACTTGCCTAAGATAACTGATAGGAAAACCCATTAACCCGTACTGCTGATGGTTTATTTTAACGACTTTCTTATCAATTATCATGAATTTTGATCCTATCTGGACAGGAATTATGCAGCTTTCTTGAACTTTGATAAGCCAATTGACTTTGGAGTATTTCTGAGTTGGGGTGTTGGGATGTTGAGAAATAATATTTAACATATAATGCTAGTGGTTTTGACTTTTGACATCGTCATAGGTTATTAGAACGGGGTTTCGCAATGCAAGGCGACAAATGATAATCATTAGAAATTGTCTCTGAAAATTTCCAAAAGGACAAGGGTAATAATATGTCATGTGGTGTCAAGAAATCTGGTTTATGATTTGATGTTGGGCTATCAGATGCGAATTAATCAAAGTAACGGGGTACTGAACTGATGAACCGATGATAGTAAAATAGTAACTGGTGACAGCGATGACATATTAGCACTGGGACATGCACGATAATATTCAGCATGAGTGAGAGTGAGTCAGTGCGTGTCGAATACAACCAATTAACAAAATAATAACTAGAACTGGATGAACTTGCAGAACTAGAGTTTTCATTTTCAAAATGTATCATCATGAAGTTCAAGTTACTAGCTAAATGGTTTCTGTTTTTGTTTTGTTGATGAAATGAATTAAGGAAATGCTCAACATCAACAATAATAGTGCGTATGAATATGTATTTGCCCAGGAAATTAAAACTAGTTAAGTTTTTTTTAGAACTTTGCTTGTCGCGATTAAGAGATCTATGCGTTTTTTATACGAAGTTTGCAACTAACTACCAACTGCCAAGTTACTACTAAAAGACAAATACAAACAAGCTGGAATTTAATAGTTAGATGAAGAGGAATGGTTAAAGTTAAAAGTAGAAACTGAAACTATCACACAGTCGTAAACCTTGGTTTGAAAGTACTTGTATGATATTGATTTGTGAAATCCGATGCACTTCCACGATTCATAAAACGAACGGAATCGTTAGACTGTAGTTAAAGTACAGGCGGGTTAGGATTGATTTAATATTGCCATTAAACCTGGAGATAATTATAAAAGTTAAGTAAGGAAGCATTTTTGGTATTATGCAGACGAGACATGTCGTTTATGAAATCTAAAACGGAAATCCTTGTCTTGCCTGTTCAACGTCACAATTCTTTGACTTAAAAATCAAAATCGCCCAGACATTTGTTTAGTCTTAGAATTATACAGGTCACATCTTACAACTTGCTTTTGAGATATCATAATGGTACAGGCATATTAGAAGGTCCAGTCTTATCATACTTAATACTTATCTACTGATAAGAACATTAAGGGTGGCTCGAATATTGATTGAAGGAATACTATTACTATTATATGCATTCTGCTAATGGTTGATACATAATATCTCGATTATAATGATATTTATAAAGTAATGATGCATTTTTATTTCTTTATTACAGCAAGTTCGTCTCGTTGAAGGCGGAGATACGTTCAAGAAATGGGAAAATATACCAATTCCGATTTATATGAATATCCATATTTTCAATGTAACGAACCCCGACGAAGTTTCCGTTGGGGGAACGCCTGTCTTGAATGAACTGGGACCCTACGTTTATCAGTAAGTTTATATCTTACAAGAATCTTGTTAGTAGAACAGGACAACGATTTATCACAGCCAGTATTTGTTTATTTTATGAAATCAGAAGTGAGGACGGACCTTCCGATTTATATTGTATTAATATTTATAATATAACTTGAGTGCTACTCTACTACAACCAATGCGTTGTTTTAATTTGGATTACGAAAAATAGAGATTGTATTTACCTTTCATTTACTTTTTTTAAATAATGCTGGAACGCTTAAATATTTCTTCTTGCAATACAATTCGTTCTTCGCAAATTATTGCTTTGAAATCAAATCTCAGCTTTCATGTAAGTCAATAATTCATGTTTAGTGTTTTACCGTTTCATTTTTAACAATTTGAAAGAGGTGTTTGTATAAGTGTAGAAGCGTCTTCCCACGGCACCAATATGTTATTAAAAACTCAATATTACAAGCAGTTATGTACATGATTATCAATCTTCAAAACTTTAACCCCTAAAACCATTTTAAATTTAATTCATATGGAAGTTGGGCTGGATTAAATATTGAAATACATTGCTCCAATGTCAAAACTGCAACTTGTTTAATGAGATTGAATTATTCATAGCTGACTGTAACAGAGATACTATGAGTTCTTAAGTTAGTAATCTAAAGTTTGTTAACCTCTCATTGATTTTATTATGCATTGTTTCTGTGTTTTCAGACAAAAACGAATCAAGACCAATGTAACCATCAACACAGAAAGCGATACTATTGAATACATTCAAGTCATAACGTATTTCTTCAAACCAGACCTATCAAATGGTAGTGAAGAAGATGAAATATCAGTCCTTAATTTGCCATTTGTCGTAAGTTTAAAGTCGCACCGACCGGTTATCCATTGATTTTTAGTAGTTTTTGATATCGGAAAATAGGACTCTTCTCATCCTGCTTTATAACTTTAATTGTATTCAAATTTTCAGGGCATGGCTGCAAAGGCCAAGAAAATGTCGAATGTGGAACGATATATGGTTTTAGAAACGATGAAACCCTATGAGGACGACGAGAAACCGTTTATTAGAACAAACATAAGCGATTTCCTGTTTAATGGATATTACATTCCATTTATGAAAGAGTTGGGGGATTTGAAAGGAGAACGGATTCTTCTCAACGACACCTTCGGACTCTATTACGGGGTAATTTTTTAACAGTTTTAATATAAATTAGAAATGCTTTGGTTCGTTAGTCTCATAGTCTCGATCTCAATTTTAAATCGTGCTCAACTTTATTATTACCAGAAAAATGGAACGAATACCGACTTCATGGAAGTGCATGCCGGAGTTAAGGACAACTCCAAGTTCGGAAATATCGCATCTTTCAGAGGCGAACCCGAACTTAACTTTTGGAATAACAGCTACTGCAACATGATTAACGGTAGCGACGGAGCACTGTTTCCGCCATTCGTGACTAGAGATCGAGTCCTCAGCATATTCAGCGCTGAATTATGTCGATCCTTACAGCTTACTTATGACAGTGATACGGAATTACAAGGTCTTCAGGGATATAGATTTACTCTCGAGAAAAGCACTCTTGAAGACGCTAGAAAGCGAGTGGAAAATCAATGTTACTGTACCGACCCTGGTGTGAACATGACTAATTGTCCATTGGCTGGTGGTTATCAACTTGAAAGCTGTCGTAAAGGTAGGCCATGACTTCTGTTTGCAATAAGAGTAAAATTAATAACGTGGTAATGGTTGCTTATGAAATCATTATGTTCGAATATCTAGGAGCTCCGTTAGTGGTATCGCTTCCTCACTTCTTAGATGGTGATCTACAATACCTTAATCAAACCATTGGACTTTCACCAAACAGGGAAAAGCATGAGACTGTGATTACACTTGAACCGGTAAATGTTTATTATAATAAATTTAAATTTTATTAAGCACGTAGAAATTATAAATTTTTCTAATGAATTTTATTTGGTTCAGAATACCGGAGTTCTCTTAGAAGCAAAGAAGCGGATTCAAATTAACTTTGACTTGAAGCCCAGTAAGTATTTCAAAGTTTTGAAGAAACTTCCGACACTTTTGCTTCCAGTGGTTTGGGTTGATGAGGTAAGAACTTTGTTTCTGTAAAACTTAAACATGTGTCTAAACAGTTCAAAAAATCAATATAATGCACGCAACAATATGAACTCTTTTTTCAGTCTGCCGCATTAACAGCAGAAAGCGCAGATCGGATCAAGGGTAAATTGTTGAAGCCTCAGGAGATTGTTGGAGCTGGGAGTTGGGGAGTCTTTGGCATTGGATGCATGCTCATCTTAATAGCTTTGGTTATTTTCGTCATCCGTGCCAGAAGAAAGGATTACAAGATTTAGATAAGCTTAAAATCTTAATGCGTGAAAATCGAAGGGAGCCAAAGTACGATGAATTGAAGATCGATTACATTTTTATCGTGTAGTCTAACCTTCGCAATTTAGATTATTATTATTCAAGTTTGGATTATAGCTACTATTTCTCCGTTATGGTTTGTTTCCTTCAATAAAATGTAACTCTTGTTTTATCTTTGTAATTTAAAATTGATATGTATAGTCTAACAACTTTATTCAAAGGAAAAATTATATTGAAGATCGAAACTTGAAATTAATAATACTTATTCTGCTACTGTCCAATTCAGTATCATATTATATGTACAAATGTACATCAAAGTCTGTGTTAGTACGCTTCAATGCATTGTCCAATTTACAAATTATATTATGGATTATCAAAACGCAACTCTGTTCAATCCGTTGTTCCGAATTAGTCAATTTATATGTAGTGCTTGCTGAGCACCGTCGAAAATGTGTGAAGCAAGCAAGTCAAGAAGTTACCATTCTTCGAAGAGGTTTAATATCATGAAACAAAGTAGTTACCACGATGTCGATATTAGACACTGTTTCTCATAGCGTTTGTACGTTTAAAACGTTAAATTATATCGTTACCGACGGTTTCAAATAACAAAGATGAAATATATATATTTGTACATGAACTGGAGTAGAATGCTATGTGCCATATAATGTTATTATATTATATTTAAGGGGAAACATGCTTGTCCCGAAGCGTTATAAGTCATTGTTGGATTGAGAATAAACTTGTTCGTTGTTTTGATGTATGTAACAATTGGCTCACCTGCTTTATATCAATTTAAAATCATGATCCAAAGAAGATTTGAAATGTTTCCTCAAATCATATCAAGTAGGTACACAAATGCGTTTAAGTTCAAAGACGTCAAACAAACACGTAGTCTGATTATGTGTGTACTGATGTCGTTTGACTTTTAAATTTGTTTGTCATAAAATATATCCCCTTATCAGTCTTTATGACATGTATGTAAGGATAAGGTTCCAGGTCTGAGCAACTCTAGATGTACACCATCGAACATTGGACATCAAACCTTAAGATTAATAAGAAAAAATACGATTTGGGATTGGGAGAATAAAATGAATGAATGATCTTCATCGGGGATAAATTTTGGGCTTCTTCTGGAGGAGTACAACTTACGACGTGGTTTGGGTTTAAGTAAGTAATCTCGTTGTTGCTAATTACTTTACTAAGTAAAATTGTAATCTATACCGAACCCCCGTCACCCATGCCTGAAGCTCATCAGGATTTGTAGTCGATATTATTATATAATCTGTATTTAACTAAGGAAATGTAATGATGGATGGATGGAAAATTATTATCAAAGTATGACTTATTTCATGGGATAATTAACCACTGTTGAAAGACGACCTTTAGAGAGGATGATCATTAGTAAACCGTGACTTGCCTTAGCTGTATTCAAATCTTTTGAAATCTGCAGTGGTTGGTTTTAAAAGTTTCGAAGTTCTGACATCCGTTTCCAATATGAGAACGGCAGCAAAGGTTATCCTTGGATTAGGATTGGCCCTTCTCACTTTGGGGGTCGTGGTTTTATTACTTTTTCCTCGTGTGATTGAGAAAAAAATTAAAGCTGTAAGTTATTTTTTAGTCAATTACAGAAAAGCAATTGCTTTGTAGGGTGGTATTCATTCTTTGAGGTTTATTTGAGTTTTTAGAAAAAAATTTACATTGTAAAAATGTTCCCAATGTACGAAGCATAAGAATCCTATTGGGGAGAAACGTTTCAAAATCAGAAATCAGAAGATAATTTGTGATTGGAATTTTTAGTTATTTTTGTAAGGAACTAAATAATTTAAACTAGGATTAAAACCAAATATTTACAATCTTTCTTGCATTAAAATTTAAAATAAATCAACCCCAGAGAGGAAGTTTTGAGACCCTCTGAAAATGATGAGTAATTAGGGATTTTTGCACCCTTGAATCCGGATTTCTGCATACATTTTCAAAAACATCTTGAAAACGCAGATGTATGTCGTTTCGCCAAACATGATTTTTGACCCCTTATGTAGTTATTTTGAGGAGAGAGTTAGGTAGAGTGAGAGTTTTTAAGTAATTTTACAAGATTTTTTTAGGCGACATTATTTCAGCGAACATGATAAACGTTAGAGATAATTGCAACAGTATAATATTTTTAATCATCTTGATAATTCAATTAATCTTATCTAAGTGTGAGCCTGGCGACTCAAATCTTGACCTTTAAACTTTTTGTCATTCATTATGTAGGTTTAGGTCATTTATTCGTAAGATGATCATGATTCATGAATCATGAGTATCGCCATTCAAGGACCTCGATTTTTTGCATTTTATGTCTCCAAAAATCTTTGAACGTGACAATTTTTATGAATGTGATTTCCAGACACATTCCTGTTCAGAGAATCAATTCAATGCGTATTACATTAACCTAAAGACAAATCCTATAAAATCCAACAGAAACCAATCGCTTGCTAAAATTGTATTCAGAAAACTAAATGCTTTTATATGAACTCTGCAAATGAACCTCTATAGCAAATCCGGCTGGAAGAAGGCGGAGATCTTTTTAGCCGATGGAAGGACATTCCAATCCCAATTTACATGAAAGTATATATGTTCAATGTAACAAACCCTGAAGAATTAGCAGAAGGGGAAAAGCCTATTTTGCAGGAAGTGGGGCCTTATATCTATCAGTAAGTTAAGAAACATACGATCTATCCCGAGTTATTTCAAAAATTCAAAAACATCCTTGGTTGATCTCGAATAGACAAAAACGTCAAAAAGTTGTGGACCACATCGATATAGAAAAAGATACTGTGCAGTACCGACCAAAGATCACTTACTACTTCCGTGAAGATCTATCCGTTGGAAGCGAAAATGATGTTATTAATTTTATAAATGTGCCCTTAGTGGTAAGATCATTGAACCAATTTCGCATATTATGATCCTAATATGTATGACAAATCTATCAAAGTAGTTTTGACATTTTAATTTATTTTTCTTAGAGCGTTGCAGCACAAGCTCTAGAAGTTAGCATGTTTGTAAGGTCCTTAATAAGAGGGATTGTGGATGCCCATGACGAACAATTATTTTCTCAAAGATCCATTGGAGAGATCCTATTTTCAGGACACTACGAGCCAATGATTGCGGAGTTGGCAGAATTAAAGCAGGAAGAGCTGATGCCAAATAATACCTTTGGGATTTATTACGGAGTAAGATAACTTTGCATTCTTAAATCTTTGAAAATACTTCCGAATCAAATGGTTGCCTTTGCCTTTACATTATAAAATGGGTTTTAATATGTGCATTCGGCTTCGTCTGAACCGGTTATAGACGTTAAAGAATAAACAAACAAACAAACAATTGTCAAAATTTTTTCAGAAAAATGGAACCGCTCAAGACGTACTAGAAATTTATTCCGGTGTAATTGATAACGAAAAATTCGGACAAACAATTAGCTGGAAAGGGGAACACGTTCTAGATTTCTGGAATACGGACGCTTGCAACATGCTAAACGGAAGTGACGGGTCCATCTTTCCGCCCTTCGTATCTCGGGATCGAGTGATTCAAATCTTTAGTCCGGATATGTGCCGATCAATTTACATGACATATGCAGAAGACGTAGAACTTCTAGGGATCCCAGCTTATCGATTTTCAACACCCAAGGAAGTCCTTGAAGATCCAAGGGTCTTTGCGGAGAATATGTGTTTCTGCAAGAAGCCAGGGAACGATGGTGAAGGCTGTAGCAAAGCTGGTGTTTTTCAACTTGGAGCTTGTAGGAAAGGTAACTGACACAAAATCAGTGCAAAAGCGATCAATTGAATGGAAAATCGTTGAATTGCATATAACAGTCACAATGGTTCCAAATCCAGGTGCTCCAGTCGTCGCCTCTTGGCCGCATTTTTATGACGGAGATCAGGAATACGTTAGCCAGTCCATTGGACTCAATCCGATTAAGGAAAAACATGAGACCTTTATCTCTCTAGAGCCTGTAAATCAATTGATTCTATGATTGTGTCTATCTTTAAGATTTAGGGGTGTCCCGTGTCGAGCACCGTTGGGACTTGGGACAATTAGTCAGAGTTTCAGACGTATTATAGAGACAAGTGACTCGAAAATCTGAAATTTTTCTGAAAATTGGGACAATTGGAAAGTATGCCTTTGCCCAAACGTGTCTGTTTTAACACGGGGCACCCGACACCCTACTGAAGATTGAAAATGTATTTAATACCATTTTAAACTATATAGAACACAGGGGCATTATTGCAAGCTTCCAAGAGGTTTCAAATTAATGTCCAACTCAAGGCAAACAAGTACTTCAAGCCGATGAAGAAGCTCCCATCCATGCTCTTACCTCTTCTGTGGGTCGATGAGGTAGGAGGAGTTCAAAAATTCTCAGCATTTTGGACTTGACTAATTGTTTGAAGCCATTTAAGTAATGTTGATTTATTTGCTCCAGTCCGTAAGCCTTAATGAGGACAACGCCGCGATGATCAAGGGGAAGTTGCTCACCCCGATGAAAGTGGGATCCATGTCGACGTTTGGAACGTTGGGACTGGGTGCAGCTCTAATTGTGATAGCCATTGCGCTTATATTTTTACCAAAGAAGAAAGATGTCAAAAGCTAAATGATTAAAGATTATGAATTTTTACTGACTGTGATTTGGTGTTTTATAATGAATTTAATACGTGATTTATTCATTCCAATCCATTATACGTTATTAAATAAGAATAGACGCTAATTGGAACGAAATATATCATATTGCCCCAAAAAAGTCTACGACTTCAACTCGTTAGTGTTCGATGAATAGTTGAAGGAAAATCTCGAGATTGGTCTTAAACCTCATTTAAGGAACGTATTAAACTATTTTTGGAATTTAACCGAGGGTTACTTCTCTAGTTCGTTTTAAATAAGGGTTCAAAATATTCAAGGTCAAATTCCGTTATTGCAGTAAATTCTTAAATATTTCCCGCTCTTTAATTTCAAATTGTTACTTCAATTACGTGAAGACACTGAAATTAGTGATTCTTTACGTTATCATTAATTAATAAAGTTTTTATTAATTAATATTTAGATTTTAAAGTATTTTTATTAAGTTTTCTCAGGCGTAGTCAGATTAAATTTGATAGATATACCTATCTCGTCCTGGCGAGCTATATTGTAGGTTATCTATGCGTTATCTCTCTTTTCCCCATTCAAGTAAAAAATTCTAGTTTGTGCAGATTTTGTATAACAAGTCGAATGAAACCAAAGGATAAACGTATAAACTGGCCATGTACATAAATTTGACATTCTTTGAGTTATTGTAGGTTCACTGGAAATATAGTTTATAGTCCATTGATTTCTGCATTCATTTTGAAACTGTCCGATAGAAAAATCTATAGAAATCCGAATCTGTAGTAGACATAATTGCATATAAATCATCAACCTCTTGATTACCAGGCTTACAATTAGACCATTGTTTCGTCCTAAAAATTACAAAAAGTCAAAGTCAAACTGGTCATTAAATCAGACATAAATCTAAATGTACCTAAATAACATAGCCGAAATTATCCGAAGGCCTGCTGTTTTGGACCTCTCTGTGAATGAAATGAGCTCAGAGCCTAATTTATTACAACAATCAATCAAGGTTTTTATCGACTTGTAATTTTTACGTATGATTAATGCATTAGAAACATCCTGAAATCCAGAAATTCTGCAATTTAATCCAATGGTTTTTACATTGAGATTACTCTGTATTATATCATTAGAAATGTCCAGATGGTCAGAAATTCTAAAAAAAAGTTAAAAATAGATATATTTCAATCGTGGATTCCCTAATACAATATTTGCTTTATGCAAAGTCGGAGTAGAATGAATCCCTAATTTCTAATATCGTAATATCCCAACAATCTCTCGAATCTCATTCAACCATTTTCAGAGCCTTTGAAAACACTTTGAAGTTCATGTCATTCCAGCTGCTGCACTCATTCCATTGAAAGATTTTCAATTTCGTACTTTCCTTAATAGGCCATTCCACTCCCACCGTCTTAAGACTCTTTGTAAAACAAATTACTGCCGTATCTATGCACCGAGTTCCGTGTTATATCCTCAAATTCCGTGACGATGAACCAGAAGGGTTTCTGGGAAACAAATAAAGGCCCCCCATTAACCATTAAGCCAGAGTCATTCATTTATATATGCAATCTTGTATTGGCTGCTCTAACTCCTCTCATCTTCAGTACCTAAATATGCACACATACTCCAAAATTTAATTTACAAAATCTCCAAACGTTGGAACAATTTAAAAATAAATTATTTCCTTTTCCCAGCTTCAAGGATCCGGCTCAAATGAAACAAAACTTCTTTAGCCACAAAGCAAGTAGATAAATTAATGGAAACTTGGATGAGGACTGCCCGTATGGACTACTCATAAGTAACTCAAAGTTATTTTTGAGCCGATGGTTTCACCCACCGTATAGCAATGGTGGCAGTTAAAAGGTCAAGGGGTCACCAAAATATTTCCGGAGCTTATAAACCTACCAAACATAAATAAGCCAAGAACTTTCTAAAATATAGCTACTTCAATGCTTGAGCCTGAGTTACATCAAGTATAGCAGAATGGAAAGGAGAGTCGGTAGTCTATAATATTTCAAAAGGAAGTCGTATGTGACAAGAAGATTAATTATACCGTCTAATAAAATCAGAGAACCTCTTTTTCATCTTCTTTACCGAAAGCCTCTTATTTGGCCCAGTCACGGTCATATTAAACCAAGAATCCGCATCTTAAATGTCAACTCTGCCAACTTGACTTCCACTCCTATTCAGGATGGATGAAAGGGCATTTCGGAAAGTCAACATTTGAAAAGAGTCTTATATTATGGTTTTATCATTACATTCAGATTCAACATTATGCGAGTCAGTAGAGTATCGAATTCAAAGTAGATTTAGTAATAACAAGGCTTCTTGTAGTAAAATCCTGTTCACGGATCCCGTTCCTTCCATGTAACAAGTCTGTAGGGTCCAAAATACAAGCTACAAGAGCTAGAAATCTGCATTTTCAATTTCCGCAGTAGCATTTTCGAGCCGAGATACGTTCAAGATATAAGGGCTCCCGTATAGGTGCACTGACAATGTGACAATATTATATGTTATATGTACTTTCTCTTACGGCGTGGTCACATCTGGTGTGTGGTAGGATTGCATTCAAATATTATTTCAAATCTTCAACAAGCCCTAGTTTCAACTTTCACTCATGTCACTCTCTTTCTCCTGCTTTCTATCTGACTCTCAATTTTGTTTGAGGACTGTTGAATTATGGAAGCCGTCCGATTCGATTGACAAGTTCTTTGAAAGTAACATTCTTCCTCTGAATGCAATTATGGTAAAAGAGCTCAGTAGTAAATTTTAACTATAGATTTTTTATTTAATTTTAGTTAGGTTTGCCTTAAGCTTGTGTCTATAACTAGAATTGGAACTAGAATATTTCTAATAGAAGCAGATTGTTTGGCGAATTGTTTTAATTTACAACTTCATACGTGTTATAGGTAGCTGTATAAAATATAATATCATATTGCAACATTTTTAGAACAAGTGATTCAAAAATGAGTAACCATCCATCTGAACAAAACTACACTAAAATTGCAATTTAAGCATTTCAACTGACCGAAGTTGTAGCGAGAAATAATTTAAATATCTGAAACTATATCAAGAAGCATTTTAAATAGCTGAAAATACTGTTTTTAATGATTGAAACCACAACTTAAAAGGTCTTTCGAACTAAAATTGAAGGCATAGTTTCTTCAAACTACAATGCAATAGGGGTACCAGCATGGAAAATAAAATGAAAAACACGACAGGCATTCCAGGATCTGATACAATTATACGAATTGTCCTGTGTGGGTGTCTAAAAATATCCTCCTACGCTTATCTTCATCCATCTTGTTCAAATTCCCCATTATGCATTATAAACCGAAACAAGATTTATCAAGCTTCACGTTAAAGTAGATAATGCGACTGTGGCTTATTGCTTTAGTAAATCGCGTTGAATCTAATTGTATCCCTTTGAGAAGGTAAGTAAACTTCTCAATCCCCCTGAAAAAGACCTTCAAAGACCTCGCTCAAAGATGTAGATACACATGTCTAACAATGTACTTACATTAGTCCCATTATGATATCCCATTCTATACGTGTCTTATTCCAAAGGCTCTTATATTCGGGACAATAAGGCCTTGCACTCAACCAGAGCATAATACCCAACACCCGCATCGGCATCACATTACATCACATCACATTACACTGCATAAACAGAATCAAGGCTCGGAGGCAAAAGAAGAATCTGGAGCTGATTCTTCGAGAGGCTGAAACATCCTCCTCCCAAATCTACAGTTTCCTATAGAAGAAAAACTTACTTAAATCTTTTCAAGCCTTTGATGCTGTTGCTTTCACCAGAATTCCTCACCAAGAAATGGGAGGAAGCCTTGCTTTCTATAGGGGAAACGACCACAGGATTTCAAAGGGTATTCTGCTCAAGCTATATGTTGAAATAACAAGGAAATCCTCCCAAAGGGATGAGGGATCTGAAACGTCGGACTTTTCAAAGATCCACTTCCAGTCCTAACCTAATCCTCCAGATAAGAGTATTGATTGTTTCGAGACGGAGTTGCGCCAGTAGGGAATTCGGCGGCCAGGTTCCTGGGAATTGGACTACGAGAGATCCCCACATTACCGAAGGACGGGTTGCATTGAAACCGAATCGGATATTACCCGCATCGACGAAAACGGAGCAGTTCCCACCGACCCGAAGGGAACCTAGAGACCATCGTAATAAGGAACCTCATATAAAGGAGACGGGTGGAATTTCATTTCGTGAGAATCGCTTCACTCTTCCTTCAATCGACATCTCTCAAGTTCCTCGGAGACAATACCTCACCCTTCATCTCCCTTATTTCTTAAGCGGATTGGAAACCTTAAAAAACAACCAAATTTTAACCTCTCCAAAGTAGATTAAAAATTTCCACAGTTTTCCGAGCTAAATCCGTATTTTTTTTTTAAACCGAAATGGCTGGATTGACTGGAGAGAAGATGACGCTTCAAATCGTCCTCTTGGCAGCGCTGATTTCTTTAGCCCTGAGTGGAAAGCTTCCTGAGAAAGCGCAAGGGAATGGGGTGCTTAAGGAGGGGGAAGTACTGGAGAAAGTTATTAAGGAAGGGCCGGCAGTTGAGGTTGGAGTTGTACCCTCTCGGCTTGGTAACATGGCCAGGGCAAAGCGATACACGGGATGGGGACGACGGCCTGGACTGAGGTATAGTAAGGCGTCATCTTATGCTGATACTGATCCTTCCAGCTTTAACCGGATCTACAACCGATATGAAAAGAGGTACGTTTGTTAACTCCTTGAAATGTGCTTCTTTTTAAACACGAATGTAGAGTTAAAAAATCAATTTCCATGCATTTTCCAAAATTCCTAAATGGCTTTTTCCGATTTGACTGAAAATATTAGAGAAAAATTAAAAAATATTTCTAGTTAAAATATATGATAAAAGATATATGATAAGATATGATAAAAATATCATAGTTTTCAAATTTTGAAGGCATATTGCTTGGAAGTGACGACTTTACAAAAAAAAAATCTGAAAAAAATCAATTTACATTCATTTTTCGGAAATGTTAAAGGTTTCTTTTGATTGGAATGTGATTTCGAAGTCTCTAATGCATAATGCTTGCAAATGGCAACTATTCCAAGAAAAAAAATATATATTTGCAATATCCAAGTCATGTCAACTGTTGCGAAATACTTTAAATCTAGATTTTACAGTTGCCCCAGTAAAAGCATCATCCAACTTAAACAAATTACGTATGCAATTAACGTAAAACTGCAAAGCAAATTCATTAAAACTGCTTTTAATGAGTTCTGTCAAAAAAAGTTTCCCGTTTGCTTTCTCTCCTTGATGTTGCCCTTTCCTTGTAAGTACATGTCATAACGACCTCAACTCTTCCTATCTCTCGTTGACGATAAAAACGCAATAGAACAAACTATAAATCCGCCTCCTCTTGTTTTAATCAACTTTTTCTACGACTTTCTCCCATCATCCGTCCGATACACAACTAACAATAAATTGAAAAACAAGAGAACAAACTTTTCCGAGACACCGGAATATTGTAGGACTTTCTCCTACTTTACTGAAACTTGTTCTGGAAACCAATAGGCGATTTATAACGAGGTCGCTTCTCTAACTGTGCATACATATGCCCCAGCTCTGTCTATTAACCTCATGACTATTGAGCAATTTGGGAAACTTTCGAATGTTAACACCAAGGTCCTCCCTCGGAAAAGTAATCCACAACTGTCACGACTTCTCTTACAAAAGAGTAGACAGGAACTTTCCCTTATCGGCCCAGCCCATATATATTACATTCCGCTTCAGTAAGTTTTTTGCATCTGAACAATTGTATAATTGTACACTTGCCCCCACGGGTTCTGTTGTGCTGAACATTTTGAAAAGGGCAAAGGTTACTCCCTTTCCTAGGCCATTGTAAGCTGTAAAAGACAATACATTCTTTAGTGGTTCGTGCAATTATACGCCCCCACATTCCTCCTCTATGGTCACTTGAACAAATCAGAAATAATATCTTCTGGGCCGGATGAGTGTGAGACTGAGAGGGATCGAGGGACAAATTCCGAATCCCGTCTGTATTTGCTTTCGGAATGTCAAGAGTGAACACTAGAGACTTGGATCTCGACTCCCAGCGATATTGTCAAACTGGGTGAAAGCACTTTCCCTCGAGGACAAAAGTGACACATTTGTAGCCATTACAGTATTATTACCAGGCCTAGTCAAGCGGATTGAATCACGCCAAAAGTCCAAGTGCTAGGTGCCGGGACAAATATTCCTTCATAAATGTGACAGGGACTATTTAGACTTTATCAAAAATTCAAAACTGCGTTTTTAGGATCATTTGGGACAGTCATTATTCAAAATTTTGACATTTAAAAAAAACGTAAACTCTTCTTCAAATTAGTTATTTTCCGTTATACTTATTGTCTTTGGCAGATACACATTTGTTCCATAATTCCAAGCCCGAGAAACTTATCACGTTGGGGCTGAATACCTGATCTGATAGTTAAAATAACGTAGTGCTTCAAATCATATAAAATCCACGTAGTCTTAAACCATACACCCTTGACTAGTTGACGCAAGTCCCTAAGTAAAGTAGCTACATCGACCAACTTACCAACGCAAAGGTCAGTGAGTTAGCTCCTTAACTCTTTGCGAAGATCATTTCATAAATCAAAGCTCTAATGCTCTTAAACCCTGGTAGACCACCCACATTCCCCTTATCCTTAAACGAAGGAAATACGATCAGGAGCCCTACATTAACCACATCCGTTGCAGAGTCATAAGGTCTGGAAAGTTTCAGGAACACACATAGGAGCCCGAATACCCAACCCTTTTGTTTGACTTATGACGCAATATTATCCCCAGAGCTGAAGCCAATCCCTATACACTTCCAACTTCCCCGCATTCCTTCTGCCCATTCGGGCAGTACTACTTCCGTCCTTATGAAGTCCCTTAAACAGCCTCCCCAGCCCTACATACAACATACATATTCACATTCCGATTTTATTAATATGACTCCACAGGGGCGAGAACGGGCCCGAAGCTCCCATCTCCAACTTCCGAGAACTCCGAATGAAGCAGAAAGTCCCGAACATCCAATTGTTGCTCCCACACTTGTTCAACCGAAACCAGCGAGTTCGGGTCCCCCCTCCGGGGGCTTTGGACCTAGTGGACACATCTCTGCCAGGGAGCGGGTCCGACCTCGGGATCCTCGATACCGAAGGTCCAGTCCGACTCAACGAGGAGGACGTGGATGCCCTCATGTACTACTTGGAAGACTATGCCAAAAATCTGCATGGTGCTGACCAGGCATAAAAGAGTGACAAGCGGCCAGGAATTCCTCTAAACACTAAGTTTTTTAAATTCTCTTATATCTGCATTCTTTTTCCAAGTCCATCTCTATAAATACCTTGTTACACAATTTTCATCTTAACTTTCAACTCCGAAAAAAAGGACCCCGTGTCTTTTTTAAAGTATCCGAGACAATAAGTACGACAATAAATGAATTTGGAAGGAAGGCAGCACAGAAGCCAGTTTCCCTTGAAGGCTGAATTCTTAAAAAAGCCAAAGGAGAAGGCATGGACTATAGGCAGTTTAGCCACTTAGCCAGGAATTGATTCTGGTCACGGAGCCCGTCTCCAAAAGAGAAAGTAAAAGGAACGGTTTGGCTCCGAGTTATTTTAATAAGAAACCGTGGAAGATGTATGGAACTGAAGAAGCTAGATAGAACAAACTACAGGTCCATTAGGTTGATTTGGCTTGAACTCCTTCAAGGAATAGGGCTTTTGTGAGGCTGGAACTGCCTTCCTCCATAAAATTCTGTACAAAATATCATTTCAAGACGGTTGGTCCGATTAATTCTCCTGGGGCTCTTCAGGTTGATTTATCGTATTTTATATATTTTGGAAATGTAAATATCATTAGCTTATTTCGGGGCAGTAGTTGGTAAAGTGTATCGAGTTATGATATGCAAAACAGAATAATGATCTTGAATGTAAACATATTACAGAATAGAGACTAGTTTTCCAGCAGTGTTTTAAATTGTAAAGATCTCCTCTTATATATATACTCTTACAATTAGATTAGAGCTTCGCAATCTAGTTCTTGTTCCTACAGAATAAATTCCGTGGTCTTCGACAATACAGATCTCAATGTCTCATGTAGGCCAACGGAATTACTTATGAATAAATAGTCTCTATCCAATAAGCTGAGAAGCTTGGCTGGCGACGCCGATGTAGCTTCCGCCGACTGTCCTTAACAGCCTACTAATTAATAAATGAGTTAAGATTTAATGCTCCAAGTCAACCTAAAAACATAATTTAAGAATCTCAATACCCCCCAATAAGGCATTCATTCGATCAACCAAAGATGCCAATAATTTAGCTACAAAGGCGTCGCCGGCTTAGTTTTCAGCGTAGTTTATAGAGACTATTTAATTAAATGAACTAGTCGAGGTAAAAATATAAATTCAGTTGATAATACTTAAAAATATAATTGATCTGAAAGCAACCGGGTCTTCCATTCCGATCTTAAAATTAGTGAAGGTGGTGTGTGATGTTAGAAATTAACTGAAAGTAATTTAAAATGCATCCGTAAATAGTTCATAATCAGGCATTTCGACTCTCTACTACTTCTCAAGGATGCCAAAATGTTGTAATCAATAGCGTAGATTGTCTTAAATGAACTGGCTACTGTACCCCTGTCTGTAGATAGGCAAACCAATTCCTGTCTTCCATTAAACCGTGTGTGATGATGTGACAATAACATGATGTAATAATGAATAATGATAATAATAAACTCGTTAATTGTTGTGATCCTTAATTACAAACACTCGTCTATTTATTCGTTCATGAAAAATTGGTCTAGCCAAGTAGCTCGATCAACACTTGACTTCAGCATTGTAAAACTAATTATAGAAAAGGACTTGGGATTTTTATCAGTCACCATCACCATTCAGGATGACAATTCCCATCATGTCCTAAGTTCATACCGTAAGGACAAGTCTTGCCGAAACCCCTAATTAGATGCCGACGATATCGATTTCTTCTGGAATTGTTTTGAGATCTTCGATGATAACAATTTCCGTCTGGACCTTTAAACTGCCCCATCGGACATTGGAATTCAGGGACATCTTCTAAGAACAGCGTCTCTCCGACCGATTTTATCAGATAATGATGTCTTGCAGATCCTGTTCCAATTGACGTAGAGATCAGGGTTGGATATCCTTGAGCTGTGGATCTTCCGAAGGTCGATGTGAACATTACGATCCATACTGCCCCCGAAATAACGTGTACAGAGTAGATGACTGGAAGGATCCTTACTTTACTAGAATACATTTTGTTGAACTAGCCGAAGTAGAAATACAAAAATAATTTACTATTGCAATACAATACTATAAATACCGAAATCAGGAACAACAAGAACATGTAGATGTTCTGTCGGTGGGTTAACAGGTAACAAAGCTTAGAAAGACGATCAGCATTGCAAACACTTTGCATTGGAATTTATTTATAAAGTTCTTCGTTTAAATATCACGACCAAGTGCTAAAATTATTAGCAAATATAGCAAATATATGATTTACTTCGAAATGCTGTATTTCCCCAATTGAATCAATGCATCATCGGATTTGCCAAATGTAGTTTTACAAAGAATATTATGCACTTTCCACCTCAACGAAATCTAATCATCGGAACGCAGTATATTTTTTATACAGTTGAGGAACTACCTATGGATTTCAAGTTTTAAAATCGTGAATCATGTACCTTACTCAGTCTGCATAAATTATGAATGTTTAACCAATGATTAAAATGAGTGTTGGATCCCGATTTGTAAGAGACGAAACCCCTTCCAGCTCCAGCAAATATACATAAAATCTGTTGATTTAAGAGATTCATACCGTCCAAGCGTCATTCAAATGTTTCGGAAAGGAATTATGACGAACCTACCCTTTCGTCATCAATACTTCATGGAATTTCCTGATGAAATATATTTCGAATGACATACTGACACCAGAACTCAATTGTTTGCAATCGTCGGCGACAAAATCAATACATAGAATTTCCTGTTGGCGAGTTTTTAATTAAATGTAGAAAACACTTTATGCTAGTACAATGTCTGTCCGTCCGCCTGTTTGTCGGAATTTACTATCACACTTCTCATAGTAATAATTCCTCATCAGCACTTGGTTATAACCTTTATGACGGTTTATATTTTATTATCATCTGTACAGCAATATGCTTAATCATCCCCTTTGAATAAAGAACGTCAAGATGAATCTGCAAACAAGCAAATGCATGGTGCATTTAATTCGTCAATTTTATTAATATGAAAATTGATGTTTCGATTAAAATAAACAACTACAATTCGTTTCAACTTCATTTCCCACACCCACAAATCCGATTTAATGCCCCACCTCTTAATAAAAAGCACAGGATGAGATCCCTAATTTATGATGATTCGCATGCAATTCCATTGATCAACACCCACACTGAAGATAGATGTTTTCTTTCAAAACCGTGACTGGAAACCAGACTACGGAATTTGAGAAAAACAGATTTATATGTTTGCATACACATCTATTTAAATCATTTTAAATTAATTTATTCATTCCCTTTCTTCCACTTTCCCGTGATTCCGAATTCAAAGGCGTTTCAATCCCATATAACTGTGATTTCGGGAATCGAACAGGTCGGAGAGTCGGGATATAAATTTCGGGTGCAGAAAATAATCCTTAGTTTGGGCCAGGGTAGTATTCTTTCATGAATGATCAAGATTGTGCAAACAGTATGCAGTAGTACGACCGGAGCATCCCAAACTCAATGCTAGATTTATATAGCACAATTGAATCCGGGATTTATTTTATTCCCCCAAATACAATAGGATCCGAAGGAACCAGCAGCTTAGTCCCAATTTGGTTCGCTTTCTTGGAACTAGGTCGAGTTTAGTATGACTTTCTATAGGAAATGGGCTGGAAACAGCGTGGGTGCATTGATAAGGACCACACGGGTTTGGAAATACAAGGGGCATTAATTTTACTCTGACTTGACATATCTATAACCCGCATCTCCGAGATGAGGAAATCAGAAGAGGAAATCCAGAGCAAACCGCTATCCGCTGCTTTCATGGTTTGTTCAGAATTACGGTGAATTGAGGCTGGAACGGCCCGTGGCAAACTATGGATTATAGATATGTAATGTTATTAGTATAGTTACTCTGTATATTTGATTTCAAATAAATCAAACCCAGTTTAAAATGACCCGATTTGTAAAATAGCTCCACTTTATTATCTCTTTCAAGGTTAAGCGTTGATAAATCGTGAGAACAATAATGATTTATAGGTGTTTGCTTTGTAATGCTCTCAATATGTTAGAATAATCCAATATCCAATATGCTTATGTTCTCACACGATTTCATGTCATTTTAGTATGTGAAATTTACGACCAGTTTGTCATTCGGAGCTACAAAATAACAAAAGTCAGAATTAAGTCCGTAATCATTTCTACAATAATTTAATCATAAGACTAAACAACAAGATGAGATGAGGCATGCTGGAGTTCTAATTAGGGGTGTTAATACTGTTAATCACATATGCGCTTCCGGTATTTCACATTCTCTCAACAACATACCCATGTCGAAGAAGAGGGGTTGGTGCCTTAACACAGACAACAAAAACGTCGACTTAAAAGGACATCGACCCGGAGAACAGCGACAACCAAAGAACACAGACAGAAAAAACCCCGACAAATCACGATATCGACATCGATATAACAACGACATAAAAACATCGGAATTTTATTTTCGTCCAATTAACAGTCACATTATAAATTAATTTCCATACTTGCTTGTAGTCTCGTTTTAACTGTTCTAACTTTACAATGACCATCAATTGCTTTACGTTTTCGAGTGACCCTTACTGATGCGGTGCTTCGCTGTATGTAGAACCCCACAGGAGGCAACATAGTGCCTCTTCTTCCTGAACAATAGCTTGGGTTACAATTTCATGTATTTCGTGTACTTCACATATTGTCACAGGATGTAATATGGAGCAAAAAAAAATTGCCGTAGGGTGTATTTCGAACGCTTATAAATCTTGAACCAATGCAGCTAAAATATTGAAATAAATTTTATAACGTAGAGATTTTAACTCTTAAGGGGCCAGAGTAGTTTATCGCTAAGGAAATTCATAGCCATGAGGGTCATTTCCAACCTGATTTTTTCCATGATATCGGCGATTTAAATTTTCGGAAAAATTCTATAAGCATAATTTATTGAGCATTTTTGTAAAATAGAAACGGAGGCATTAGCACGCCCACAAAACTAGCAAATTATTTATTCCCATACCGATTTTAAAAACTTAGAACAGCTACAGAGCCCGGTAGGGTCATCCAAAAATGTTCAGATTGGTTTTGTTTGATAGATAATTTTATTCCGGAGGGCTTATAATGGGTCAAATTAGTCATTATACCACGTAATAATGCTTAAAAACGCAATTTAAGCAATTCTTGACTTACATTGGTTTAGATTTTTATTTCTAGCTCAAATTCTATTCAACATAGACTAATTTTGACCCATTATAAGCCCTCGGCAATAAAATTATCTATCGAACAAAACCGGTCTTAACATTTTTGGATGACCCTACCGGGCCCTGTAGCTGCCTGAAGGCTCCAGAGTAGTTTCGATATTGAGAGATTTTCTCGAAAATCGAGTAATCTTCGAATTTTCAAATGTAAATAAACACCATCGCGCTGGGAAAATTAAATTCAGAGACTCCATGTGCGAAAATCTTGGTGAAAATTTAGAGGAAAAGGACGCATGCGCAAATATTTCGAATCAAGAAAACGCAAACGGAAGAAGCTAAGCGAGCAGGAGAGAAAATTTTCTCTCGCAAAGCACGCGTCTTCACTTTCTCCTCCTTTTCCACCTGCTTTACGAAAGCTACACAAGCTTTTACTTTTCAAATTCAACCTATATGCTTTAATTTCTTGCGCGCTACTGCAATGTCTTCAATCTTAACTATTTTGTGCGCTTCTTTTTATGCACTAATCTATATATTCGGTTTAGCTATTTGATTTGAGTGACTTAAAGAACGCGAAAAGTGAAAACTGACAGTTTCAGAGTGCAGAAAGAAGAGCATGAGAATTTTTGTCGGTGATTTTGACAACCTGATTTGAGTTTTGTGACCGAAACGGCTGGCCGAAGGATTATTGACTGTTTTCAAGGATATTTACGTCCAAACACTCTGGTACTAAATTTTATTCACATTTCTATTGGTATTATGAATGTTAGTAGATAAATTTCGAGTGAATAAAATGCTGTAAAAATTAAAAGCATGAAATACAACCGATTTCATATGATAATATGATATTCGAAGTATGTCATTCTGGATTGTTTATGAAACGTAATATTTAATATTAGAGGTTGATTTTATCATGTTTTAGATACGTGTTTTCCAGAACCATGAATAGGATCGAGTTGAAATTGGGAAATAATCTCCAAGAGTCAGGCCCCCCAAAATGTGGAGGAGTATTAAAGAGATCAAGAGCAACCACTAGTCAGGAATCTCTACGACCCATTATAGGGCTGAAACCTCACGCAAATTTTGATGCATTGCCAATCGAGGTTAAACAAAAGTTTCGTTTACGAACATCTGGATATGCACATGATAAATTGTAATTTAAATTTAAAAAAAATAATCTTGTAGTTGAAGGACCACATCTTCAAGTTTTTGGAATTGAATGGAAAAAAGAAATGCCGCGGAGTATGTCGAAACTGGAAAACCATTGTAGATCAACAAATCGCATTTCATCTAGTCCTAACCGATGCAACGTTTGATGTCGTAAAAAAATTCGACAATGACCAACGTATTGAAGAACTTATTGTTCAGGATTGTGGGAGAAGAATTTTACCGTTATCTTTCTCTCGGTCCAGATTCTCTAAAAACATCTCTCATATTCACTTCAAGACAGGAGAAGGTACAATGACCGAGCCTATCATAACTGAACGACCGTCGTATTTTGAAATAATAAGTGGAGATTGGATTCCCGGTATTGGAACGTTTGAAGGAAATATTTTGGCTCTGCTGAGACTGAATCCAGACATCCAGAGCCTCACAATTGGTTCCATGGCTTTCGAAAAAGTCAAAAATCCTACTCCATTTTCCCGAATTCGATTGGAGTGTTTAACTCGTTTAGAGGTGCCTTTATACGTTTTAAAATGACAAACATGATGTTTTTGGTTATTATATTTAAGTATGTAAATTTAAACAGCTATCGTTCGGAGACGATATAGATGACTACCTGATTAACGACCAGTCCCCAATTCTTCCGTATCAAAAGTTGTTGAAAAATAATTTTCCAAAACTTGCAACGTTCAGCTATACCTGCAAGGCGTATTTCAAACCCTTCCAGCTACTACTAGACGTGTACACTTTCACTGCTCGACATAAGCTGACTCTACGAAATTTGCACGTGGATTCCTACGAGACGTACTTGTTTCCTGACCCTGGACTAAATTCCCGTTATAGTACCGAGGACTACCAGACTTTGCATTCTGATCTTTGTAGCTTACAGCTGAAGGAACTATATTTACGAGTGATTTCGTTTATTCCAGAATCCTATGGTCGATGGAAGCTTCTCGGTAAGCATGGGAAAAGTATTTGATTTAAAAAATGAAACAATAATTTTTTGTTTGAAATCGGGCTACTATTATAGTTTAAATTGACCAATAAACTGTTTGTTACATTTAGAACTGGACTTCCTAAGCTCACAAGTTCGTTTGGAGAAATTAGAACTTTATTGGATCGAAGACGTCCACCCTACTTTGGACTTTCTAGTCAACTGCAAAGACAATTTAGTCGAACTTACAATAGTTTCTAACCTTATGGACTTCGAGATGCACACTAATTGGCACTTGGCACAAAAGTTCGACTGTTCGCTAATCAAAGACTGCAAGCGTCTTAAGAAGCTGGAGGTTGATTTTGCGGAATGGGACCTTTTTCAAGAATGCAGCAGGGCGAGAGTTTTAAATTTGCATCTTTTACCTAACTCGTTGAGGGACGTGTCGTTTGGAGGGTACGTTCCATGGCCGGAAACAGCTACGCTTTCAAAGAATCTGACCAACTTGAAAATGTATACGGCACATGGTTGCGGAGACTGTACGGATAATGTCAGAATCGTGTTCGATTTTCTGAAAGTGAACAGCAGTGTCACTTGTATTAATATTTTGCATGATTCCTGTATGTTAGTCTACAATTTTGCGCTCACTTTAAGGCGCAGAGGCGTCAGCGCTGTATTGCTTGATTCTGAAGGAGTTACCATTCATGTGAATAGGTCTGTTTTCGATCCTACGTCTGTACAGTTGATCGAGATGATAGAAGAGATAGTAGTAGATGTACCTGAGTTATTTAATCTGTGATATTTATATGCTCAAACTGTGATATATATACACATTAGATTAGAATTGCTAATTTGCTTTTTTTTCAAATGGGTCAACAATTTAAGGACTGATTTCATTTTTTTAACCTCTGAAACTGTTAAAACAAAATTTTTGTAAACTTTCTGCTATCTTCCTGCACTTAACTTTAATGTGGTGAATTGTATCGACCCTTGATTTGAAAACTGTTAAAATAAATCTAATGTGATGAATTTTAAATTAAATAGTTACAATAGTTTCAAAATATACTCAGGATAACTTATTAGATACTGATTTAATATTTTATTGTCTGAGATCCCAAACTTACATTGTTTGTAAACAAGTTCTTCAAAAAAGTTGTAGATTTTTTGGGCACACGCGTTCTCGATGGATCACTAAAATTAACCCAGTAGACTCCAAATCGTTCCCTATATAGACCCAAAAATAATTACCGTAAATCCCAGAATAACGCCCCCTTAGTAGATTAAATGTTGTGCATGGGTTTCCACCACCGATATTTTCAACATTTAAAATGTCGGTCTTTTTTTTTTTAGAAAACTTACGAATATCCTCTTTGCCATTCAAAATTATCTAGCAGACTCCAAGCCATGTATCCTCGTACATTACAATTATCTTCAGTAATGGCCTGAAGCATTTTGGTTGTATACTGCTGAAAGTAACTGACCCTGCCGTCGTCTTTCCAATCTGCTGTCCCGGGGTCACTGAAACCATTCTCTGTTACATACAGTTCTGGATTTCCATATGTAACTTTTATCCAGTTCAGTATTTTACGAAAGCCCCATGGAACAACCTATCGAAATCAAAAGTAGTTTAAAAAAACTGGCTCAAATAAGTACAATCCGAAAGAACTTAACCCCTGGGGATTTATTTCAGTATTCAAGGGATTCAAATAGAAATCTTACTCTCAACCAATCTGAAGCAGACTTTGGCCAGTTTGGGTCTTGGTGCAGCGTTAGATCTTGATCACTGTACCACCCTGGGGTTGCATTCTTAAAGCTCCGTTGAGCTGTCACTAGTTCCGTTGAATAGTGATTTAAACCAAGAAAGTCAGCTGTCCCTGAAAATTTCTCCATCCAAACTCAATTCAGAATTAGATTTCTAAACTGACAAATTGACATACCTTTAATGAAGTTTGGCCAATTTCCTTCGAATTCAGGGAGACGGGAAATATTTCTTCCTTCCGCTTTGCTCTTCTCAGCAATGTACTTTTTCATAACGTCGGGATACTTACCAAAATAAATGGGACTTGCAAAATATCCATGCTGTCACATTCAAAGATAATTTTAGAAGCCGATTTAAACATTCCAATCCAATTTAGGTTCAAAAATTATTTTAACTAACAACAGGCACCTTAAACTGTAAAGCTCTCTCTGCTGCTTCGACATCCGCTGGGTTTTTTGGGTCCGATGGCTCGAACCATTCGGAGTCAATAACAATACCCACTTTCCCTTTGAATCTGATCTTGAAAGCGTTTTCGTAAGTTCGATAGGCCGAGGCGTGGGCTTTGATTATTGTATGAGCGCATTTATAAGGCCCTTCGGCCATTTCCAAAATTCCTAAAATTGGTTAAATTTTGAAAAATAGAAGGACTTGTTAAATTCCAGGGCGTATTTTTATTACCAGGAGCAAAGACACCATCACCATATCCTAATATACAAGTATCCCAAGGTTCATTAAAGGTTATCCACATTTTGACTCGGTCACCGAATCTGGTGAATGCAAGGCGGGCGTATAGATTAAAATGTTCTATCATTATTTCGTTCGGCCAACCTCCGGTACGGTTTTGTAAATTCTGGGGCAAGTCCCTGTAGGTAAATTTCTGCATATGACATACGTTGTAATACTGGTTTTTTGAGACAATGTACCACTGACCAATGATATAGTGTAACAATGGGCTCGATTCCGTTGGACAACAGGAGGTTAATAAGTTTGTTGTAGTATTCGATCCCCTTTTCGTTTATGATTTCCAAAGTACCGTTTGGGAGGATTCTTGACCATGAGAGGGAAAAGCGGTAGACTTTTGCCTGGATTTGTTAAGAAATTCTAATTGTGAATTAAATCATAAAAACATAAATGTGTGCATTATAAATTTTGCAGTTTGAACCCTTGGAAATATAGAAGCAATAGCAGTTTTAATTCAGAGCATAAAACCAGCATTTTATTACAAACTCAATATATTGTAAATTATAGAACGGAATTTTTTGACAAATTGTATGATATTTAATTTCATATCAACATAAGATGTCTTAAATTGCTGCAAAAAAGTACCAGGAAGTGTGCTTAATAAGGCACAATATAGTGCATTGGGGTGGTGATTTGCTTAAAAAAGGCAGAAGTTGTATTTTCATTAAAAATTACAACATTGACCTTACCCCGATATCTTTCAATAGTTTAACATCCTCCTCGTACTTATGATAAGAATCGCATGTAATGTCTCCAGAACTTTTGTCAAATATCGGACTAGGATTTCGATGAGTAAAATTGTCCCAAATATTTTGACCCTTTCCTGCACAAAATTATATGATTTGAGAAAATTACATTGTTTTTTGATTGCGTCAGAGTTATTATTCTTAACAGTTACCATCTGAATTCCAATTTCCTTCTATTTGGTATGCCGATGTTGATAGGCCCCATTTGAAATCCTTTGGAAATTTTCCATCAACGTTGTTATCGTCGATATGACAAATTCCGATGGTGAAACTTCCAATTAGGACAAGTACAAATGCAGTAATCATAATGCCAGTATTTTTTTTTTGTGGTTCAAAAAATGTTAGTCAAATAATATTCGCAGTTATGAATTTGCTTTCACTTTTGGAGAAAGTTGTAACCAAATAAAAGTAGTAATTTATTTTAAAAAGACTGCACCAAGAATTCGCAAAATATTAAATACATTTAAAACAACTTTTTTTCATTATAATTCTGCTCTTGTTTGCATTTGTATTTCAGTTAAGTTGCGCTTAAGTTTATGAACTCTTCTCACGTGGAAAGTCGCCTATTTGTGCTGTAGATGTGATTTATTGGTCAAGTAAGATTGATGGGAGTGTGTACTTTTTAGATATCAGCTTTAGTTAGATGAATCAAGTCAATCAAGTCGTTAAATTACTGTCACTGTGAAGTTTTCTAAGAACTCATGTAACCAAAATTAGTCATAGGCTTCGTTAGTAGCAGCCGTTTCATGTATCTCAGAAGCTATTTATAGATACAAACTATGATTGTCGAGTAATGGAGTAATGGCACATTCAAATAAATTTGGATCTCAAAAAGCTATAAAACTAGTTGTACAGATCAATTAAACTGTTACGTTGGTACGATTAAATTGACGACAAAATAGCGTTATCTCAAACCAAATTGAAAAGTTTAAAGGTGAAAACCCAATTTTTAAGGGATTTGGGGTTTATCTAAAAACGTGTTTAGATTGCATGGATCTTCATTATAGCTACAGAATCTACATACAATTAACGATAAAATGCCTTATAAAATGCCAGAATTAAAAAATGTGCTCCAAGTGGTAGTATATCTTAAATATTCATTTATCTTTAGCGTTATTGAACGCGGATGGGTTTTGATGTGAAGTTCAATTCAAATATAAGATTTACGTTATATTACGCTATTGCAAATTGCGATTACATTAGGTCACAATCCTTAGCTCATCTTATGATGTATATATACACTATGCAAAATGATGATGAGATAGTAAATTAACTCTAATTAGCTTTAATCACATTTTTGTTTGTATACAATTTGATATGGAAAATATTTGTTGTCTTGCAATAGTTATAGTTCAGAATGTTTCGACCCAGCAGGATCAACAAACCCATTGTTAGTAAAAAGATTCTTGAGGAAAATAGCCGATTTTTTTGGGGTGCGACTTCTTGAAGGATCGCTATAGTTGACCCAATGAACTCCAAATCGTTCCCTACAAGTTCCAAAGAAGAAATACATTTCCAACGTTAAAATCCCGGATTAAACAAATATAAGAATCTTTCAAAATAAATCTTACGAATATCCTCTCTGCCATTCAAAATTGTCGAGTAGACTCCAAGCCATGTATCCTCGTACATTACAGTTATCCTCGGTGATCGCTTTGAGCATGTTATTTGTATACTGTTTGAAGTAGCTGACCCTACCGTCGTCTTGCCAGTCGGCGGTAGCAGGGTCACTGAAACCATTCTCAGTTACATATAGTTCTGGATTTCCGTATGTATTCTTTATCCAATTTAAAACTTTCCGAAAGCCCCATGGGACAACCTATTAAATAAAAATTGTCGGTTTCAAAATCCAAATACATAGAATATGATAAGTTTAAAACTGTTTCAAAGCTGTACTGTTAGCCAGTCCGATGCAGACTTCGGCCAGGCTGGATCTTGATGAAACGTTAGTTGTTGGTCACTATACCATCCCGGCGATCCAGATTTATGTTTGGCTGTGATCAGCATTGTTGTGTAATGATTCAATCCCAGAAAATCCGTCGATCCTGCAAAAAAATTCTCGAAAATTATATATACAATTTTACGCATCTGGAAATTTACTGAAAAACTCAAACGGTTCCCGTTATTTCCAACCTTTAATCAATTCCGACCAATGATCTTCAAATTCCGGCAATCTTGACACACTCCTCCCTTCCTTTTGGCTCTTGCTGTCAATATATTTACGCACTACATCGGGATATTTTCCGAAATATATTGGACTCGCGAAAAACCCATGCTGGTTTCAAATAGTAAAAATGATAATTATTTCCCCTCTGACTAACCAATAGAAAAAAACTAATTTCTTTAGTCTGTACTAGTTGACAAACCTTAAACTGTAGAGCTCGCTCTGCAGCTTCGACATCGTCTGGATTAGTTGGGTTCAAAGGCTCGAACCATCCGGAATCAATCACAATTCCAACCCGACCTCTGAACTTAGGTTTAAAAACGGACTCGTAAGTTCGATAAGCAGTGGCATGGGCCTTGATTATTGTATGAGCACATTTATATGGCAATTCTTCCATCCCTGAGATTCCTATTTGACAGTTATCATGAAAAATAAGACAGTTTTACATAAAAAATTACAAACATTTAAAAGCGCAAATACAATTATATGCTGGCATACCCGGTGCAAAAATACCCTCGCCATACCCAGCAATGCAAGTAACCCAGGGTTCATTAAATGTTAACCACATCTTAACCCGATCTCCAAACTTTGAAAAGGCAAGTCGGGCATATGCATCAAAATGCTTGATCATTTCTTCATTTGGCCAACCTCCAGTCAGGACTTGTAAGTTTTGTGGAAGGTCCCTTCAAAGTTAAACAGCAATTAAAAAGTTAGCTATTTTAAGTTATATAAACTCAATAACAATGACTGGATCTTTTAAATGTAAATACCAATGAAACAGAGTTACAACCGGCTCAATGCCATTGGCTAGTAGAAGGTTAATAAGTTTATTGTAGTAATCGATCCCGGCTTCGTTTATGAATTCCAGAGTACCGTTTGGAAGGATCCTTGTCCATGACAGGGAGAAACGGTAAACGTTTGCCTGGACATGATTATTTGGACTTTATTTTGAAATTGATAATGTGTAATTTTAAAATCAAACTCACAATTTCTGTTAATATTAATTTTTAAATGTGAAATTAGGTTAAGTAAAACATCTTTCAATTTTGATTAAAATATGAAATACCCCAATATTTTTAAGCAATTTCACATCTTCTTCGTATTTGTGGTACGAATCGCAAGCAATGTCACCAGTACTTTGGTCAAAAATCGGACTGGGATCCTTGTGCGTAAAGTGGTCCCAAATATTCTCACCCTTGCCTATAAATGGGAAGAATTATTAAAAACTCATTTTAAACCGTTTTTTAATTGCTATTACATTTAATGATTTAAAGTAAAAAATAAATACCATCTAAATCCCACGCTCCCTCTATTTGATAAGCAGCAGTCGATAATCCCCATTTGAAATCCTTTGGAAAGTTTCCATAAAGGAAACTGTCGTCTTCAGTTTTGGAAATACTTCGACTTACGCATAATAGCACAAAGTACACTATTATGGTTTTGGTCATTTTACAAGGATTTTTAATGCCGGATTTCAAGATAAATTTATTGGATTGTGATATCCTGTGTTTTTTTCTATATGAAAACTCGGTGTGTTATAGATATAAGTATATATAAATACGAATAATTTGATTTGCTTTCACTGTCGGTGAAAGTTAGGCCAATTATATGCGTCTTTATTTTTAAGGGTTTTAAGGGATCTAAAAAACGGTAGGAGTTTTTGTCCAGACAAAATTCTGTAAGTTTCTTGCGCCTCGACTATTTGAACTCAACACATGCGAAGAATCCACTTGTTATTCCCGTCATGGTCATTGCCATTCATATGATAAAAAAATGACTCCAGCCAGAGTCTCTTAGACTCTAGAGGCTTCTGTGCATCTAAAATTATTATTTATTTTAGGTACATGTATTTTTTATGTAAATATACTGGGAAACTTTAGATATAAGATTTAACATAGGAATAGCTATGATTGTTGACGCTAAACAACTAAAATAGATAATAATATTATCTGTATTTTTATTTGTAAGTATGCTATGAAATTATCTTTGACATGACACTCAAATAAGACGATCATCGATCTGTAGTTGATTTTCCGATTAAGTCTGAAAGAATAAGAGCTATGGGAGTACGGGGCACTTAATTAAATAAATTCGGTATCACTAGAAGTTTTATCAACAGAATGTACATAAAATGATATGACGTTGTGGAAATCAAATATTGACAACGAGAATACTGCTTTTTCATCAATCATGATTTGCATAAGCTTCTTTATCGTCAAAAAGAAAGAAAACTGATACTAAAAATGTTGATTCATTGATATGAAGTAAGTTTGTCGAGTTGTTAAAGAACGAATCAGGAACTGATTGAATATTTGGCGTAAATTGGATAACCCATTAAAAACAGCTCCCCAGTTTCCTTTCCAACATTCGGTATTCGTATTATAAATCCCTTTGAATTTAAATTTATTTCCATCTGGCAGTCTTAGTTTATCAAAGGATAATTCTTTTTTTGCCTTATCAATAACCAATGCCTGTTGTAAGTTCTATCCAAATCGAAGTCAACTTTGGAAACACAGAATCCGAAATATGAACAATAATTATAAAGATAGCTCATGTTTTTGGATCAAAATCAATATTAGTTTATCAGTGAACCTCGACCTCTCCATACGGAATAAAAATAATAAAAATATCCCGTTTAAACACAGAACAAATACTTTTCACTTTATTTTCATTCCCAATCCAAAGATAAGCCAAGCCAAAAACACGGGGATAACATTAATCACCTCCATCCAAATCCTCATCCATATGTTGAGTATCAAAACCACCGTAAATCATAACATCCTCTCATATCATAGCCTAACATCGTAACTTTCAAAGTCATAAAATCCAAGAACTAAATAAAACTCCGACATTCATACCCGTACTTCATCATCTCCTTTCCCATTTTCTGTGTAAAAGCTCGAGTAAAAATAAATAAATAATTGAAATACTGAGAAGAAAAGTAATCTTGCCTATTTAATGCATCATCAAATTATAATGGAGCCTTCTATTTAAGGCAGAGACCTTCATTAATACATACGAGATGAGAGGTTTCTCAGGTGAGTTACAGCTTTCAACCTTTCGGCTGCCACTAGTCTTGTTGATAAAGCACTTTCAGATATTTGTTTTTGACAGGGATGTCGAACAGGGCTGACAGAACGCTATGGAACCTATGTTTTTAGAACAACTTCGAGCATACATAACACATATCGGTTTCGGAATCATAGGCTACAAATCGAGCCGTATAAACAACAGCGCATATATTCTGTTACCCGAATTCCCCGATTTATCTCAGTACTAAAGGCTATTATAGATATCAACAAAAGGGACTCGAGCCCGCAGTTGCGTTTCAGCTTTCTCCAGTCCAACTCAAGTTTTCCTTGTCAACAAGAGCCAAGCTTGGAGAGTGCTTCGTGTTTATAAACAGAGAGAAAGTTTCCTGGAAACTTTCTACTTTGCGCAGGAAATCGAGGAAATCATCTGGAAACTTGAGTTAAAATTCTGAATATTTCTGGGCAACATGATCACATTTAGCGAGGATTTTAAAATCTACGTCCTCCCCTGGATCTCACTAACCGTCACTGGATACATCGCTTGGTGCTTTTACAAGCATGTTATTTGTGCGTTGCTTGTAAGGAGATGTTTTATATCCCAATTTTTACCCGAATTAAATGCATAATTGGTTTGTAATGGATTGTTTTTTCCTATACTTTTAGGATAAGTTCCGGACCCGGAGGATCATCTCCAAGAAACGGAGGGAACGGGAACATGCATTTCAGAAACTTGAGCAAAAGTACAAATTGGATGCGAAATCGGAACGGATTGTCAAACTCCCCGAAGAGGAACTCCTCGTCCAGCTTAAGACGAGGAAACTTACGGCCTTGGAAGTTCTTGATGCTTTCATTGCCAAGGTTCATAATTCATCTTCAATTTCATACGAATGCAATGCAACAAATAAATTCGCCAATTACCCAATAAAATAATTACGAACGTATAGACGGGATTGGTCACAAAGATAGAGATAATTAAATAATACGAAGTTATAAAGCCCTAATTTCACAAATTAAAATGGAGTTGACATTAACAAGTTCGTATTTGTTATTTGCCCTTTCGTTCGACTATTTCAGAAATATTGATTTTTCCTTCACTCTTTCACCCATTCATCCTGGCTTTGTTTTGGCCTTGAATTTAATGAATTTCGTTAGCTCTGCTTTTCTGTTAGAAACATTATGTGACCAATTAAGAAAAACCCGTGTGTCCTGTCCCTACACCGTAATGCCTAAAAACTAACCCTTATTAGAATCCACAAAGCAAATGCTGAATACAATTTTTACAGGCTCTCAACGAAACGAAAGAATATAACAGCGTGACGGAATTTATACCTCAAGCTCATGTAAGGAAATAACATAGGCTAAATTCCTGAATTATTCAACACGTATTCATTTCCACGTCTTAATTTGATTCTTTAATGATAAGATCTGGGCAGCCCAGTTGGATGAAATGAAGGAAATTAAGGGACCCTTTCATGGCTTGCCCATCAGCGTTAAAGATAACTGCAATATTGAAGGAATGGACTCGAGTTTAGGATTTGGCAAGAACGTTCACAAGCCCGAGCTCGAGACCGCAACGATCGTAAAAGCATTAATGGAGTTGGGTGCCGTGCCATTTTGCAAAACCAATATTCCTCAGACCCTGTTTACGTACGTGAATACTGCTAATAAAACAGGGTTTAAATCTCGAAATGAATACGCTTCATTGATGAAATTCCTTTGATGACTGCAGCTTTGGATGTGGTAATCCGATCTTCGGAGAGACAAGAAATCCATTGAATCCAAAGTTAGGACCGGGGGGATCTTCAGGTGGTGAAAGCAGTCTTATTGCTTCGGGAGGGTCTGTTTTTGGAATCGGAACAGATGTCGGGGGCTCTTGTCGAATTCCGGCACATTTTTGCGGAATCTCTGGCTTTAAGCCGACCAAGATGCGACTAAGGTTTTTGCAAGCCATACATTCATTTTACTTTGAAACGTTTACAATGTTGAAATTACAGATTTTGAACGATATTTACAGTCCTGGAGGCTTCAAAGCTACAATTGCTGGACTCGTTGGCTGTAATAAAATACAAAAATTCATCTACTGAGCTCAGACATGATCTGTTAATTTTTTTACGATCCTAGTTATCTTTCCTAACCGTTGTGCTCAGTGGATACAGAGTTAATTTCTGGGCTCAAAAGTCAACCAATAAAAAATATTTTCCTTGATTGTAGTGAATGGGGTACCAGGATTTATGTCAAAAACAACAGATCTCATCGCATCTGTTTTTAAGGAATTGACAATGAATGGAATTCAAGGGAAATATGACAGGCTCACTGTTCCTTTGCCTTGGGATGAAAAAGTATAAGTCCTTTGCTTTCACTCAAAAAATAATTTGGCATAAAATACAATCTAAATCATATATAAATCATGCAGACGTACCGATCAGCAAAACCACTTCGGATCGGCTACTTCACATCCTTAAATTATTTTCCCCTGATAGGAGACACCGAAAAAGTGGTCCAACAGGCTAAATCCGCCCTTGAATCCGAAGGACATACCCTGATACCATTCCATATGCCCGACAGCTTTGCAATGTCACAGTTAATGGCTGATTTCGGTTATGCAGATGATGGGCAAAACACCCTGAAAATATTGTAAGTTTCGCAATTGCTGCAAATTAATTGTACAATATCGGTTACTTGTTGAGATTGTTTGACATATTGATTATCTGCCTATCAAATCAACCCGCTTGCGTTTGTAGAAGTAAATGTAAATACGTATACGTTGATTGCATTAGGAGAAAGCCCCAAAAACCGATTGTCAAACACGGATGCGATTTATTATTTACAGGAAGGACGAACCGATAGCCCAAGCAAATTATTTCCACTACGTCATGTGCAGAATTCCAGTTTGGCTGAGGAGGTTGTTAGCGATGATTATGGACTGTAAATGTATCCCCATATTCTATTCAAAAAGGGTCGCCACCTACTTCCGCGGTACTTTCTCCATCAATTAAGAGCATCAATTAATGTACAACATTAAATTAATCCCCCCCGCCCCCCCCCCCCCCCCCGACTTAGATACTTAGAAGCCAATCCACTCGAAATGTTTTTAAAAAAAATTACGGTGGACGGGGATCTATTTTTCAATTTATATACGATTTTCGTGTAACTGACTGGCTCCTCGCAGGGGCACAATTTTAATTAATTTAATTTTTAATTAATACGCAATAACTTTAAAAGGCGGAGCCGTCACATCTAAAGAACTTTGGGCAAGTATGGAGAAACGAAGGCAAATGCTAATGGAAATATCAACGCAATGGGAAAGGTTGAACTTGGATTTGGTCCTAAGTCCAACATTTCCATTTCCAGCTCTTCCAATAAAGAGTGGAGGAAGGCTCGAACGTTAGTACATAGCCAATAAATTCCGTAAAATCAAATAAATCACATTAATTTTACAAAAAATGCTTTAAAACAGCTGCAGCGATCTATACAATGACTTGGAACATGTTTGACTTCCCTGCGGGTGTCGTACGGTTTGGAACAGAGTCCGGAGAAAATGTCAATAATTATGACAACGAAGGCGACTTCCTTTTAAAGATCGCCCAGAATGTATGGCAATTAGATATTTTGTGATTTTTTCTGAAACTTTTAAAAATGCCAACTATACTTACGTTTAATTTCTGCAAAATTCAGGGAGCGACAGAGTCTACAGGGATGCCAATCTCGGTTCAACTCGTGGGACTCCCATTTCATGAGGAACTAGTTCTCCGAGGGATGAGGGAGTTGGAATCATTAAGAATGCTAAAGACCAATTAGCAGAGAGGTCTAACTGCGTTTAAATATTTAATTTACTTAAATTGACGAGACCGAAAACAAAGTTTTTTTTATAAATATTTTACTTTCAGTTACACATAGTCCATGTGGCTTGCTTAAACTTTCAAAATGTTCAAACTGAATCCCTTCCAATGTCTAACTTATAAAATAGTTAAAAATTCCCAGAAATGTTCCCATATAATAATATTTGACCAATTTAAAGCTGTTGACATAATATTAACCCTCGAAAGCTTCATGGCTCAAGGAAACGGATTTGGAATATGAAGACGTTGGAAGGCTATAAGGCAAAAATGTCCAGAAATCCAAACGAATTACAAATACAATGTATCCCAGTTGCACTTGAAACTGTTCAAACACTGCCTTGCCTTTTTAATGCACATTCTGAAATGCAAAGCTTCTGAAAATTCCAAATTCCGTATTATTTAACTAGATAATTGTAATATTGTAATTTTGTGGGCTACCACAGCTCTTTGCTTTTGATGGTTAATAGGTCAGGTCATCGGGGTTTGCAATACAGTACATACAGTACTTATAATATTACATATTGTACGTATTATTGTGTCAGTACGAAAGATATGTTTATGTTAGATTCTTGGAATAGCTGTTCACCAATCTTGATAATTGACAATTAATGTCAAATGCCAAAACACAATTGCAATGCATTCAAAAAGCAAAAAATAAACACCTTGTGATTAATTTAGATTTAAAGCATGTCGAATAAAATATTCTAGTGGTCTTTCCGTGACTATATTTTTGTTTTATATTCTTATCGGGTATGTCTGAATTTGTTTAAAATAATTCATAGTGGTGCATGGTGGTAGGAATGTAATAATTGTCCCCAATTTTCCAGGCTTATTTCGACACCCAGTTTTTGACATATCATTTCATATCAAGAACACCGTTCATCTCATCAAGTTCCGTTTGTCTGTTAACGAACTGAGTCAGAGAATATTAAAAATTCGAATTTAATGATCCCGTGGTTCTATAGAACTTCCGGCTGCAAAAATTGTATCTTCCACCAATAAATGCAGTTTACATAAAGTTATAGAGCATAAAAAAACAATTGATAATGCAAAAATTTCAATTTTCTTCTGGAGTCTGGGTTTTTAGCTGGATAGTTTTCGATAGACATAGGAGGCCTGTTCATGCGGTTTGCCGTTTGCGAATAAAGTCTGCAAGAAACCGAAGTTCATGAAAAAACATGAACAAGCATAGAGCAAATATCTTACGGTTCCCCGTTTCTTCTCAGATGAAAACACGAAAAAATAAACAATCTAATAATTCCGCGGCTTGGTTCAAATCTAATTTTGTTTACTGTTTTTTAGAATGTAATTTTTTGGGAGCGAATCAATTTCACAATTTAAACCAATTTAATTTTAATTACAATTTAGAATTAAATATTTTGATACATTGGTGCTCGAAGAAAGAGCATAAACTGGTTCATTTTCGACCAATGAATACTGCTTAAAAATTTCGATCGTGACTTGACGCTGAAAACAACATCAAACATTGATTTTTATAGCTCAGGTCAGGCTCAGCATGGATCCGTCAGCTCCGACACTCTCTCCGTCTCCACAGTCAAAGCGACGCAGGTAAGTTCGATGATATTTTAAAGTTTGAAAACTTTAAATACATTGACAATTGACAATCACTTATTTTGTTGTTATTGCATCTATACTACTACAAACTACAGCCAGTCCCGCCATTCCACATTCCTACATATTTTTGTAATGAATGAATTTTAATCAATTCACAATTTTATATCGTAAAACAAAGTCAAAGTATCCAATTCAGAATTGCAATTCCAAATTGAACAATTTTTGGTTTTTCAATTGTACGAGAGTAGGTACTGACTGTGTACTGAGAATTAATCAGGTTTAACTTTTGAATAGGACATCCAAGCGTAGACGAAATAATACGGGAGACGCAGAGCAAGCAGACGTGGAGTTGGAACAACATGTCGTAAATGTTCTCATGGAATCCGTCCCGTCGTTCTCGAATGGCTCCACAGCAGCGTTGGAAACTCAGCCCGTGACTTCAATGGAATTTGAACTTGAACGACCAATCAGTGGAAGCAATGGTGAAAGTGAACCATCGGGTTCGCAAACGGGAAGTATTCTCGCACTTGACGAGGTACAAATGTTCCAGGATCGTCTAGCACACCTTGCAATTATGCCGGTGCCAACCAGCGGTACTGAAGAATCAACCGCTGCAATTGCTCCTGCATCACTAGAAAGCAGTTTAATCAGACCGACAGATTCAGTGACAGTACAACCGTCCGTGGAAATTCATACGAGACCAAATCCGGTGGAATTAGAGGAAGCACGAACAAGGCTTCCAATTCCATCAAGGGCCATTTTAGATGCTATTGAAGCTCAGTCTTTGGCAATTCCGAGTGTGGAAACCGAAGAGGCTCTAACAGTTGAAACTCAATTGAATCCCAGTAATCAGTCATTGGTGTGTGACCATGGTTGGCAGGAGTCGCGATTATTGTTGACAGAGAGATCAAAGTTTCTACTCAATAATCCAAGGATGAGTGACATTCGGTTCCTTGTCGGGGAAACAAATGTGGAGATATTTGGACATAAGACTATTCTAGCGATGGGCTCACCCGTGTTTGAGGCTCAGTTTTTTGGTTCAATGAAGTCGGATGTTGAGACGATTGAGCTGCCTGATTTAGAACCTGAAACGTTTCTATTGTTTTTAAAGGTGCGGTTATAAACCTAACGAAACCTAAATTAATATCAAATAAATTGTCATTTGTTTGAAAATAAAATTAATTGTTGGATTTTGTTTAAATAGTATCTGTACACAGACACCCTGGACGAATCGATCGATGACATGAAGGTCCTTCAATTGCTTCGGCCAGCAAAAAAGTACATAGTTCCTCACCTGATTGAAAAGTGTTCTGACATTCTCATGAGCGAATTGCGGGCGGAAAATGTCTTTCAAGTGTACAACTATGCTGTATTTTTTGACCTGAAAAAATTGGAAGGTGCTTGCTTACGTTTTCTGGACAGGTAGAGATCTTCTATTTTTCTATATCTATACATCATAGTTTTACAAAAGACTGTTTTTTTTAGTTGGAATATTGATTGATGTATTTTTTATTCAGAGAGTGCGAAGCCATCATTCAGACAGAAGAATTTACGATGCTGAACTCGCAAAACTTAGCCAATTTTCTAAAACGAGATGGCCTAAACATTAAGGAGCACGTACTTTTCAAAGCAGTGTTGAGGTAAAGTTAATTGTTTGTGAAATTCAGATCTTCAGTTATGGCTATTGTATTTAGAATGTGATTATGATAGAATATCTTTGCCTTGGTCATGTGACTTTTACAGATGGGCCGAGCTAGAATGTGAGCGTTTGTCGGTTGAGCCTACTGACCCGAATATTCGTGGGGCATTGGCGGATAACTTGCGTCTTATTCGGTTTCCTACCATGAGTACAGAGGAATTTGCTACTGAAGTCGCATCACGAAATATTTTAACAGCCGAGGAATCCAGATCAATCTTCATATTCATGTGTAGTGGACACCATAACCGACTCAGTCCTGCTCTGACTCCAGATTTTCCGGTGAAGAAAAGAGATTTTTATCCTCAACAGTACCTTGTTAGTCGCTTCAGCGGAGAACCTGTTCCTCATAGTTTAAATTACCGGAGCGGCGAGATTTACACTTACCGAATTAAGTGCGTTCATTTGCAATTTCTGTATACTTAATTTGGTCATTTTGTGATTATCCTTTAAACTAATTGAACGCTTGTTTTTAATTTGGCTTTCAGCTTCAAAGCTGACAGACAGATCTTCTTCAAGGGCGTTAACATATTCAGTATCAAGTGTGGCATGAATGCGCAGTACGTTGATCAGCGACGATTTAATGGAGCTGTATGTTTACATGAATGTGATGTTATCGCTGGGGACCGCGATTTAAGCCGTAAAAAGGCACACAAACAATTTACACGAGAATCATCCTTGGAGTCCGAGCATGAGACGTCTTCAGGTAAACTACCACAAATTACCTAGTTAATTTTTAGTAAGAATTTTATCGGTATTCGATGCCTTGCAAAAAGTGTACTATGTTTTTTAGGTAGTCGATATTTCCCGGTGCTATTTGATCAAGAACTCCGAATTCCTGCAAATCAGATGTTTACGATTTCTGCTGTTGTCTCGGTTAGTTATTGAAATATAATCCCAGTGCATAATTTGCTAGACACTTCTGTAACCAGATTTAGACCAGAACGTCAATTTTTGCATTTTTAGGTTGCAAGTAGCAGTTATCAGCAGCAGCCATTGAACACTTGTATGGGCACGGACGAGGTTCTCACAGCAGTTGTAAAATGTGCCGAAGATCTGCATGTGAACTTTACGTTTTCCAATTGCTTTGAAGGAGAATCCAGTGTCGGAAAATACACTCAAAGTCAGATTCCGGAAATCATTTTTTCTCTTTAAAAACTTCGAGTTCTGGACCGTTAGTAATGATAATGATGTAATAGTAACCGTAACCCTATAATGAAAACACTTCACCTCGCATGCGGATCTCGACAGCCGATAAGTAGTTTGAATTATTGAAGCTAGAATTGCATTGAATTTGTCGGATGTAAAATTAGTTGGTGATTAAATAGCAGCTAGGTCTACCGTTTTTATTTATTTTCCATACAGAGCTACTTGTTGATTACAAACATTTTTTTCGACGAAACTGCAATACCGATACCGATACCCCATAAATGAATGAAGTAGAATCAAAATCAATTATAAATAAATAAACTTGTTTTTCAATTGGAGTTCTTTGTTTTAATATTTGTATTTTATTAATTTAAAATGTTTTTGCGTGAAATTTTCATAACTTATTCAAATAATGAACATCCTTGAATAAAATAGCCTATCATCGTTTAAACTGAGTACCTAACATCTAAATTATTGCCATTGCCTGGTTTCTTTAAGATTAGACAATAATCTCTCCTGAAAAAGGAACGTTTTTAAAAGCGTTGCATATCCTTAACATGGCAACTTTTAACATTTTACCTGAGGTTCGTAAGTTCCCCTTCTATAAAGAGTATTAAGAATTGACATTCAGATTTAGGGAATATGGAATTTCAAATACTAGAGAAAGCTCCAATGGAACAGAATTATACAATATTGACAATGGGAATAAATTACGATGACAATAACAATGGGAAGCTACTTGTCAACAACTTGAACATGAGATCATTGTTGACGAGAATGTAAATGTGACATATGCAACGCATGCATGTGATGCACCTTACGCATAGGGTTGGATTATAACATAACTTAGGCATATCGAATACAAAATATAATTAAAAGCAGACGAGGAACGCCCCGACCCGACGAGGGACGAGTTTACACTATTTACGAGATAACGTTCCTTACAAAATTGCAATTATAGTGAAAAGGTAACTTCCAAACACAGTTTCAATTTTCAAACCGTTGTAATCCATTTACAGTCAAATATTTTTTTCTTAAAATGTATAAAACTATGTACAGACTGACAGACCTTTATCACTCTGCTGGTTGTGGAAATTGTACATAGGTAGGTATTTACCAATGTCAACAAATTAAATTATTTATAAAGAATAATAACTAGCTATTTTATAATTACAAGTTACTAGTTATCGTATTTCTAACAACGGTCTTTGGCAAACATAAGGAAACTCATGGACAAACAAATGAACGAATGGACATCGACATCAGTCTTGGGCTTGAAGATAATAACATTGAATTGATCAATTACCCTAATTCTAAACCAAATAACTGCCTCCTTTTTAGTAATTGCTAGAGAAATCAAGATTATAATACTTTCATTTCACTAAGCTAGCAGCAGATGAGAGATGACTAGTCTTCCCGAAATCCTCTCTCTTTTGTACTTTTTGGTTCGACTTCTCGAAACTTTGAAATTGAATATATTTTGTTGGCTGTCACGCAGGGTCAATTGCACTTCTAAACATCTGAGGCAGTTTGGACGGTTGCTGTAAAGTGAGATCCATCAATCGCCAATGCCCCATGAACTCGGAAACGGTAGAGGCAGGTGTGGAGAAGGTTTCCGTGATTAGATAGTATTTTCAACTCTACAATGGGATATGGTGTTGTTGTAATGTTCTAGAAAAGTTAAAGGATCTAAAGTTAGTTGATTGTCCGATATGCATATATACAAGCATCATCATACAAAACCCGCAAGGCGCAAAATAATGTGTAAATTATGCTTACACTAGCAGAAAAATATTGTAATGGTACTCCATTGTCTTCATAACTAAAGGTTCCATAGTCATGAGCCGTATCCAAATCTTCCTCTCCGTGTAATCCCTGTACAAAACAATGATTTAATTGTTGAATTAATCCTGACTGACATGTTTTTTAGAAGTAAACAAAGAGAAAAATCCAACACTACCAGAACTTGAAACTTGTAAGGGGCTGAATCAATATTTCCATATGGGGAAATTATTTTAGGGATATGTTCCACAGTGAAACCAGTCACGATTGATGGTGCTACTAATCTGATAACAACATCACCCATCGATCCCTCAAAGGCCCAACATTCTCCAGGAACTACGCCAGGCTGAAAGATAACACGGATTTTTATTTTTAAAAAGATTATGAATTTGAATTACAACTCAATTGGGCATTGTATTGCCTTAGTTAGTGTATAACTTACCTGAATAACTATTCTTGGATTGTTTGGAGGAGACCAAATTCTAAATCCCCACAACGAAACAACACTATTTCTCAACTTCGAACTTTTCGTACATCGTGTACTGAGAATGGAACCTCCCGCAGATTCCAGAGCCAGGTCAGGGATTCCAGTTTTATCAGCATCATATTTAGAGATTGCCATGTTGATTAATTTTTCAACATCGGCAGCATGTGGTGCATGACCTCCACTCACGGTATTTAGCTCGGGACAATCTCTTGTGAGACAAGAAATCTTAACTTGATTTTCCATCGCCGCCATTAGATCTGGCATAATGGAGTCTTTAAGTTTGCCAAGATCTACTTCAGCTGCCACAATTTTTGTTTCTGTCACGACCTTATTTTGATCTTTAACCATCTTTAACTTTCCATCCACAGCTATCAATCTCTCTTCCAATGATTGAGTTTCAGTTTTGAATTTCTCTGCCATGCTATGAAGCTTTTGATCAAGCTTTACTTCGGCCTCCTTATCATGTTCTTTCTGAATCGTCATCAAACTTTTCAGAGTAACTGCTTGTCCATCCAATGTCTCCCCTATTTTGAAGTGCATTATTTCGTAGAATATTTGATCAGAAGATTTTCCTTTTGCTGTTACTGCCTTCATCGCAGCATCCAACTGTACGATTTGCTGCTGCAATTTAGTATATCCGATTTCATGAAACGATAATTTTTCTTGGTGAACTTCCAAAGTCTTTTCAATCATCTGGAGCTTTTGAATAATGTTATCGTAATCTTCTTTAGATATGGCTGGAGGAATAACCACAGGAGTACTCTTTGCAACCTCTTCCATCACCAGATTATCACCATCACCAGTTCGTTTAACAATACTATCCAATGAAGGCACCTTAAAAAATATTTATGTTGAATCAGTTGAATTATTACTTTCATGCTCAATATACGTATTAAAATATTTTTGAAGATTGTAGACAAAATAATAAAGACAATGCTGAGTCTACTAACCTTCGGCGGATCATTCACTGGCTTAAAGTCCGATGCCCAAATGGGAAGGCTAGATGTCACAAGTGAAAATGCACCGGAACACCCACTAACAAGTGTGGAAAGGCAAGACGTTACGAAAGCCGACGTCCAATAAGCTAGAGAGGTTGCAGCAGGCCACAACAAGTAGGCTAGAGCAAAGAAACATTAATTAGTCAAGAGTATTATTCGGAAATTTGTTTTTTTTAGAAACATGAAGGTAGGGGGAACCAAATGAAACTGTTAAATGAAAAGTTATACAACGACAATAATTATTGTTAATTAACAACAAGTTAAATAAGTTAATCCTTACATACAACATACATAGAACATGGTACACAAAATGAAATCAACATTACAGAAGGCATGATTAAAAGTTGAAGAAACCATACAAACAGACTCGCAATAAATTACCTTTTCAAATAATACACCACAAAAATAATAATCAAGACATCAGGAGACCAATTAATTAAATTTGTCGAATACAACAAATATTTATTGACAAAACACAGATGAGAACGAAAGTCAATTATTAAAAAAAGTCAAACTTACTACAAATTAAAGTTCTTGTAAAATGGCATTAATACTTCATTCTAAAATTCTAAATCATTGTTTAGTACTAATCGGCTAAGGATTTTATTATTACAATACAAACATTCAACCATATAAAAGTAAAAGTACTAACATTTTAGCTCGTTAGTAATTAAATCTATTAAAAATGAGAAGTAACGCTTCACCTAAACTCAATTTCTTTCCTGTCTTTCCATTTCGAATCGGTAAATAACTGGGTATTCAAACTAAAGGTAATTCAGATAGACACACAACATACCCAAATATAAAAGGATGGCCATCATTCCGAGGACGACAAAGAGCCGCAAACAATTTCCGCAAATACCAAAACTGGATCCCTCCACGGCCTCTTCGTAATCATCTTCATCATCGGACTCAATCAGGCTGTTACTGTTCCATCCCCGTCCTTTCTTCTGCATCCGTCCGTTTGTAATCTTGAAACCATCAACGCTGGCACTTCCGCTTAAATTGCTATTTCCCAGAACAAAACCAGACGAAAGCTGCCTCTGATGATCTAAATGTGCCTGGCCCTGTTGTGAACGCAGTCGAGTACTCTTAAACTCTGCTTGTTCTTCTTCATCTTCCTCTTGAATCCTTCCGTTCTTCTTCCACACCAGCATAGTCCCTTTGGTTGTCCCTCCCAGTCGTCCAGTTTCTGAACCAGCGCGTTTTATTTGTCCCATCAAACGCCCACTATCAGATCCATTGCTCCTGGTTGACATATTGTGACGACCGCTTTCCGAAGTATTACTCTTGGTCCTTGTCGTCGTCGTGTATCGTCCACCACGCGAGTCGTTGCTATTGTCCCACGTCGACGAGTAGGGTCCACCAATAGTTCTTTCGTTTCCTGAAATAAATACAGTACCTTATTTTAGAATCTAATCTTTTCTGGTATTTATTGAAGTCAAAGATTCCCAAATCTATTTAAAATTTAGAACTATAAAACCTCCTCCAGCTACCTTCTGTCACTGCAGCATTATTTCCCTTCGACGTAAAGGCGGACAGGAAGCGTCCACTCTCCGAAATGCTGCTGCTGAATATCCTCGTCACTTGCATACCGAATATCTTTCCCCCGAAAAGGCCGTTCTTGGAAAAGCTGAATCTCTCGTTACTCTCCGTTGTTACAGCTGCGGAATGACCCGTCGTGGCTGCCCCTGCTGTGGTTGGAGTTGAATAATAATTGTCAACACCAGTACCGTTTCCGGTACCCTGATAGTAGCTGCTCCGTCTTGTTTTTGTGGCTCGGCCCTCCTGGTGCCTTAGGGCCTCTTCTGCTTGATGACTGCTTTCCCCCCGGTAATAGTTATTTTGAAACGAGTCGGCACTGTTATCTTCCAGTCCATAGCGCTTGAAGGTTCTGCTCATCAACCATTTCTCGAGAAGGACCAGGTGAACGATGCACCAGTACACAGGGAAGCCAATCCACTTCAGAAATTTTAGAAACCAGGACACCCTTTCTCGGCTCGGCTCTAGCTCTTCGCCAAATCTAGTTCTATTTGAAAACTTTGTCATTTTTGATTTTTCAGCCTTTGATTTCTTTCATATTACGAGGACTTGTCTATTTATCGGATCAGATGATCCCTGAATCCCTGTAGCTGCTTAATTAATAGGTGATTTGCAAAGTAATTAAAATCCCGAGGAAGGTTTAAAAAACTAGAAATTTCGATGTGTTTTTATGTGCGAACTAGAAATTGAATGACTTGAATTGAATCGGAAATGAAAACCCCTCAAACAATGTTTTTTGCGATTGTGGAATTTTCGTCGAAGACGTCGCAGGGTTTAGAGCTCTTGTGATTACCATTTACCGTAAATCCTATAGATTGCTTGAAGGTTTATAAAGAGTAGATCCCCGAAATAAATCCCCACCCCGAAATATTTTTAATCTCTGTACCTCTATATCAAATAGGTAAGAAGGTTTAATTTTTTATTAGGTACAACTTGTAGAGCTTAAGATTTATAAAAATTGAACGTGTTTCGAATTTCATGAAAAATTCAAAGAATTATGATGAGATGAATGACAGAGCTTGATTGAGGGTGAAAAATCTTATTCAGAGATTAGTTTAAAATGTTTAAGTTTTTGGATTTATAAAAAAATCATGAAATTCCAAACTCCGAGATATTGCACTCGTTTTTTTTATAAAAAAAATATTTCAGGGAATATTTTCTGGAGTTACGGTACGGTAATCAGGACTTCAAGCAAATAGCAAAAAATAAATTTATGTGTCCAGTATTTTAAAATTAAAAGCTACTTTTTAAGACTTTTAAAACGTCACTGACGAGCCAAATTGTTTATGTCACCAAATAGCATATCAGTAATTTAGTTCGCAACTGGAAACCGGTAGTATATGATTCTTTATAAAACTTTATCACTTTAGTTTTTTCCTTTTTATGTTTGAGAATGATGGAATTAATATTTAAGAATTCTAACAAACTTCTTCAATAAACATGAATAACGTGATGATTAAGTCAATCCCAACCCAAATCCTAAACATTTGTTAACCGTCAGTTCTTTAATGGTTCTGCAGTTTTGTTGTTGTGATATGATATGTGCAACCATGTATTAAAACTCCTACTTACTGAGTATGAGAATCCATTGGACGAAGAACAGCCAAGCTAAATATTGATAGTTTCACTTTTTACATGGAGTTTTGGCCCCATGGGTTTACCTCACTTATCATGTGCATGTAAACTTGTGACTCTGCAAAATGCTAAGCTAATGCAAAATTATAATGAATTCGACAAACTCAGATATAGGACATATTAAATTACTATTAGACGAGTCTTTTACAGACACTTTTGTATTCTTTCTAGAGACCAGAATGGTCTATATAAATCCAATACGAAGATTTGGCACGCATTTAGCCAATTTTTTTTGCCTCAGTCAAATTCTGTTACATCTGCCTACTTGTATTCGTATACTTGTCCTTCATGGATCATATCATGTTCAACCGTTTGCTAAATATAGTTTATCCAATGTTGCATATATATTATAGAAGAAATACAGTCTCCGACCGAACCCAAAAAAATCGCATTGGCTTAACGCTGAAATCCATTCACTTTGCATCTTTTTCAGAGATTCTATGCAAATGTCTTATCGTGTATGAACTATGAAACGGACATCTATATAATGTGTACCACCTGGAATAGAGCTGTCTGCGTGAGTAATTTAACGATAGCAAATGATGGCATGCTCTATCCATCCTAAATCCTAATATATATTGTATTATTGTTCCCTTGAAATGGAACTATAGTAAACTATGCAAAAAATACTAAAATCAAACCCCGAGGGATTTGTTTACTTATGCTAATCATAAATTTATTACTTCCCCAACCAAAACCAAGTTATACTTCTGTTCATATTTTTAAGCACTAGTCTCTCAGCTTGTGGTCGAAAAAGTATAATTAGATAATCTTTTCACATTTGAAAGAGCATCTTGGAAAGCTCTTGATTCTGTCCTAAGCATTTTTATAAACTTTGATTTTGTTCGTTTATAACCAATCTTATTATAACTCAATTTATTATTTAATTTATAACTCAAGTTATAATCTACAATGATGACGAGAATAGAGATGCAAGAAACAACTAACCTCAACTCGATTGTAGTGAAGTATGCTTTTTCAAACTTCAAACCCTGTAAATTAAACAGCGTTTGCACAGCACTTCAGAGAAACATGACAAGAGCAAATAACAATTGATTGCAATCGTTAGTCGAATTCTCCAACGTCATAAATTTTAATCCTGCAACTGAAGAGCGAAAAAGGCTAATAACGCTAACGCTTCTATTATCATTCCTACTTTCTCATTTAGATCTAACAGAACATGCAAATCAACTCACAATGAATCGTGCCTAGTAATAAGTACGAATAATTAGTACCACCCTCCACAAACACTAGTTAATTAATGCTAATTAATGCTCACCGGTTAGAGATAGAGGCGGAATTAGAATGGACGGAAGAGTTCATATATCCAGAGCCAGAGCTAGACGATAAGGCAAATCCACCACCCCCGTTCTTGTAAATCTTCTGATTCTGGTAACTTATCATCCCGTCGTTGTGAGTTTGAGACGATTTACTTGTCAACGGGGTTGTCGGGAATGTCAGGGTTGACGTGGAATTGACAGTTACGTCGGTTCCCGATGATCGGATGCTCTTGTCAGAAAATGAGCTTAATTTGAGACTGTATGCAGATTTGGTTGACATAGACGATCCCCTCTGGCTCAACTTGTCACTTATTCTTGGGGAAGACGAAGTAGAGCTGTCGTCAAAGTCAAATTCTTCTGAGAAACCGACATCCGAAGAATCGGAAGGGGCATAAGGGGTTGGAGAACCGGATGGAGTTATGTCGGATGCGGATGTATTGAATGAGTTGGTCCGTGTGCTTTTTCTCCTGTTAAAGGATTAGATTTGTTAGTTTGTAAAATACCGAGTTTTAGGAACGGAAAGTGTGTTCAAACACTCGTTATAAATGTGGAGGATTTATATATAGAAGCAGAACATAATGAAGTCATTCATTCTTTGCATTTTAAGGAGTCGGAATTTGAATGGTTTTACAAATATTTTGGAATACAAAGGATTTTATATAATTATGTTAACTTATGATTTTCAAAAATCTATACTAGCCAAGGAAAATGTACTCACAAGGGAAGTACCCAGGAGTTGAATTCCAGAATGGCTTGACTTTTTTTGTGATGAATCTTTATGTTATATGAACAGTTAATATGAAAAAATTATCGGCCCAAATTAATATTAAGTGTGCGAAAAAAATTGGGAAAGTAGGGGCGCACGGCCTAAAATGGCAATGTGTTTTAAAGGGAGACTTTCGTCCAGCCTGTCCCCTCACCTTTCCCTTGCAAGAGCAGGGCCAGTTCTAGATATGGAGGAGAAGCAAAGGTCACAGAAAGCCATCCTCGCTCCCTCTCATCTTCACGCTCTTCCTTCTTCCTTAAAAGGGAGCTAAATGAAGACTCCAACCTCCGACTGACTTGATTTTTTTATCTATTTCTGTGTAGATTGATTTTAATGTAGATGACATTATGAAAAAAATTGTGCCTAAAAACCAAATTAATGCTTTATGATGTTGAAAAAAATCAAAGAAATTTTAATTTTTAAACACTATCGAAACTATGCGTTTTATACCGATTTTGAAAATCTTTGCAGGCTTTTCAATGTTGAAGAGTTGTTTAACAAGGAATGTGCAGTCCTCATTGAAAAATAAAATTAAGCGTTTTAAATATTGAAACCTTTTCGGATCAAAACAAAATACTATTTTCTTCAAATAATTTCGAAAATTAATGTTTCCATCCAAAATTTTACATAAAGTAGAACTCTTAAAAAATTAAAAAAAAGTGTTTGAAAACTGAAATTTCGAATAGCCGAATCGCGAATCGAATGCGAATCATAGATCCGCGCTTCGATGCGATGGATGTATCGAACGATTCATGATTTGGTAGATTCGATTCGACGTCAGATTTTACCGAAATCGGTTGGTTTTTCACCGATTCAGTCGATTCGATTCGCAAAATCGCTATAAAACGCATAGTTTCGATAGTGTTTAAAAACTAAAATTTCTTTGATTTTTCAAGTTCGTGATTTTTTTCATCATAAAACATCAATTTGGTTTTTTGGCACAATTTTTTTAAATTACAATAAAAATCAATCTATACAGAAATAGATAAAAAAAATCAAGTCAGTCGGAGGTCGGAGTCTTCATTTAGCTCCCTTTTAAGGGAGAAGGGAGAGCGTGAAGATGAGAGGGAGCGAGGATGACTTTCTGTGACCTTTGCTTCTCCTCCATATCTAGAACTGGCCTGCTCTTGCAAGGGAAAGGTGAGGGGACAGGCAGGACGAAAGTCTCCCTTTAAAACACATTGCCATTTTAGGCCGTGCGCCCCTACTTCCCAATTTTTTTCGCACACTGAATATTAATTTGGGCCGATAATTTTTTCATATTAACTGTTCATATAACATAAAGATTAATCACAAAAAAAGTCAACCAATTCTGGAATTCAACTCCCGGGTACTTCCCTTGTCAGATGAAGTAAATAACTCCCTATGGGAGTTTTAATTCGGACCCCTTTCACATTATTCACATTTTTTATAATCAATGATTTTATTCTATTTTCTATTTTATTTTACATTTTTCTACGGGTCTTTAAAAAAGTGATAGTTGATAGCAAATAGAAAAAAGTTTACTATTTAATATAGGGATTATCCTTAACTTTAAAATGACGGGCAGACTCCGACTGTAATTAGAATAGGTAATTAACTAGTATATAAATATTAAATCCGAACCTGCAAGGCAAATCATGCTTATTTCGGCAGTCGCAGGCGGTTCGACGACATTGGGACCTTAAGGAATATGGCGTTTGGCTTCGTGACATCTTAATGTAGTTACAATTTTACATTGGATGGTTTATCGGGACGGTATATGTGGTACTTATTTACCGGGGTCGGAGACTCGATCTAGTATAGAAAACAAAAGAAAGTTAGGATATTTTAGAACATCTTTGATGGTTCAACTATTTCCATACGCATATTTATAATCAGTAAATCAATAATCAATGGGATATTTTAAAGTAAAGTTGGTACTTGAACTATATAATTGAAGTAGCATATGTAACACAAATTGCGAGAATCGATCTGGATTTTGCTTCCTAAATAAAAATAAATTCTAAGCCCAACTACTTCGAGTACGCCTACAAAAATGATCTAGAATTGAAATCAAAACAAAATAATATTGAAAAATTTTATTTTGGAGATTCTTTGCATTGAAAAATGCTAAAAATACCTTGCAAAATCCGAATGAATTTTGTCAGAACTCTTTGCTTACAAACTTATAACCCAGCTTACCGTGACAACTAAACTAAACTTCAAAAACTTTAAATATGGAACAGTTTATGTAAATGCGTATGAATATGATAAGATATCCTTATCTCATTCATACAGAAACCACCTACAAACTGAAAGAGTTTGTCGTCCGTTACTTCTGCAATATATGAATGCAATGAATAGAAGAAATGATACCTATACAATAATTTATCATTTCATCTCTTGGCCACGGCATGGCCTGGCCTGGCCGGCAAACTCCCCATTACATTAATACATATCATGCAAATTACTTACGAATATACGATATGGTAAAAAACTGCAATTTGCAATCATTGTGGGCAAATATTATATATCTGGGAGGGAAGACAAAGTTTTGCATTTGCATTGCATCCCTGGACCGGATTTTTTTTTATATAAACTGAATATGGTCCTGTCTGAAATCCTAAAATCTGCATTCTGCAGAGGCAGACATAGGCGTGGAATACTTATCTATCTTCTTAATTCAACAAGACCATTAGATGCTCCAAATTTGAGAAAGATAATTTCGCTAGGCTGTAATTTAGTAGACACGTACGATAAACGGATTTATTGAACTGATGGGGAGGGGATGGTCAAATCCAACGTGTAATTTTGATTATAGACTATATATTGCAAGGGAACTGCAGTATCAATGAACACTGTCTTGTAATCGATTCCTAAATCTTATTCTTCAGATTAGATGGAGAGGATTATAGAGTTGAGCTGAATAAAACCGGAATTTTAACATATAAAAACCGGAATGACATACAATAAATTATAATGGATAAGAGTTAACCCTATGAACTCGATAGAGAATTCAATTTTTTTAATGAAAAATTGAAGCTTCTCTTTAATAACAGTTTCTGAGAAATTGAGCATTGGATTACAAAATCGAAGAAATTAGTATCCAATATCCAAACACCTCGAGAAAAGTTTTCGTTTGCATTGCAATAGATATCATTTTTGGTGAGAATTTAACTTGCAAACTTACCTGATTTTTTCTTAAAAAATAAACTCTTAACAAGTAACAAATACAGTTTGTCTTAAAACAAAACCCAAAAATCCATATTTCTAAAAATCCGTCCTTAAATCTTTAGCAATTTACACACTTGTATCACGTCCGTAAATCCTGTTCTTCCAAACTCCTTTTTAAAACGAAAACAGAGAATTAATCAAACAGAAAAAGATTTGTTGTTTCATCCTTGGACAGCTTGAATGTGCAACTAACATTAAAACACCTAAACAAGAGGTGAGAATTCACATGATGGCTTTTGTATGGATATTACAACTTAGAACGCAGCCTGTTTTAGCATTTATCATGAATGAGGCAGACTAATCATCTACAGAATATATCAGCACGATTCAGTAATTCAGTATTGTTTAACATGAGGATTGTTTGGTATTTGATGATGTCATGGATCTGAAAATCATAATAGTCTGTATAATCGCGTAGGCAGAGACTTTACACTTTTATACAAGTGTTTTTTTTGCCATCTCGGGTCCTTAATGTATTTTCGCATCCACTTTCCATCTCTCACAGAGTTACAACCTGTGTTACCTTCAAACTTCAACTTGATAGCATAGCTCGATGTTTACCTCTTGATGTGATAAGTTAAGTGATACGGCTATTAGGAGCTTTATAGATAGAACCATTGTGGTCTGTGGTGCAGCTCTAGGTAATTAGTAATTAGGCTGGCGTAGGAAACAGCGTATAGTCGCATAATGAGATTCTTCAAATCTTCAATCATAATTTAGTGAAGGGTTCCAGCCTACCTGTTCATTGATTTGTAAATAAATATTACTTTTGTGATTTAATATTTATAAAGAACTTTATTGGTAAAAAAATGGTAAAAAAAAATCCATTTGTACGGTAGGTTAATGGTGAGTTTAGTGAGTAGATCTTCAATAGATGTAAATCTTCCTGGGGCTAAATGTATGCTTTTTGAGAGTGAAAAATTTCGGGCGATCTTTCAGTAGGAGTAATTTTTCAAAGGCATTAAAAAAGCTACATTTTTTAAAAATGTATTATTAAAACATTAAAGAACTGTAATCTATTTTTATAAAAACCAAACCCTTTGCATTCCTCTGTAATTCTTTAAATAACACATTATGTCCTTACTTTTTCAACAATTCTATTTCAGAATCACATCATTCATATGAATTCATAAAGCCTTTTGTATTTCTTTGAACCTCAAAAAAAATGATCAAATCCTTTTAGGTTGGGGATTTATTTCGGAGAATCTACAGGACTAGAAGGTTATTTAAATAAGTACAAACCCTAAAAATGGGAAGGGATATACTTTTCTTGTCGGGGAACTATTTAAGGAATTACGGTATAGGCATGCATTATTTGACATCCGAAATCCATAATAATGATTAATGACATCAGGAGTTGTCAGTTGTTCTTTATATATTTGAGGATTAAATAAATATTTACACTCAAATTAGCATTCAGCTACCGTGCAACATTAGTAATCTTAAGGTAAGGAACGTTGATGAAGTCACTTCTAAAAAAGGATTAAAAATTATTACATGATAATCATAGCAAGTCAATATTTGGTCTGAAATAAACACATAAAATAAAACTTGCAGGATGTTTCGTTGTGTCGTAAATCCTAATTAGTTTAGAGCGGCTCATTTATTTGCAAGCTTTATGAGGGAAAAATATTATCACAATTAACAAGCTATTAGAAAAAAAACATCTAATTCAGTAGAGATATGATTTTTTATTATTGACGGATTTTTCTCTTGAATTGGTCTTGGGTTTAATGAGCTACTAAAATCCATTGACGAATGAGGGCTAGACAATTTGCGTTTTTTGGTTCAAAATCAAGAAAATCCGTAAAACTAAGTAAACTTATGACATTTCCTGACCTGGTTCCTTTCAAATCAGTTTGTTGGTTTTAACACTAACCTGGAAACTGGGAAATCTATGGTGTCAGGAATGATATAAAGCACCATTTTATGAACAGTTCTTTCGATTTTGCACATTATTCTGAATTTTTGCAATGTTTCAAATCATCAGGTTTCCTAATAAATAAAGCAGAGAGCAAAGACATATCCAGTGGAGGAAGGGATTCCCCAAGGGGAACCCCTCGTCAGATGAGTCATTTTATTGTGATGACGTACCGGATGAGGTACATTGCACGTGACATCGGAATGCACTACGTCATCCGCCCTGACCAATAGCCGTAGTCGCTTCCTGAGGAATTTCGTGTTTGGAGTTTGGGGGAAGCCCTTAATAGTCCATCTACTTTTTATAATGTAATGTAACCCTGCGTATCTTACAAATTGTCAAATCGATTTTATATCCTGTCGAACTCTTCTTTATATTCAATATTTGTAATTATAGTCGTAAAAGTAGGGTTCATTCTACCCTTCCTACTAAAACAAGTATAACACTATTTTAACATTTGAAATGCATTCATTTCGGTATTCGCCGTATATGCCTCGGAATCACAATCGTGGATGATCAGTGATCATGATATGACTTGCATTCATCATGGTTGAAGATGAAGACTAAATGCTAGCTAATTACACATTAAAAAACAAATCCAAATATAATCCGTATATAAAAAATTCTACTACTGCATATTGTTTAAGTCCAACCCGGATTTGACCTAAAGCTTTGCCCTTTGACCTAGGATGTTGTGAAAAGCCCATTCAATTTCATTCGTATTGGATGAGGTTTTTTAGTCATTTTAAGCAGGATCTTTGTTTGTAAACATTGCTAGAAACAGCGAATCTACACCCGCTCTGCTTCAACTCGAAGGTGTAGCTCTACTCTAGTACTAAAAAAAACTTAAATTATTTTTATTTTTAATTCATAATTCATTTCATAATCTGGAATTAATGGCAGATTTTCACAAATACAAGAATTTGATATTCATGATATGATGAATGAGCTATTGCTACACCTACAACTACACCCCTAAATGGCGACATTTTAATTAGAAACATAACCTTAATTTTTTTAAACTTCAAACTTCCATTTTCTTCAGAATAATTCATAATTACAAATTAATTAAAACATGATTATTATATGAATACAATACAGTGCAAGAATTTTTTATTTTTTGGCCATCGTTAGAGAAATTAAAATTCCTTTTTTTGGATTCAGACTGATCCAAATTATTCCAGGATTATTAGTGGAGACCCAAAAGCTATGAACGGCGTGAAATTCATGAATCCCATGAATAATGAATAACATTCAGGGTGTTCAAATCGGACTTGTAATTTTGAGGTCATAGGTCAAGCAAGGTCAAGGGTGCAGCCAGCGTTCTAGCCTCCTCACTCGTCCTTTACAAAACAAATGGACTCGGCCGACTCAAACAGCAGCAGTGATGTTCTTTCTAAAAAGAGGAGGTACAGAGCGTAGTTTTAGTAGGATGATAATGATTATATTTACAAAATATTTAATTTATTATTATTTGTGGGTTTTTGACTGTCGAGGAAGGGGCGAAGGGGGGTCAAAATTTCATGGGATTTCGGATTTGGGCCTTTTGAATTTTTTTTAATCCAGTGCAGTGGCTGTAGAAATTAAATGAAGAGAGGCTGTAAAAGCCTAAAACTTTGTTTTGCTAAGCCCTAAAGACAAGAACGAATTCAAGAATATGTATGCCCTATCGTTAAGTTTATGCGTAAAATTTTGTGATAAAAAAATCAATCGATTGAATGCACGCAATTCGGCACTTATAATTGGTTTTTATTTGTTAATTTAAAATGATTTTCTAATTAGGTTGGAACTGACTTTCAAAGCAGAGAAAGTAAAGAAGATAGTAGCGAATAACATGGCCTGCCAAAGTTGGCAAGAGTCGAAGGGGAGTATCAAGGAAAGGACCTCCTGCCTTGTCAATAGTGAGAGACTTAGCGACATCACATTCCTTGTCGGGCCAATGGAAACCCCGATTTTTGGACACAAAACGATTTTATCGGCAGGGTCACCTTACTTTGAAAAATTATTCTTCGGTCCGATGGCTTCCAAAGAGAGCATTCACAAAATCTTGGATATGGAACCCGAAGTCTTCCTAGGATTTTTAAAGGTGAGGCTTCAAAGAACAAGAGTTTGAAATTATATAGAAGCTTCAGTTGCTTCCGGTTGATATGCCGTTCGTACTCTATCAGATTAAGTAATAATTTATAATATTGGAATGTGGATTATAATATGGGCTTCTCGATTCTGGAACCTTTGCAGTATTTGTACACCGACGAGTTTGATGAGTCAATGGACGATGTTGATGCTATGCTTCTTCTCAAACCTGCAAAAATTTACATCGTTCCTCATCTGGCGAATAAATGTGCAGACCTTTTAATAGACAAAATGAGCCCCGAAAACGTATTCCTTATTTATAATAGAGCAATAGTCTTTGATGAACCAAAGTTGGCTGAAGTTTGTCTTAGGTATCTTGATAGGTGTGTTCACGTAAAATGCAATTTCATTTACGCAGACTAGTATTGCCTTTTGATTGATGGAAAAGTGGGCCCTTTTAATTCTCATTAATTTAATGTGCATTTTTATTATAGGCAAATCGATAAAGTGATTTTGACGGACGAGTTTTTGGAAATAGAACTGGAAACCTTATGCACACTACTGCAACGGGAAAACCTTAGAATCAATGAATGCGTTTTGTTCAAGGCCGTCTTGCGGTAGGCTCAGAATATTATTTATGTTATGATTGTTATGTTTAAAATGAACAGGAAGTGTCTGTTTTCAAAGCATTTAGAATTTTATGCAATTTTAACAAACTATAAATATTATTTTTTTAGATGGACAGAGGCGGAATGCAGAAAACGTGAATTGGAAATAACGCCGATAAACCAAAGAGAGGTTCTGGGAAGAGCTATTCATTTGATAAGATTCCCAGCCATGTGAGTCAAGTTGTAGTACTATTTTGTGTGAACCACAAACTGTAATTTACCGAAACACGATTTCGGGCCGATTTCGAGCACCTGGAGAAAACGGCCTTTACGAAGTAATTTTTTGAGAGAAGCCATTCACAAAATAAGTAAATTGTATATTTATATAGGTCTCGAGAGGAATTCTCTGTTGATGTTGTGACAACTGCGCTCCTAACCAAAGATGAGATAATTTCTGTATTCATGCACCTATGCATTGGAAACGATCAAAAGTACGTAGCCGATAGTATCATTAGTATCGAAGAATGTGCAAATCTTATATGTATCTATTTGAGGTTTTAAAAAACCAACCGTATTTTGCAGACAATACAAACCCGAAACCCCGTTTGTCATTGAAAGACGAGTTTATCGCCCAAAGCTTCATTATCTAACTCGTTTTGCGGATGTGCTCAGCAAAGTCATCCATTTTAATTCATTTTGTGCGGGTGACAGTGTATATAACTCATCAATCAAGTATGAAATTTGATCTAATATTTTATAACAGACTTCCTCAATAAAATGAAATTAAACAATTGATAACTAATGACTCACATGCCATTAAAACTAATAGGTTTCGCACAGACCAACGTGTCTTCATTCACGGAGTAGGAATTTATGCAATATCCAGTACAATATCAGGACTAAAGTTCAATGCACAAGTTAGTCTATTCAAATCTCGAAGTGTTCCCAATCCCAATGACGTTGGCCCTTCAGGAAACTCGAGCCTAACATTTTCCTTTGGTCAACTGCTTGGAACTCGGGCTATGGAAGGAAGTAGTCGAAATTATGACTTTAGAATGCCGTTTCAAGTTATGTTTGATAGGTCGCTTGAGGTGCGGCCGGATGAGGAATATAGCTTGAATGCCGTTTTAAAAGTACGAAAAATTAATTTAGTTTAGTTTCTCTAAAATTAATTGGAAATAGATAATTATCACGAAATTTCTCTTTAAAGATCGTAAGAGATTCTAGCCTACCGGTGTGTTCAAACGGGGCATTTTCATTTGGAGGTGGACATAGTTTTGGATATGGAAACCAAATTGATGCGTATTATGGGACTAAAGCGTTAACAAATGTAAACATTGCCTGCTGCGATGGAATTAAGGTAATTGTAACGAACAATTAAAAATGGGAGTGAATGCTCGAATTTTTATCTAATTACACTCTCAAATGTAATGTTTCCAATTGATAGGTAAACTTCACCTTTCCCCAAGTCGTGTCGGGGGAATCTTTCACCACGGGCCAGATTCCGCAGATAATTTTTAGTGTTTGATCCTGAAGAGATTTAACTTAGATTAATTATTTTTAATTCGCAATTTAATTTCGCAAGGGAGCGTTACATAATGCTCCGGCCAACCGCATCAAATCCGGATTAGTACTAGAGTGTCTTCGCATTTCCATTTCTACATTTAATTATATTTAACCGTGTTAGCCGCATTCTCTCACACCACTGCTCTATACTCTACAAGTTCGTTCGGATCTTATTCAATAAAAGTGTTCATTTGATTTTAAATCAATCCTTAAAATCTCTCCATCCAAGGAACTCGGCTTTTGAGTTGAATAATTTCCTTTTGTCGTTTCATCCTCCCCTGTTTATCATCATGTATACAGTATACAGTACCCAGGAATATGAAACTTCGCCAATCTATCAAGCAATACTAGACTTCACATAAAATCAAGCCCGGAAAGCTCAATGACCTATTGAACAAAATACCACCTACAGCTCTATCTTTTCCGACAGGTTGTTGTTCCTCCATTTCATTTTTTGGCTCAAAAGGGGATTGTTATGAAGAATAAAAGTTCAACATTGTTGAACAGCAGGTTAAAGTTGAGCCGAAGCCAAAAAACCCTCTTATAAGGTACTAACTACATGAATTCTAATTGTTGAAAGAAACTGAAAGTCCACTCAACCCCAATAACTTTGATCTCCTCATCTTGTAACCGATAGACCTGCTGGTCAACTATATAAAAAGTAAGCTACACATGTACATGCTGCCTGACTGAACTGTAGCCTTTCGACTGAAACGCTTTAGCCAGAATCCCATACAATAGAGATGAGAAAACTGGTACTTTTCTTCTTCTTTTTTGTCATTGGGTCAAGAATGGTATTAAAACCCATTGTTGCTCATCCAGTATGTAACCCTCCAATTCATGGATGGTTATCCCGATCTATAATGAAAAAAAAAACAATGGGATTCAAGACAGTAGGCTTGATTTACAGGGAGAAATAGAAGAAATAAAAAATCCGCGATAAGGCCAAGGTTAATATGTATCGTGAGAACGAGCAACTTTTAGTAATCTCTTGCAATTATTGCTTTACATATCGACATCATGACATCGCGGTTTCACGTCTGTCCAAAAGCTGTAATAATCTAGACCTGGGTTGGATTGCATAACATATAATGTATCAAGAAATATCTAGTAGACAAAAGTAGATAATGGACTATAGATGTGTCTTATTCACAGACAATGAGCTGTTAAAATGGTAGCTGATAAAATTTCAATTAAAAATGCTCCAGAAACCATGTTCCTCGGGTGTGTATTGGAGTTCCCTTAATACGATTTTAAGTCTGATTCCGTGTGAAAGTATACTTACTTTCACTACCTATTACACCTAATATTTATTTATGCAAATTTTGTTATTCTTCCGCATTCCTGCCGTGTTGTCCAGTTTTTTTAGAGCCTTCTGATGTAACGAGGGTGATGATAATGATCAGGTTGATAAGCACGGTAGTTTGGTGGTAATGGTTCAAGAGGATCATCAGAAGCGAGATTTGTTCTATCTGATACGATCTGCCAAAGCGTTGGAGCTTGAACCTAGAAGTCTTAGGAATTTTATTCGAGTCTTTCGACACTTTCATTCTAGATTGGCTATCTACCTACGGGTGTGTTCTTGATGAAAAAGCAGAGGGTGAGGTTTGCCAAAAATGGTAAATGCATCCGTTTCTTTGAAATATTTTAATGCCTTGTAGTTTACAGGGATCACATTGGTGTGTGAACTGATCCTCTATAAGAACTACGAAGCCAAAGCTCTGAAGAATGATCTAATTTACAGAGTATTAATTTCCCATCTCCTCTTACATACAGCTAGATTGCTTATCAATTACTTTTCCTAGTTAGCTTTGCAGGGGATAATGGGCATAAGTAAGCCATAATAATAATGGTTTGACATTAGTATGGCAACTGAACCTGAAGGTGACTATGCTTTTTTTTTAATTTATAAATGAGCTATCTGTTTATATCCCAATTTTCTTGGATTCGTGTGTACATTTTTAATGAGAGCTGTACGTATCAATTCATTTTTTGTCCTCTATAAAGGAAAGGTTTCAGGATTCCGATGCGAATGGTTAATAGTATCATCTTTCGTTTTTTAGAGCAAAAGTGTATCATCTTATTATCCCACGTCCCTCAGGACTTTTACAAGGTTAGGAACCAACATCTATGAATTGATAATATTATAGCCAGAATTATCTTTTTCTGTAGTATTACTCATTTTTACAATAAAATTATCAAATCAATGCTACTGGGATGTGTCCCATTTCATTCGATTCTTTAGCATCTTGTTAACCGTTGAGATTTGATACGGATGTATCGCTACACTACTATAAGGTCTTATCATTATTAGTTTGATTTAAATAAGCGTTATCCTCTGCCGTTATTATAGGGTTTAAAACTGTATAAAAAGACCTTAAATGATCATTGATAGGGCACAATCGCACTATCCCGTAATTATTTGGTTATTATTGGTTGGCTGTCAAAAGTAAGCTTTGATAAAAGGACACGATGTGAACCTTACCTAACCTAACCTTGGTACACCGACATCAAATGTCCATAAAATGACGAGGGATTGGATTAAAATATCTGCATCTAAAATTACCAAAGGATCTCTGATATTCACGTGTCATTTACAATTACAGAGTTATGCAGCACTTGATAGCACGAACTCGAAGCAACGATTTTTTTTATTTTCTTCATCTGTTCTTGTGTTAGTATTAAAAATGAGATTGGATTGAGGCTGAGAACGGCAATGAAACTGCATGACGGCATTTGAAGGATAAAACCGTTGCATTTGAGAATGTATTCAAATGATTCTGATACAACGATTAATGACAGTGCAGTATGAATCATATCATATTAAATCATAACTGTTCTGTTGCAAGTTTGTGCATTTATACCAATTCACTTTTAACCATCGAATAATAATATTAATTTTGCCCATAAGCAATCTGCTATCCAATCAGACTTTAATTGTCAGTCCGGATACGGGTTAAACTCATTCATATTTTTCGCCTATAACGTAACTTCATTGAATCATCAGTTTCAACATCATCACATTTTATTTGATTTTCTAAGTGTCGATTTTTTAATGGTGTCTGGATATTAATGTGTCATGATGATGATACAAAATAAACATAGCATATCATCGCTGGACATAATATGCAATAAACCGTACGAAACATTGTGAATTTATGCATCAAAATTTATTTATAATGACTTTTCGCTATAGTTAACTAAAGAGGATATAACTATACAAACCATTAATTACCCGGCTGTGATTTTTTATACGTCCGTATGTGTAGAGGTGACCCTTAAATGATCAATGATAGCAACTTTCCACCTTCTGTCGGGATTCCCTGATAAAGATCGTCGTCAGAGTATCACTATATTTATTATATATATCAAATCTATGCAAATTTTTTCTTTAGATCTCAGTCTTTTAAGATTTTATACCAAAACTGATCCGCCTATTAAACGGTCCAATAATCATTGATCATAGGAGGGTGTAATCGGTTGAACAAGGCAAGGCTCGTAATTCATTTACGTAATACAGTCATTGAGATCTTCAAATCAAATCCGTCATAATAATAATAATAATATTTTTGTCTACTCATTAGAATGATCAACATAGAGCTAGAGAGTATAACTACAACTGAAATCAAGGTTATGTACCTTAATTATTACTGCAGTTAAGTTAAGAGGTAGATACAACGACAATTACTACCAGGATTATCTAATGTTTATAAAAATGCAAGTACTTCCAGACCTGACAACTTGTCCATGGGAATTTTGAAGGATCAACAATTAAATTATACAGAGGTACAGGATCTTTAGGTTTGGAGAGATGCTGCATTTCTACGAATCTTCATTGTCAGATTTTTTACTGTACAAATACGGCTATCTACGCATATGAAAGTCTTAGAATATGATCGGATTTTTACTCAATATTTTTTGCCTTCATTTCGTGCTACTGCTAGAGTTTCAACAACTTCTAGGAGCCAGTTCATTATTACAATTTTACAATTAGAATTTAAGCTCGTAGAAAGGTGTCTAGGGGTTTATAGAGTTTGGGTTTATTGCGAAAGCTGTGCTTAAGTTTTTGAGTAGGAACGCCGATTTCCATTCATAAAAGAGTCAGGTACTATTCAAGTTCAGATTAATTTCCATATATTCGATTAATAACTACTATTTTGATAGATTGAAGATTTATATTTAAGCTCTATATAGTAGCATGATATTCATAAGTATTACAATGATGTAGCTGGAGTTGCAATTTTGGCAATTTGCGTATTTAGAATTTGACATTGATAGCTTCAATTGTTGGCTCACGGGTACCCGAAACTTGGAAGTTTAGAAACCCGAAGGTGGTTGAAATACATTAAAAATATGTATACATTTTTTGGCTGAATAATTATGTATTCATTATTTCAGCACTTTAATGATGACCTGTTGGGTTTTTTAATATTCTTGAACGCTTTAAAGCTGAAAAAAGTACCTGAACTTGCATTATCCTATTTCGGTGAAATACTTTAATTGGAAATGTCGTCTAAGCATTTATTTATGTTGGGATTTGGTCTGAGGTAATGTTTTTTTTTAGTTTATCATTCATCTATCTGCGTAATTATGTCAAAATCCACCTGAACGTTTGGTAACTGGAGATGCTGTATAGGAATGGAATTTCGAGTGGAGATCCGGCAATTCTATGAATTCCACGAAATTTTTGTTAGCTTATCTTAAAAAAAGTAAAGTGTTATTTTCTAATTTCAAGTTCTCACTTATCATAGTATACAAGGAAAATTCATCTATGGTTTTTGATGTTAAAATGTTTTGATATGGTTGGAGTTTTTGTGTTAAATGTATGTCAAAAAAATCATCCGATTGAACGAGAATGATAATAATACTGCAACTGGAATGACGTGGGTCAAAATACAAGATACCTATCGTTACAGTCATTTTCATCATAACATGGTCCCTATCTTTTTGGCTTGTATTTCAAGTACTAAGTCCAGACGTCGCGACTTTAGGACAGCAGTTCGAAGGCTTCGAGTTCTCAAAATTTCCAGGAAAAATAAACCCAAATGCAGTTATTGTCTTGGAATGCCATCTCAACCAAATGATATGATTAAAATATAGGTCCCGGTTAAATAGGTCATAGACATAAACTTGAGTAGCTGTTTTGCAGTTTTTGAACAAATCTAGGAATTATAAACATTGAATTCAAAGAATTGAAGCAGAGTCGATTTAAAATGAGCCTTTCAATTATTAGTTTGTATGGGACATCCAAGACCCAACCTTGCGAATTAGTAGTAAATCCTATGGAGTTGTGCATTCGACAATTGGACATATGAAGGCGTAGGATTACAGGATAAGCTGAAATTGTTACTATCAATTAAGGAAATGTGAAATCGGACCAACGACCCAAGTATGGTCGATTTTACATGAGACAAGTGCTCAAGTCCATAAGGAAATCAAGATTACACTACTTTCGACAATCAAAAATAATTCTGCCCTCATGCCAGTTTTATCTAAGTTAGTAGGTAAAATTATGAATAATTTTTGGTGGATTATGGTAGGAGAATGACGTGTGTGATTAAAAGGGCTTACAATTAGTTTTAACCAGAAAACGGTAAATAAAATTAAAAGCTGATGATGTTTAAAACCTCAAAATGATATTTTTTACTCGGTTTTTGAGGTATTTCTTAAAAAAGGTTTGGAGTTTAGATCCATGCTTATTTCCATTAAATTCACAAAACAATTAATGTAATTGTAATAAATCATTTCATCATAAATATTCAAACAAGTCGGAGATTTGTGCTTCTGAACATTCCCTTTGTGATTTTGAATATCAAAAACACTTGAAACAAAACGGTGTATATTGACTTCTAAACATATAAAAGAAATGTAATCATGAAAAATCCCAAAAATAAAATTTTTGTCCGGTTTACAAGGCGTATCTCTTAATTGCTTCTAAAAAACCTAGTACTTCAATCTTTTGACCAGGACTTTGTTCGTAGATCCACCCTTCTAAAATTCTACAAATCTTATCTAAACCTCAATACCAAACCTAACCCTCACAAATCCAACTTTTAATTGTTCAGGGATATTTCAGTTCCAAGTAACAAGTAATATACGTAAGTAATGACAAGCTTCACGTAAAAAATTAATACTGGCACTATCTCTATCAGGGGAAAGGCTACAAAGCCGTATCAAAGTGGTTATCCATCCCCAAAAAATTAACAATTAAATGGGACCTCAAATCCTCGGAACATCGGATCGAAGCCGGCGGTTGGTTGGCTTAGGACCTCCCGATATAGTTTGGCAATTCTATACATTTGAGCCAGGTGGATCAGGTACCACTACCACCACGGTTTACATCATTATCACAATGATACGATAAGGGCAAAGGGAGTGTGAAAAAATCCTCCTATTTCGATATATGCGAATAAATATAGGATAAAAACATATATAAAACTTCTGTGTTAGTAAGTGCAATTTATAATTCCATCCGATATTAAAATGTAACTCTTCTGAAGAGCAGTTAATAAATCCTCTTCTATTATACACAGAACCAACTAACCTCACATTTGCAAAGTTACAATTGGGAAGACAATCATCTTGTAATATATATAAAATATCTCAAATCATATACAGCCAGTTCCACATCCACATATATGATATAGGGAAGGAACTACACTATTACTTTCCATCGCGAGCTTCAATAAATTCAATTTAAGCCATCAGTTCCCATTCCTCAGGACTGAGTTCTCAACTGCAGTTCGGTGGAGAGAGATCAAAAGCTAGAAAGCTAACCTTCTTTTAATCATCATCAACCAAAGGCATCGGTTGTCATTCCTATTTCACCCAGTATAAATTCCAACACAAGATTATCCAACCAATTCCTCCACCAGCTACCTGCATTGCCCATTTAGCGACAAATAGGAATTATTTCCTGGAGAACCGACAAAAAAATCCCAATCTAACTCCTTAGAAGGCCAACTCTCACAACTACAGCTCGTCAAAACAAGACTGTGAGTCTTACTTCTCTCTCTATTCTCATGCAAATCCATGTAATTCCAACAGGGTGTAAAAAATTCTCTTAATCTTCCATACCTTACATTGTATTTTCTATCTTACAGCCCAGACGAATCAACAATGCCAAGCTTCTGGAGTCTTACAAACATGGGGATGTTGGTAGGGGCAACTTTCATCGTGACTTTCTCCGCCTCGTTCCTTGGAAGCAGCCAGGTTCAAGCTGCCCCAAGTCCCATGCCATCGCCACGGTTTACTGCCCGTCATCAGAAGAAGTACATTTGGACACCGGGTATTCCATGCCCCCCTGGGAAGCTCCGAGGTCACGATGGGGACTGCCACCGCAGTTTCCGCTCCAGGGATCGTCGTAGCCCTGCTCCGTTCATGACCCCGGACATTCCATGCAGTTCTGGACTGACCCGGGGTCACGATGGGGAATGCCACCGGATCTTCCGCTCTAGGGATCGCCGAAGTCCTGCTCCAATTTTGACCCCGGTCATTCCATGCCCTTCAGGACAGGCCAGAGGTCATGACGGGGTCTGCTATCGAGTTTTTCAGTCTCGTTCAACCCGGACTCGGAGAAGCCCTATTTTTGTACCTGGAGCCTTTGCCTGCCCCCCGGGGAAATTGAGAGGTCATGACGGGGACTGCTATCAAACTTACCGGCCTCAATCCACCCGCAGTCGGAGAAGTCCTTTCGCAATCATTGGTTTGCCATTGCCATGTCCAGCTGGGAAGATGAGGGGTCATGATGGGAACTGCTACCGAATTTTCGCACAGTAATTTGACCGACTGCCTGGACAGAGGTGACGGGGAACAAAATATCCTATTGCTATTAAGTACCACACTCTATTCTTCTACATCCATTTGAATCAAAACGCAATGCATATCCAATATTTACGTTAGATTAAAAAATAGGTGGTTTAGTTAGTTGGTACTTGGTAGTATTGTAACCTTTAAAAGGTTTTTCTTCAAACTGTGATACTACAACTTACCTGAAGTATTATTTACTTTCTTTCCATCCAACGACTGACTCCGTTTTTGCTACTACTTTCAAAGCTGTAGGAACGAGGACTTGATACATAATAAGAAATCTAGGTGATAGATAGACTTATCCATTGATTTGGACCCTGTATGAGTCCTCATTGTCCGTGTTTGTATTTCTTATTATTACGTATTAATAATGGCTCTTATGTTATGATTTATAAAACGTACTTATATGATAAGACATTCCCGACTGTGGACTTCACAATTCATACAAACCCACTTATTGTACGTATTACAACTGAAGAAAAAACGTATTTCCTAAATTTTTTTGTAAGATATTAGAGATAGTAGTTTGTTTAATCTATTGTGTTACGTATTTAAGGAGAAAGGGTTACAAAAGGAATTTTAAAGAATATGTATGAAAAATGGTGTGATTTATTATACCTGGTTATTATGGTGTGATGATTGATATATAGAAAGGGTTCTAATATTAAATCCAATTATTTGTTCAAACGATCCATGAAAAAACTTCCCTCAGATATTGGAGTGTTGGTGATAGCGGAAATAAAGTATTGGGTTACGAAATGTAAAATGTGATTTATGGTGTTTTAAGGTTTATTTGCCTGATTATTTATTTATTTTAACCTTGTCGCCTCATTCAAGTTGAGATTTTATTGTTGAGCATCAGAACAACGGTATCCACAATGTCAAGGAGAGATAAAGCCTTTGGACTTGCGACGAAATAGTTTTTTTTTGTCAGCCATTCAGAACTTTTTTTAGGAATGCCATTCCTCATCATTTGAATTTTGAATATAAGCCAAGTCAAGCTAATTAATTGCATCGATTAAATTTTATGCATACCGATCTTTGGCATTTAAATGAACTTTCTGAACTTCTGTAAAGTACTCATTAGTTAGGTCTTTTGCATGCCCTATTAATACAAGTAATTTTAATCACCTCTATTTTAAAACATGCAGTCACATCAAGCGCTCCTGCTTAAGGTTTCCAAAAAGAAGCCGTTGAATTTCAAATGTAACTGGAGATGGATAGGGATGTGTTCCAATTAACATAACTTGGAGCAATTATCGAGAAACGGCAAGTCTTTTGATTGCCGAAACGTGCTGTATCGATAATTTTTTTGTAAATGAAATGGGACATGGAACCATTCCCCACTTCTTCCAGCACGGTGAAGATAATGAGATCCACATTTGTTTTACATATTTTTATTTTTATTATTATTATTATTATTATTATAGGGTCAAGCAAGGGTTAAATTTCGTTTTTACACTACAGCTAATCCCAAACTTGCACTTAGATTTTCAAGTATTTTGATGGAGTGTTTTATATGCAATTACAGGCAACCGGAGTTTGTATATTAATTGACAATCAGGCATCAACTGATTAGTATTATGACCAATAGATTTAATAGCAATGTGTTTTTAAGATATGCCTTAATTTAAGATGGCATAAAAGCAGTTTATAGGTAGTTAAAGAGTTATAGAGGCGGGTGGGTTTATGGAAGCATTCCCCTTTGTGTTGGTGTATTAAACGCATTTGTTTTTTATCTAGTCTTGGGCAAAATTAGACTTATTGGTAGGCTGCTGGCGTTTCGTTTATATTTACATTGTGTACTTATGGATAATGAAAGGGTGGATATGATATATATTTCTGCATGAAAAAACCTTGCTATTAAAACTAGAATTGAAACAAAATAATTTTTTATTGACTGTCAAAAAATATAATTTCATTTACAATTCAATTACAATATCGTCATTTTTGGAGTAAAATTTAGTAATCTTCAATATCATCCTCGTCATCATTCTGGGTCGCATGTATATTCTGTCTTTGATGTTGGGACTAAGACTTCTTGATTTTAGATGTTTCTTCCTCGATTTCAATTGATTCGGATTCGTATTCTTCATCTTCATTTGAATTGGCCTTTCGTCTTGTACTTCCAGGTCCTGGTGGACGTTTAACAACTTTACTCGGTCGCTTAGTAGTTGTTTTAGGCCCTGGTGGACGTTTTACAACTTTGGTTGGTCGCTTTGTAGTTTTCGCAACTTTACTGGGTCGCTTAGTTGTTGACGTTCGTCCTCCTGGTCCTGGTGGCCGTTTTACGACTTTGCTTGGTTTTTTTGTTGTTTTTGGTCCTGGGGGACGATTTACGACTTTAGCTGGTCGCTTTGTTGTTGATGTTCGTCCTCCTGGTCCTGGTGGACGATTTGGTAGTTTTATTTTTCTAGGGGTTGGACGCTCGACAATTTCTTCAGACGATTCCTCAGTTTTTGAGGTTTCATCTTCTTCAACCTCGTCGAATTCTTCGTCACTATTCGTCACTCGAGGTCGGGTTTTGCGAGGTTGGGGACGAGTTCTTGTGGACGAACTTTTCGAACTGTCCTCATCTTCGACTTCGTTTTCATCCTCTTGTTCCTCAACTTCATTTTCATCTTCTGTCTCGTCATCTTCGTCTGAAGCCAAAGCCTCGTCAGATGATTTTACAGAACTTCGAGAAGCTGCTGCGGTTTTCTCGTCAGTTTCTTCGGAAGATGCTAAAGTTGAGAGCCTTTCGTCATGTCCAAGCCAAACTTGCAGCCTGGGAGACCCTGCATATTCTGCATTGTTGGCCTCGTATAAATAGGATCGCTGAGCAGATGAAATGCCTACAACTGCCAATAAGAGCAGAAATACACCAGCTATCTTCATATCGAATGGAAATTTTTCGATTATTTAATTAATTATTCCTCTTTATTACCGTCGGTTAAACCATTTTTAGAGAATTACTTATCACAATGAAAGTTTCTTCGGTACTAAATCTATTTCTGGTAGAATCTCCCTGTTTTAAGACAAAGAATAGAGATGTGTGAACGAGATAATTTGTATTGTTTTATTTGATCGGAGGCATATTTTTATTCTGGACCTGGTAAGCCTGGTTTATTCAATTATGTATCAGTATTTAACGTGGCTGATTTACAGGAAGACGCCTGTTTTATTTACATTTTTATATGGGTTTGTTTCGATTATATCATTCCTGGTCGAGTATTTTAATGTAAAAATTACTGTAACGTTAATTTAATGTAAAATGTTATGCAGCGATCTGATAAAATACGCAATTCTTGGAACGATGAGCATAATTCATTTTTTTGATAGGAATACGAAACTGAACCAAGGTCGGACTTGTGAATTGTGAATGCGCCCAACACTAAATTTTCTCACACTCCGGTGCCCATATATAGATAAGTATATTCTTCTTCAAGTTCTGACTTAAATGATTAATTGTATTTTAATTATTAAATTGCTTGAAAAGTATTCCAAAGATCGACATAACATGCATTTTTATACACATACACACTGAAAGACTAGGGATGAAGTTGTATATGCATTGAGGAAATATAAGTCTGTAGCATGAACGAAACCGGAACGCTTAGATTTAATTGTATTATCGTAAACTAAAGAAAATGTAGAATACAAATCCGAGAAACCGTTTTAGAAGTGGTTAAACAGTTCCCAGGTTTGGAAAACCGGAGGGGGTGTGTCAAATCGATGCCATACCGAAAGCCATACTCCCAAAAGCCATACGACCTTAAGCCCGAATGACATAAGCCATAATGTCAAAATCTATACAGACCAAAAGCCATACTGGTCCAAATGCCATACTACCAGAAGACCGAATGTCAAAAACCATACACGACCAAAAGCCATACTGCACCAAATGCCATACATTAATTTTTAAGTAAAAACTACAAAGTTCACAGACGTTTATTTTTAATGTTCATTTTCATTTTCATATTTAAATTAATTTTTATTTGAATCTGAACTCTAAAATAATTTTCATTTCAAGACACGCGTTTTTTGGCGAGCGACATTTTGGTATATACTGCTATAATACTATAGTAAAAATACTATTCTGCAAGATAAAACTACGAAGTTTTTGCTGTATAAAAACCATTAAAATTTATAAATGTACAATGAAAACCTAAACTGCTAGCTCTAAATTATGCGAAATCGTTCTCAAACAATCAATTGTTAATTGATTCGGACGATCTTCCACTATCAATTTAATACGTCTACAAAATTTAGCGTTAATCTCACTAATTTCACAAACTAAGAAAACTCTTATCTAAATTTCCCCAAAAAGCCCGGGTTTGCACCCTAATGTCAGTGGGAGTGGTCCCGTATATGTAAATAATGTTATTTCATACTAATTTAAAACTGATATCTCAATTTACCACAAAAAGCCCTGGTTTCGCACCCTGAAAGGTAGTTTCGGTATATTATCATGTGTAGATGATAGACATAGAGTTTAATGTAAACTACCTAAGAGGTAGTTTCAAAATATGGTAGTTTGCTACTCATTTAATGGTTTTCGTGGGGGGTTTAGTTTCTGGGGGACAAGGGGGTGTATTCGATTTGACCCAAGTTCGAACTTTAGTCTCACTCTTGAGCCAACGAACAAGTGTACAAAATTTGGTGACCGTAGGTTAAGCCGTTCGTCAGTTATCGCACCGACAGACAGACGGACGAACGGACGGACGGACTGACGGACAGCCTAGTCATTCGCATAAAGTGTTTTCAACACTTAATAAATGATGTATTAAATTAAATTCACTTCAATCTGCAACCTTCAAGTTGAATCTGGCAATCATACGTGGCATGGAAAATCTCCTAACCGGCCGATGTCAACGGCAATGACCTACAGCGTCAACTCCGTTACCCCTATGAGTTTGTGTATGTTGTATGGCATTTGGAACAGTATGGCTTTTGGTCGTACGGCAATGACCCAATGACCTACAGCGTCAACTCCGTTACCCCTACGAGTTTGTGTATGTTGTATGGCATTTGGAACAGTATGGCTTTTGGTCGTGTATGGTTTTTGACATTCTGGCTTTTGGTAGTATGGCATTTGGACCGGTATGGCTTTTGGTCTGTATAGATTTTGTCATTATGGCTTATGTCATTCGGGCTTATGGTCGTATGGCTTTTGGGAGTATAGCTTCGTGCTGCACAGGGTCAAATCAGACCAAACTTCGAACTCAAAATGCCTATAAATTTTCCAAAACCAAAATTTGAAAAACTTCAACCGTTCGAGAGTTTTCATCGGAACGGACGGGCGGAAAATAGCTTAAAATATAACTCCCCGGTTGGCATACTTCATTCATAAAGCTAAGCGTAAAAAAATTACTTCAGCTGAGCTTAACTTGTTGTTATGTATTTGGGGAGGTCCAAATTAGTTTTTTTATAATAATTAAAGTTTCGTTTAGATCATTTTAAACCCACTCTGAGTTGAATGTTATTTAAAAAATCCTATTTTTCGCGTTCTCATAATAATTAGATAGGCACCCAAAGTTTGAACTTATATAAATGCATCTTTTTTTCTAGAAATGGGATTAAGTAACTGAGTTGTTTTTAACGAAGGTCTTATATTTACTAGATCCTGATTGTTACTTTAATTTTTAAAATATGATATGGTAATACCTGGGAAAGTCCAATCTACTATAGTTTTTTGCAAATTGATTTCCTTTTAATCCCAAAATTCTGAGAAGGAGCAAGAACAACTTTAAATTAAAATGCATTTATCGTTAGGTGAGACATGTTTAGATTACAATTTTTAATCAAAGTGTTTTGGTAAAGCTTTCAAATTGACTTTCATTCCAGTTTACCAGGTACAATTCTTTTAGACCTACCTGGAACATAAGAACAGGGATATTCTAAAAAAGCAGTTCGGAATTAAGGAGAGAATTAATTTTAAACGCATTATATAAACCTTCGTTCGAATTCTACCGACTTAGGAATAGTAAATATCAAATCAAAGTCGTTGTGATTAGCTAGACATGGTAAATAAAAACATGTTCCACACGGGCAGTTATTCAAACCCATTTAGGAAAGTGGTTATTCCGGGTTGGGGAGCTATTAAAACCCAGTTTTATTTCGGTTCTCGACAACAAATATTTGAATAGCAATTTTGCTGAAATTGGGCTTAGTGGTTCCAAAAATATCACTTACATGCACGCGATTAACAAGTCGGGCAATAATAATTCAAATTAGGTCAAATTAAGAGGAGTTATTTATATGCAGGGGGACTTATTTTCAAGGTTCATTTATTCCAGAATTTACGATAGTCAGTGTAAAAACTGATATTAACACCAACGGGTTTATCAACTGTGATTCTCTCCAAGATTCCCCTACATAACCAAGTATGCCAAAGTACCTTGTATTAGTAAATATTTGTGGTCTTCATTAAGTTACCTAATAAAGTAAATCAAAGTACGAAAGCATTTAAGATTAATTGTATCTGTGCCGTGCGTAGCTTGTATTTTTATTAACAAAAGACCCTACACTCTAATATAAGTTAGATAATTCCTCTGGAAAGAACTTCACCTTGAGCTTGAGCTGAGAAACCTAAATCTTAAACAAATCATCTCAGACCTCCAAAACCTTGTCCAGTAGTCTTTTTAAACTAACTAACTCCCTTAACTCCAGTCACAGCAGATGGGAATTGTAATGGAGAGGAGCACAAGGTTACATTTTATATTCCCGACATCAAAACTGAATTATCCAGCTTTAGGCTAGAATCTAGAATAAGGTACTTTAGGTTTTATTGCAAATCTTCCAGAGTTTTTGAAAAAAAAAATTGACTCTGACAGACAGAACTCAAGGCACCCTCATGCAGTTAGTACCATTCATTAGCATCTTAACCCGTAAATAGACTAAATTTTCTAAAAAAAAAGGTAATATCTTAGGTCAAGGAAAGACCATTGAATTCTTAAGATCTATACAAAGATAAGAAAAATAAGACCCAAAAGTAAAAGGCACATAAAACTAGACTAGGATATCAATCATTCCCGATAAAGCCAGACTCAACATTTAATTTTTAGAAAATAAATTGTAGTCGTAACATGGAATCAAATTACTAGTATAGAAACACCCGACCCGATGGATATATATATGATCTAATTTGCAGGTGTTGCGTTGCCCTGCTCAGTCAGGTTCAGATTATTCGGGATCCACATCATCAGAGATTTATCATTTATCATCAGACTCAGTAAGATGATGATCATCAATATCATGCCCCCTCACTGTCCCAGATTATTCCACATTAGGTATGCATGGAAGATTTGCAGATTAAATGTTGTTGCCATGCAGGCTGTATAGGGACTTAGGGAGACGCCAGACGGTCTGCAAGAATCAGCAGCACATGGTTTTGATATGTGCATGATCATTTATCATTTATCATCAATGTTAAGAGCTGAGAGATGGGAACCAAAATTTGCATTCTACATTTTCTACATGGATAATAAATGGGTCGGGTTCTGTGGAGGTTCTCTTTACACAAGTCTGCTTCATCTTAAAAACTTAAACTCAACGAGATGGAATTATTATTACATCTTTAGTTTATATCTCCTCTTTTAAATTAATGTGGAATCGTTGAATTTATATGAAGGCCCTGAATTCGAATTCTAAACCTTCATACTCATACAGCAAGTAGAACCTGATTTGTTCTCTTGCTGCAGGTCCAGGTTCTTCTCTTGGAGTCATCATTCATCCCAGAGAGATTATAAATATATATAAGATTCTCAATTGACTACATTATATGCTCCTTCAATAAAATGATTTCCATTCATCAATAAATTGACTGAATTTCTCAAGACTGGAGAGGAATACTTAATGACGAGATATTAAACTGAGTTTTACTATTTCATAAGAGAAACTCATCTCAAGAGATCGATGTAGCTTTTTCCTTGTGTGGAGTTGTTCAACCTGAACCTAGGATCTAAAGTCATATTCAACTCGTAGCCCTTCTCTATTTATAATGACCATAAATCATGAAATAAAAGCCCCCTTTAGAGACCTAAGGTTTCTGCCCTGAAATAAGTCTTACCAAAAAATTTATTCAAGAAAATCTTCAAAAAATCAGAAGAATGTCAAAGTAGAGGATAGCCAAACGGGGAATTTCAATAGCAATTATCCAAAAATGCATTATCAGAGCAACAAGAAATGTTCTAAGATCGCCGATATAAGCTATAAAAATTCTTTTCAAGCAAACTGCCTCGGAATAAATCCCCAACCCAAAATAGTGTCCCATTTCCGAGTAAGGGCTGCTAATTTCAAACTATTTAAGATACCCCTTGTACAACAGATCTTATAAGTTTGAAATGTGGATCATCCAGGGACACCACACCATCCGTGGAGCTGAAGCCTGTAGCCTGTATAGCTTAAAATGTTAACGTTTAAGTACCAGTCACCATCGACTACCGAAACCTCTGTAAGATTGAAGGGTTTTAATTATCTTATCCAAGGTAGGGCATTTTTTCTACCGAGGAACTTTTAATGGCCAAAAACCTATTTCCCTTATCTATATCAAGCATCTTAAGGTTTTCCAGTCTTTTAGAGGCAGCCGTAAAAATCATAATATAATTGAAGTTAACATCATGTCTCAAAACAATGTAGTCAACCGGCGGAGTAACCAGTATTTAAAGATTTCAAATTTATGACTGGAAAGGTCTAGAAAACGGGTTGTTCCTTTTATATTATAATATATCGTATTTTAATCACGATCCGGTTGGAGATGGACTGGGTCAACTTTCTAATTCTAAAAAGATCAGACATAAACATAATGACATTCGGGCTATAGACGAAAAAATCCAAGTTCATTAATATACAGTACCAACATGCAGAGGATACATGATATACATACAATAGACTGCAAATGAAAAGGCAGAACTGGAAGACTGGCCTGGAGATCGCCTAGAGACTGGAGAAGATTGGTGAGATTAACGAAGCAGATGTCTAACAATATTCAAGACTCCAGCAGAAGGGAATCGGTTTGTAGGCAGTTTTTTTTGAGGATTTTCGATCTGCAAAAACGCAACTAATTATAATAATATGTAGGTGAAGAGGGATTGACTCATTGCTAGTTTCTAGAGCTGATGTCTAACGATTATTATTTAGAATATTGTAGCCTCCTCTGACAAGAAGCTGTTAATGTGGCTCCGAACACTTGGTTGTTTCTTGATTTTGTTAAGTCAAATCTCATGAAATCGTGATGTAACTCTAATGTTGATCTTCCGGAGTACTTCATCTTTATGATTAACAATTATAATTAGTGTGCGTTTGCTCACTAGGATTTCTCAAAAATAACCTCTTTTAGATTTAACCATATGGATAAACCTCATCGGCGGTCTAAAAAAATCCTGGTAACATTGACAGGTTGGACAGGTATATCTGTAGGTAGACTTGTCCAATTAGTTTTTTCTGAGCTTTTAGCATTGAAAGTGCTAACTGGAAAGACATCCTTCTATTAAGTATGACATGGTAATGACTTCGAAGAAATTATTATTCCAAGAAAACAGTGCAGCACCTCTACTGCACGCAATCCATCCATTCATTAAAAAAATTGGCAAGCTCACAAAACCACCGTATTTTAATTGCTTTTAGCGAATTAAATGATCGTAATTCGGTACAAACAATGCATTGAAACCTAAGCTTTTAGCCGTCTTTTGTTACGAGAACTATGTTTTCCCATGACATATGTAGTATGTAACGTACATCGAATAACTGACGTAATTTCGTTTCTTTGTTATGTTTTTAGTGCATATTTTAAGGATAGTAAAAGTACGTAACTGGAGACGAATCATTCATGAAATGGATGCACAATGGTGACCAATTACTGTGTTCATTGATGGCAATCGGTAAAACAAAGAATTTACCACCAAGCTTGCCAACTTTTATTTTACGATGAGTTCCTGGAGATTTATTTGGATGTATGGGCTTCATTGACGATTCACACAGGCATGAAGGGCAGGGAACACATGCATTTTAAAGCCGATGGGATTGAATTTTTTTTATACAAATGAATCACAAAATTTTAAGGAAATTCCAAGGAAGTTTTATACATTTTGTAGCATAATATGTAATTTGAAAATGACAAAAACACAAAACACCATCTTAAATTATCTTACCAACTGATGACTGATTAAAAAAGTTAAACCAGCAAAATTCATTGACAACTCTGTATGAAAATACGAGTCCTATTTATTACACGCATCTCAGTAGAATAACATCCTGTACTTTCCATTCATTGACACACGATATTGAAATGACCTTATTTTGAAACCTCTAAACTGTGGGTCAGCAACCCTCTTGATGTTTGTAACTTGGCCTGTTGTCAGATTCTTGTCAATTTGGCTTTAAAAACACTTTTAATTGTAAAAGCCTTTTGTTTTTGTGGATACGAAATAATAATAATGTAATCAGAGAGCATAAATTAGGAGAGTTTTGGAAGAAAGTGACAGCTCGACCAGTTCCAGTCCCAGGTTTTGTGAGATTTTCCAATCTTTCCCATTTAGAGGCTTAATTAAAATTTTGTTTGTGCACAAGTGTGGCCACATTTGATGTGGGTATGTCAATGTCGTTCAAGAATACCTCAACCTGTGCCAGAACTTCCAGGATCCTGGTTCGCGAGTGATAGAAATCATAAACTTAAAAGAGACTTACTAAACTGGAAAGTACTTCTAAACTAAATTTAAGGTTATAAATAATATCCTTAAAGTTAAAGGTGTATTTTCAATGTCAAATGAATTGCTTGTGCAAAAAAAAACCTGGAAAAGCCATCACATTTCATTTGCATCCGTTTTGCATAAAAGGTTGTGGGTAAACAACAGGATAAAATTGACATGCCTGTTTTTTTTAACTTTTTGACCTATTATATAGCTTCACTAAATTACCACCAAAAAAATGCTTAAACATTTACGAAACAAACAACACACCTAGCTACTTCTTGATAACTTAATCTCTCGACTTATTCGTTCCTCCTGAAAAATGACCTCAAAACCAATCGATAAATTCCTTGTAACAAAAATCTGTGTACCACTGCTATTAATAATTTGCCAAATGTCTTTGTAGCTCGGGGATGATTCCAACTGTAAGGCAATGAATATTATCTGATCTGATATGCTTTCTATAATATGTACTACTAACGTCTTAAATTTCAACCTCTAGTTTCTTCAAAGTCAAACTTAATCTTGTCAAAATCTTGAGCTTAAATAAACCGATGTAACGGGCGTAACCAAGTGTTGAAAACATCAGATTTCGCACCCTGGTATCAGTGGGAGTGGTCCTGTATACGTCAAAGACGTTCTATTACTCATGGGAATCGTTTAAACCCCAAATCTCAATTTCCCCCAAAAGCCCGGGTTTCGCACCCTGGTGTCAGTAGGAGTGGTCCCGTATCCGTCAAAGATGTTATATTACTCATGGGAATCGTTCAAACCCCAAATCTCAATTTCCCCAAAAAGCCCAGGTTTCGCACCCTGAAAGGTATTTTGAAGTTGTAACCATGTGTGGATGAGAGACATAGAGTTTATGTAGACTATGTAAGCGGTAGTCTCAAAATATGTCAGTGATTTCTATGATTTTAATGCTTTTTGTGGGGGGTTTATTTTATGGGGGTCAGGGGGTGTGACCGATTGTATCCAAGTTCGAACTAAGCCTTGGTTATGACCCAAGGAACAAGTGTACAAAATTTGGTGACTCTAGGTCAACGCAGTCAAGAATTAAGCTTTGTAATGTGTTTTGGGGGGGTTAATTTTATGGGGATCAGGGGGCATGACCGAACTGGTCCAAGTTCAAACGTAGCCGTTGTATTACCTTGCACAACATGTGTATGAAGTTTGGTAACTCTAGATTAATCCATTCATTAGATATTGTTTAAAATGTGTTTTGGGGGGTTTAATTTATGGGGGTCAGGGGGTGTGACCGATTTGACCCAAGTTAGAACTTAGCTTGTGTTAGGACCCAAGGAACAAGTGTACAAAATTTCGTGATCGTAGGTCCAGCCGTTCTCCAGTTATCGCTCGGACAGACGGACGGACAGACGGACAGACGGACTTGTCATTCGCATAAAGTGTTTTCAACACTTAATAAACCATTCAAATGCATATAGCAAAGTATCGGAGAGTAATCACATAATTAACAAATCATATTATATATATTTGATATATTCGAATGACGTATCAAATAATTATTCTCAATTTGCCCCAACCATAGAGCAAAATTACATACGTCATTCGAAAGCCCTTGATCATAGCTTTCGAATGACGTATCACACATATATGTTTGTTTTTTGACCTTTTTGACCCCTCCCCACCCGTCAGGGGATGACCCCACCCCCAAATCATATACACTATTAAATAGCCCTTGACCGTAGCTTTCCATCGATGTATCACACATGGGGCGTTACTATTTGAAAAAATGTTGACCTTTGACCTTTCCACCCTTGACCTTTGACCTGCAAGGCCGCCAAACGAACTTGACCTCCGCTTGGATGTCCTATATAGATATCCGAAAGAAAAATTTGAAAAAGTTAAACCGTTCTCGAGTTATCGCGATGACAGACGGACAGACAGACGGACAGACGGACGGACAGACAGACGGACAGACACCATCAACGAAAACATAAAGTATCTCCGATACTTAATAATCATCGATTATGAATTTATACGATGGTTGCTGATGTTGTGTCTTATCTTTAGATCTGACACATCTTAAAAGCTTCCGTAGCTGAAGTTCAAGTCTTTCGGAGCAAGTATCAGATTTAGACTATATGTATATTGCAAATTTTATTGCTATTCAAACTCTTTAATTAATTACGACAATTCGAGGAGTATAATGGGTAATTTTTATGCATTTACGAATTCCAGACAGCATTCCCCCGAATCATGAATATTTTGGCTTGAGCCAACTCAAAACAACCCGATGATATTTTGTTCATCTTGATGCTTTGCAATCGGCATGCATGATGCATGGCAGGCAAAATTTTATCTAAAAGTAACAGATTATAAAATTCTATTAAGAATGATGAGACTACATATTAAATTACAATACAAACAGGATGAAAATCAGACAAAGACTGATCTATAGTCATATCCTTCAAATTATGTTATTATGGATTAGCTAGCATCTATTTCGATTTTCGAGTTTTATAGAATGTCCTCCAAAATACTCCGTTATAAATGCGATATTATTGGATAATGTTGCTGTAGATTTCTTGTGCAATTCCCTCTAATTGACAGGGATTTGCACTAAATGAAGACCTACCCCCTTTCTCTATCTTATAAATAATATAAATGGCAAATTTGTAAATCGCCTTTAATAATCCGCTATTCTGGACCTTCCATCCACTCCTAATTCTGAGGAAAATCAAGCCAATCCTCCCGATAATCCCACTGGACTAATCGTGCATTCTGGAACTTGCCGTCCCCTCTCCCTCACTCTTCCAACTCTACATGCCATGCGCCTACCCACCCTACTGCCAACTCTCCTCTGAATGAAGCCCCAATTCAGCGATTTCCAAACCTCTCCGCCCTTATACGCTCATCCTCGAATTTTTCCCTCTCTATCTCTCTATGAAATGAATATCTCATTCTTCCCATCACCATACCCCAATCCATCTCCTACGTCGTTGGAAACGTATGACCAAAGGCTTTTCGAATATTTAATGTTAGGGGGGATGGCGATCACCTGAACCGAAGGGGAGGGAGGATGGGGGTAAAAATAATCAGATTATAAACCTATTTGTGTTATACGTCGTTCGAAACGTATGACCAAGGGCTTTTCGAATATTTAATATTAGGGGGGATGGCGATCAACTCATATATGAGTGATCCCTTATGAGTGATCCTTCATATATGGCGATCAACTGATCCGAAGGGGAGGGGGGGATATGGGTGAAAATATTCAGATTACAAACCTACTAGGCGTAAGCCCGGTAAAAACCGGGATTCTAGGTGGTGGGTCAAAATTGTTAACCGTACTTCATTCCTACATCTTCAATATCAACGTTTCATGGATTTTTAACTGCATAATTCTGGCCCACCACCTAGGATCCCGGTTTTTACCGGGCTTACGCCTAGTTTATTATAATGTAGCAGATTATACGCTCTTGACTTTTTGACTTCATGGCTTCCGAAAAAGCTGCATGAATTTGCATAGAGTCTCATTAAAATAATATTTGCTATCGTGTGACCATTCCCGAACATGAAGTTTGCTGAAACTTTTTTGACGAGTAAATATGGCCTCTTGGGATCTAATAAAACTAAAACGCGAAATCTAAATTTGGTCCCGTCTGACTAAAAAAAAATTTGAACTGTACTTTATTTGTGGTACTTTATTTGTTTTTAGTGGGTTGCTGCTGCTTGACCTTGTCCAATATGTATAATGTAGGGACTGTAGGGCGTGTAGGGCAGTGTAGGGAGTAAACGAGGGGTCATTTTGAGTGGGGTGCGGTCATTGTAAGTCAAAGGGGGTGTGCCCTGGGGCAGTTCAAAGTCAATCGGGGAAGATTCAGCACACTCCAAAAACTGACCTCGTCCAGAAACTCATCGATATGAGAGCGGATGGGAGTGATGGGACTATAGGACAACTAAAACAACTGCATGAAAACTTGAAGCCAAGAAAATAATTATGAATACGACGAAGAGGGCATCTCTCTCCTTCACAAGAAATGTTGGGGTGAAGGGCGGGAGGGCTTGAGAAATTTCGTGCCAATTATTAAATTCGACTCAACCTTTGTTACAGAAAGGTGTCAAAATAATTTTTAACAATATTCAATATACAATATATTAGGAAGGATAAGTGAATTAATTTAAATCTGAATTCTGAAGCCGTTAATTAATCTATTTGCTCAAGAACAATCAACTGTTTCCGTTTCGCTTCCTACATTTCGAATTTTAGATTTTCAATTCAAGGAGGGCATTATTTATTACTTACGTTTTACGTCGCGTTAGCGTTTAGAGTAGAGCGTAGCGCGTTGTACGAATAGAAATTAATTTGATTTTGATATTTAAAATAAAATTTAAGTGACCTTTGGCTTTGAGCCTTCATTTTGAACTACAACTATAAAATAATTTTACAAATTAAAATTTAATTTAAAAATAAGAATTCCAAATTCAGAATTACAAATTCAAAATTAACTAACTACAAACTACAAACTAAGAAGTAAGAACAACAAACAAAGGACAAGGACAAAGGAAGAAGACAAACTAACAATAACAATAAATTTCGTTATTTTCGTTAGTCGAGTATTTGAGCTGCATGCTGCAGGTAAGGTCAAAGGTCAAACAATTTGCAATTAGCAAAAGCGTTGAGCTTAGCCTGTCAACTATCGATAATTCAATTACAATTAATTGATAATTTCAATAATAACAAATAAAGTTACAAACACAAGACCAAAGACAAAATGAAAGACAGCAAAAAATCATGCAATGCGAAATGCGATATAAAATTTAAAATTTCAATGATTTTTAATAAATACAGATCAAACGGCCGCCATATCTGACAACAGTGACAGACAGCCCTGCCCTAAGTGAAGATTAAACTCAAAACGTCGATAACTCGAGGTTTCGACATGTCTGACGCTCCTAGTAGTGATGGCTATCGAAATGAGCAGGTGGATTTGGCCTTTGACCCTAGTGGATCCAGTTTGCCTCCACCTCTTAGACCTCCACTTCTAAATGAAGCTCAGCTTCATGCTGCAGTACAACTAGGGTTCTCTGATAAATGTATACCCACTGGTGGAATTGGTAACGGAAGAGGAAGAGGCAATAACTCCTATCATGCTCCATCCAATTATGGATCTGGTTTCGGTCAAGGACGCGGGGAACATTTTCCAATTGGACAGTACTCCCAAGACTGTCCCGACGGGGGTAGAGGTCATTATGGTCAGGGAGGACAAGAAGGACTTATAGAGCCTTTACGACGTCCGGATGTTAACCAGATCCCACCGGGTATGTTAAAGTAGCATATGGGATATGCACAGAATCGTTATTCATCATTTAATGAGCATGATTTGTATTGTTTTCAGATGTTCTAGCAGTTATGATCAAGACGGGAAGGTTCGAAGAAATGAATCATATGATGGGACAAGATCAAAGACAACAGAATCAACATTACCCCACTAACCCCACACACAACGTTCCAGATACCCAAATGAATCACAATCACGGTGAGGAACAATGGAACACTATACCCATTACACATGCATAATTTACAACTCATTTCGTCATTTCATCAAGATCTTTACATTTTTAATATAATAGTATAATAATTAAGTAAGAACAATTATTGTTCTTACTTTATACCAGTTCGGAAGTTAATACTGACTATGGACACTATTTGGGTGTCAAACGAGTTAAGGGCTGTAGTTTTGCAAATAGACTAATTCGACCATGCTGATTACGAAAATCATAATTTTAGCTCTGCCAATTGATGTTTAGTAGGTCAAAAGTAGGTGGGAAGGTCAGGGACCTCGCAGTTTCAGCTAAAAGTTAGCAGTGGTGAGAAGGGGGGAAGGAGAAGAAAGTCAAGTTTTCCACTTTTCCTCCCTTTTTCTCGCGAAACCGATCGGAAGATAGGGCGCTAACATTGGAGGTACCACGAAATTAACATTGCGTTGGTATTAGAATTTTCACGAAAAGGGAACGGGAGATTACTATTGGAAAGTCCGAACTCACGCCCGTTTTTTGACCTTCCCACTTACTTTTGACCCACTAGACTTCAATTGGCAGAGCTAAAATTATGATTTTCGTAATCAGCATGGTCGAATTAGTCTATTTGCAAGATTACAGCCTTTAACTCGTTTGACACCCAAATAGTGTCCATTGTGAGTATTAATTAGATATAACCATATAGAAGTATATAGAGGGAGTCCAAGGCCCTAAAAATCTATAGCGACAAAGTACTTCACGTTCACGTTAAGGCTCCGGAGTATTAATCACTATGGGAAAATTGAAGGCAAGGGGTACCTTTTGAGCACCTCTACCGCTTGACCAGATGCACCTAAAATTATGCAATAAATTTTATCGGCTAAATTATTTAATGTTACATTTTATGACACCATCGCAAAGACCCAATAGGCCTGTTTTGGGTTGGAATTTAAATTATACGAAAACCGTTTTATTTGACTAAGAACAACACTCATCTCCCATACTTTAAAGTATGGGAGATGAGTGTGAGAGAGAGGAGCAGATGGAATTCCCTATACTTGCAATGTTAAAGTCTGGGAGATGAGTGTGAGAGAGGAGCAGACGGGATTCCCTATACTTGCAATGTTAAAGTCTGGGAGATGAGTGTGAGAGAGAGGAGCAGATGGAATTCCCTATACTTGCAATGTTAAAGTCTGGGAGATGAGTGTGAGAGAGAGGAGCAGATGGATTTCCCTATACTTGCAATGTTAAAGTCTGGGAGATGAGTCTGAGAGAGGAGCAGACGGGATTCCCTATACTTTCAATGTTAAAGTCTTTAACATTGAAAGTATAGGGAATCCCGTCTGTTCCTCTCTCTCACACACTTTTAAATGCTTTTCGAAATCTCCAGTCCCCAAAAAATTGAGGAGAAAACGGTAAAGGCAAGTTACCCAACCTCGTGGTCGTGATACTCGTGAAGTATTTCGTCGCTATAGATTTAGGACCTTGGAGGGAGTCGCGAGTCCTTCTATATAAGTGTATGTGTATAACATACCTAATACATTACAAAATGGCCTGCAAATGATAATAATTTAAAGACAAAAGACTAAATTTCTCAAGCGTATGTACTTTTTGTGTATCAGATTCCCGAATGTCCCGAAATGCTAGCAACAACCCAAATAATCGAAATCCTTCTAATCAACATCAGTCACATTTTCAAGAACAGAATTATCCTGGATCTCCTCAACAGCAGCCACAAGACCGCAATTTTTCCACGAACTCTCCTCAACAAAGGCCAGAAGGACATTATTCGGCAAGATCACCACAACAAAATCAACCACCGAGACATCAAAATCAGAGAATGCCAACAGGATCCCCTTCAGTTGGTTCATCGCAACAAAGATTTGGATCACCATTGAATTCTAATCGAGCAACGACACTGTCGCCTCACGCCAAGGTATTCCAGCCTTCTGGACCTCCCCCAGCCAATATGGGGGAAATGAATACACAAGAAGAATCGGAACTGGCTCAGGCAGTGGCCCAAATACAAATGCTGCACCATAATCAAGGAAATTCTGGTGATTATTCCCGTAGCCAGAGCCAATATTCAAGCCCTTCGAGAAATGAAGTTGACAGTAGTATCGACAACATGGAGTGTATACTCTCAACTGTTACGGATGCAATAACAGATTTAACATTACACCCTGCTAATTTTAGTCGTTCGTCAAAAACTATAACTGAAGTTTTGAGAAATTATCTAACGGATACAGACACGCTGGCAGTTGTAGTTACCCTTTTGGTTGAACAAGTAAGTAACAAAACATTAAAACAAAATTTGATAGCACATAAATATAACAAGGTATATTATATTCACATTATTTTGTTTTAATACTCACTCCTTGTATTGTAGAGTATTTCCAACCCTAACTTCTGTTATTCTGGAGCACGATTATCCCAGGTCTTGCATAAAAGTGGCGTGTCCGTTGGTAGCACAACTTTTAAGAATCTTTTGATCAAACAGTAAGTTTTTTTAGGCTTAATTATTAATGGTTATGTACATGAAATTAAAAGGGAATTTATTTATCAAATTAGGTGTCAGGAACATTTTAACTATTGCGTTACAAATATGGAAGGCGATCCTAATACTCAAATGCGATGCCGAGGCCTACTTATGTTTTTCGGAGAGCTGTTTGTTAACATTAGAATTGAAAATTCATCAGGTTTACCTATTCCCATCGCAGTGTTTGCATTAGGAGTTATTGAAATGATGCAGAAATTAGTCAAGGACCCCACTTACGATAATGTCAAGAGTGTTTTTCAAGTACTGAAGGTATGAATTCAAATTAGTTTTCTTACAATTACTGCACTGTCGCTTTGAATGTTTATTTGATTCGTATATTCGATAAATTTCTCAATAGCTAGTTGGCTGGGATCTTGAACACTCCCCCACGGCGAAGGTTAAAACGGAGTTCGATTCATTGGTAAAGGAATTATCGTATCTCAAGTGTACATCGCAGCAAATAAATCCACAGACGGAGCGGCTTCTGCAGACGCTTTTTGATTTGATGAGCAAAAACTGGAACAGGGAGGAGCCAACAGAGGAAGGAACAAGTCCAGTCGTATCATCATCTGCCTCAAATAGTTCCTACGGAGTCAATAATGTCTATGAAATGCCCGAATCGTAAGTAAACTTCGCTATGGCGTGTTTAAGTTAAACTGAAGGTTTAACACATTTTAAAATTCGACAACATTTTTGTGACAGGGATGAAGAGGACTATGATGAAACAGGCTTGATGTTAGATGATGAACCAGCGGAAGTCCAGAAGGCATACGAAGAGTTTTTAAAACTGAAAAACAAGAAGTAAATACCTATTTAAAAGTAAAAGTGACTGTAAATTCATATTAATATCTGCTTGAAAACGCTATTTTTAATTGACCGTTGAGTTTATTGTTGATTTCGTTATTTTCGTTGCATATTTGTTAGAGAATGCTTATTATTTCTTAACCGTAAACTTTATACTAGTTAGGATTGATTAGCACTAATAAATTAGCATGTAGTAGACGTTTAGTATCAGAGGTAAACATTACTGGGATTTGAAATTTGAAATGTAAGGATTCCCATATTCTGTGCCTTCTGTTTATTACGGAAGATTTTTGTTACTTTTGTATTATCTTAGATTAAGATTAGTTACGACGGTACAATATGATTACCAATTACGCTCGTCAAATATTATGCAAATTGAATTTGACAAGACAACATTTATTTTAAAGTTCAAACTAGACACCTTAATCAAGGTTAAGATAATGACGCTCAACAATTCTCCCAGTTTAACGTAAAGTGGACTTGAAATTGTTCTGTGACATGGTTCAAATCTGCTGTTAAACTGACAAGAGTTGCTCTGAAACAATATCAACGAAACAGAAAGAATTTCATGATTGTTTTAGGATTAGCAAAACAGTTTTATATTGCTTACTATTTGCTATCAAGTTTGTTATGAATGTTTTGATGATGCGAGGCAAGATAAGACTCGGTTTCTAATTAACTGGTGTGCAAATTCAGTGAATTATTCTCTGCTAAAACGATGAGATTTCTTCCAATAGTCATACTGTAGTCATGCAGCCGTCAAGTCTACGATTGATATTTTAATGTTCGTCGTGGCCTACGAAATTGGGTTTAAAACAAATTGTTACCAGGTGTAGAGTAGATTAGTTTCGCTATTTAATTTATTTTATATTTTAGTTTATTATACACTGAAAATCAATTTGTACTTGGGACCGAACCACTGATGTTTTGCAGTAGCGTTATTGCACAGTGGTTTTGTCATAATTATTCGTATGATTATCACGGGAACGTTATCCGCTATTAATTTACTGATAATAATATATCAACATCGAGCATTCTTTTGAACGAAGACATCTGAAGATATTTAAACAAAAGCCCTTCCTGCAGTTTTATCTAAATATAATGAAAGTCTTATCTCACAAAGGCAATTAAAGCGTTTGGTTATTGTTTAACATGAACTAGTTATGATGTGAACGTTTCTTCTAATAATGAACTAGGCAAGAATAATTTAGTCAGTAGTTCTGAAGGATGGAATTTTGGTTACAACTGCGATAAAAAAACATAATAGACTGAAAATAAAGTTATACATGCAATTAAAATATCATGAATTAGCTTAAATAACTTGCGACAATTATTTATACAAAGTTATAGGAAAGCGTTTAAAGCATATAGGGTGGTTAAAATCGGAATGTACTGGCATGAATTGTTAGACTGTTCGTTTTGTGGTCTGAATTTTTTATCCTATAAATTATATGTTTAAACTATTAATTAAGTAATAATTATTAACTATTAGTCTATAATTACTTCTATTTATAAGGAGTTTTTATTCTTAAATTACGATTCGTACCTTATAACATAACTGCTTATAACTGCAAGTCTGCTATATTTGTGACAGCGACATGCATACGTATATCTCCATATAAATATGTACTGTAGTTCCATCTCTTTGACTTGTTGATTATAAACAAATTAATATACATTAAAAATAGGAAAATTATCTCGATAAAACGATGAATATGATCCTGCATCTAAGGTAGATTTAAGTTTATCTGAATAAATTAGCGGAACTTGAAGAAACAAGCAGATCAAATGTTCATTTACAATGGCATCGAATCGAATCCCGAATTTACAATTTTTAGACATTCATAATCAATTGAATTTATTGTATTCCTTACAATCATGGTTGCAATTTTCAAGCATTCCTGTAATTACTAAAGTCCCTGACAGGAATAAGTCCTACTTCAGAGCATCAGATCAGAGCGTTTGGATTTGGAATGGGAGACATAGCTCTCCTATTGAACCTAAACTTAAAACGGATTTATCAAAATCATGCAGTAATTCGTCATCCTAAAACTATCAGGGATAGCAAAATCATAATATGTTATATTTAAGGTTCTCACATAATAATTTACATAAGATTTACAGGTGCCGATTCGCAGATCGTTTCCGTGTTTATGATTATACGAATCAGGCAGAGGATGAGTCATAATCTCATAGTATGAGCTTCTAGGAATTGTGATTGCTGCTGCCGTTGAGATTGGGACACTAATGGTAACAAAAGCAAGACGATGTTCCGTTAGAACTACCGACTGTCGATTATAGAACTGCCGACTGGCGGCTGAGGTAATTCTTCCATAAAATGAGCATGTCCCAATATTATATCTTGTTTAAAAATTAATTTACAAATTACACAACTTCAGACGGACTATAACTGCGGTAGACTGAAGTCGCACTTCACCCCAGCCCTCCTCCTGCACAGCTCCAGCCTATACTGCGGTAGATAGGGAGTCGCAAGTCTCCCCAGCCCTCCTCTCGCACGCGAAACTCAAGCCCAAGCCTATACTGCGGTAGATTGGGAGTCGCGACGTCGCAAGTCTCCCCAGCCCTCCTCTCGCACGCACAACTCCAGCCTATACTGCGGTAGATTGGCAGTCGCAGTTCACCCCATATCCCCTCCACGCACAACTCCAGCATTCATGCCATGCATATCATACATTACTATTCAGTTTTCAAAAAGCAAAGCAAATTAATTTTTTAACAAGATATTGGGACATATCATTTTATGGACAAATTACCTTTCGGCGGTCGGCAGTTCTAACGGAGCAGACAAAGCAGTTTTGGTTGGATTAGGAATAGGATAGAAGGATAGGATAGGAAAGTTTGCTTTGCCTTGCATTGCATTGGAAAACTAATATTGCGTTCGCCTTCATCCAACCAAGGAAGAACTAAACAAAAGCAAAATATATCCAATTTTTCTCTTGTCTTGGTTTTTGGCTGTCGAAGTTTCGAAAAAGTTTTACTGAGACGCATATAGAATAGAATAGAGTGATTTTCTGTAATTTTGAATTTAGAATTCGAATTGATTAAGTTCACATTTTCACAATGTTTACAAACTTCCATTCCACATTCCAATAAAATTCAAATCCGATAACAAATGCATGACGGATTTTTAATATTTCAACTGACTCGATGACTCATCGTCATCTTGATCATCAAATCAAACAATAAAACGTAATTTTGAATTTGTAATTAATTAAAGAAAGTGTGAAGTGGTGAAAGGGCAAATTGATGAATTGAAGGTTGAAGTTGATGACTCACATTTTTTGTTTGAAGGCAAAACACAAAACGTAGGTCGAAACGTCGAGTCGAAAGGTGAAGGTAATAACAAATCAAAATTTGTTTGGATTTAAATTTTTTTTTAAATTACAAATTAATATTAATCAGTTTAATTGCAAATTGAATAAAATTGAAAATAAAATTATCAAGTATTAAAAAAATGGAAGATCATTTCAATATTTGATATTATTCATTGCAATTTAATTTCAGTTCCAGTACCTGTGACCTGTGCCTGTACGGTACCTCATGTTGTGTGCTTGCTGCTAGCTGGAGGCTATACAACTGAAAAACGATAACGTGTGCAACTATCTAATTTGGAAGCTAACCGGTAAGAACATAAATGAAATACGAAATAGTTCTTAGTTTATTTATCAGTTTTAGAAGTTTAAAAACAAAATAAAAATTAATATCGGATAAACAATTGAATAATGATGTTTGATTGATTGTACTGTTTTTTTTGTTTATGGTTTCACATCAATATCACTAATTGTTGTTTAATAGTTTAATCATTTGTCATTGTGTTTTTTATTTAATGTTCTTTAGAACGAAGGATATGAAGTATTCAGACTGTAGAAGGAAGACTGACAAAAGAACAACTAAAACCGCGTCCATCCGATCTCACGGAAGAATCGGTCCTATTGCGTTGACCATAATCGTATCATTTCTGGTCGCATTTTCGTACAAAGCCGAAGGAAGACCAGGGCGTGATTTTGATTCATCAGACTTGTGGAAGGACAAATCTGATAATTTTAACTACAAGGAGAGGTTCGGATTTGACGACGAAGACGACGAAAGGATGGATTTGTAAGTGTACCTTTGTTCTTGCTTATCAGACATATCAGTTATCACCAACTAATTATACTATGTTTAGGGATATCTGTATATAATATCGTCCTTTACTATTCTTTCAGAATCGTTCAAATCATTGTCGGGGTGGTAGTGTTCGTCATAGTTGCCATTTTTGCGTTCATTCTTTGTCTTTGCTGCCCAATATGCATACTTGCAAAAATGAGGAGCCGCCGTCGTGGAGTGGTGTATAGATGTATGTCTTTGCTCGAATTCTTATAAATAACAAAATAACTTTTACAACATACATTTTAAAGTATTACCTATTATTATTTTTTTTATACTTATCATTATCATACGGATGTTCGCTAATTTTCAGCTGCGACCACAGCTAATGGGACAACCGTTACGACAACACAAAATCGTGCGGGAACGACAATAACGGTTGGGGTGGGAAATGGAGCATCTCGTGCGCAAGCAACACCTCTACAAGCTTCTTCTACATCAAATCCAACGATGATAGCAATCTCTAACAATTCGAATCAGCAGAATAAGCCTTATCCAGTGCAACAATCGGTTACAGTTGTCCCAGTAATGCCAGTCGTACAACAGAACCAATCTCATTATCCGTACCCAACTCAGGCTCAAGGATATTCTCAGCATCAAAGTCAATACCCACCGCAGATGCCTCAGGGGATGTCGAAAGATCAGTACAACTCTGAACAGTATAATCCGCAAGGTAAATATAACTTAAATTGTTCTGTCGAGGTCTAAAACTGAATGGTACCATCCAATTCAATAAAGACGGAATCTAAACATTTACTTTATTTTGATCACAGAACTGCCACCGCCTTATCCAGGTCTGTCCAGAGAGCTGGATACAAACAACTTGCCGTACAACCCGTATTTTAGTGATGCACCACCAGCCTCAGCTCCTTCTAAACAATAATTTGGGAAAAGAATAACCCTATTTCAAAAGTGTGAAAAATATTTATTCATTATATATTTCTCCGCTAGTTTTATATGCTTGATGAGATATGAGATCTGATAGCTGAAAATGGTAAAATTGTTTCGATTTAATCCATTCCACTTTTTGACTCAGCTCAACTCATTGTCAGCTGCGATTTCTAAAGCACTCCAGTGTAGAATTACATGAATTTGGAAGATAAATGATCCAATATACTAGCGCTACTCATGCAATCAAAGTCCTGTACAATTTACAAATATTAGTATTCCTTTTTGATGTTCGCTTCGTATCTCTGTATTTTGCTGAATGAATTTTGTTCGGATTCATAAGTTCGATGTACTTTGTCCTTGGTATAATTTGTTAGAATAGTCCTGTTTTCGGAGTGTAATAACAAGTAACTTGTAAAACGGTAGGACCGAACAGCCTGACTGAGTTCTATTTGAATAGAACATATGGTTTATGATCATAAAATAAAACCATTTGTATACTCGTGTGATACTTAACTCTAATAGTCGTACAGCTTTTGTTTGCAATTTCTCGCATGACTTTGATCTTTGATGAATCCAGCCATGAAGGAAACGTAAAGCTGTAGAAAATCTTCCACGAGAGAGCTGTTCCTCGCAAATAAATCCCGGACAACAGCCGAAATCTTATAAAACCAGCACAAAATGTAGGCTTAAATTTCTTTTGTACACAACTAATAGCATCTGCTTCCCCATGCGGTAAGGCTGATGATATGATGGTGATGCTAAGTAAAGTCCGAAGGAGAAATCTAAAGACTCCTCTCCTTCATGAGATCTGAGATTGGATTTCCCCAGAGGATAGACTTTTCTTCTTTAAAGAAAGCATTGACGTTTCCAAAGAATTGGATCGAGTATTTTTAGTCCCTTTGTTCACTCCGATTTCAACCGATAATACCTGCTTTTACATTTACACCGAACTAGTCATACTCCTACCGACTTCATGCTGCGGTGAAAGTAAGTGGAAATGGTGGGTTTGAAAGCTTTCCGTTCAGGAATACTCGAGCAGTGGGAAGCACGGCCGTAGCTATATAGTAACAGGCTTCGAGATGTAATTACCGACTTTCCCTCTTAAAGAAATCAAGAAACGAAGGTGTCATCAACTTTCTCCAGACATGTTGTTCCAGGAGCAAGAAAAAGAGATCAGTATTTATAAACGCAAGTGAGCCCCAACCTGGACCAAGAACTCTAGAGGAAGATATATCGGCCTACGTCATGTCAGTCGAACGAGGATCCCAGATTCTGATGACTTGATGGAGTAGCAGAAGCAGTATGGAACCTCGATAGAAGATGAAACCTTTCTCGGTCGGATCGGGATATCCTGAACATTTTTACTTTCACCAACCTCCTATTTCAACTTATAAGCCTCAGTCGTTCCAGACCCCTATGCAACTGCTACAGAGAGTAATACGGGCACTCGTAGCAAGTAGTAACCTATCCGAGAAATGGGATTCCTATTCCAACTTGCAAAAAGTACCTTTTCTCCAAACTCCAAACCCTCGTCAGTTTACACTCGTCCGGTCCAGCAACCTTCTTGCTTACGTAAAAAGTAAGTAACTAAAACTTGGTCTATATTTGACTACCGAGATGAAGGGATAAAATCCTGAATCTATCTCTCTGCTTTTATAATAGGGCGGATACCGAGTGAAAGTCTCACACTCGATCCTCATTCCTCGCCACCACTAGTTCAATAAGCCCTAACTAAAAACTAGAAAGTACAACAAAATACGGTGTCTGAAAAGCTCTACAAGTCTTCTTCCGAAACTCAGGCACGTTGGCAGTACATACAAGTATACAAGTGTGGACTAAAACTCCGACACTTTCCCAACTGATCGGAGTTTGGTCTTGAGCTTTTGTGGTGTGATGGTGGTGGTGAAAGTCGGGGAAAGCTGGTCTCCTCTCAAAAGAAATCTTTTTGTTCCAGTAGATCAACAGTTGAGAAAGGGCAAAGGTAGACTCAACAACTTGAGTCCGTTTAAGAATCCCGATCGTCTCATCTCCTCTCTATATCCCAACCCGACTGCTTTATTTCGTTTTTTACAATAAAAAAGTGAAGTCTCAACGGATCGGAGCCTAAACTAAAGTGAAAGTTACATACGAAATAAGAAATTAGATTATTTTTCTATTCCTTTCCCTTTATCCCCATCATCCACTTCTTCCCCCCGACTTCTTTACGTGCCTTTTGACTATTTTATTTTCTTCTTCTGATTCCATCCTCTCTGTTATTGAGTTTCCAGTTCTTCGCCTTTCTTCTAAATAGTATTGAATATATATTGAATAACAAAGTTCAGGGGAAAAGTTTCCATCCGAGAGGATAAAATGTAATCCTGGGGTAAATAGAACTATAGCTGAGGATGTGGATAAAGGGAAATCAGGGCAACCCCTCCGAGTCTTGTTAAAATACTTTTGGAGATGTGAATAAATGTAATAATAAAGAGGGATATAAGGGGAAAGTTATTGTGATCTATTGGAAATTTAAATTGCTATGGTCTTTTTTTACCATACAGTATCGAATATGACGTAGCCTCAAATTGCTTGCGAGTGTTAACTCTAGAAAGGAAGCCAGGAACGTGAAAGGGTGGTGGGGGCAAAAGAGGATACAAATCCCGATAACCCTGGATGGATCCGGGATACGGTTTGTCATTGAAATCTAAATAATAAGGGAGCTCGAGGGACTGTTTTTTAGATGTCGATCGTAAAAATGAAGCGATTATATCGCAAGGAGCTTTAGTTTCCATGCGGAACGGATATGGAGCACTCTACCCTGTAAGTTAATCCTTTCTGTATGTAAAAATACTTTCTCCAAACAGTCTTTAACGGTTCTGAAAAAAGGCCCTGAAGGCCATTGTTCTATAGAGGCTTTACTGAAATTAGTCCCCCTAGAAAAGTTATTTCGGGGTGGGGAATTATTCAAGATGAGTTATTATAGACGGGAGTGAAAAAGAGGATATTTTTATACATTTTACTAAAAACCTGTCTCTAGAAACATACTTTCACCTCTATTTTTCAGATTTTTAAGCTTTTTTAAATTGTTTTGAGAAGGGGTTATTTCCGGAGTTAATTTCATCCCCTTGGAGGGGGTGGATCATTCCGTGAGGGGGGACTTATTTCAGTAAAAGTAGAGAGGGTGCTATTTCCGGAGTTTATTTCAACCCTTTGGAAGGGGTGGGTACTTATTTAGATGTATATTCCTTGAGAGGGACTTATTTCGGTAAAAGTATCTTTAACAGAGTATCGTATTCCCCTAACTTATTTGATAAGCCTCTGGCATGTAAAAGCAATCTGTCAATCAAATCAAATTAAAAATGAAATTCAAGACTCATTATTTATCCCCCGTTCATATGACACGGTACGGGTGCCAAGAGACATTTCCGATCTCCCTCCCTCCGTTACGAAACCGTATTATCTTCTAATTATATCTCTCCGTTAATAAATTCTGTAATGATGCAGATCAATCATAGCCTTCTCCCTGGGACTGTTACTCATCCTGTGCATAATCAGCGGCTGCCTCCTCGTAAGACGCTGCTGCCCGTTCTGGTTGTCAGAGAAGCTAGGGATGTTTCGGGAGCGGATTTACCAATGTATGTCCCTCGGCTGGATGCAAAACTTTTTAATTCCTCCGTATCCCCATTCCGGTCCTCTTAACCTTTTAAATAAGTTTTTCCGGGCTCGGAACCCCCCGAGAAAGTTTCATTATAATCTCATTACACTTGAATGAAGTAATTCGGATTATAATTTGTAATATTTGCCAAGAAGCTGTAAGACTGTGGAAAAAGACGGTTCTTGCGTGATCCCTGATTTATATTTTAATTCCGCTCTCGTACACGGTCTGTTCTATAGTTATATACAGCAGCCCTTTTGGTATCTTTACTTTCAGCCGACCTGCCAAACTACTCTAAGAGTCCATCCCTCTTCTCGTGTAATCTAAATCGATCGACCCCAACTCATAATATTAATATCCCGATTGTCATTGTGTCGGATGAGAACGGGAAGCGGGTGATGTCTGGGAAGGATGCCTCCTGTATCTATGAAAAACAGGACCTTGAGGAAGTTTTGTGAAAGGACATCTTCTTCTTCCTCCTCGTCACGAAAACTCTGCTCCCGAACAGCTAGAAACAATAATAGAGAACTATTTCTAACTAAAGTTAATATATTTTGCCCTGAGAATGCAATTAAATGTAGAAGAGCAGGTCTTCAATTACAATATCTAATAAGACATTTATATAACTCGCTATAATGATATAGTGCTAATATAGTCGATAGCTACCCGGCTGGGATGTTTGCAGACGGTGTTTCAGTTGCAACTTGCAACAACTCCCCATATTCAATTTAATGTTATTCCACGAGGATATATCGAGTATCGGATCGAGAGAAAGTGAAATAGAGCAACTTTCCGGAAATAATTTCCGTCAAAACTTCAAGGGGTTTGGTGGAGGATGATATTATTGTGTAGATATAAATTGCATTACGATGAATTGGGCACAATCATACATTTGGGAATCGGGACAATCAGCCTCCGCCTCGGATGATGATTTATTATTAAACCAGGAGCTCGACTCCGGTTTCAACGTGCGACTCGACTGGCTAGGAAGTAGATGGAACGACCGATTAAATCATATATAATAAGCCTGTCTTTAGAGCGATATAATTCAAATACACAACAATATGTAATTATGTGGGTGAAGGGAGCTAATGAAACGAAAGTGAAAGCCTACTAGTTCACATGCATTAGATATGATAAATGGGTCGGATGGTAAAAGGATATGCACCGTAAATCACGTTTCAATAAGTGCTCCCACCCTGAAGGAAGAAATAGGATAGAAAAATTGATAAATTATCCCGACACTCATATCCACCTACCCTTAAATAAGTCCCCACCCGTTTTAAATCGTACTCCCATCCCAGTTAGGGCTTAGTTGAGACAATTCCGGTAATTAAATTCTCACCGGGTTAATCGATATTCCATTTTAGAGAAAGCATGCTGGTCCAGGATCTACCATATCATTTGTAAGTGTGATCATCCGATTGATTCGATGAGCACGGTATCCCTCCAATTTTGTATTGCTAATAATACGGGAAAGGGACTACCCTGCTGGGATTACGTATACTGGAGACAGATATAAATACAGGAATTAAGTACATATATATACTAATTGTATGGGAGATAATGGGCTTGTATTTTAGAGGCCATGCGGGCTATGGTTAGAATTAGAAGACCTATATTTCGTACTGTATCTAGGGAAGTAGAGGCATAGATTATGACGGAAATCCTTAAGAATACCGTATAAATGAAAAGCGTATGATGAGTGTACATAGCAGATTAAATTTAAGACCTTTGACCTTTCAAATCCCAAGGTTCAGGAGGATAAAGGCGATTACAATCATTAATTTTATTATGTGGATCTCTGTTCTAATTTGTAATAGGACTATTGTGACGAGTATTGCTAATTCGTATAGACAAAGGGATAAGTAGACGCATCTGTATTCTGTACCGTATGTAAGTTAACCGTCAGAAATACTCATTTTTGTAAATTGAATGCCAAAGAAAGGTGAATTATCAGCCAGAATAAAGTATTCCTATACTATAACTACATATCATCGTGATAAATCAGCGGATTTAAGACATACATTTAATTTCATATCATGTTTTACATTTTAAAATTAAAAAAAAGACCTCGTAGAATTATTCGTTTCCTATTGAGTTTCAACTTGTACTCTTTCCAGAATATCATTATCACAATTATTATTGTCACGGTTCCTGTTAGTAGAGTGGATTTTTTTGGGGGATCCCCCGACAGATTCCTGTAAGTAGACAACCCCCTTGATAAGGAGCAGAACCAGAAAGACATTCAAAATTAGCCCAAGTATCATCAGGGTCAGAAATATTAACCCGGACACCAGGGACAACGGTTCATCAATTCTCATGACGTCCCAGGCCCACGTCTCATCAGCCGAAGTGACAGGAGATGATGATGGAGTAAAAGTAGCCTTGAAAAGAAATCACACAAGTAACGGAATTGACTTCTGAGAGATCATTCCCACACACACAAAAAATGCCAAGAATAACTCTGAAAAAATCGGATGCATTAATAATAAGTACTACCTTGACATCTGGAAGAAGTAGGAGGGAAATGGTATAAAAAGACATAGTCCCTACGACTAAACCGGAATTAGAAGCCCTTGGAATCATACTGCTCTAGAAATCTTGATTATAACTCTGCTTCAATGCAGAGTTGTAGTAGTTATAATTTATAATCTCCAGCAATCCCCAAGATCAGAGGAAGTTGTAGTAGAGAAGATTCTAATTATGGCATTTCCAGGATGTTGTTCCGGATTTTCTAGAAGCTCTGACTTATTTTTGACAGGTTAGTTCCTTTGATCATATCAAGCAATCAATATAAAAGACTAAAACTGGAATGAATTTAGATGTTTTTTCGGGAGTAGCTTGGCCTGGCTTTTTAGTTAACTTCTCCTATTTGTCTCCTAATGCATAAAAATAAAACAGAATGTAGGAGAGAGGAAAGGTTTGATGGGAGATGAAAGATTTATAAGGGATTATGTGATGGGATTCAAAGAAAGGACTTGACAAGACTAGTTATGTATTTTATGGGAGAGATGAGAAATGTCAGTTACCTTACTTCCAGTTCGACTTCCAACTTCTGCCTCCGGTTTCTTGGATGGAATTCTGGAGTCATGGGTTGCAAATAATGTGAGGATCCTTATTCATCGGCTCCCAGCCTGCATGACAAGATAAGCGTATGCAGATGACATTCGGAGCTCAGGACATTCCCTTTCTTAATACTCGAGGTTTGTTATTGGAATTTCACCAGGGCCTGAGTATTGTAATTGTAAAATTGTAACAGTAATAACCAATTTCTGCAACCAATTGGAATTAATGCATGTAACAAGCTTGAGGAGAAGCTAATATAGACAATGTTTTTCAGTTGAGACTTGGAATACCGTTAATGTCCAAATAAACCCTTAAACCTCAATTACAAACCCCCGTAATTATTCCCCATGCCATTTCTCTGCATTTTGAATAACAACCAAATTATTCCCATCCCCGGAATAAGCCACCCAATCCTAAATAGTAGGGACATATTTATGAATTTACGGTAGTTCCACAGCCATGTAGTTTCCCACACAGGACTTTCTTGTAGCTTGTGAGCAATGTTGTTTTAATGTTCAGCTTGGCTCTTTAGGAGTGATTCGACAAGTAAGTGAACAAAGTGTAGCAAATATTATGATAATAATAATGCAAAGCTTAATTGCGTCAGGCCGTTTAGCACAGGTCTGCAGCTATAAGCTATGATAACGGAATAAGGCAAGGGTCGTTGGGTATGCAGATCCCTCATTTCTGAATTCATTAGCAGTCCATCATCCCCACCAAATGAGATCAGATAGAATCTGAGGGATATTACGTTATTTTGCATATCCCCTGTTGACTGAAACTGTTTCATCTGCCATAATATACATCCTCTGCCTGTTTACACTAACAGAATCTGTGGATACCGTCGTATCGAAATAAATTTCAATTTGCAACCTCAAATCCTGCTATTTTCTTCTAGAACCGCAAATATCGCCCCAAGTAAATACGACACATATACACACGCCTAGAGACCCTGTTTCGAAGCTCCAGCTACTCTGGTTATTTTTCGGCAATATTTGCAAACTCCCCGGGATCGTACTTCCGAAATTCATACACACGACTTTTATATTAAATATTTGACTTCGGTTCAGTCAGGCATGAAATCCTGTATTGAAACTCCGTAACATCTGTCATGATCACGAACTCTTGATAGAGGAATCAAGATCCCCGTATATATGCTCTACTCTGGCTATCAGGATTGAAACACTGAAAGAGATTCAACGATTCAAGGGAAAATGTTCGTATTATATCAAGACCCTACCCCTCCTGTTGACTATTTTAAACCCCAATGTTTCCGAAAAGGTCAGAGGTCGTCTGTTCAATCCTATCAAATTTCCGAACCTTGCATTAATTTCCCCACAACGTTTTCCCCGTTGTTGTCGACTTGTAGCTAAATTTCGTAATCAAATCAATGATCTTGGGAATGGAAGAAACAGCCTAAATTAATGTTCATTCAATTTTTCAGTAAAAAGTCCTTGGGAAGGAAAGCTCGTCGGGAGCAACAAGAAAAACAGTGGGTTTTTTCTCCCAGTCGTATTTATAAATGACTCGATGGATGTTGTAGCATACAAGTCTTTGCAAAAACCCCATACTGTTACGGATGTAGGATAACTGAGTGTCTATTTTTGCATTTTGCATTGACTTCACCCACTTACTTTCCCAGTTGGAAATGAGAATGGGAACAGGGGGATAATATTATTCGCATAACATCCATAATACATTATATAAACTATATTTGCTTAACAAAAGTAGCTGAGCTACTCCTCTCCCGTGTCTTTTTGCGGTTCTTGATTCGAAAAGTCGGGGGATAAGCAATTTGCAAAATTGCTTATTCCTACTGTCTCTCGTCCCCAATCCTACTATCTCAACAATTTATACATTTTAATTTCCGGTATTTCATCCCTACTTTATTTTCCATAGCTTTGTTATATAGCGTTGTAAACGTAGCTATTAAATATACATAAGATAAATAAAAATCGATAAAATAAACTCTGCCTATTCTAATTAGCGTAGCTCGTATCGGGATCGATTATTCCTTCCCTCCGTTCAGGTATTGATTATCGGCAAACTGTTGTCTCCGAAAATCCCCGTATCGAATAGTCTCATTGCAAATCGGATCGGTTTCGGTGGGAGTAAACGATCGGTTAATTGTTTTAAAATCCGTCAAAGCTGACTGCAAATTTAGGGGACGTTTAGTATGGATTTCTCAGACTGCCCGTTCGAAATCCGGAGTTCAAACACAATAGGCCGATACCTCGTAGCCTCGAGGGACTTGAAGGCTCGGGAACTGGTACTCTCCGAAGAGCCCCTCATCACGGGCCCAACAGATGAACCCGGTAATGTTACAATGTGCCTTGGTTGCTGTCTTAAGATGACGGAAAATCAATACTCGAGGTGTTCGAGGTGTCACTTTCCAGTCTGTGGTTCGTCTTGTGAGGAGGCAAGTCTATTTTTATTTTACTTTATTTTTCGGAAAGAGATTTCTCTAAGAGATGCATCATATTCATATTATGCGTTATGCTCCGAGATATATTATTATGATGAGATTTCTCAGAAAGATAGAGAGTAGTTGGTAGTAGATGAGAGAACTTTCACTTATTTTTTCATTTGAGAGATGATAAGAAAAATCTTGTGAAGGGGAAAAGCTCATTAACTGAGTTGTTTTTAACGATCCCTTTTAGTCCTATATATTCCATATCCCATATGTATATGTTCCTTAAGTAGTGCTAGATTGTGGATTTCATATATTATTTTGCGGAGTTACCTGGGTCCTTTTCCATTAAATTGCTTCTTCCACTTTGTTGTTGCATGTACGATGATATAGTTGACGGAGCATGCTGAGAATGAATGTGTAGTCTTCCGACAAAACCGGGTGAACTACCCACCACCACACTCCGCTCATGTAATGAACAAAAGTATCATAATATTGAGGGCCCTACTTCTCAAGGAGAAAGACCCGATAAAATGGGACCAATTAATGAGCCAATCAGATTCCAGAGAGTCCCGCAGAAACAGGCCTAATTGCATTACGGCGGATGAGAGGATTTTGGAAAACTTTACGAAATTTCTCCCCGGAGAAGGGTCCTTCGATGTGGAGGAGGTCCTGACGCTCAGTGGGATTGTCGATGTCAATGCTCATGCCTTTCCGGTGAAAGTTGCGGGGACAGTTGTCTCGTAAGTGTGTGTGGAGTACTATAGAGTTGTTAGTAAGTGGGTGACTTATGCGATTTCTAGCATGTGTCATAAAGAGACAGTAACAAACTGAACGTTACAAATGTAACTAGTGTAACTAGAGGGTGAAACCCAGAGGTAAAAAAAAATGGATATTTAATCCGATTTGAAAACTTTCAACCGTTCGAAAGTTATGTCATTGACAAAGAATGAGGTCTTTTCATCTACAAACCCAATATAATCCAGAAGTAGATACAATTTTTTTTATTATGCCGATCGGCAGTCGATGTTTAATGTACGCTTGGGGTTTCCTTTTATGAGGTAAGGGGGTGAGGGTGAGACCTGACTTTTCAAATTTACATGCACTTTAAACCTATAGATGCAAACGCAGTTTTGAGATTTTGGAAAATTTTTAAAACTTTTCAAAAAGTTAGTTTAAAACAGACGGACAGACAGTCAAAGCGTTTCCATTAAAGTGTTTACCCCTTAACACAAAGTGAGGAGATGAGATGATGAGTAAACTCAGTTAGCTTCCTTTTACAGATTAAAATGTCACATTTACAACAAGATCACACTCCTCGCCCACAGTTGTTCTCCGAATGCGTCCTGGGCAACGGAATCCGCTTCAAAGTCCTCCTCGTCGCCCTCGAACTCGAAGCTGGAAATAAGGACAAACGTTCGGATACCTCAAGGGGAGATTATCTCGGTTGCCTACGATGACAGGAACTTATTGTATGGAACGCTACGGAGGCTGATCCCAATGGAGATCTCGGGGATGTTCATCTGTAAATGTGCCCGCTGTCTCGATCCCACGGAACTAGGGACCTTCCTGTCTGCTCTTAAATGTCAACACTGTCCTCAAGGCTACCTCCTCTCCCTTAATCCAACCGATTCATTTTCGGACTGGAAATGTCGCGGCTGCGGAAGGGAACTTGATGAGATTGATGTTTCGGAAATCATCGATGAGGCGGAATCGGTTGTTGGCTTCCCAAAAAAGGACGTCTTGACTGAGCCTGATGAGGATGTTGATTTGCTCAAGGATTACGTCTCTACCTTCAGCGAAACTGTCCTTCATCCCGATCATTATATTTTGCAGGAGGTTAACCTGAGAATTGTCAGGGCCGAGTGCTACAGCCTAACTGAGCTTTCTGAACGGGAATTAATGGAGTTTGGACGGAGGTGTAAGCGGCTTTTGGACATTTCCGATGTTTTGATCCCTGGCTTTGGTGAATACAGAGGTAAGTACTGTATAAATCCCCAGGGGAAGTATTGTCTGAAACCTCCGTAGGGTGGGGAATTATTTGGAGAACTGGAGTGGCACGGCCACGGATTAGTGTTATAAGTCCTTTCAGGACATGGGCTTTTTAATGCGGGGTTTTGGGCTTTTTAAACAATAGACGGTAGGTTAAAAACTCTGTAAATCCTGGCATGGGTAGTTATTCCGGGAAGGGAGGACAGGGGCTTAATTATTTATTGGCTATACTCGTATACGAAATATACAAGAAAAAGCTCTTTTGAATTCAAGATCCCCAATTAACGTTCAATTCTTCTCTGTTTTTTTCCTTACATTACAAACGATAGCATTTCTTCAGTACCATTACTTCAAAGCCTTGCTCAGCCTTCAGGAACGGAGGGAAGAAGGTCAAAGTGGCTGTACTTTCTCCAAGAAACAGGTAAAAGAAAGAGAAGAATCGCTCTTAAATTACCGACGGATCCTGGAAATGCAACAAGATGTTCTCATCTTCCTCGAGGAGAAATTCACTTCACACAAGAGGATTGATTACATTCGGGAAACCATGGCCTTCGTTCGGGATCAAATTAGCAACATTGAAAATGGAAATTCCGAATAATGGCTCGAGGTAAAAAGTTAGGAATTGGCTTAGAATTAACCGGCCTCTTTTTTAATTGAAATTAGCCTCTTATTTTAATTGAAGCAGCTTTGATTGACTTTAGCCTGCACTGATTTGAAATAGCCTCGAAATTTTTAATTGACTTAGCCTCATAAAATATAAATTAGCCTCTTCATACCAAATTGCTTAAAAAGGTAGAATAGTATAGAATGGTATTCCTTAATCCATAAATTATCTTATCATAATTTAGCATATTATCTTTATCGCATAGTTATATTAATACCGCCCCTTCGTTTTTCATTTTGGTGAGCTGGCATGTCCAACTCCCTTCTCTTTTTTAGTTAGTTGTATGAGTTTACTGCATTTATTAATTTTGAAAATGGCAAATTCCGGATTTAAAATCAGCCAAAGATCAAGTTAAGTCCCAAAAACAATGGAAAAATCGAAATTCTACAGTTGATAAGATCTACTACGATTGCAAGCATACCAAATCGTGTTTAGCAAAACTGTATCTGCATCTAAATGGTAACAGTTTAAATGAATTTTGTTCGTTGGAATTTTCACAAGCATATATGTTACTATATCCGTTAATTTTATTCTGTAGATGATTCAGAAGAAGTCGAAATCTTTGTTACTAATAAAGAGCACACGTGTGTGGTTAAAACACACGGATTATCGGCTGAAGTCTAAGGCATTATAAGCACGTCTGAAATGAAGGTTAAACCGCCAAAAGTCATCCTTGCAGAATTCAGGACTTTATTATTAAATAAACATAAACTGTCTTATTCGTGGGAAATAGAGCCGTTCCCTTGATCGCATGATGAAGTAGAGAGCTGATTAATTCAAATCGTTTTGGATTTACGAAATCTGTGAATTTCCGACCCTACAACTCCAACATATTTCACGCCTAACAAAACATTCCAGCCTCGTGTTAAACGGGTATTAACAAGTAGAGGAACGTGTAAAGGAATTCGGAATTCCCCGTTCCATGAGAAGGATCATTTTGAACCTCTCAGCATTCTTACAGAACCACGGATAGATTTATTCATGCGTATTTTATTATAGCTCCAGAAACCAGATCCTTTTGTCTCTATTTCGCCGAGTTGTGAAATCATGCAACAAAATCATGGGATCAGAATTGAGGAAACTGACTCGTCGGGTCTAAAGATAACTCGGCCTTTTTAGTCCAATTCCTACATGCTTTAGTAGCCTCTTGCAAACGGGACGGAATCTAGAGTCATTTTAATCAAAGGGATGCAATAATTGGAGGCTCCTCAGTCTCAAGTCCTGCCTCTTCTACTCCTGAAATAAAGGCTTCGTTTTTCGGAACCGTTTTTAGAACGTCCTATATCATTACCATCATCATTGACTTAATTGAATTAAATTCCGTCTGACTGAGATTCCCTGCCCAAGAGTTGGGCACAAAGGAGAGATGTTTCCTAATGCTAATCAACGTGCTAAATCTTTTGCGATGTAAATAAGTCTCATTGCCAAGTTAAAAATAGTAAACATCTTCAGATCCAACGATTTTTCTTCAATTCGAAGGAGTGGAGTAGGGTAGCCAAGGCAGGCAACTAAAAAACTACTAAAGAACCAAGCCAAGCCCCCAAAAAACACCTTACGGTGTAGGAAACGTGTATATAGACTCATATATTGCTAACTATGCCTCTTATGCATGTATTGTTGCAGGAGTTGGAGTTGTTGAAGCACGCAGTTACGTTACAACTTAGAAGTAAACTGTAATTAACTTTGGAATCACAAGATCAAGTCTGTAAGAGACGGAGAAGAGATTTGACTTCTGTTCTTCAACCACAACCCTCCTTTGAACTTGCTTAGGAATCGATCAGGAAACACAAGTGCCTAGTAGTTGTTGTTGATATTAGTTTACAGAATCGTTTTTCATAGAAATTGCGGAAGGAAAGGGTCATCAACCGAAGTTTATCTGTAAGTTTGCCAAGAAATATTCAGTAATAATATTCATAATCCAGAAACTCTACTATTTTCTGTATTTCCTGATTTTTTTCGTCGCTCGTTCTTCAGATAAAATGCCAAGGTTAACAACAATAGGACTGGTGGTGATAGTCGGGATCGGAATCGGCATGGTCAGCCACACGACTGCTTTAGGAACACTGGATCATGGAGAGACCTGCGACCCTACGCCATCCCAGATGGACGAGTCTAAAAAGTGCGACACGTCCAAGCGACTTAGCTGTGACCCCACGACGCTTCTATGTGACTGCCATCACGAAGGTCGGGACATCTTCGACGAGGAAAGCGGTCGTTGTGAGACGAAAGTTGGGAAATTCTGTGCTGGAGATTCCACCTTCCCTACCATTTGTGTCGACAATGCGATTTGCAACGAAACGACCAAGTTCTGCGAATGCGAAGAGGGATTTGTACTCGACCCCGAGGGGGATGAATGCAGTGGGGGCATCAATATTAATGTCGAGTCCAATGTCTTCATGAATAGTTTGGCCATGTTCATATTACTTGTTAGTGTCTTTATTTGCACGTAGGAATAATTAGCTAACTGCCGCTATTTTTAGAACTGTACTTACTTAAATAATATTACCGTTCGTATGATATTTGTACAATTCCCTTGGAATCGACTGTATTTTTGTTAAGGTGATCGATATGGCACCCTTATGAATATTGTTCTATATTATATTATACAGACGATCCTTTGTCTGGCTGTTGAATAGATTACTCCCTTAATTTTGTTATGTAGGAGCGGAAGAAGATAGAGGATATCTCATGATAATCTGTTGTGTTATTGTAGCAGTAGTATATTTATTTATTGACATCGAAATAAAAAACAATAAAGTATGCTATTAACTGAGTATTGGAAATACTATATGTAATTGCAAATTTAGGGTTGGAGAAACGGTTAGAAAATTCAATATTATTTACGATTTTTGACGGGCCAAGTAGCCTTCCTTGAGGGTACGTCTTAGGATCTTGCCGGAGGGGGCTTTGGGAACGAGGTCTATGAATTCAACTCCTCCGATGAGATGCTTATGTTTCGCTAGTCTGTCTTTGATAAATCCCGTTACTTCCGATTCCGATAAACTGTCGTCCGTTTTGACGATGTAAGCTCTGGGGGTCTCCCCATGTGTTTCATGTGGGATCCCGATTACGGCCGCATCTCCGATTTTAGGATGTTCACGAAGAAGGGCTTCGAGTTCGGAGGGTGCAACCTGAGGGAAACGTGCGTTCTTGTTAATTGGCGAGTTTTGGGAATCAACCAATTCTATCAGATAAAATGTGAAGACTAATCGTTACCTGCAAACCCTTCACTTTGATAAGCTCCTTAAGTCGGTCGACAACGTAGAAGTGCTTGGAGTCATCGTAATAACCAATATCTCCTGTAGAAATGATGATACAAATTAGTGATTGATGGATTTAAGAGATTTAAAACCGATTTTACCTGTATGCAGCCAACCATCGGAATCAATAGTATCTTTTGTAGCCTGTTCATTGTTGAGGTATCCCTTCATAATCTATTTGGGAATAAGTAGGATTTTAAGATCTAAATTATGCTAACATCCTCCGAATTTAAGAACACTGGCTCATCGAATTAATCCCCTAAGAATATTATATTTTGTCGGGGGTCTATTTACTCCAAAGACGATAAGAGCTAGATATTTTATATACTAAAAATACATGACTAATTTTACATTGCTATTCTTATATTTCGATAATTTTTAAAAATTCTGTAATACATTCGCCTATAAAGCTTTTAAGAACTGTTTTTAATTTGTTCAAGTGGACAGATATAGGTCTGAGATTTTCGTTTTGGACATTTTTTGGCTCTGAAATACTCTTTTTTTTGGGGGGTTTATCTTGGGTGGGGTGGGTGATCTAATTTAGAGATCTAATTTTTTCAGTATTCTATTTCAGGCGAGACTGCATTTTAATTTAAAAATATTTATACCTGCATTCCTTTAATGCAAAGCTCTCCTTGTTGATTAGCTCCTACAGTATTTCCACTTTCAGTATCGATAATTTTGGCCAAGGTGCTTGTAATGGGGACACCAATTGAGCCTACTTTAGTGTTCTTGGTTCCAGGCAGGATAGCATGAGATATTGGGGAAAGTTCTGTCATTCCGTAACCTAAAGTGGTTTTGGTAAAAAAAGTATTTTTTAGATTTGAAATGTTAAAAAATGAAACCGAAAACTCAAGGCTTTACTTTACCTTCTTGGAAATCAACTGTGTGACCAATTTTGTCCAGCAGTTTTTGAACCATTATTTCACCAGAAGGGCACGCTCCACTGAAAATAGTCCTGCATTTTGAGAATTCATTTGAGCTCAGTTCGGGGTGTTGATTGACAAATGCAATTAGCGGAGTCACCAAATGTAAACCCGTAAACTGTGTAAATTAATATTTTTATTAGAATAAATTAGACCTGTTTCATCCACATAGCTTAGACACTATTTATCCAAAATGGTCATATATAGTGAAGCAGATTTCACACAAAAATCGGCTGTGGTGACGATTTTTTTTGGCGAAACAGCATAAAAGCTCATATAACATTTTTAACAAACCTGATGCTCTTTCAAGGTATTGACAAACATATCGGGGTCGAACATCGGGAGACAAACAACCTTACAACCAATCCTCATCGAGATGAAGTTAAAGGCTTGGAAGCCCATGATATGGAAAAACGGTAGGAGTCCCAAAACAATTTCCTGTTCGTTTCCACCCATAAACTTATTAACGTCTAGAGACGGCATGAACTGTTCCACATTGTTCAAAATATTGAAATGTGTCAACTGACATCCTTTCGGATTTCCAGTCGTTCCGCTGGAATAGAGCAGAGCCGCCGTGTCATTCTTAGTGTCCAACTGAGGGTCTGACGAAGTCACGAGTTTGACCCTTGAACTGTCCGTTTGGACCATTTCCCCGAAAGTATGACAACCTTCCACAGGTTCTCCGACAACGATTATTTTTGCGGATGCAAGGCTCTGATTGCTCTGTACAGCTTGTTGTACTGCGGGGACAAACATCCCTATTGTGACGATACATTTCGTCTGACAATCTACCAACTGCTTTGCGATCTCCCCTGTTGGTATATGACAATTTTTAATGTAGTTTTACTCCTCAGCCTTTTAAACGCTAAAAAACCGTGCATGATTTTAAAATAAAATAACGAACCTGGAGTATAAGTCGGATTTACCGTTGTAATAGTAAGACCCGCAAACCACGCTCCGAAAATCGTGATGGGAAATTCAGGAAAATTAGGCAGAACCACGGCTAAAACATCGCCTCGTTTAAAACCAGCATTAATTAGTGCGGCTCCAAAGCTTTTGGACAATTGGTAGATTTGCCCGAAAGTATATTCACGGCCAGAAAGACCACAGACCTGTGTTTAATTTTTTTTTGCTTAAATTCAGATCAAGACATTTTGTTAAAATTCGAAATTAAAAAAAAATCGTCTTACATGAGAAGTGGCATTTTCCCAATTTCCAAGATTTTCAAACACATAGTCCTGCAATGGCATTCCCTTAATCGGAACAATGTCCGGCAGTTCGGACCGAACCCATAAGGATGGGTTATCTTGTCCCGGACTTTGCGAGGATAAAAACCGTCTAAGAGGGGCAATACTTTGAGAATTACATTTGTTCCTAGCTACATTACTAAGGGACCAACAGTTCCGTCTTAAAATTGAAGACATAATTGCAAGAATAATTATCACTGTATTTAAACTAAAAAACAAATCGAAATTTTACAGGAATAATTGGCCTATGTGTCTGAACGTGTTGATATTTGAGCTGATGTTTTATGTTTTATTTCAGAGAATGTTTGTAAACCACTTGCATAAGGGTCTGGTCTGCTACCTCGTTTTAACTAAACTATAAACCATTTACAACGGGATCTGTCAATATTGTACTGTGAATTATGATTATAAATATCATGAATGAACATATACTCGATATCTTTTACACCTTTGATCCGGATTGTGGACCCGTCGTACCATTGGACTTTTGGAACTCGACGATTTAATCAAAACTATCTCAATAAAATACCGCACTTATCGAGGCACCCAGCTAAATGATGTAGCAAGTGGCAGTATGCATGTATTTTTATCGTTCTTTGGGCTGTAGGATCATCAGCATATGCTTTATAAGATAGACAAATATAAGCCTCGTAATATGCAATCATATCATTCATATCCATCAAGTTTAGTTTACTATTAAGCCCAGCCGGCTTTTTTTATTGAAAGACCGAGTCCAATTGCAGTTGAAAGTCTGAAGGTTAACTTCTCCAGTTAGCAACATAACAAGAAGGCTTATATATTATGTTGTTGGCCTGTTGAGTCTATTGTATTATATTTATTTTTAGTGTCATTCAACCGGCCAAAGGAAATTTAAGCCTGGTCTGATGTCTATTCTTCGAAATGGTGCAGGTGGTTCTAAAAGGGATAAAAATATCTGGATCAGGCCTTTTAGTTTGATGACAAGAAGTATATGTATGTATGCCGTGTAATTAGGATATATTTTTGTTCATAAGAGCCCTTAAAATCTCATACTTATATTTTTAGGGTTATTAAGTTATTTGCAGTCGTATTTTGTGATTAAATCTGTTTTTAAACTTTTTGTAAAATTATTATATTTTATTGAGAACGCTTTTGGAATGCACGATTATATCAATGGAGCAATAATATATGATAAAAAAAATCCGATTTTAGGTGGACATGATTGGAAGGTGCCTGGTTCCAACCTTTTCATCCCCATCATTTCAGCCCCCATTCTCTGATAATATTGTGCAGGCATCCACAATAAAAACGACAACAATTCGATTTCAATAATCCAGAGTTAATGATGCTGTAACAATACTGCCATTTTGTTTCATTGTGCCTCGACACATTTAATCTAAACTTAAAATGCACTCAATTAAAACCCCAGTATTTCCAGCAGATATTATTGTTGACAGTGTGTTCCGAGTCTATAATTGAAGGTCCTTTACAGATTTTATGAAATGCTTTATCTAAATGAGATCTTTGACGGAAGTGACTTTTAATAGTTTTAATAGGTTGTAGGAACTATGAAAATTTATCTATTCAAAAAACTTCATTGAATGACTTATATGCAAATTTCACTAGCTGTTTTATAACGAGGTGTGATTAAATCAACTTTTTTAAATGTAGAAAATCGTGTTGTAAGCTGTTCTGGGGTTTGAGGTTTGAAATTTTAAGGTCCTAGTGGGCTTATTCAGATTGACAGTAACTCACTCAATATTTAAACATGTAATTGCTTTTTATTTTTAAAAAAAAATCCCATATGCGGTAAAATATTTATATCCCTAACAAGACATTAGTTTACGGATACGTATTTGGATAAACGCTCTTTTTGAATACAAATGATCGCTAATTTTGGCACTACTGCCACTTAATGACCTTGTACGACTATGAATTTGCAATTTAGATAGTCTTAACGTCAAATAAATATAGTTTTAGAGACTAGGTTCTTAGTTCATTTTTAGCAAAGCTTGGACGATAAGCGGTGCACAAGACTTCGCTCGATAAAACAGTTTCATCCATCCTTTTAAATTGGCACTACGAAACTATATAGAAAGAGTTATTAAAAAAAATCATCAGTCATTCGATCATGCGATTCGAACCTAATTTTTGTGTATTCAGCTGAAAATGTTATTTTACCAATCCATTTAACTTCAAAGGTATAGTCGTGCACAGTTCTAGCTTAAGTGAATAATAATTATCGAAATGAACAACTCCTGCAAACTAAATAAAAACAATGTACAAGGTAGGCTATTTTAGTTAGCAAACCAATTAATGCTTAAGGCGAAATTGCGAAAGGTGTTTCCTTGCAGGAGATTACATATAATATTATAACTATCAATCAATGATTTGATCAGAAATACTACTAACGTTGTACGGAACCAATTACCTATGTGCCGTTATGTCAGTTTGACAATTGCATATTCTATCAAATTGGCCATTCACTTGTTTTATTGTCTGCTTTGTAGACTGTCGATTATTCTGTCAGACAAGTCTGTACATTTGCAGTCTTACATACAAGACCTCTAATAAGTAGCGTAGAATGTCATCAGTTGATTAACTATTATTTCGTAAAATTTTGAACGTGTTAAGGGAAAAAGTTTCAATTTGAAGTTACATCGATCTGCCTGTGATTACTTGACCAATCTTCAATGTAGTTTTAACAAGGTTTTTTTTTGCAGAAAAAACTTAAATATCCTAAAAATTCCTCTATTTGACTAGACTTTAACGGGGATTGAGAACAAGTTATCTGAATTATTCCACAACACGTAGTTTTGTTTGGTACATGTGGATATGCGAACCTTATATTCTAATTATACTGGAATTTAACCCACCGACCTGGTTCAACACTGTTTACATTGTAGTTAAATGTAAATTTTGGGTAAATCCAAAAATATCTGTTCCCTAGAACACTTTGTAAATAAATCCGTGTAACAGAATAGGAAATAAATCTGTGTTATTATATTTTTAGGTTTGATCGAAAGTTCATTACAAAGACAAGTAATAAACGCCTCGTCCTCTGATATCTCACACGAGATCATACGCATTATTAATGGGTATTGATTTGGCGAGTGAATAAGACAGTCATCGTTCCTGATTGCATCAACGATCAACAACATTAAGAAATTATAAATTCAGGTGCCATTGGATGCAAAAAATTGTTTTCATTCTCTTTCACAATATTTAACTTTTTCCTTCAAGCTGCTGTGGACAAACCCGCTTTTTTAATAGTCAAGTACAAACTATAAGCGGATCAAAATAATCAAAATGCCACAGCAAAGATTAAGCAAAGCCTCCGGTAAAGCGGATATTAAAACTGAGCCTAAAGACACGAATCAAAATCATAAAAAGAACCCCGATACCAAAGTTCCTCCAAAGAAGCCTGAAATGAAACTGAAAAGAGAAATAGGTTTAATGCAAGCGGTTGGAATTACGATTGGATCGATCATAGGTTCAGGTGAGAGTACAACTTAATGCTGACTTAATTAGTAGGGGTTATACGTTATAAATACAAACGAATTAAACTGTATCTTTACAGGAATTTTCATCTCTCCCAAAGGGATAATTGTGCATGTACGATCCGTGGGGGCATCCCTTGTTGTATGGGCTGCTTGTGGTATTTTTTCCATGATCGGAGCGTTTTGTTTTGCGGAACTCGGGACGACATTTCCGAGTGCTGGGGGACAATACACCTATATCTTTGAGGCATTTGGGCCACTGACAGCCTTCTTGTCACTCTGGGCTCATAATCTGGTCTTTGTGTATGTAAAATCGCATTTTCCATAGGCAACATGATTAAATAAAAATTCGAATCTATATACAACCGAAAATTAGTGGGACGGTTGGAAGATTGGTGTGAAATCCCATAAAAGTTGGTATAAACCTCAACCTCCTCGAAATAACTTCGCGTGTTTCAATGTTAAACTTTCCAATTCAACTAATCCCAATGTTATCCTTCATTTAACTCACCCGGAGGAATTACGACATTTGCTTAAAATTTTGATAATTTAATTCATTTTTGTCAAATATATATTTTAGTTTTAGTATCCCTTACCTCTTGAAAGGATCCTCACCCCGAAATACATCCCCACCTTTTGGGGTATTTGAGTTTTCAAATAATGCTTCTTCAATCTAGACTATTTCAGGGATTATTTAACGTTAAATGTTCTTGCATATCCTAATTTTATGATCATTTATGTCACAATTTGGCTTCTTGTAGGCCAATTGGGAATGCAGTTACAGGACTTGTTTTTGCAAAGTACATGATTCAACCCTTATTCCCGACGGGATGTGAAGTTCCGGAAATGTCTATAAGACTTTTGGCTGCCTCTGCAATTTTATTCCTTTCTCTTTTAAATTGCTGTGATATCCGATATATCAATCGGTTTATTGATATCTTCATGTTCCTTAAATTGGCGGCTGTGGCTTTAATTATTGTTGGTGGTGCCTGTGCCGTTTTTGAGAGTTAGTGACAATGACAAATATCCTTTTGTTCAAACCGTTAATTGTAGTGTTGTAAATGATTTTTGATTTGGTATCAGATGGAACACAAAATTTTGATGACATATGGACGGACTCGAACATTACTCCTGAGAGTCTCTTATTTGCAACATATGCAGGATTTTTTGCATATGGGGGCTGGCAAGCAATGTCGACAATGATGGAAGAGCTCATAGAACCTAACAAGTTGGTTTCTTTTGTATAAAAACTGTTTTTTTGTCGCATATCGCGAAAAGTCGATTTTTATAACGTGTCTTTACGAGTAAACCTGGGTGAATTTTTCAAAAATTAAATCTGTTCTTAATTTTATGTTTTCAATGTAAAATCCGCATTGCACGAAATGAACAATTATTAATTAAATTAAGTGTTTCACAGATCTCGCACACCGTGCCTTCTTAATCAATCCCTTTCTCAAAAATACATCGCAATGCATTCCTACGAAAATTTATGAAATTAATTTTTATACCTAATATTTTTCAGAAATTTGCCTCGAGCGATATTTATATCTCTAACAGTCATTACCGCAGTCTACCTCTTGGCAAACGCATCGTATTTTGTTGTTTTAACTCCGGCGGAAATGGTTTTATCCGATGCAGTAGCTGTCGTAAGTTTTAATTAATGGAATGTTACACTGCTCTTAAAAATGATTTACATCTGATCCTTGATTTGTTGAACTTGCAGACATTTGTTAACAAACTTCTTGGAATGTTGGGATGGGTGGTTCCAATATTTGTTTGTCTCTCCACGTTTGGATTTCTCAGTCTTCATATTTTGGTCAATTCGAGGTTATCTTTGTCATGATTACAATTTTGATTTTATGGATTATTTCAAGTGCTATTCGATCCTAAAGTTTTTATTCATTTGCAATCGTTAGAAACTGCTTCGTTGGAGCAAGAAACGGCCACTTTCCCAGCGTTTTAGCTTTAATAACAACTTCATATCAAACCCCAGCCCCCTCCATCATCTTTCAGGTAAAAAGACTGTGAAATTTAGAAATTTACACAAATAAATCAAATAAATGAATTGCATATACATTTAGGCATTGTTGTCGATAATGTTTCTGTACACTGCGGACGTATTTGCCTTAATAAATTTTGGAGCCCTTATAAGTTGGATGTTCAGTGCCGTTAGTATTGCGGCTTTGTTATACCTCCGCTGGGCAAAGCCAGAGCTTGAACGTCCATTTAAGGTAAAATATGCCGTAAAATATCATTTTAGCAACCAATTATATAGGACTGTACGATATCTGACGATGCCATCACATTTATATTTATTGTAGGTTTCTATCATCATCCCAATCGTCTATTTTATAATAACAGTTATCTTTGTGCTTGTCCCTATCTACGTGTCCCCAGTTGATGCAGCAATTTCTGTTGCGATAACCCTCTCAGGCGTCCCTGTCTACTACTTACTCGTCACTGGAGTGCAGTCAAAGTGGATTCTAAAAATCAGTGGTGTGGAAATTTTTTTTTTTAATTTTCTTTAATTACGTTTGAAGGAATGATTCATTTTGATGATTTATTCCCTAATCTCTCATCTGTTGATTTAGAATGTTGCACAGTTGCAGTTCAGAAGCTACTTATGTCGGTTCAGGAGGACTTGTAATTGTCAAAATGGTATGAATCATGAATGGTAATGAGTCATTTGACAGTGTCCTTCTCTTAAGAGACAATGTTTAACCTTCAAATCCGATGTCGTGAATTGTGGGACGACAAGGAATAGGAAATGACGGATTGGGTTTTCCTGACTATTCCGGTTTCAGGAAGGAATATTTTTACAGATATGGATAAACTTCGTCGTGTTTGAATTTAAACACATAAATTTACACTTGGATGGACGCGTTTGTGGTATTGGAAACGAGAAAGCCACAAGGCTGAATGAATGTGTTTATTTAACTCTTCATGTTCGTTATAATTAATAGCAAAACAATAAAATTACGGGATGTTTTTTAATAAAAAGGAGTATTAGGATAGTGGCATTGTATTCATTTTATTTTAAGTTGGAAGCGGACCACGAAAGGAGATAATAATTTTTGTGACAGAATTGAACCTTTTAAAGAATTCATCATGAAGGATATCGTTGCAATTTTTAGCTTGCTCTTCTGCAGTTTTGTGGCCGTAAGAATTTCATCGTTTACAAACCATCATAAAAATCTACATTTCAAAGATAACTACTGATTTTACTGAAATAAGTCGTTCTGGAAAAAGCTTCCTCTAGAAAAACATCTCAAGACACTTAAAAAAAATTATTTTCATGCTGGTTAAAGCGCAGTTCCTGACAGTGTACCCCCCTCCCCCGACCACGTACCGTAGCTTTACCGTGTAGCCAAAGATTAGAGGATTAAAATTAAAATTATGAGAACTTATTTCAGTAAAAACGGTGAAGGTGTAATTACAACTATTTTCAGTCATTTAATACGGGTTGCAGGGAGATAACTACGAAGTGACAATACCGCAAGCTCCTGGTGGATACGTCGAAGTCCAGACCTCCGGAAACTATGAGCATGAACACGACCCACGCAAACCAATTCCTACACAATGGGATGGGCCAGTCGACCATGACAAGGAAGCATTTGGAAATGCACATTCCGTTGAAAAGCATGGCTATCCTCCAGGATGTGCCAACAGCGAAGAAAACTACAAGTGTGACTACATGGTGACAATAAACTTAGACTCCGAGGGATATCCAGGACAAGCCTACTTTAAACTGTCAGGAAAACTGGACAAGGTCGGTCATGGATACGTTGCAGTGGGATTGTCTGAAGATGATAAAATGGTAATTAAAAATCGGCGATGATTAATTGTAGAATCGGGGAGTCTAAAAAATAAAAAAAATCTGATGTTTTTCCCAGGGAGATGACCACATTGTCGAATGCATTAAGAGGAAGGACAAAACCCATCCGTTGATTTATCATTCTTGGTCCCAGTACCATCAGACGCCACAGCGACTTAAGGTTGGCATCGAATATACCTTTAACGCTAATTTCGAATGCTTGCTAAGCTTGCTAAAATCGCTAGTCTTCTGACTCAAAAAACTAGACTTAATAATAATTAGGAATTTTGATTGAAATAGGATGATTCCGAATTGATCCACATGATCAAGACAAAATACGACGAGGAAACAGGATATCTCACTTGTGAATTCACAAGGCCCATCCTCAGCTCTGTTAAATACCAGAGTGGTCGAGGGCTGGAGAAAGTCAAGAAGTTTGACATGGTCCACGATCAGTACTACGTCTTGTTAGCAACTGGCCAACTGAAAGCTCCAACTTCCGGTAAGTCGAGTATAAAAACGGGCAAATTGAGTTGCAATTTTTCAGTAATTTTTTAAATATCAAAATCCAACGATTTAAATTGCAGAAGACATAGGATTTCACGGAGCTGTCAGTTTTGGTCATGCCTATGTCTCGAGGCATCCGTATAAGGGCTACCATAGATCATCATCACCGTCCATTTCATATAAGATTCTTCTTATCATGATTCCCTTGTTAACTTTAACTGCTTTTTTACTTGATTAAAGGGTTTGCAAAATAAAAAATAAAGAAGTAGCATATACTCGTTTGTAAGAGAATCTTTAATGCGCGACCGTATTTTTGTTCTTCAGCGTATATTCACATGCATCTGAAATAAATATTGTTACATTTGTTAAAACAAAAATACTTTGCTTGTCATGAGTTGTTGTAGCACCAAACGGCATTATCACTTGTCAATCATGAAGTGGCTTTTGAACGACGGCATACAGCAGTTCGTAAGTGGTTTCAATCGACTTCGCATCAGGGTTCACATTCCAATGGTTTGTCAGGAATTCTCGGTATTCCTGCTTAAGTTCTCCGTGTAACGCCTCCGGAATGGCTTTAACAAAGGGATTGAGGGACAGGTACAAGTCTACAGAGGTTAGGTTACAGAAATTAATTTAGTTTTTAGACAAAGTTTCATAAAATCGATGTACTTTTATTAAGTATTTTTAATGTACCCAAAAGAACATCAATCTGTGGGAAATTATAAGTCTGGACATTTGTTGTCAACTTGACAATTGTGAAACCCGTGGCTTCCAAATTTCTTCGGAATGCTACTTCCGCATTCTCTTTTTCTTGGACCCATTCGGGCACGTATTTCTCGTATCCCTGAAATGACATTAAATTGCATGAATTCCGTTTTAACTATAATAAGACCCCTTTTGGTCAGAATAGCCTCAGCTTACACATTTAATCCGGTGTACACGAATCTGTGTCACATAGCATTAAATTAAGGATGGTAGAATTATCCATACCGACATGTATCTAGCCCATTTCTCACTTCTACCAAGTTTTTCATGGAGCATGAAGAGCGTGGACTTGGACAAGACCGTGAAGCCCAACTGACCCCCGGGCTTCAAAAGCCTGTAGAACCGCTTCAACGCTTCCCTAAATAAATTATGCTCCAATAGAACCGGTGCATTTTTACAAGTTCCGAATTTAATAGTCACAAACGAACCTGTAATTCTTAACGAAGTGCAGGACATAAACGGAGAAAATCCTATCGAATTTCATGTCTTTGAAAGGGAAGTCATCGGCCAAGATATCTCCCACTGCGTAGGTTGTCCTTCCGTTAGAATAAGTCTTCTTGGCATGGGCCACCATGTCAGCGGAAATGTCGACGGAGTACAAATCGGAGTCAAATAATTCGGCTTGGGGTAAGAAGAACTTGACCCCCGTGCTTCCAGCTCCGCAACCATAGTCCAGAATGTTTTCTTTTTTTGGACCCCAGCTCATGTCTTTGACCAACAAGGGGACATACTGATCCGCATCCCGTGCCGCTGCGGATTTGTTGGTTTCGTATCGCTCTGGGTCGTACATCTTGAAACTTATTCGTTATAAAGTTTTAAAGAGATTATTTACAGGGGAATGGATAAATGCTGCTGTTTGGTTCAACGGGATTGGATAGTAAATGAATTGTAAGAAATTACTTGAAAAATCGGCTTTTTATTAAAATGCTCCTCAAGTGTGACTTTGTTATTTGAGAATAAAATGATAATATTTGATGTTTGGGAGTGAATATGGGTGTAATTGTTAATGTTAAATTTGGTGATAAAATTGGTATCGTTACTAATTTATACCGGGGGCTGGGTGTATTATTTCTGATATAAAATGTGATCAAGAACAAACGGCCTTTTGATTTATATTAGTGGATCTTGGTTCACGTATTTACTTTTTAGTATGGGATTGTGGGATGAGATAAGAATACATTCATAAATATACTTTACACGTTGTAGTTATTATTTAATTATTTATTTATCTGTTATCGGTTCGATTGTGGTTTTTATAAAACATGAACCTGTCAAGTCAGATCTAGGGATCCTTATCTTTGTATCACTTGATTGGTTTGGGAGGTTTACATTTTAATTGACATTGAACTCAGTTTTGAGGTTAAATATTAGTGAATCGACAATTATGTTAAATAATACCATGTATTCAAAGACATGGACTTGCGTATAAAATTGCCCATCACACATGATAACATTGATAAAGAATATTTTAATTCATTGGCAATTGCAACTGATCCAGAAAATTGATTAGTAAATAGGAACCTTTAATTGCGCTTAAATTACTTGTTAAAATAGTCAGTTTAAGTACCAGTTTGGACGCACTTGAATCAACTAAATAAATCAGAAAAATCGAACCACTCCAGCATAATATAACGTAGTAATGACCAATACCAAAGAATGGATTTGATCAACCACGGTCAAATAAAGGTCCCGGAGCGGCGCAGTTGGCCAGTATGATGGACTTAGTGGACAATTCTCTTGACCGGGGTGTGTCCAGCAGGTTGGAAGCGCCTTAATAGCGAGATTGCAATATCGAGATAAATCCTTTGAACTACGGCCAAAATATCCCATCGTACTCTCTGTCATCGCATTGGAAGTACATCGATTATGTTCAGATTCCGAGTCCAGAGCAATCGTGAATGTCTCGGACCGATGACCTAAATCTGCCCCCGAATCATTGGTGATTGAGAACGTGTTAATAAGACGTACATCCTTTTTCCGGAACGCTGAGTAAGCTTCGGCCCCCACCGACTCGTAGTTCTTACAGTATAACTGGGTTTGAGCTAATTTTGTCAGTGTAAAAGGATCAAAGGGGAATTGATCCAGTGTCAGTAAGTTGATGGTCTTGGAATTCCTAGGAAAAAATAAGTCGTCGTAAAAATTAGCATCGTAACGATTAAGAAATAACGTGATTTGTTCCAAGTACTTAATTACCCCGCTGCGCAGTTAAATTCCGGTACTTTCCCCAGTAGGACTAGATGGTGAATCCTGGAAACAAGTTCACCCGGCGAGTAACCACTGTATGTCTCACTGTATAAAGGAAGCGTTTTGATGTTGGTTGTATAAACCGATTCGAAGAGGATCGGAAGGTGGGCCGGTGTGGTAATTGTAAAGGAGCCGTTTATGATAGATCCATGCCAATCAATTGCATAGTCGCTGTGTAAAATCTCAGCGATTCCAACCGCTTCCCCAATCACAGAAGCACCTGAATATCGATAGACTTGATGGGCTCCGGTCGAATCGTCAAATTCGACTGATAGGAATTCTTTTAAGGAAGTGGCGTGTGGGGACACGTCCTCCTCCGAAATAAGTTCTAGGCTGCCTGTCTTTTGATTTATAAATCCTTTTCCAGCCAATTTATATTTAGTCCACACATCTGTCTCCTTGTCCAAATTGAAAAAGAAGATGAAATTGAGTCCGGCGGTGTTTGCATTAATGAAAGAACCCTTCAAGTCCACGCTAAAGCCATTGTCATCGTCCACCGCACCAGGACGGTTGAGGTTAAATGCCTCACAGCATTTGAAGTCAACTGTAATGTCTGATTTGAGACTTTGAGCAAGAACACTAATGTTCGCAACTAAGGAATTTTGATCTTGAAGTGTTTCAATTTCGAAGATTTTTGAAGAACGTAAGAGAGATTTTATGTTCTGAGCATCGGGATCGTAAGTTCGTTTCAGGGTGTCGGTCCATTCTAGTAATTTAGGTTCGCATTGCATGTTGTGAACAAGTTGAGCCTGCAGGAAATTATTTTAAGATTTTGTAGCCGACAATGATTATGATTTCTGAACGATTTCCTGATTTCATAAGCGAATATTTTTTGTTACCTCAAAATCTCTAAAAGATACAAACGCTGCAGTGAAATTGTGAGAGCCGATCACATCATACATCTTTTTCTGAACCCCATCAATTCCAGCCATTGACGAAAATTCATACATGAGGCTGGCCGTCTTGCGAAGCGTCATTCCATCATCACGTTTTACCTTCGAATGTTGGAATATCCCATTTAAGTCAAACTTCGTAAACTGCTTTTGAACGAATCCGTCGAATTTGATGTCAGAAGCACCCTCCTTTGAATCTACTTCGTAGTAGCTACGTAAGGCAAAAACTGGCATTGGACTATCCTCAGTCACAAACTTGGTCTGTAGATTTTTAAACCGTGTTTATAATACTTATTGACATGTTTATTATTAAAATAAGTAAATCCCATCATACGTTCATTGTAGTTTTAAAGCCATTGTAAAGCCATCCGAAGTCACCCGTCCAATTCCATTCGGTATCGACACCAGAACCGAGGTACAAAACGTCATCACGATGGCAAAAATGTAAGGAGGATGTGAAATTACGAGCAATCAGCACATTTCCGCCTGTACCTTCTGATTCAAAGTCTTTGACCATCTTAACAGAACCTACCGTTACAAACGGTTCTACTCCAGGTCTTTCACATTTCAGGGAAAATCCTATCAAGTCGTTAGTAGTTGTACTGCCCGGCTCTCTGTATGCTTTGTCGGTAATCGTCAGGTTTAAGCCGTATTTCTGACCGTTGGGATCAATAAAGTCAATGTAGATTAAGGGGTAGGTATTGTGATTGTTTAACGAAAGAACTGTTAAGTTCCACCAGCGGTCCTTAATGGAAGTAAGCGTTCTATTTAAAAAAAATCATAAAAACGGGTCAAACTCTTATACTTAATCATATATTTTATACAAAAGCAAATTGTTGTATTGAAATATATGCACCTTGATTGAATCATCCCATCTGCTTCAGGGTCAACAATGACTTCTGAATTTATGTGTCCGTAGTTAGTCAGGTCCTGTCGATAGGACCAGTCAACCGTAGTCTTCATCGCTGGATTGGTTCTGCCTATATCCGGATTCACGACAATACTGCCATTGATTTTCAAATCTAATGGAATTAATCTTGTAACGAAGTTAATTTCCTTTGGTGCTGATCCTAAGAGTAATTCTAGCTCTAAATCCACCAAAGAGTTCAGGAACAGGATGATTTTAGCTTGATGCTTGGCTTTATCGATTTCTGTACTGTATTCGATACCCCTAGCTTCAGGTTCGCCGTCGGGAAACTTTAGAGTCAGTTTCGTGGAATACTTTGAAACGTCGACTGAACTACTATTTTTGTATGTAAACCTGAAAACATTTCAATATTTTAGTCTAGTATTAAAACCGAAAAAAATGTCCATTGAATTAGAGCTTACAGATAGGTTACAGGGTAATTTTTTATTTCTAAAACGGAAACATCGAGGGCACTGAAGCCTATTGATGTCTCTTTAGAAGGCGTCAACGTTCCAGAAGTTGTGTATTTTTTTCCAGGAACCCTTGCATATTCTCCTTTGTAGGTCCATTGGTCGGGATTGGCAACATTGACATGTTGTTGAGTCTTGTGCGAGATGCCTTTGATATTAGCCTAGATTCATTCAAAAACACATTGTTTTTCGGAGTCATTTTTGTTTGAAATCGTTCTAGAGTTAACCTCAGCTTTAAAAGACGAGGTGATGCCGTCGGATTCCCAGTGGACCGTAGTTTCCTTTTCTGAAGTACCTTTGAATCTAAAATCGAGATATTTCAAAGTTTGATCTTCCCTTCGGGCATCCAGTTTTACTGAACCCAGCGGTTTTCCATTCCTAAGGACTAGAGGACATCGTAAATTTTTAATAACTTTATGCTATAAAGTAATTAATCGTTAACTAAATAGATTTGTGTACCCTGCAACACGTTCTTTATATTGAACGTATCCGTATTTGCCAATTCATGGGAATTTGAATTCAAAATCGATTTCATCAACGAAATGAACCTCAAATTCTTCCAGCTTCTGTCCAGAGTTATCCCTACTGACTGCTCGGGAAGGCCTAATCGAGTCAGTTTTTGTGAGACGGAAACTTGCTCCTCGAATCCATCGGCGGAATTGATGACTTCATTTTTAACGAGGTCATAATTCTGGGTCACTTCTTTCCTTTCAAATTTGTAGTCAAACTCGCAAGCAGGAAATTGTGAAGATCGGCTTCTCATTACAATAGATTTGTCCGATTGGTTGGACGTCACAGTATTTGTTTCCAAAGTCTTAATTGAAATAGTATGGAACGGCTCCGTGTTTCCATATTCGACGGAAATGGATGATCCTACCTCTTCTTGCGGTCCAACTTTCTCGTAGAAAGCGGAGGCATCCGTACTGAATTTTCCTATTGCGGCGTTCTCGGCTGCTACCGTTATGTTGTAGGAAATCTTTCCCGAGTCGTGTTTAATTTCTTGTAATTCAACTGAATTAATAAAAGTTTATCGATTACGTTTCAATGTTTTTTTGGGGGTTTTAGTTAGATTTGTCAATTTACTGACCGTTTAGTTTTGAATCAAAGGGTTTGTGGATCCCATAACTCCGAACAGAAACCACAGCCTTTTCTTTGCCGAATTCGAAATGTGCATTTAAGGGTTGACTCGAAGGTGTAGTCAACGTCACTCCGAAATTCGACGATGTCCAAAACAGTAAACCATCCGTATCGTCATGATCTTTAGATTTATGGTAAGATTGAGCATACGCTGCCAAAGCGAACTCAGATTCGCCGGATACTGCGGTCAAGTTGAAAAACTTCTGGGATCTCAAGCTTTCTTTTATTGAGGTTACATTCCCTGTATTAATATAAGGTTTATCAATTTAAGAAACAATTTAAAATGGAAATATCCTAACTGGAATGTCCTTACATTTCAAACGCATGTCCTTGTACGGCGATTCGATTTCAATGTCAACTTCGTGGCCAAAATCGGGTTCTTGAACCCTTGTACCACCCAAAGTGACAGAAAATGTGTTCTGCTTCGTTGCTTCAGATGGGTGAAGCTTCAGTTGTATGAAATTAGTTTCAGGATCTTAAATGGGTTTCAAATATTTAAACCTGTACAGATGCATTCTTGAATCAGACTTATTTTCTTATTTAATCATTTACCATCGAACTTAAACATCGTGGTAAAGAACCAATCTTGACATGTACAATTACTGGTTCTAAAGTAAGTGTCCACTGAACGTACGTCCGTGCAAGACATTGTTCCGAAAAGCAACAAATGTGGCCCAGATACGATATCCCTGTACAAAAGCAAATTAAACTAGCATCACTTACAAAAAAAGTTATTTGAACGGTATAATATCTGATCTTATGCCTACGGTTCAAATGGATTAGGAGCCCTTTTCTGGTATTTCGAATAATCACCAAGTAGTTGCATTCTATGATTGATAAAATCCTCTTTTTTGTCAAAAATATATCCATCGTCGTTGTTGTTGCTCGTCTTTGCAAAGCCGATTCGGAAAGTTGAGAAACCGGACTTAGGTTTCGAAAGACTGAGACTAATCCCCGTATGGATATGCTTCCACGATGCAAATTCATATCCTATGATTTCACTGCATCCCACACCCATAAAATTTTTCTCGGAACGTTTCCGATTGAAATTTGGCGATACATCCAAGGAAATTGTATCGTATGCCGGGTTCCCGAACTTGGCCAACTTGTCAACAGCGAAATTGACAGCTGTAAAAGTGTCCGTTCCCGTATTTCCTTGAAATGGCAATCCTGAAATTGTTGGGAATAAGAAGGGCTTTTCATGTGATGGAATGAAACGGAAGTATTCAATACTCCTGTCTCGGAGAAGGTCCAATAGCTGTGGGATTTTTCCAGCAAATAAGCGCAAAATATCGCCCATCAGCGCATCCTTGTTCTCCAGCCGTTTTAAGTAAACCGATGGCTGAATTGACAGACTTTTAAAATCAATCGTTTCGCCATACCTTCGAAGAGAGAGAAGTACCTCGACGGAGTCGGATGCGGATTCAATGGCATTTGTCTTAATTTCAATCTAGAATTCAATAATCGATTAAATCCAGCAGTAAGGTATGTAATGTGTAAACTATGTCAACAATTAAGGCCATTTCCATCTGACTTGTATGACTTACTTCGTAGCATCGATAAACCTGGTTTTTTACAAAGTCGCTAATTTCGACAGAAATTAATCGAGGTATCCATGATGCTCCAAATACAACATGTCCTTCATATTGGTCTGCTACATTCCAGTTGCCATATTCTTGTATCCTTGCCATTGTACGCGACCGATAAGGAGCTCCCAGTGGTCGTGTTACAGTCGAGAGTTCTGCTGAGTCGGTGTCGGTATCCATATCTAGAACTTCCCTTGAATACGAATTGATGAAGTCCTTTACATCTAACAAAACCAATGTTAAATCGTTAAATTTTTAAACAGGTGTCAATGGATAAAATCATAAGTTTGATCAAATCTTACCTGGATTTAAGATATTAACTTGATTCGAAAACATGTCAAGATGAGCCTTAGAAAGGCATTTTGCAATGTACAACCAGGCCGCGATTCGAGTACCAGACTGAGCTGTTTCATTTACAAGCAAGTCTCGTGCGAAATTGGACGAAGTTGTTTCCCCGAATTTGCACGGGATTTGACATTGTAACCGTTCGAAATCGTCCTTGGCAAGTTTCTCGCATGTGACCAGATTCTGTTCAGTCGAGAAGTCTCTCAAACCCCTTAGAACTTCCATTTGAGCCAGTCTATCAAGATCTTGAGCGGCTAAAATGATCGTTTGCAGCAATTCAGTTAATTCAGGGTAGGCTGCATCTGGGCGTGGTTCATGGGGCGTAGATCGGTAGGTTGACAATAGGGAATTTTGGCAAGTTCTCGCAATACTTGAAGCAGCGAGGAGTAAGGAGAATTTTCTGACCTCCTTGGTTAAATTTTTGTGATTAGACAATAGGTTCCCCATCGCGTTTAACGACCTTGGACCCGGAAATTCCATTGTCGTAAGGCTAAGTAGAAAAGACTTCAAGACGACGACGGGGACGTTTCCTTTCAGGGATTGTTCCACTAAAAATTCGACGGAATCGTCAGTCGGAGCCATTGCTATAAAATGCAAATACATTTCCGTCTGCCTGCCACGGTTCGTGAATCCGCAGTCTAGAACGTCCTTTACAAAATCGTAATTTTTCTCGAGCTCAGCTTTTGATATTTTCTTAATCAACTTCTTGAGAATTTCGGAAAATTCCAGCAGTTCCTCGGCATCTGCAGCGAAAGGAACTAATCGGCAAAAGTTTTCTCGGACATTTTTTTCAAAGCTTTCCAGGATCTTTGGATCGCTGGAAGGTTTGTCGGAATTCGCATCAAATTCTAGAGTTGATGTAAAATGTGTGTGTCCGACTGTTTTGGTATCAGCTTTATCGAGAACTCGGTCAAGGGTGAGGTAAGTTCGGGTGTTCAACTGGGATTTCATTATCGAAGTGTCGTGAGATCGGCTTTCCACGCACTCCGTTCTTTTGATCTTAGTGGCTTCGAAGTCCTGACCACAGATTTCCACGGAGTCTAATGTCAGCCAGGGCGAATGCGTGTCCTCCAACAGCTTCGTATATCTACTGACGAGATCTTGGAAAGATTTTGATGGTTTGGATCCAAATTCGCCTGGATCAAAGTTTTCAAGGCCATCCTGGAATGAGAACACACTCCTGAACGTCGAATGCGGGGGTTTGCCTGAAGCCGTCCAAAACTTTTGAAGACTTGAGCTGGTCATTGCCACTTTGGAAAGGTGGTGTGGGTCTGAGAACTTGTGGTATCGGATGGCACTGCTCCCCGTCAATCCCGTCTGAAAGTAATTAAAAGAATGGGATCGTTGTCGAAAATTTTATTTTTGAATATCTATTCGAATTTTCAAACCTCAACATTATCTTTGGCAGATTCTGGACTCTTCAAATGGCTCAAATCGGTTTGGAATAGACTGAAGAGGGATCGTCTTATATTGTTTTTCCAAGGATCGTCGGCCGGAAGACATGTTGTTGTTACTGCTCCGTTAATGTATGAAAATGTTGCAGGTTCGTTGAATTCAACGTTGATAACTTGTTCAGAATTATCACCAGCGGTTATCTAGAAAAAAAACATATTAATTTGAGACTTTATGGGATTGCATCGTTAGTAATGATCCATTACTATATAGGAATGCATTTACCGAAGGAAAGACAGCCTTCCAGCTCAATACATTTAAGGTCAGTTGACACTGTTTCTCCCCTTCACCGGGGGTGATGGATATTTCCGCAGTGATATTAACGGCTTGATCCACGGTCTGAGAGCTAATGCTTTGTCTTGTCTCGTACTTATAAATGTACGATTTTCCGGACGTGTAAGAATGGCCGTGATCTAATTTGTAAATCAGTTACCAAGAAAATAATTTATTTATTTTAAGGACGGTTTACAATTTATAGCAATTAATTCATAGTCTTGGATTAAAATAATAGGAAATCAAACCGGCTATGCATTTGAGGTCGCATTTCGAAGACTCTCCCTGAACGGCTGAAAAAGTTTAGGATATAAAGTCATTGTTAGCGAATGGAATAAAACATTTTTTAATATATTTTTTAACGACCAAAGCTTTACTACAAGTATTTGACCCACCTGCTATGAAACACAATAGAAGAAAGTAATGGAAATTCATGGTGCGATGAGAAATTATAGTGAGTCACGGCTCATGATTTAATTACTTTTGCAAAAATTCATGGGTTTCAATTATAAATATATTTGAAAACCAGAGATGAATCAAGATTTGCAAAACTCCAGCCGATCTCGAAAGAGTAACTAAATTAAAATCGCAGAAAATGGAAGGACTTTTACCAAAAAATATTGAGAACTTGCTTTATGATAAGATTCATAGCAAAATAAAATATGATTATGATTAAAGTTAAAAAATGGAAGGTCCTAGGTTATCGTTAAGAGATTTTCACGCGTTTCTGAAGATTTCTCGTCCTGTAGATGCAAAAAATGACATTAATTTTAGGTCTCAATTTAATCAACAAGCAAAATTCGTTTGGCATCGGACCTGACGGTTCAAAGTTCAGATTGACATATAATTTACTCATTTATGAGTCTAAATTCATATCATACATGTTTTATTTATTGCACTAGCCGATTAAACCAAATTATGAGTTCAGTTTCAAGTTCTGAGATTTATTGCATTGCAAATATAATATGTAAATTTCCATGAAATCATAACTTTTCTGGGTATTGTGACAAATATTTGTTGTTCTAAAATATCCTAAATCGATCGAAAATACTGTTTCTAATAACCGATTTACATCAGTCGGATATCTAATTTTAGAATTTGGTTCAAATTACTAATGACAAGTTTCTTTCCACTTCTGAAAAGCACCACCGCTAAAGCCGATAAATGCAACCTGATTAGTAACTCTACAAAACAAAGAATTGAATTCATCTTTTAAGAATGACAAAATGCCGAAATACTCGTATTCCTAGCAATCAAAGCAATAATAATAAATTAAACTGGTTTAATTTAATGATTACTAGTTTATCAGAGGTCACCTATAATAGCAATAGGGTATCAAATATTCCAACAAGGCCTTTTGATACAGAAAGGCATCCATACAATAATATCTTGTAATAAGTTCATATTTTCTTTCCATGTCATCGGTTCATGATGTTCTTAAGACACCCAATGGAACTGAACTTAAAATGCTAGTTCGACGGCACTCCAACCGCAAAACTGATAGCAATACCATATGCAAATGATAAGATGTTACATGCTTCCGAGTTCCATATGCCTAATTTAATTAGTGTCGACTAACAAAAAGCAGTACATATGAAAACTACAGTAATCGAATTTCAACCAAATCAAATCGGGCATATCATATCAAACATATATGAAAGGTGTCTCAAAAACGTTAAAAGTTACATGGAATGTACCGTTGTCAATTGTGTAGTAATAATTGCATTTTAAAAAGAGACATATTTTATCAATAAAAACTCGAATTTTACTCCGTTTTCGGGGTGTATCTCAATAACGTGTGCATATGTCATAGCAGACGTGTATACTAAATTACTAATAAGTGGAATTGCAAACCAAATAATATGGAATGTTGGAATGGCCATCTGAAACAAGCCATGCTGTACCTCATACTTTATTATAAATTAAAATTGTAAGCATCTAAATATTCCAAACACTAGTACGTTCCTTTACTTCCTTTTAAGAAAATTATTTTAAACAAATATTCATTAACGCCAATGTCGCCAATGCATCGGATCGATAACAATAAAAATCAACCCAATAACAAAACTAAATATCGATTCCCCCAAATTACATCCCCACATTTAATAAATCGCCCCCCCCCCTCATGTCCGGCTCTGCTAATATGCTAGGGAACATTGTTTATTTTGTAGTTATCTTGCCGACTTCTTGTATCCATGTCCCTAATAGTAAACCAGGCCTGAGTTTTCATTCCATTTCATCGACTTCCATTCCCTGTTCTGCTCTGTAGTAGTTTTAAAGGGTTTTGCACTTCTGCCCCGGTCCGTGTCCCATGCTACGGTTGCCTCTGTTCACATTTCACATTTTATCCTTGTCTCTATACCACCACCACCACCACCACCATCATCATCATCATCCTAACCCTTTACTATAATGTATAAAAAAGTCTGTTAGATGAGGACTTTGAGAATATTCCTATCTCATAGCCAGCAGTAGCAAAGACTTGTCTTCTGAATAGAGCAGTCCAACTTTTTTGCTATGGTCTCTCAGCCTTGCGCCGCCGACTTGATGAGAAATCTCATATCTCTAGCTCTACTGCTACTCGTACAAGAGTGTAAGTCTAACTCTTTTCTGCTCCCAATTCCCTGCCTCTCTCTCACTTCTACAACTCTACATCCACTTGGTCCACTTGATATCTTTTTATCCTCAAATCCCATTTGATCATCAGACAAGTCAGAAGTTGATGATAAGAAGAATCATAATATTGTAACACAAAAGGAGGAAAAAACAAGCCGAACCCACCTATTTCATGGTCTTTTAAGGGAGGATCGGGACTCTAATTTTATTTTCTCCTCCAGGGATTCCCATTAAATCAACCAGTAACTACTGGAAAAGTAAGTGTGAAGTGGAACTAAAAATAATTGGATTGAGGATTTTTTTACTATCCGTTGAAAAAAAACTGTAAAATCGTTGGAATTGGGGATAACTTTGTAAACTTGAATAAAACCACATTCTAAAGTGTTTTTATACACCCATAAAAAACGGTATTGGGTCAAGGTTGAGCCGCTGAACCGTTCAAGTGCTGAAAGTTCGTTTGTGCTTGCAAATTGCCATTAAAATTCAGTAAGAAACATTATATTCCATTGGAATTCGTTTAAACCTCGAGATTGTGGGATTGCAACTGTGAGTGTGAACTAGTATTTTCTGGACATTGGACAATTCTTTGACCAGATGGACATAAAACATTGAATGGTAATTACACTTAAGGATCTCTACTCTTAAAAGTATTTAAGTTCATTCTTAAATTAGAATTGATCTTGACAATGTCAGCATAGCTGCCTTAAATTTGTTGGGCGTAACACGCCCAAAAGCACATAAGGACATAATTTACAATATATAAACATAGAACACGACTACACTTGGATACTTATTATTAGGAACAGCTTATTTTAAGATATGCAGATGGAGAATAAAAGGGATAAGAAAGTAAGGAGATGACAGTTCATACGTTGGTTAACTTAATGAGTTTAATTGCTTAAAGACGGCTTAAATTAGCGACTCGAGTCTCTCGCGAGGATAGGATGAATTGTAATTTTCCACCGAGTTAATTAACTCCACCTGTCCTCCTATGTCTACTTACATTTAATATGTCTTTCTTTGGCTATAGACCTAATAATATCTCCTGTACATAACAGGCTTCAATTTTAATCATTTTTAGAGTTAGACCCGGCTGGGTAAGTTTAAGCTAGGGCCAGTTAAGTTCTTGGTTACTTCCATCCCAGGGTTTGGTCATGGACAAATAGTAACTGTATTAAGTAAATATTTGACGACTCTTCTCTCCACTCTCCCCAGTATTGACTGTTAAAATTGGAATCTTTAAGTAATATCAAATATTTCGAAATGAAGAACCTTCTCGAGTACAAAGGGGTAATTATGAATAATAAGGACTTGTCAAATCCTTAATTTGCGGAACCTTCGTCACTGAATTCCTATTTTCTAACTATGAATTTCTGAACGCTGTTCCGGTTTCTGTACATAGTTGCAAAACTATTTCGTTCCCTCAAGGTAAAGTCCATTGTAGGTAATTTTCGATTCAGCGTCATTACAGTAGGTAATTTGTGCTTAAAGTTAGGAGGATACTTCACTTTTAAATGGCCTTTTACCATCATTCCAATTAAAGTCAATAATAGCCTATCGATTTCTGATACCAACGCAATTGAGAGTTCGGGTTGGAATTTGTAGTCGTAACAAAAGTTCTGTGCTTGTGGACGGGATCTGAATTATTTACAAGTCAGGTAATTTACAAGAGCCAATGACAAAGGCGATAGCTATACCTTAGCTTTTCAACTGTGGTGGTGAAGTTATATAGGTTTGAAATTCCAATGGAAAATTGAAAATTCTAATCTTCAGACGAGGAAATTGAAAATTCGAAATAGAAAATTGGCGAATGAAAAGGCCCAAATTTTTGTAGAAAGATCAAAAAGAGAAAGCACTTTCGGATAAAACCTACAACTGAATTTCATTTGTCATCCCGACTTTCTCCCAAAGGCTCAATCACGGACTAGGTGGTTAGGTTTGGTTCCATGCTTGGGAATTCGTTGACATGTAAGGGCAAACACGAAAGTCTCGTAAAATGGGACATTTTATTGTGTGAAAGACGGCTGTTATGTAGTAAAGACAAACTGTAGCCGAAAATTGTAGGTCGTATTCTGTAAATTATTCGCTACGGTTCTAGACTAGACTAGAATTTGATGTATTTTCCTCAAGATTTTGAACCTAAATCGGCATTAAAAACCGATACAAGACAGTATAGAATATAGAGTGAAGCGTATTCCTTTTGTGATGTCAAAAACAGAAGATCTTTTGTCACTGGGAAATCGATGTCGGGCTGAGAGGAACTGTTCCATGTTCAAGTCAACCCAGCATGAAGAACATTACATAAAAATCATCAAGGCTTTTACGGCATAATTGCCCTTGCCAAATAGATTCTCTCGAGATCCTATATTTATTTACGTGACCTTTGACTTGAACGTTGAACCTCTCGGGTTTGACGATTGAAAAGCGTCTGTCGTCCCGGCATTGTTTCTCTCATCGTCTCTGTTGAGGACTGTTAGAAGTTTCTGATCGTTTCGGCTGCACAAAAGGACGGTGGCCGAACTGTCAACCGATCTTTATATATCAACACGTACCCTATATACCTTTAGATAAATGGTTTGATTTACAAGGCCTGTCTGTGTAAACCGTAAACCCGGACCTTTAATACTTGAAGAGGAGTGAAAGGCTTTGCTTAGCTGGCGATTTCTCCGTCTTTGAAAGCAATGGCGGTTTGAATGGAGTGGAGAAAGCAATTAGGATGAAAGATATTTTATTTTACTACGTATAAAATGTATATTTATAGGTATAGATTGTCTGTACTATAAGGCACGAGATACGGCATCCGTCCCCGTCATCAAAGAGATGGAAACGCAAAGGCTGACCTAATTTGATTTTGAGGAACATCCTCAACCCCCCTTGTGTTTCGTGCTTTGCAGATATTTCGGATTTAAGAGCTGAAGTTTACCCCACCCATATATAGCCCCATACTACTTGTCCTCCTTCCACAAAATAATATATCATCATGTTTAAAAATATGAATAGATCCCCGGAATAATAGACCCTGCTACCAAAATAGTTAAGGTTTTGGGGGATTTTGATTGAAATAAAATTCCCAGGGGGTTCTATTTCAGGACCTCGGCCTAACAGGATGTGGCTGCTTCTTGGAAAAATAGTTAAACATTTAAGAGTAGAGGTGGAGAAAGGTGAAGAAAGTTAGAGATGAGTTTTTCCAAGTATTGGAAGAAGCTGCTAATATTAGTTCAGAATCTAAGCATCTAGAATGATAGTTTGTGCTGAATTTAAAGTTTAAATTCCAAAACCAAGAAACTCACATACAAGAATAGTTACTTTTTTCTGTCTCTGCCAGTTCCATTTAAAATTTAAATATCAGTATCTATAATCATCCTCATCTCCATGTTTACTTTACCTTGAGCCGAGTTAAAATTTTCAGAGAACCTCCTCAACAGCTTTCCTGTTCCAAGCTTTAATCTCTGTCCACTTTAGCACTTGATTGTACGCCCTCCTACTCCTCTAGAACTATTATTCAGGTCTTGCTGGCAGGTTTGCAAAATCGTAGCTCATTTTTGACAAATGGTAGTAGGTGCAGACGGTATATCGGATATATTATAAAGATTGCACCTGTACCTCCCTCTCTATATAGTACAAAAGTAGGACAGAGAAAGGAGCTCAAAGTTCAGTTTCGAAAAATACAAAAGGACCGCAAAAGATGCAGGAACTTCTTCTTTTGATTGAAACCTCTTTCTATCCTTATCATCTTCATCTCCTCTTTTCTTATGATTTCATTTCCATCTCCCGTTTTTTTCGTGGAAATATGAGCGTTTCCAGGATAATCATCTCTAGACCATATAACATCACATGCGAGAAAGGCTGGGAATTTGATAAGATATTTTTTTATATGGGGAATTATTAAGAGGAAAAGTATGTAATGTAAGCTTTCCATTCATTAGACATTCTGGCAGCGTTTCCAGGTTCCTGTTTTTTTCTTCGTTGCAAAGGAGAAGATTCGATTGAAGATGCTGAAGATCCTGCAATTGATGCGGTCTCTGAAAGGGATTATCTTATCACGAATCATTTCATATAGGGAATCTCTCCTGCTTTCCCAGATCTAATATTGTAATGGCAACAGCCGACTGCCGCACCTGTGCATTCCACGGTTACATCGGCAGTATTTACGAGACCACCTCCAGAGTCATATTTATGTCATTCTGTACAATGTTACTATACCCCTCCAATACATCTACTTTGGGATATTGAAATTGAAACTTATGAGCTCCTTCTTCTTAATAATATCATTATTCCCGACCCGATTCAGTGCTTATGGGTCATGGCGACCCCGTCAACTGACGTTCGTGAGCTACTTAAAAAGCACGGGTTTATTCAGAGATTCTCAAGTAGACTGGAGAGGTACGAGGGAAAAAGAGAGTATTGATTTGACAATCGATTCTTTTTCTCAGGAAAATATTACTAAGTAACGAGGCCCAGTTACCAGTTAGTTCCTCTCGTCTAACATCTAATGCCGGCAGTGAGGAAAAATAGGTATAAATATATGAAACTTTTGTCATCGTAGCCACCCACGGTTCTGTCTCCATCATCTATGCATTTCTCCCGTTATAAGTACAAGGAGTTGCATTATTTAGGAGAAAGCAGTTTGTTCTTGTCGGAGAAAGTGGATCCGTTTCCCTTTTGGCTCAAGCCTGTTTAGAAAGGACACGTGGAGAATTATCGACTTTCTCCTCAAATCCATCGGGTTTTATTTGAGTGCGGTGCTTAATCTATCCCCTTAATCACGGACGGTGTGCCAGTGTCACGAATGCTAGAGGGAAATGGAGTTATATTTATAGCCCTCTCTGCATGTCATATCTCGAATCGGAAGGCCCATTGTTCTCCGTCAGAATTCAAAATATCTCTGGAACTACGGAGAAAGCGTTGGTATTCCTCCAGAAAGTTGTGCAAGATAGCTGCTGAAGTAAGTAAAAAAGATAAGTATAGTCTTATTAGAAGTCCTACGTCCTACGTAAGTCCTAATCCTCTCGACTCCTGACTCTATGAATGATTTGTCAGTTAGGAGTCAACTGCGTCAGTATCCTGTGGATCATCGTTATTCCACTGTGTTATTTCTTGGTGGACGACACCCACAAGGGCACAAGGGAACCTCTTGTCTTCTGATTCCTCCGGTGTTTTAGTCGGGTGTGGAATTGATTCTATATAAGCAATCAAAAATTTATTTCCCAGTTTTTGCTATCACTTAGAGGAATGTTCTGTCTTTTAAGAGTCTGTGTTTTTTTGCTATCTCTTTGGAGAGTTGTGACAGAAATAAGTGGGGAAAGTTGTTTTTAAGAGAAGTGAGACATGTGGACAGGTTCCATTGTGATTTTGTGATCTGGATGGAACTATTCTTTTCCATCTCTTCGGAACAGGAATCAAGCCTCAAAAGTCAGAAAGACAAAGGGAGACAACAAGCTGGAAGAATGAGACACGTAGCTCTTTGAAACAAAATACATAGTATAGAGAGGTGGCCTTTGCGATAACTGACTTTCAGACCGAAGTTAGTTACGTTTATTTAGGTAAATGCATTATATATACCATTAACCTTTAAATAAGTCCCCATCCCTAACGGTATATAAATACCCCGGAATAATACATCCCGTTCCCGACTCCCCATGGGGACTTATTCCGAGATTTCCAGTAGGACAAAGAGGCTTCGACAGAAGAGTCCAGATCCTAGATTCTAGAGGTTGTAGGTTGAGTTTGGCCGCAGTGGTCGATGTATGTAATTGAAGAGGACTTTCCCAGTCTACAGCGCTTTTCTATTCCATCTCGGCTAAGTCTCCTATACTTAACGAAGGAGGAGAGAATAGAGGACATGACAGAAATACTACAGGGAATTGTCCTCAAGCTTTGCCAGTCCGTGAGTCCTTTTCCAATCATCTTCATCGTCTCTCTAATAGTATTACATCCGGCTCGGCCCCTTCCTTTCAGATGACGGAGATGAGAGTTCATTCGGAATTGAAAAACTTGTGCACGGGCCATTGGTCCTGTGGCTCGTGCTCATTGTTAAAATAATAAATTCCGAGGTTTTTCCACGAGCTACGAGCATCTCGGAAAATAAGGAGTTAAAACGGAAGGGCTAGACACGTCATGACTTTATATTTTATATCCGAATCATGAATGAAAGAGGAAGAGAAGAGATCTATTTGACAAGATGATGATAGTGATTACACGAAGAGAAGGGAATAAGTTTTGGGCCTTAAGTCATCTATTATTTAGCTTGGAGCGATTGGAAGATTAAGATTTGGCTGCATTATATGTTGCAGTTCCAGATCCCAGACCTTTCGCTTTTTTCCAGGAATTTTGCGATGAATCTCCCGGAGATTGAGATTGTAGCGGTTTACCTATGCCTTGAGTAAGGGCAGGATTGGCTTGAAATATTAATGGAGTTATGGAAGAAGGCTCCTGGTCCCGACATTCTGGCCACAATCCATTAGATAATTATGTGGGCATTTGAGACAGCAATCCGTTCCAGCTTGTGTAGTCTCTGAGGTGTTGTTCCAGATTAGGTGGTTACGTCACAGTTAGAAATAGCAGTTGCAACTAACTGCAGGTATTTAAGCTGGATTCTGGAGCATTAATTAGCTAATTTCTAGATTATACTTTGAAAGTTAAAATGTTAGGATTTTAATTCTGTAATAAACTCATTATGCTCATGAAAGCCGTGAGAAAAAGGTTGCGAAAGTTCCCATTTCCTGATTTTCTACATTTTCTATCCCCAACTTATTATTTTTACTGCGTCGTTAAAACCAGTTGAGTCACCAGCAATAAAAAGTAAATAATTCACCGGTTCTCATTAATTTTTCTGCCAATCCTCACCTGTTCCCGAACTCTCCAACCACGAGTCAACCGTTCTCACAGAGAGACAGACAACAACTTATCCTATGGCATTGACATTGACGCGTCGAGAAATTTTGAAATGCGAGTCGATATTGGGAGTTTCGGATTTCAGCTAAATGAAACTGAAAGGGATATAGAGTCATGAGGTCGGTTTTTATTACCGATCTCATAGTAGTAATTGTTAAATTGGTAGAGTAAAAAAATCCAATTACAATTGTAGTTTTTGTTGAATAGGAGGGAATAATATCATCCTATTCATGCGTCACTCACATCTCTAAAAATGGTGTTGGGTGTTGGTGTTGTTTCTCATCTTACGATTTACTTACACTGATGCTGATGTATGTGGCCGTCTATGGTGGTGGTGGTGGTGGTGTGTAATGACAATTCCACGCTAAGTGAAGATGACACCTTCGTCTGAGAATAAGATAAGGAAAATACGGAGCTCGTAGAAGAACGTAAGAAAGAGACACGTGGGTGAACTTTTGGGTGACAGGGACAGCTAAAATAATCATTTTCTGTAAAAGGAATCTTTCCTTAATTCCATCATTCCGCTCCGTTGACTTTGACTTTGGCAACGGGCCGATGATGATGATGATGACTATTCTCAGTACAATGTATACCTACTCTTTCTTTCATCTGTTTTCTTCCCTATTTTTTGCATTTATTTACTTAAAAGAAGTAGGATTAATGATTAAAATAGCTAGAAAAAAAGGGAATCATCATGTCTCGAGATTGAGATCAGTGTTGGAATATATAATGCTTGGTAATTTATGATGGCAGTATTGAGGAAATTCGCATGCTTTTAGTACCAAAGTCCATATAGGCTATAGGCCATCAAGTACAAAAAATTCATAACAACGAACAAAGCCCATGTCATTAAATGTACTCGCATATTAATTTGGTTATTAAGATGTCATACAAGCTTGGGAATTTAGGTGTTTAAGTCATAAAATTAATTCTCTGTGATGTGTTCATTCCTGCACTATATCCCACGATGTAGGGTAGAACATTTTTTAATCTTTCTTTTGTTACATTAAAATATCTTACGATTAGATAAATGTAATAGACTTGTATTTCTCTCCAGATTGAGATCGGTGTTGGAATATCGAATAATTGCAGTAAATTCTTAAAATTCACCTGGTTTTAGTATACAGTAAAAGTCCATGTCATTGATGCATTCAAATAATATTAACTGAATGTCATATTTATAAGCTTAAAAGCTCAGGAATGTTTTATATTTAGTCATAAATCGATTGTCCATGATGATGTGTAAATTGCTGAACAGTCGATGGAGTTATTGACAAGGAATGATAATAAATTATCTGCTGGTGACTGATTGTGGTCTCAATTCAATACTCCCGATCCCCACTGCTATTTCACATTTGTTATACAATGAGATGGTATTTAGAATGTGGAATGCAACTTAAATTGTTATTGAAGAATAAATTAAGTTAAATTAAACCCATGGTAGGTAGTATGGGCATCGTTTTTTTGAAAATATCTTACGTTGCAAAAAGAAGCCCATAATTACAGTTGATTATACACAGGAGGACAGGCTGGAATGATGTTTTGAAATTTGATGATGTGTTGGTTTTAAAGGGTTTGTAGGTCTGTGTCTGTCCTGGTCTGCTGGAATGGAGGAAGCCAAACAGATTATATCATCTATATCAATATAGAGGATCCCACTCGATTTTATATTAAATGACGGGGATTGTGTGGATCGAGGTTAGGCAAGAGTAGTCAAATACTCGAGTTTCAAATAACAGTTTATGTTTGTGGATATTGATATGTTTAGGTTGGGTTGGCTCATCGGAATATCAAAGTTCCATCATATGTTATCAAACTCCATTGAAATTTGATAACTTATCCATTTTTTATTTATGCCTCTTGTGTCATAATATAATACAGAGCAAAAAATCATGTTTTGATGATAACTAGTAATTATGTATGCATCTGTCACTTAAAGTTATAACATACTTCTATCGGTTTGGCATGTGCTATAGCGGAGTCCACCGTCTTTTTGTAAAGAATTAGGTCACAAGGAGCTTGGAATTTAGAACAAAAGTGATTGTTTTGTGTAGTAATTAAATGTAAAAAATCATTCCGGAAGCCAAATCACATCATTATAACCGGATTTACTAAAAAAAAATGTAAGTTTCCGGGTTGTTTTTGATAAAATAATTGTCAATACTTGAGCCTGGAGTGCCGGCATGATGTAAATAAATTCAAAATTCAGCCGACATATTTTTCCTTGCTCTTTCAGAGCCAACTTTCTCTCTCGGGGAAAGTTCAGTTTGAAGCAAAAAAATAATGTGAAGTTGTACATATTGCAAGCAAAGTTTTCTGAGTACTTTTCTGTCCAAAGGAACTTTTATAGTTTCGTTGCCAATGTTTGGCATAAAAAAACGAATTATAACTCCCCTTATGTATGACAATATTAAAACGAGGCTTGTCCCAAGAGAATGGGAATATTTTGACTGAGGCAGGATGGTTTGGTGTGTATAATAGGGCCTCCTATTTTTTCACCTGGTTTGACAAAGTTTTTTTTTTATTATTTCTGACTCGCTTTGTACGGAGATAAAAAGTAGCTCGTACTTTCTATCTCAATCCCATCTTGTAAATAACCCGTCCAGCATATTCGACTTTTTAGATGATAAAGAACCTCAAAAACTTCCGTTTTTCACATGACCCATAAAAGGTGTCCTTCTTCAAATTGTGTTGTGAAAAAGTGAGTACGAAAAACAGTAATTTGATTGAATATTAAATTAACTACGAAAAAGTTCGTTACGTTACAACAATGCTTTAAAAGTGAAGGACAGGAGGATGCAAAATCCTTAACTCGTTATGTAATCTTGCTAGAATCTTCAATAATCCATAGCTTAACCTATTTTCTCAAGGAACTAGACTTACTTGGGTCAGGAGATAGTAGTTCGATTAGAGGAGGTTAAAATTGCATTGTAATCTGCATTTTGCCAATTTCCTCTGCATTTCCAATGGAATCTACAAGGTTTTGCCGATCGGGGCCGATCTAAATAGCTTTGTGACGTCCGTTTCGGACAAATAATGCATGGTAATCGGACCGTCTGGATTTATATCCATGAAACGAAGTGTTATTTGAAAATTCCTCAATTTTGCCGATAAAATTTTTGAAATTTTGAGACAAAGGTAAACAGTCTTCGTACAGGGCTGAATAGTAGCTTATTTTCTGAGTTATTGAAGACATCATAAAAATGTCGAACGAGACCTGAGGGCTTAGTCCATTTAATCCCCGTATTTCCAATGGATTTATTTGACAGAGGTTCGGGATAAAATGGGAGCAGAAAATCATGTCATTGAATTATTAATGGAAGGGAAATGGGCAGTGGAGTAGGAAATAGGTATTTGAACACTTGGACTGACGAAGGCCCTCCTCAATTATTTAAGACCCGTCGACTCGTGAACCATTTACATGGATCTTTACTTCACAGCTTAAGGCTCCTCTGTTGTGGCTCACCCAATTTCCTGTGGATAGAGATATAAAAAAACTGTTGTTGTTCATCCTTGTACCTCTGGTATTTTTTACCTTTACTTCCACTGCGGATGCAAGGTTAGAGATACAGTGTAAGAATTTGGTAAGAAACCCAGATTAGAAATTTCGAAATGCTGGGGAAAGATGTTGAAATCCTAAAAAACACGTAAAATTGGATCTACGTAATTTCTTTCCTGGCTTTCGACTCTCGAGTAGTGAGATGATATAAAAGTCTTGGTTTTATAAATTGTTTATACTTTCCGTTCCAGACAGGGTGCAGTTATGTCAGAGTAGGTATGAGATATAGAGACGCTTTATTTATCAAAGGAAATGGAACATCATCTAAGAGAACAGGTTTTAGGAGTTTACAACTCTGGTGAAATGATGCGTAGTACAAGAGTTTCATTGAAGACATTTTGAGGATCAATATAGTATGTGTTGAAATTGTGAAATTTTTAATTTTTTGACAACAGTCTAAGTAATTTCGAAACTGAAGGGAATTGCCTACAAGCAGATACTGAACAAAGGATTGTGTTACCTGTTAATGGTTAATTTAAAAAAAATAAGCACGATTTTTCTTATTGAACTCGTAGTATGCGAATAAGAATTTAATTTTTTTTAACGGAGAACTTTTTGAAGGACAATTAAAAGTTATTTACTTTAGTGCAATCCAAATCTGATTAGTTTATCGTGACTTTCAAATTTTGATGACTTTGTTTACTATTAAAATAATTAAATTATTATAATAATAATTATCATTAAAAAAAACCGTAGGCGTCCCATAGTTTCATTGATGACATTTGAGCAGAACTTGTGAAATTTTTAATATTTTGCGAACATTCTGTCATATTTACTTTTAAAATTGCTAGAAATCCTCTAGCAGATTCGTCCTTGTCTTGTTAGTGAAAGGTCCTTGAGTTTTGAGAAGGGTGGCAAGTTCTTAACTAATTGGATCGAATTGGTTGACTTTGTGAAGTTGAATGGATACAGAGTCACGGAGAGAACTCAGAATTGGGCTGAGAGAGTGAACAGATCCTGCAATTAATTAAAAATAACTTTTATACCACACCTGACTTTTTATCGGGAAGAACTAGGCTTCTTACAACTTCAGTAGGTAAACTTATAAATTGGGGAGATGCATGTCTCCACATTAGACGTGAAAAATTAAAATCCCTGAAATGTAATGCCCAAGTCTGGGATCTGGAACTGATGTAAATGTAAATAAACTTTCTCCGGTTCCAAACATTTCAAATATTTTAAATGGCTTCAGGACAGTCCCCCACTGTTCCGAAATCGTAATTTTAAGAAATTAAGGGATTTTATATCTAACGACATGACGATACGTGACTTACGTGAGTGGAAACATCATGCAAGAAGCTACGAGATTATCGTAAGCTAAACAAAGTTCAGAATTTCTGAGAACTAGGAAAATGAACATCAGGGAAACCACAATCCAACCCGATAAAAGGAGTCGGATCTTAAAATTTACTTAAAACAGGGGATTCGCAAACGAAGTTCTGTGTGAATTTCGAATTGAATCCCAGAACGGAAGCCTCCTCTGCCCTGAGGAGGTCTGTTTTTGTAGATTTGTAAAACAACACGACTCGGCTCAAGTTAGTTGTTAGTAGTGGTCTTGGAATTGGAATTACTCTCGTGGTTATTACACAGAAAGGCCTAAGCTAGAAAGAGGAAAATTTCAGGCTTAATTAAGCCTGTTTTCTGGTTTATTTGGTTGGTTTTACAGGGACTTTAAGGACTGTTGGACTTGTTTAAGTAGTTGAGAGTTGATTTCTAGCATTTAAACTACCGGGTGAAGTGAATCGATATCATGTTATGCTGCTATATATATTATACCACTACTACACCAGCATTAACTGTAAAAGCTGAGCACGTACGTGTATGACGCTCCAATTTGTTCCTCTTGTAATTACGGCTCTCTCCTGTAACTCTACCTCTGTAAAGTAAGCCTGATTGTGAGTTACGTCCTGCTTTCTCAGCACTTTCTCTCCTACTTCCCAAATTTCAAACCCAAACGAATGGCTAGAAAAGTACTTCTGGGCAGTTCTAATGTAAACTTAATGCCGGCTCGAGTTGTTTCGCGGAAATAAAGGTAAAGAACAGTTTAGACCTGGCCCATCCGAACGCTATCTCTATTTCTGCGGTTCGTAACAAATGGGAAAGGGTATAGGTTAAGGGTAATTGGTTAATTGGTTAACCTGGTTCACCTGGCTGGAATTTAGAGTCCTAATTAAAACCATGCATCAACGGCCCTGACGTATTGATTAACCCATCCAAAGTAATGCACCCGCAGTACGCAAATCCTCTCAAGGTTGGCCCAGCCTCGCCTGATAAGGTTACAGAGTTGACAGGGGGAACCGTTAAGTAAAGATCATTACGTCAAATGCACACTTTCGTTTAACTCATTAACTCTTCTCGGTGTCCTCTCTCATTTGTATTCCACCACTGGATTGGCAAATGCAGTATTCAAGTGCTGAGTAATCATTTGGATGAAAGAGGGGAACGTGACATTGGTGTAAATTGTTGTGGCCGGAGGTTTATAAATAAAGCCCTTGGGGAGATATTTTTGGAATTCTTGGATGATGGGGTGGGGACTTATTTCGGGGGAAAAACTGTTTTAATTAAAGGCGAGTTATTTATGGTTAACTTAAAGGAATGAAGTGAATCATGAGTTCAAATGAATCAAGATGATCTAGATTCAAAGAAGAGGGGTTATATCTGTTAAAATGTGTTGGGATGAAGATGAACGGATGCTTGCATCCCTGTACCTATACATCTTAATAACTTTGAGGTTTAAAAATAGAACGGAGTTCCCAACTGTTTGGAAGAGTCATCTCATTATACAGTTCTAGTTTCTAATGGTTCGGTCTGCTCTAGCCTCGTAGTCAGTGTCTTTTGAAGGCAAAGCAGGTACCGGTGTCATCTGCTTTACATAATTGATGCAGCAGATCATCCACAATCCTCCAAGTCAGTACTGTTTATAGATGAGGATTCCTCCTATCCCTTTCCTTGAGAGCTTGGCTCCTCCAGGAAAATGTAAATTCGGGTTGTTATTGAACAACAAACTGAGACGGTGTCGTGTCTGGAGTCGAATGCCGACTCTGTCTCCTCGAATGAATATTTCAAATTAAAATCGGTTATGAGTTTCAAAGTCTCGTTGCATCGTAACGTATTTCTGTATCTCGATTCAATCGATTTAATAATAAAATCGTATGCCTATTTTCGATACTTTACCTTGTTTAGATATTCAAAAATAATGCGTAATACTGGGACGAAAATTTCCAGACACGACACGGAAGATGTTTATCTCACTTTTTTTTAAGATGTAGCAAAGAAGTAGTAGAAGTGTGAAGTCTGATTGTTACATTTCGTTTTGTATGTTAATAGGAATATTAGCACCTGAGAAGGTGAGAAGAGGAATTGGGATGGAGGAGATTATCGATTTTTGGCTATCGGGGAAGAAGTCTCGTAGGTTTAGAACATGAATAGAGTACGTACCGTACTTACTGGTTTAATCGCTCCTGGGGAGTTATTTAAAAAATTAGGAAGGTTTACATTGGAAGGTGGGGAGTTATTTCGGGGGCTTAAAGCAGAAAATCCAGTACGTTTACCATAACATCTCCAAGAAAGAAAGTCGATTTATATCGTATCGTTTCTTTTGTGCCAATCTGCAGGAGCCAGCATGTAGAAGGTAGTAGGGCATATGGTAATTTGTCCTTTGTAGCTATTCATGTTAAATGAGGTGTGAAAAATATGTGGTCGTGTGTGTGTTTGATAACGAGGATGTGAGTTGCTCTGTATATGTGTGCCATTTTACTTTTTACTACACATTTACAGAAGCACGTTCAGTATTAAAATTAAATACAGGGAGTCCTCTTTATTGAGGAGCAGTTGGAAAAAACCCTGTAAAAACGTCAATAACTTGAGTGTAGCTCTTGCATCTCAAAAATCGAGATCATTTTTCCCCACCGATTTTTTGGGATCGTTTCGGAAGATCCTCTACTGTATCCGATATTATGGTGGTAGTTTAGCATGTAGTTTAGGGAAGTTGTAAAACAGTGGTGCAGAATAGTTTTATTCCTCCGTTTATTTTCAAAGGAGTTTATTACTATTATCCTTGACGTCAGTTAGCTCTCTGGGAATAGTTCCCTCTTTCATGTTGATGTTCCTTGGTTTTTTTGGTCCATGCTGAAAAGTCGTCCTGGTTCGATATGTTGATATTCCTGTCAGTAGCTTAGATATTTCAAACGGTTAGATATAGGGAGGAAATTTAGGTAATTTCAGATGGTTCTGTTTTGTAGAATGTAATTTGGAATCGGCTGTGGTTTTTACGGTTTCGTTTTTTGTGCCTTCAACATAACAGCTACATTTGCGTACTATAAATGTAAGCCTAGAATATTTACAGTTTCCGAATGGTACATGGATAATAAAAATATGGTATGGTTTCTTTATATCATAACTTCCTTATCCTCTAGCCATAATTTAGCCATATCAGTTTAGCGAGTAATTGATTTTGGAAGTGTGAATACGGTATTTATTTTCAGGATGTAGTGTGAGTGTGGCAATCGGCATAAGGGAATCGCTCGTAGTGTTTATTATCCGTAGGTCTATATGGCGGTCCGGATGTTTTTGATGGGTTTTTGCTTTAACTCTAATTAAATTAAATTGAATTACGAGGATCGTTATCAATAATCGTAATTCCTAAAGGTTGTGGGATAATAGATTAAAGAACTGTGTGCAAGATTGGCCTTTATACTTTAGATTGTTGCACGTTGTTACATATAGGGATTGCTACACTCCGTGGTAAATGAATAGAAATGTAAAATGTAGGAAGAGTTGGAATTGTTCCAGGATCCTGTTGCGGTTATTTGTGGTGTATATTGGCTTTATAGTTCTAGATTTAAGATTCCAGAAGCTTTTCTCAGTCATTCCTCTAAATTCCATATACTTGTTTGCCTTTTCCGGTTTGTTTTGTTAGGATGACCCGGTTGTAGTCGGTATTCCTACTGGAAGAAACTCTTGTCTTTACTGGAAAAGCTACACAATTCTGAGTATTTACCAGGTCCATTAGCCCACACATCGTAAGAAGTTAGGGATGGACGGTTGGAGAAATCTGTTAAGTTAAGAAAGACACATGAGAAAGTTCTTAACCTTCCGAGAATCAAAATCGGTTCTACATGAACGACTCATTGCGAGGCAGGGGATCCCGTCTTCCTGGGATTTAAGTTTCGTTCATTGTCAATCTTCATTTCACAGTTGTCAGTGTCAAGCCTGTCTATCTGTTTGTTCTTTCTAAGACTCAAGTCATTCGGTAAGAATTCGAGTGGGCAGGATAAGGATAGCATAGCTGGGCTTGAATGTAGGTGGTTTAGTAATAGTTATGTACTGTCGAAGTCGAATGAAGAGGAATGTCGATATAGAATGGAATTTAAAGCACAAAGAATTTTTCATTCTCAATCCGAGTTTAAATAAAAATAAGAGAAAGTTTTGTTTTGTGCCGGGGAAAGTCATTTATGTTTGCAGGATTTTTTTCTTCGTAAAATTCGGGATTTTATGGATTGGAAATAGGAGCCTTTTGTATACAGTGGGATCCTCGTTATAAAATGTTGAATATCTGAATACGGACTCTAAACTAATTAGGCTGGCCTTGGGCGAATTTTGTTTTTCATACGCTCAGCTTATTATTCATCACCTCCATCAACGGAGATGATTTTAATCTGACGGCGGAGAGTAACATGGTTGAAGCGTAGGCGTTCGGCTCCATTGAAGTCGCTGTAGGTGGACAAAGAGGAATATGTAAATCTGGTCATGGAAACTGACTATAAAAAATTCCGAACTTTTACATAATTTCCGAACATCCGGATGAATTCCGTTTTTGAAGGGCAGTGTCTAGTTTTTAGTAGCATAGCATAAGGATGATTTGATTACCAGTTCCCTACTCCGTTTGTTTTGTAATCCTAGTCCTAAATTTCCAGTAGCACTCTGCTCTGGTTGGTAGAAGCCTTGTTGACTTGTGTATCATGTTTCAACTTTCCATACGATCCGGTTTCTAAATCCATTCTGTTGTCTTTAATTCCAGAACAGTCGGAAAAGTCCCATGCCGGAGGACTGAAGGATACAGTTCTAGCTCTTACTACCCCGTCATCTGAATCCCTACCTGCAACTGCCGAAACCAGTATCCGATCCCGAAAAAGATGGAGAACCGTCCCCGATACCGAGTGCCGGACGAACTGAGGGAAACGCTCCTGGACTTTACCATCGCCTACTTGCTAGAGAGGCCGACGAATTTGTCGGAATTTGGACTGAACTTCTTCCAGCGGATGAAGGCGGAGAGGGAGGGACATGGGGGCAGCCCGGAAGTGGCCCTCAACGGTGGAAACGACGGGAACGACGTGGAAGGTAAAAGGCTTGTTTTGGACGATACGGTTTCAGACTGGATTCTGACCTTCTCTACCGTCTACATGACGATTCCCGAGAAGCCGGATATTGTTGACTTTGGCATAGACTACTGCTCTAATCTCATCTCATCTCCCGCATGAGGAGATCACTTCCGGAAAATCGGAGTAGAGGAGAGATGGATAGGCAGAACAGATGCACGGTAGAGAGCAAAGGATTATTTTAAACCGGACGAGAGATAGGGGATAGGGCTAAGAGCTTGCTTTTAAAGTGCTTTAAATTTTTGCAAACTTATACAAACTGCTTTGGATTTTAGAAAATTAAAATTCCTAGTTTACTACTACTACTACCAAAGTACTACCAACCACTGCGTAAAAGCTTGTTTTTATTCCATGGATTTGAAAGTCAGATCAACGAAGAGTCGTTTTGTAAGAGCTTCTTAAAAAAGCTTTCCTTTGTGTTTTTCTTTGGGTTTCAACGATTTGTCTAGAAAACGTAAACGTCTCAAACGTCAAACGTCGAATTGTACAGATCGGGAACAATTGATCTAGAATCAGCAAATCTTCGTATTTTTCTTCAATTTCAATAGAATCTCGGGATCTATTCCCTCATGGGGATACGTATGTCCGTCCCAGACGTGTTTTCGAAAGCGCTTGATTGGCACGGACAGGTACTCACACCTTATCCATTACACGGATCGTTAGAGTTCGATGCAGTAAGTACGGTCCTTTAGGACAGACAGTAGTCCCAATTGATGATATGCTATCCTCAGTAGGGACTCCTTATGGCTTTCGTTTATAGCCATAAGCAGTAAAGTTATGTGGAGTAACAGCTCGTTAACAGGCTGGAAATGGAGCCTTGAGCGTTTATCTTAACGTAAAGGTTTACTACAAGCCCATAAAATGGTTAGCCAGTGCGGTTGAGGCATATACATGTATATATCTATCTGCCCTTTGTACTTTAATACCAATAAAATGTTCTTCATATAATAGCCGTGCAGAATATATAAAATAACTAAGGCCGTTGGTATATAATCTAATCTACGTAGGCGGTGGTGGTGGACGTCGTGGAAGCGGGCAAAATCCATACCCGGGTCCCAGTCCACAAATTCCTCCGGGTGTCAGTCCTGCCGAAATCACACAGATTGCAGATTCCGCCGTTAGAAACGGCTTCGATGATGCACATATCAAACTTCGGGATGGGACCAGATAAACTCTTACTTTTACAAGACCAAATTACGAATTATGGGACTTAATTCAGAATAAGATAGTAACTAGACAATATAAAGTATATATGCGATAAGCCTCATATTACTGTACGACTTAATGATCTCGTTGCCTCGAAAATTAAAACCGTTTCCCCAACTCATCCCCAAATGAGGCTGGAAACTGGAGATTGATATTCTGCCAACGTACCGTTTATTAAAATTTTTACAACCGGCTAGACTCATTATGGAATTAATGCATCCTCGTTTAAGAACAGGAACCCCGTATAATTGGATTTATTGAAAAAGGCTAGATTTTTAAAGTTCCTAAATATCTTACTCATAAATAATCATTAATAACCACCAGAAGTACCTCCTTCACAATTCCATAAATAACCTTTCAAGTCTGAAAAAAATCCTTCAAGGATATCCTTAACTCAACAAGTCGTTAACCATATCTCTCCAACCTCTTCTGAGAATTCCAACTTGAAGGATCCTTGTAATTTGTCTCAAAAGTTAAACTTTGATTGAATCAAACTCCACCAGTCCCGAAAGGTAATTGGGGCTTACGATTCCCCAGATTACTGTCAATTCCAGCCCAGAAGATGATGATACGTAGAGGATGATCCTATAGATGTGGGAGAAGTATTACCATATTTTGACATTTCCGACAACAAGGATTAGCAACAGGGGATAAAGAAACGGTCGGAGAATAATTTCCATCCATTTCTAATGCCATTTCCACTGTCGTCTCTAATATAATAATCTGTCGAGAATTAGATTGGAACTCAAGACCCGAAATCCGGCAGTGGAATATTTGGAATTCAAATGTCAAGCCTCCGAAATTACGGAACTTCCAGCGTCTGCTGGAAATGAATTCTGGCATCCTTCGGTTTTTTGGGTGAAAGGAGGAGAGGGCTGACTCTTTTTCGGCTCTGTATTTTATTTGTATGACAAAAAGCAGTCTCATTTTATTGTCAGGAAGCGGAAGGATATCATCAGGGGATGTCATGTCAAGTTCCGCGAATTTCTCTGAGCTGATAGTCCCTTTGCCTTATCCTTCACTCCATACCACACGACAGAAGTTAGAGGATAGATTACATCGAGTTATAGCTTTATTTGCTCCTTTCTCCCTCCGACGAATAATATTGATGATATATTATACGAACTGACTCTGTGTTGAAGTATAAGGAAGGGCTGGGAGAGAAAGTCACGTAGTCCATAACACAGGCACACTACTGCTGCAGAGGATTTCGCTAATAACAAGCTCAACGAGTAAAATGCTTTTGTGGGAAAGCACGGAGCCAGTGTGCCACTGGTGGGTCCTCGGTACGAACCGTTCTTCTGTTGACTCAAAAGTTAACCGCTTTCTCTAGTTGCTTTTGTATTTAAAATCCAGCGAAACTCAACATCTCGGCTCTAGTTTAATAAGGAAAATCGGGTCGGTTGGACTTGGAGCGGGAGGAGAGGGCTTTAGGATCGGAGAAAGTTATTTGCTTTCTCTTTTGCAAATCCCTGGCTCCTCTCAGCTTTCTCCGGATTTCCCACTCAATTCTGAATCGTATCAACTTTTGGAAAGTTTTGGAATACCTGGATTCAGGCGTATCGGAGGATAAATTCCGGAATTAATTATACCACCAGAGAGCGGACGTTTATCTGTAATTTTTAATTTCTTAAGTACTGGGACGATCAAAGGGTTGGTAATGATCACTTTACTCCGGCCTAATTTCCTAGTGATCTTGTGATACACAAAATATACTAACCACGAGGCTTACTTTGCGATCTACAACCCGCAGAATCTATAAATTGATTCCTGAATTGTGATCCTCTGGAGAAAGTGCACAATAGACTGTAGAGGGTAAAGGGCTCCTCATCCATGTCATCCACGTCGTCGTGTCATCCAATCAGGAGATTGATCTTACAGAGCTTTATTTGTTAAAGGATATGTCGGATGTTGGACGATGAAAAGGAGCATCCCGGCACGTTTATTTAATTGCTCTCAACCTCTCAGTGATAGATTGTTCACCGAGAAGTTGGTACTTTTCTATTTTCCTTCGGCCTTCAGCTTCGTTTAATATCTCCTACAAATTACATACAAGACGAGGTCCGAAACCTCCAGCTTACGATTCAGGCAGGGTCGGAATCAAGATGGTCTGATCCTGAGGAAAAAACCGGTGGTGGTGGTGGTTCTGGTGACGACAAACAGTGTTTGCTCGCCTAATGTCTGACGGATTTCTCCTACGGATGTCTTTGGGTATACTTGTTCCTCATCCATTGTATTTTCCTCATTATTATTACATATAACGTCCATTAGCAGGAATCTTTACACTCCTCAAGGAACAAAAACTTGTGGAGAGAAAGGGATGTAAAATGATTGTTCTCAGTCCTTCGTCGAGTCCGGAAAACAGTGGAAGCCTGCCTGTCCTGCCCCCAAGGACAGAGACAAAGTAGATAGATCATGTCGAGTCACTTAATTCAGTCCTCTCTGGTCGACTAGAATCTAAAGAAAAATCCTACTTGGCCTATTTAAGTTGAGTATTCAGATGGAGTCTTCTTATTTCACTGCAGCTTACTATAGCTTTTCCCCAGTCCAAGTCCAACCGTCCAGTCTCTGACAGAGTATTAAATTGTATCCACTCAATTAGATTGTAGAATTATATATCAGCGGCGGAAGAAAGTTGGGAAAGAAGAAGAAGACGACTGCTGGGAAATTGAATTAACTTTGTCGTCAGGCATTGACGAAAGCTTTGACAAGGGGAATAGGATGGGAACGGGAATTTGTATTGATTTTCTAAAAAATAAATGTATGTACTTAGGGACCGCCGTCATGCATATATTACTTGCTAGCTTCTATAGTTAAATAGTCAATCGCTATTGGATTCTCACTGAATGACGGATCTTCCGGCTCTATAGAATATTGTCATTGTCTAGAGGAGGATGCATGGAGACATATTTAAGAGCTACCGTGGAACCAGATTTTATGCTGGAAGTGTTTTAGTGACTGATTGCCTCTCCTTGGAACCGTTTATTCCAAGACTCTTCTCTCTCTAGGTTTACCTACTTCCTTGCTGGTAAATATCCGCTTTTTCTGAGTCTTCCTGAGTGTTTCCCTTCTTAATTAGTTACTTCACTTCAAAGCCCAAGGACTTGAATATTGAAAGTATCATCGAAACCATCGGATACTTGGGAGAGTGAGTGTGAGAGTGGAACATGGAACATCTCGTCCAACAAGTCTTGTAGGCAATCTGCATGTGACACGAGGACAATAATTGGAAGAACCTAACTAACTATCAAGAGCAGCCTAACCTACATATATGGATTACAAGCTGCTAACTACTTTATTTGGATGTAGGCCGAGTTAGATGATGTAGTAGTGGGTTTTTTGGATAGCTATTTTGTGGCTGGAACTCATTACAGGAGAGGAGACTAGATTCTAGATTCTAGAAGACGAGACAAGGCCCTATATGCATATCTGTCGTTGGCTGTAGGCGTTACTTTGTTGCCATTGCGTTGTCAGTCCGTTTAGAGTTTGTAGTAGATGTGATGTGGAAGTGACAAAAAATCAATCCTTTGTCACTTGAGCCACAAGCTAATCAAGACTTCATAATGCTGTATAAAATAGGTAACTCGCTGCCTATTCAACATTTCAAAGGCCCGTGTTGCCTCGTTCCCTGTTGCTTCATCACTGGGTTCGATATGAATCTGCAGCCTTTTACTATAGAGACGAGGGAACGTAATTAAAGGCTGATGAGGACGATGATGGCGATGGTGCTGGTGATGGCAACCGTATAAAAGGGATGGCACACTTTCTATAAGGGAGTGAATTATCTAAATAAGTGATCAGTACTTTGTAGCACATCGTCTTGAAAGGTAGGGTTTTTCTGCAAATAGCCGTCGGCACCACAGCATCCATAAAGTCCATATCGTGACTCGGATGGGCTAATCTAGCAATACTATCGATCATCAAGTCAACCTATAATACTCTGTAATTGTAGTAGTATTTCTCGAAAGACGACCAACGCTGATCCCAGTTCGTTTAAGCACGCTACGAAAGACGGGTTGATTTACGACTTTTGCGAAGAATCCAGATAGATTGGTCTAGTTTCTTGAGAATCGGGATCACGAATTCGAGGAGCCTAGACTCTCTAGAAATCATACCGGCTGCAGACAAATGGTCCTCTTCTTCTAAGGCTATTAATTTTGAGCTAGAATTGAGGGCTTTCACTTCCGACTCTGGGGTTAGGAAGATAAGAACTGCTACAAGTGGTTCTGTATATCTATTCAATAGTTTGTGGTTTTGAAACTCTGTAAAAGTAAAGGGAATAGCAAAATTTGACGAGAGTTTGCGAGAAGAGGTTGGGTCAGGCTAGATAAGGGCTCTGGAAAGTAAAACGGCGTCTTTCTCTCTTTACTTGCCACATTAATACGTATATAAAATAGGAAGCCTCATCGTGTGAACTCTAGGAATCTTACAAAACATCTTGGAGGAGGAAGATCCGGATTTTTGAGATCCGTCGGACGTAGGAAACGAAACTACGTACGTAGCCCACTGTAGTAAACTCATCGATTTTTTAAGGAAGAAGTTTAGGGAAGAAAGATAGATATTAGCCGCACGGGGTCATAATCATTACGATCGAAATTGGAGATCTCTTCCACTTGAACGGAATACGGCTCCAAATTCCAAGGCTTGTGTGCAAATTATTTATATCATATTTATACAACAAGTCTAAAAGCTATTGTTTTACTACCTCGTATAAGGATCTCAGGTTTTAAGGAGTCGGCAGTCTTAGCACCGAGCAGTTTAAGACTATTTACGTTTTTCTCATTTTTACTTCTGCTCCTGGCTTGAAGTAAAAAGGGGTAAGGCGTATATGTACTTATATGGATTAAGAAATATAAGGCCATTATAATAATAATCAAATAAAAAGAAGATTCGGCTGAATCTCGTAGATTGTAGCCCTTTTGCAGTTGATAGCTGGATGGAATAATTGTAGCCGAACATGTAAGGAGGTTTTCAATTCAATCTCATCTTCTTCATGATGCAAAACCAAAGTAGTCCTCTAAAAAGAAGGTGAAACTAGTCCAAGACGACGACGGGTATATAGCTCTGTTTTGGCTTTAAGGTCTGAAGGTAGTAGCTCAGACTTACGTGGGATCTTCTCGTTAATAACGAACCAGAACGGATAGTTTAATAGAATCTTGGAGGAGTTTTATAAGAAGTTGCTGCGGTTTTGAACCTGATCCTGCCATCCTATCATATCATCCTCATCTTTGTCGACACGAATCCAAGCTTATAAGTTGACTCTCGAAACGATCATCTCTGTCGTGAGGGAAGGGTTGAAGCCACACTACTAAGACCCCGTTGGTATTGTCCACAGCAACAGTTGAGAATGCTGAACTGAGGTGTGAGAATCATACTTAAACTGAAAGCCATTCTTCTCTGTGTCTTGACAAAGTTAGTATAAGTTTGTACTCAGGTGTTGAGTTGTTGAGCTGATTAATTCCCAGCCGAATTTCTAAGGATCGAATTTCCCGATCCCCAACCTGAACCTCCGGTGAAGCTGACATTTGGTTACAATTCTATAGTGAATTATTGTTATTCCGAATTTCGGGTTGACTTGTGTCATTCTTCATTTTCTTAAGGAACGGGATTCGGCTTGTAGTTCCTGACAAGAGAGGAAACAGGTCCACGAACCTTGAAAGTTCTTGGCTCTCTCAATATAATACAGTCCCTGTTGACAGTTTTGGTGATTCCGACGACTGGCTCCTGAGCATTCTGTTCCAAAGTTCGTCATCGTCAAGAAGGCATATAAATACTTGCTTATTATTCACCTCTTCCGAGTCGAACAGTTTCGAGTTCGAAATAATAATGAAGACGTTGTTGGAGTGTTTGGAACTGAAATCGGAAAACTGAGCTGTTTAGAGTTTAGGAATATTTAAGTGTGAAAGAGTTCCTCATATCCAGGAGTAAGCAATTAAGGTGATTGCTAGAGGCTTCAGGATAAATACAGTTTTCGTAAAGTTGGGAAACGTGTCAGGGTTCCAGTTATCTCGATCTCACCAACAAGGGCCAACAGATTCTTAAATTCACGACAGGGTTTAAGGAAATTATATACGTCAGTTTCGGTTAACGAATAGAAAAGTGCAGACCTCGTCGTCGGCATCGGCTTCTAGACTTCGTGACTTGAACGAGTGTAAAAAAAGTACTAGAAGAGTGCATTACTTTTTCGAAGAAAACTCATTTTTTAGCCCGTTCTCGATCGATTTTAATTCCTCCGACTTGTGGTAAAAAGGAGGTGTTGACGAACGGGGTTTTTGTACTTTTTATTCCTTGCTCCTTGACTGTGTTGGTTTAATCCGCAAAGGATTTCAGACTCCTTAATGGTTATTGAAGATCCTACGATGCTTTCATCTCGTTCCAACTCGGATGGAGCAGAGTGCCAAGGTATTTTACAGTTTTAAATTATCAATTGCTACTTACCTGTATCAATGTATCTTTAGCTCCTGAATATCTTTGAAGTATTACTTGAGCTAGGATATAGGATCTTAGATATTGGCATTGAAGAATAAACCGTTACAAACGCACATCATAAAAGGGTGAAACCACACGAAAAATACGCCAAATTACACTCAACATCGTTACCCGTCACATGAGAGTCGTTTTCTTAAAGATTCTCACATTCCCCCAACCATAGAGTAAAATTATATACCTCGTTGAACAACTCTAGACCCAACCATCTCAATGATACAGTACACATCTAGGGTTGCTATTTAAAAAAAACTGTGACCCTTGACCGTACCCGCTTGACCTTTGACCTGCACGGTCCACAAACGAACTCAGCCTCCGCTGGAAGGTCATGAATGGTTTCCCGAAAAAAGAATTTTAAAATATTCAACCTTTCGAGAGTTATGCTGCGAACGGACAGACAGACAGACAGACAGACAGACAGACAGACAGACAGACAAAGTAAAAACATTAAAGGGTTTCACCCTTTAATAAAGCAGGATGCAAGTAAATCTAAAGGGTGTTTGGCCCTAAACTTGATCTCTTATTCGTTTATATCTCAAAAACGTCTGAATAGAATATAAAGATTTAGTGCTAATTAGGGCTTATTTTAAAGCTAAAAGTCCAAATAAAAAATGCATCCAATATATTTTTTCTATCATAATTGCAGGTCATCAAACAAACTAGCTTTGAAAGTCTGTAATTTCATGATGGTTGTTGGTGGTATACATCTACAACTCGCATTTTAGCAATAAAAGTGAGCCTTGTCCCCACATGGCTTAAAGATAAATACAAATAAGGACACACTAAAGAAAGGGATCTTCTTAACAGATTCTTAATCCTGAAGATCCCGTAATTCTGACAGCAGTTCATCAACCCATCATATCATCTTCTAACACCACCGGCTTCATTTAGATCCCATGCTTTATAATTCCCCTTATGGATGAGCTGATAATTTATAAGATTACAACATTGTGAAATATAGGAAGAGTATATAGCTGGATCCCCCCTTTTCCATGCAGATCTTACACAGTAAATAACAATATAAATGATATTTAATGAATCAACATGCGATGTGTGTTTTCTGATATGCAACCATGGTTCTAAAAAGCACACTTGGCTGGTTTTCCTTCAGTCCAACTTGCTTATAAATTCTTCTTCTATTCCGCCACGGTACTAACTAAACCAACCTTCAGCTAAGCGAAAGTACTACTGCTTCTAGAGCTTTTTATGGTTTTTGCTTAGCTTATGAACCCAATGCTTCCAGCGATACAGCAACTACTTGCCTTGGATTTTGCATCTTCCATCCCGACTTTTGCCATCAAGGAGTTGTTGGTTAGCTTAATGAAGGAGGCATGTTTCTATTAGTTAAGGAAGCATTAAGTTAGGATATATTAGACGGGGAATTAGGATTGATGTCGTCAGTCGTAAAGAGGCTTGGAAATGGATACGTGGTGAATTCCGCTCTCCAGTAGCAGAAACATAATATACAGAGAGAGAGTAGAGCTCTATATTTCATAGGAACATTATTTTAATCGATATTCCACGAGAAGCTTTCACTTTTTACTGGAGAATTGAAACCGTACTCTCTGGTTGGTGTTGAGACGGGAGTAGTGTGGGTTTTATTTCCAGCTTCTTCTTGGAAAGTATTTTAATTATATTTAGCAGATGGGAATATGCGGTTTGAAAGGGATGGAGGGAGTAAACCCCCCAGGTGGGTACATATTTAATATCACGGCCTATTTCCTTACTCTCTCGGATCAATTTCTCAGAATTTAGGGGGAAAAGAAACTTTTTTTCCTCGACTAGATTAATCTTTAATAGATTTTCCTTTGTTTTAAGGAATTAGAGGACGGGATTTTATTAGAGAATATATATAATAAGTTGGGTCGGGTCTTTTGAGAGGATTTCGCAGGATTGGGAATGATTTTGGGAATTTGTCATGACGTTAGAGTCACAGAAAAGATTAGATGTCAGAGTCGAGTGAAAATTATTTTTTGCCTTAAGGCGACAATCATAAGAAAACAATTTTAATTGTGATTATAATTACTAAAGGTAGTTTTTTTCTCTTGTAATTTACAGATACAGAGCCTGAGCAGGCTCCTCCCGTCAGAAATGTTGGCCGAAGGAAGTCCGTTTTTGCAGAAGCTTATAATCCGGAAGAAGACGAGGATGATAAGCCATCGGTGAGTTGATAAAAATCCCGAAAAATAAATCTCTTCCGTTTTGTATCCCTTGCGACTAAGGGAAGTAGTCTGAGGTTGCACAGCATGTGACCCTGTCTACTGTCTACATGTCTATGTCTTGGGGCAGTAGAAATTGTTTAAATAAACTCTGTATAAATATTGTTATATATTTGTATAGGGACCCTCAGTAGGGGTTACGAGAAGAGATCGTGAAAATGTAGTAAATTCGGATTCGAATGTATTTTCTTTGTATGGTTACAGGTGGTTCATCCGAAATCAGACAGTCAGCGTTCTCGTCTTGCGGAAGCCGTAAAGCATATCTTACTTTTCCGGTCTTTGGATGCGGTAAGTGTGTTTGACTAGACCTTCCCTCCAACTCATTCATCATTCATGATCTCTTGGAGGGGGACGTGCAAAAATCCCGTTCTGTTAGAGTCAAGGGGGTGTGGTCGAATTTTTATACGCTGGGAGTTTTTCTATCAAAAAGAGACCCTACTTATTTTTTACTGTCCCGTTATGTATAACCAGCTCCTGAGGTCTGATACTGATGAAATCGAAATCCTTGGAATCTTGCCCATTTCCTCCGAAACCAAATGAATATTCAACCATGCCTTAAGCCCTTTTCATTCCAGCTATTAATTAGACTAATTACACAGCACACACTGGACCAACCAGAGTTGATTTAAATCTAAGCAGAAATTTAAATATAATGACACGCAATGATCGAAATTCAGGAACCAGTATTCAATCCCATCCGATCGAACACTTCATTAGGTATTCAATTGACCTTACTGGTCTCTTCTACTTATTTCATCCTTGCAAGTAGTTATATTTTATCAAGTATGAAAAAGTCAGACAATTTATTAAATTTGATAGTCCCTCATCTTTGTCTCCTCTGATTCAATTTGCAAAATCAGAACCAGTGTCCCAGTACACTTGAGAGTCTTGAAAGTTGAGTGAAAGGCCACTCGACTCCAGAGAAAGTAGTCATCTCTACCACCACTACTACTAGTACTACCAAAGGTTACAGTAGTAAAAATAATATCAAATTCATGTTACCCATGAATAGGTCCCTTTCCTTTCAGAATTCGCTATTTTAAGGAAACATATCACTTGAACTTTAGCCTTAGGACGGAAAAATGTTAAATTTCATTTTTTTCCTGCATGATTCAGACAAAAAACTGGCCTAACTGGTACTATACTTTATACACGGTCACTTTATCCGGTTCCACTACTATCGCAGGATCAACCCCGATTTTTTTCGAAATATGATGGAAAGGCTTGGAGGTGCAAGAGGGGAAATTCGACAAGTTTGTCAGAGTCGAAAGAGATAGAGAAGATGAGATGCTCTCTGCAAGTAGTCGAGGATGGGATCTGAATCTGTCTTACTTCCTTCTCATTCTACAATATTGATTTTTCGTCACTCGTACTTTCCCCTGCTTTCTCTGTCTCTACACGATATGCCGTACATATACGGAATATATCAAATTATATCCCAAACATGTACGATATACACGTTATCTGTGCTAGTTTCAGAGTCCAAACTTGCCTGTTGGCTGTCCCTCCAGAACTACATCCATGTACCATGTTCCGGGGTTTTGTTTCATAGTCCCTATCCCTCAATGCTTAAATAGCCACGCCCCCTTCCGAATTGGAGAAAGTTTCGAAACTTTTACGCCTTCTCCTCAGGGAAACAACGGTGGGTTTCAAGGAACTTTTTCCATGCATTTTTACCATCCATCTTATGAAGTAAAGTTAAAGCTACAATTTTGTAGCGATACAATATACAAAGGAGAGGATATAAATCCTATAGAATTGCATATATATAGAGGGAAAGGTAGAGTAAATTCTAGTTACAACTCAGCATGCAATGTTATATCATGGGATGAAGGCAGCGAGGCAGTTTTTAATCAACAAAGGGAAAGGCAGCAGAAGGAGAGTTGGACGAGCCTGGTTTTGTTGTAGCTTTTACTCTCTGCTTACTTTCACCATAGGGAAGAGGCTGGTTATGGCAGTTCGGTTGTATAGGGCGAATAAACACTTTAGAGGAGCTCATGTTTTTGAAACGACCCATTGGAACTGGAGTGCAGTAGGGGTTGTAGTAGTAGTTAGTTGTCCACGACAGTTTGGATATGGACTCTGTCATGGTTCCTTTCCCCGTGTATTTACTTTGTATTGAAAAAGGGCCTTTCTTCTTCTTCTTCTTATGGCATGAACTTTCCTCGTGATATTTTCGATAGGAAAGCATGATGGACTTGTCAAATGAAAAAGATTTTAAGGAAGAGTCTGTACATATTGACAGTTGTCAAATAGAATTTTCCTTTAAAGTGAACTCATTCATGGGATTTTGATTTCTTGGTTACACAAGGAGACTAATGCGATGTCATAAAGCTGTATTTAATTTCAGACGATGAATTTTTGGGATTTTGTTTTATTAGGAACAAGGACAGGAAGTTCTCGATGCCATGTTCGAGAGGAAGGTACAAAGGGGCGAGTACGTGATTAAGCAGGGAGACGACGGGGACAATTTCTATGTCATTGAATCGTACGTCCTCCTCGATTTTGGTTGTCACTTTTTCAGTACTTGATAGCTGAAGGGACAGTTGTAATGATGTTGTTTTTTCTTTTGAATTGCAGAGGAAATTATAAGGTATTTGTGATGATGGAAGGGGAGACGAATCCAAAGCATGTAGCAAGCTATGAAAATGCTGGAAGTTTTGGAGAACTAGCCCTCATGTACAACATGCCTCGAGCTGCGACAGTCCAGGCTGACTCCGACGGCTCCTTATGGGCGATGGACAGGCAAACTTTCCGACGCATAGTACTCAAGAACGCTTACAAGAAACGGCAGATGTACGAGACTCTCATCGAGTCCGTTTCGATGTTGAAAACACTTGAGGTAACTGTTCTTTTGGAGTGCAACTTAATCTCTGATACTCCAGAGTTCGAACATTAACCACTAAACCAGGTGTCACAAAGGTCTGAAAAGTGGCTTTGATTGTTTGGTTGCAGAACTACGAGAGGATGAATTTGGCAGATGCCCTTGTTCCACGGATGTATACAGAAGGCGAAACAATAATAAAACAAGGTGATGCGGCGGATGGGATGTATTTCGTTGAAGATGGAACTGTCCGTATTATCAAGATAGATGCAAATGGAGAGGAAAAAGAGGTATTTGTCGTATATGTCCGGATAAACCGGGTTTCTTAAAGTGGATATTTATTAGTATGTAAACCCTGTACCGGGGTGGGCAGCTATTTAGGGATAGGTCCTGTTCGTTATTCCGAACAGATATTCAATCGTATTTTCTTTGATTGAATCGAGTTTTTGAGAAATGAGATGCATGCATGTCTGATCTCTGATCTGTCATGTTTTCCTTATCGATTTGATGAAAAGTAACAAAAAAATACATATTAAATTTTCTTTTCAGATAAATAAAGCTACGAAAGGAGGTATTTTTGGTGAGTTAGCGCTTCTAACAAAACAACCTCGAGCAGCGACGGTAAGGGCGGCTGGGAATGTCAAAACCGCATGTAAGTCTCGATTCCATATCATTATAAAAGCAATATAATTTTGTCACGCAACCGTAACTGACTTTCATGTTTATTTCTTCACCCTCGTAGTTTTGGATGTGGACGCATTCGAACGTCTCCTCGGTCCATGTATGGAAATTATGAAACGAAATGCACAGGATTATGAGCAACAATTAATTCGAATCTTTGGTTCGAAATCGGCCATCACGGACATCCGGTGAGCTACTTCCACAAATCCCAACAGGCTCCTCAATCCAACTAAATTAATAAGATTTTTCCAGTCAGTATATAAGCTACAATATATCTATATTGTATATGCTATAAGATAAATGTTATGTACGATAAGTCTCTAATAATAATACTGTTAATTGTAAAATGTGTGTTTTAAAACAACTCCGTGAATCAATCTTGAATTGAAGCACACTCCTTTTGTATGCTCAGCTCGGAAACTGATTCCCTTATCAATTACAAATATTTAAGGTATATAAATAAGTATCAAAAATATCCTCTAAAAAATACGTAATTCTTTACGAATTGAACCTAAAGACAGAGAGCTCTTGTATGTGTGTCTTGTTTTTTTGTTCCAAATGATAAATATCCGAAGTATGCTATATTCCCAGTAGAATCTTGTTGTTGTGGCATTGCCTTGTTGTTTAAAACTTCGACATCAAATTGAGTCAAGATGTTGACGTTGGCTACTATTATTTGTTGATTAGATTATTCCAATTAGTGAAATAGCGTGATTTAAAATGGGTTAATCAAGTAATTGTTCCGTTATGCAGAATACTGTGGGAGTTTAGCCTTGTTGCAGATACTGTTTTTTAGTTAAGTAAAAATTAAGGGATTTATTATTAAACCCTTGAGTGTGCTAAGGACGCTGATTGCTGACCCTTGCATTGTTGTCATGAATTTTAATGAACTAGCGTAATTATTGTTAGGCTACATATGATTAATATGCAACGGATTCCGATTAATTTCCGATGTTTTGATAGAGTACGACTGAGAGACTTGATGGTTCTACGTTTAAAATTCTGAAGCTGGTCTTGGATTTTAACGTAAACTCTCGAATTCATTAATATTTATTTTGAGGTAGTCTTTATTAGATGCAATAACAGAGTTTTCTTGTAATATTGTGTAAAATTGTTTAGATTAATTGTACTGTTTCTGTTAGAACGAATAGTTTAGCTAAACTTAATTGGTTTCACTCATATTCGTATCGTCATCCTGGAATCAAGTTAACAATTATCTACTCCAGATGTCCATATTCTGTAGATCTTTTGTCAAATCTGAGCGGAATTGATTAATCCTAAACTGTTATCCTACCCTACCCTATTTTAAAATATATGCAAGACAGGTACTTGAAATACGTAAATTAAAGTAGTCAATAGTCATCCACCCCACCCAGTGTTTTATTTCATAACTCAATATAAATCCATACCCATTTTCAAATTTACTTCAGATTAAAGGCATTTTTCAAGAAAAATTGACTTTTAACCTTTATTAATTTGGATTTATCGATATTTTGCCCATTATCAAGAACAAAGTGCTATCTATAAGCTCTTTAACATTTTGTTTGAGTATATTCATAGGCAAAAGTTAGGCCATGTGTAATATGGAATGTGAATATGGGAATTAAAGAATAGTATTAAGCAAACAAAAACCTTGTTGATCATTTAATCACCTAAAATGAAATTCGATTGTTACTCCCCACAGTTAATAATAAATTTGAAACAATGACAGTTTCTGACAGTTAAAATGATTTCCAAACGTCGATCGACAGAAAAAAAAATATTCGATGAGTTGTATGGGAACCAATAAAAATTGAATGGATATTGTAATCCATCATCTTAAAGCAGGTCATTTTAATATTATAAACCATTATTTTGATTGAAATATAAAAAATACCTATTTACCTAACTATACTACCTATACAACCTACCTAACGAGCTATAAAAATAGTCTAATATAAATCCATTATATACAACTAACTCTAAGGATAAGGTAAATTGTTACATGTCCTCAGCAATTAAACTGTTGTTTACCATAATCTACAATCTACCATTTGAATGGATGTGTTCAGGTTCGTTGAGTGTTCTACAAGTAGTCGAAATAAAATAATAACTGTTAGTAAAGTTGTTATTCTGTATGAGGTGGTGTGAAGGATCGGGTAATAAAAGGAGTTGGAAATGGGGATCGAATTTGCAATGTTTACTCTCATAATCTCATAAAAGATGCGTTACATCACTTATCCGATAAACTAGTCAAATTCCCGTTATTTTCGTTTTGCTGGGTTTTTGTTTAATTTGCAATTGACTCTGTTGACTGAAGTAAGAGGTTGCAGTTTGTCTGAATGAGGCAATCCGGTGGAATTTGATATATCATTCTTTGTAGAAAACATCTTCATCGGTTATCAGGGTGAGGTTGAACTTGCGTTCTAACTTCTGGAAGGACTCGGTTGATATCTGGTTTTGTTTTTGATTATATTAGTTTTAATTTCTTGCATAGTTATACGTTAAAATCAAGGTCCTAAATCCTTAGCGACAAGCTTCATTTATAAATGAATCTTTGTCGCTAAGGATTTAGGGCCTTGGTTAAAATGAAATCATGAATTAAACCTACTTTAAATGGATGCATTTTTAGCCTTTTTAAACTCGGCATTTGAAGCAATACAAGTTGGGCAGTGACGTCCGATATTTGTGATGCGGTGGGCTTTTCTCCTTTTAAGCAAAGGTTTTGCAATTCTGAAAAAGTACAAAGAAAAGCAAATTCACACCTTCATTAGCAATATATTCACATTAGAAAATATTATGGTATTTGAAAATCTGGGCTATTTAGTGTACACTACTACTATTGCATGAGATCAGTGATCAGGGTCATTATTTAATTCCGACTCATTCCATATCATTTTGTCGGAAATTTTACAGAGTCCGAAATGTCTGAATCTGCAAAACTTCTGCTGAGTCGGTTCTAGGGGATTTTGAAATAAACCCAAAAAATGGGGTATCAATCGGTTTAGTTATCTAAAATAAATACCTATCCTGACCTGCGGAAAGTTATCACAAAAAAATCGTGGAGCTTCCCGAAGGTCCTATTCTGTACCCACGCACTATGTTGGCCCTTGCAAAACGCTTAGAAAGGCCCTCGTCCTAGCTAACATCATTTCGCAGCCACCCCAACCCCACCAAGTCTTCTTATACTCACTTTTCAGGTTAGTCATCGGAGCATTTTCGTTGACCGTATGCACCGGCCTGGAGTCCACATCCGGCTGATTTTGATCAATAGCTAAAGCCTCAGACTCCCTTTTCGCAATCGCCGTAAAAATATGATCCAAATTATTGGCAGAGGGATGAACGTAAATACTAAGTTCCTCCAGACTTGTCAAAGACTTGAACACAGTCTGAGCCAAAGGCTCATTTTTAGGTGACAGGACAAAGTACAGTTTCGTCAAGTTCGGAAAAATCCAGCCGATTTTAGAAACCCAAGCCGCATCAGTGAACGAGGCCGTCAGTTTTAAATACTTCAACGTCGTGATCTGCGTATCTTCCGGAAAGACCAACTTCCAGCACTTATTCAACTCGATCGATCCTCCCAACACGAGCTTCGTCAGGGCCGGGAAATGGTCCTTATAATTGAAGGGTGCAAAAGCAACCTCCTTGCTCGAAAGCTCACTTCTCCCGTCGATCTTCAGAGTTTTAATATTCTCCATGACGGGGAATTCTACAGTATAACAAGAGGTTCCGTAATAGTTATCAAACTTGAGGAACTCCAGCGACTGGCTCTGTGCCTCTAGAAACGCCTTAACCGTAGTACAGCCGAAGTGCTACATTTGTAAAATTTGCCTGTTTCAAAATTCGTATTTCAAAAACGGTTCATTGCAGCGTTCTGAAACTCCTGGTATGCCTCGACCAACTATCTGGCTAGCTTATCCAAAAGGTCTCAAGGTCGTAGGGCTAATAGGCTTATCAGGATAATTCAGAGTTCATCCAAAAACATTAAAAAATAACGACTTTTTGAGAAAAAAACTCCCATATACCGCCAATGGTCTACAATTGTAGCATGCTACAGCCAATGTGCTACAAATGTAGACGTACAGGGTGAAAGAAAATAAACCAACTACACCACAAGCAACGAGACTACAAGGCTGGGGTGGGGACTTGTTTCGGGAATTAGTTTTGTAAATTGACTTATTTCAGGAAATGATTTTGTAAGGGGACTTATCTTTTGAATTGATTTTCAAATTGAACTTATTTCGGGAATTGATTTTCAAATTGGTCTTATTTCGAGAATTGATTTTCAAAAGGGGCTCATTTTGGGAATTGATTTTGTAAAGGGACTTATTTTATGAACTGATTTTCAAGGGGGACTTATTTTTGGAATCGATTTTCATAGGGGGCTTATTTTGGGAACTAATTTTGTAAGGGGACTTGTGCCGGGGAATTAATTTTATGATTAGGTTTATTTCGGGAATTGAGTTTCTGAACTTATGTATAATGAATTATTTCAGAAAATTAATTTGGAATGTATTTATGCGACTTTATTCGCAGATCTGTTTTTAGATTTATTTAAGAAGACTTGTTTGTGGGTCTAGTAGTTAGAAAATAAGGACCTATTTTGGGAATTTAAAAAGGACATCACCCAAAGGTCAGAGCCCGAATCGTTTGATTTTTTTTACATTCGAACACACAACTAATTTGAACCACAAAACTGCAAGAAATAACTTCGGTAGTTCATTCTGGTCATTTTAAAAAAATCATGAACTGAAAAAATCATTAAAATTGACTTTTTCAAAAATTAAAAAAACATCAATTTGCGGTCCGATTTTCGAAATCTTTCGACACTTTCGAGTTTTGCAATGCTAAAGAGTTGATCTTTATAGAAATTTAAATATTTGAATTTTTGTAAAAAATCGATAAAAAAAACGTTTTTTTCTTCAACGTTCCTGGGGTTCAATTTTTTTCAAAAATAAAAAAAAACTTAAAATATTTTTTTAAATTCAAATCTTTAGATTTCTATAAAGAACAACTTTTTAGCATTGCAAAACTCGAAAGATTTCGAAAATCGGACCACAAATCGATGTTTTATTAATTTTTGAAAAAGTCAATTTTAATGATTGTTTTAGTTAATTATTTTTTTTAAATGACCAGGATGAAGCCTGGCACTCGATTTATGCGCGAGACCGCAATCCCAGCTCGTAGGGATTTTTCGAATAAAAACCACACCCCCTTTTAATGACATTAGGTTTCGCTACCCATGACGAGTAGGGATTTTCAAAACTTTTTAGGGACACTGGATTTCGCTACCCATAGCGAGTAGGGATTTTCAAAATTCTTTAGGGATTTTTTCTTTGGGATTTTCGAAATTTTTTTTAGCGACACTGGATTTCGCTACCCATGGCGAGTGGGAATTTTCAAAACCTTTTAGGGACGTTGAGTTTCGCTACCTATGACGAGTAGGGACCTATGGATAGGATTGTAGGGATTTTTAAAAGTTTTTAGGGGCTTAAAAAAATTAGGGACCTTGGGTATCGCTACCCATGACAAGTAGAGATTTTTGAAGTTTTGAGGGATTTTCGAAGTTTTTTTTTTACTTGTCTTTGCTATCTGAGATATAATATTTCGGTTTTTATGACGTTGGTATTTTTAAGGTCAATATTTGAACAAATAGAGATGTTCACAGGCTTATTTTAGGAACATTTTGTTAATGGTTTCGGTATTTAAAGACTTGCATCAATGAATCATTAGTATAACGCCGTTAGTGCCGTCATTTTCATTATATACTATTCACAATACATCCTATAATTTAGGTCTTTCTTTTGTTCTCGTAACTAAAAATGCCTAAACTTTAAAAAAAAAAATATTTCGCTCAGCATGTGCCCTTTAAAAAATCCCTACTCGTCATGAGTAGCGAAACTGAATCTCCCTAAAAAAATCCCTACAATCCTACCCAAAAATCCCTACGATCTGCCCAAAATATTTTCTGTGGCTACTATGTCTTCTTATTTTTCAAGCAGTCAGTAACATAGCATCCCTAAAATAATTTCAGCTACGAAAAATCCCTAAAAAAATCTGGGCTTCCAAAAATCCCTACTCGTCATGAGTATCAAATTACACGTTCCTAAAAAAATTTCCAAAATCGCTAAAGACATAAAAAAATCTCTACGATCCTACCCAAAAATTCCTACGATCCCCCCTAAATTTTTTCTCCGTGGCTACTATGTCTACTTATTTTTCAAGCAGTCAGTAACATAGCATCCCTAAAAACAATTTCAACTACAAAAAATCCCTAAAAAAAATATAGGCTTCCGAAAATCCCTACTCGCCATGGGTAGCAAAACTCGCGTTCCTAAAAAAAATTCCAAAATCGCCAAAGACTTAAAAACAATCCCTACAATCCGCCCTAAATTTTTTCTCCGTGGCTACTAAGCCTTCTCATTTTTCAAGCAGTCAATAACATAAATTTCAGCTCCAAAAAATCCCTACGATCCGCCCTATATTTTTTCTCCGTGGCTACTAAGCTTTTCGAAGATTTCCAAAGCATTTTGGGGATTTTCAAACAGATTTTAGGTATTTGCAACAGTTTTAGGGATTTCCAAAGCATTTTGGGGATTTTCAAAGCATTTTAGGGTTTTCAAAGATTTTTAGGGATTTTCAAAGAATTTTAGGGATTTTCGGAAATTTTTTAAGAACATTGGATTTCGCAACCCATGACGAGCAGTGATTTTCAGAAAAATTTTTTAGGGACATTGGATTTCGCTACCTATGACGAGTAGGGATTTTCAGAATTTTTTTTAGGGACTTTGGATTTTGCTACCCATTACGAGTAGGGAGTTTTAGAAATTTTTTTAGGGACTTTGGATTTCGCCACCCATTACGAGTAGGCATTCTCGGAAATTTTTTTAGGGACATTGGATTTCGCTACCCATGACGAGTAGGGATTTTGAGAAAAAATTGTTAGGGACATTGGATTTTGCTACCCATCACGAGTAGTGATTTTCAGAAATTTTTTTAGGGACATTGGATTTCGCTACCCATGACGAGTAGGGATTTTGAGAAAAAATTGTTAGGGACATTGGATTTTGCTACCCATCACGAGTAGTGATTTTCAGAAATTTTTAGGGACACTGGATTTCGCTACCCATGACGAGTAGGGATTTTGAGAAAAAATTGTTAGGGACATTGGATTTTGCTACCCATCACGTTTAGTGATTTTCAGAAATTTTTTTGGGGACATTGGATTTCGCTACCCATGACGAGTAGGGATTTTGAGAAAAAATTGTTAGGGACATTGGATTTTGCTACCCATCACGAGTAGTGATTTTCAGAAATTTTTTTAGGGACATTGGATTTCGCTACCCATGACGAGTAGGGATGCTCAAAAATTTTTAGGGATTTTCAAAATTTTTAGGGACATTTTTGAAATTTTTAGGGACATTTCACAAACCACACCTCCTTTGGGGATTTCTATTGTGAGAGTTTGGATTTTAGGGACATCTTAAGATTTCGAGGACCCGGGATGAACTACCGCAGATATTTCTTGTAGTTTTGTGGTTCATATTAGTTGTGTGTTCGACCGTAAAAAAAATCAGACGATTCGGGCTCTGACCTTTGAGCGATGTCTCTTGTTAGTCTTGATTTTGGTCTACACGTATAAGCAGGCCTCAAAACGATTCGATAAAATATCAGAAAAAAATCAACACCTATGTCGCCTGACACCTTTGTCGCTGACTCCTCTGTCCTGCCACTTTTGTCGTTATGCCATAAGGTGCATTAAGATTTTTTTTAGAGAATTTGCTAATGTGGACTTATTTTGGTAATCACGGATGTGTTTTTGGAGTTTGAGTTATTTTCTTTCACCCCGAACAGAAAATCTACAAATGTAGCACATTGGCTGTTTAAGGGGACCCTGCCACAAATGTAGCACTTCGGCACTTGATTGTCCGCCAGACCATCGGCGGTACTACTGTTAAGAGATTTCGTGAGAAAGCAAGAGCGGTGAAAGTCGCAACTGAGGGATTGAAGCCGGAAAGGTATTTGGCTCAGCAACGCCAGGATTCTATCTCCAACGGGGCTGTAGATCTCCAGAGATTTCAAAGATTTTAAGTTGTCTCGGATCTTATTCAAGGACAAAATTTCAAAGAGGGATCGGGCACTTTCTCGGCAACCTGTGTCCATCATTACGGTTAGAGCCTCCAGGTTGGAAGCTCCACTAAGGATGATTTCGAAAATGTAGGGGACTTGGCTCCCGGATTTTGTACACGTCGAGAGGTCCAACCCGTGGCCCGTTAGGGTTATAGACTTAAGTTTTGGGAATGAATAGCTTGGAATGGGGGGTGTTTGATCGGTTCTTAAGAAACATTCACTTTCCTTGTCTAAAGTCATTTTTAAGCACTCCATGTCCGGACCTAAGGTGAGGAAGAATTGTTGGAGCGTCGAGTCGCAATCTGCAGATGAAAAGAGGTGAGAGCTCAGGTTGAACTTTGTGAAGGGGGTCTTTAAACTGTTCTTGGAGACTGAGATCAGTTTTTTGAGAGAGGATGTGGACCCGAAGGGGATGCTGGCTGTTGACTTCCGGAGGAGTATTGTTGCCTCCTGACACCATTTCTTGTTGACGAGCCGGACTTTCTTGAGTTCTTCCACTTGGAGGTGAAAGAATACTTTCTCCAACACCTTAATTTGTTAACCGTTAATTTTTTAAATTGTGGGTTAATAACACCGTAAATCTCGAAATAAGTCCCCCTCTAAATAAGTCCTTCTATGAGAGAATACTCTGTCAAGGAAATTACGTTGAAATATTTGATTTTTCTACAAGTTGGGAATATGAACAATTGCAAATTGTTTTGAAAATAGTTAAATAAGGCCTTCTACTTCTTTAAAAAATGCTCCCTCTCCCAAAAGGTTCGAAAACATAATTCCCCTGTGGGGTTTAAATAGAGATTTACGGTAAATGTTATGTATATAGCGTTTATTAAAATTTTAAATTACCAAACTAAGAAGTAAGGGATTCATGATGCAGTTGTCTTATTAATTTAAGAATTTAACGGATTGTTGATACTCTGCATGGTTACTCCTAGGCTTTAAGAAGTAAATATTCCGTACTAGTTTCAATTGTATTTTAATTCACGAATGTTCGAAAGCTGGATGGAATCATAAATAAATACTGATATTGATTTACATGCTAATTTAAAATGACAATGAAAGTTAATTGATCAAGATTCAATGGCAAATTAATCGCATCGTGTCTGAGATAAGATACAAGATACCTCAAGTGCTGTCTGGACATTTTTGCATGATTCCATCCCATGCTCAACGATTAAATGTAATTATTTGTATGGATTTTAAGCGGAATAATTCCATTCCTTTCACTCATTACAATATATGCTGTTTTGTATGTCTATTGCATTTAATTTTATTTATCATTTGTAATTATTCGTGCTAATAATCATCGGAAACACGGTCCATTTCGGTTATACGCTAAAGAACCGTTGTGTTAATGTTGGACAAAGTAATTGTTAAAACTAAAAATAAGAATATGCATAATAATGCTAAAATGCTAATGAGAATCTTTAGGAGAAATCCCTACTAACTCTAGCTTGAAATGTAACATAGTTAAATTTAAATGTGTATATTTAATGATTTAGTGCAATGTCTTATTTAGTCTTGTACTAACTATAGCACTACCTCTGCCCTAACCATCCGTTTAATGCAGTAACCAGTTGCCATCACTCACCATGTGACCATCGTCATCGTTTAAATTCATAACTCTATATAGGCAAAATTAGATCAAGATGAAGTCGCTTTAAGTCTGACTATCATTTATATACATGTATGTTTATAGTACTTGAATATGGTAGCAAGTAGCAAGCTAATGTAATTATGACTCATAAGCTCAGGCAACTTGTTTAATTGCCTCTATATTGCCTTCATGATGCTTCAAGCCTTCAGCCAGGCTCCATATACATTGGATATTATTGTCGTCATTGATTCATAGAAAAAAATAGTGACGTCATGGGAGGGATTGTAATTGTCCGCTCTATACAAAATACTAAGCCCAATAGTAGTTAGTACTCGACATTCGACCCGAAGAATCTGTGAATTGTAATACTGAATACTGTGATATCTATTTTTGTGCAGTTAGAACTTAGAAGAACAAAACTTCAGTCAGAGTGTGTCAGACTCAGACCGAGTAAATACAAAATACAAAATAGAAAATGAACAGAAAAGTCAATAATAAATATAAAACTACTTTTCACTGTATTTGAGTTGGATTTGGAAGTTTTGAAATTCTTGGAATTTGGAATTGGTTTGATTTCATCATAACAGTCAAAAATACATTTACTCAAAAATCATAACACGTAAGGTTAGTCTTTTAGTCATTATATTATTTCAATTTTGATTTTGGATTTGTATAAAAGAATATCCGGGTAAATTAATTCATGTAAAATTAATTATATCTTTATAATAAAATCCAGTCTGTCCTCGGATCCGCCCTCGCCCTCAACTCAAAGTCTCCGTGCACCGGGTCGTGGCAGTTGTTCTTCTGTTCTGGAATCTGGACGTTTGAAGTTATTAATTACTCGACAGCTAACGGTCAATTAAAAAAATGGGCAAGTTCTCAGGATTAATCACAACGGCAGCTTTTGTTGGAATCATTGCCTTCCTGGTATACCTCTGCTGTCGAACGAAACGGAAGGGAGCTGTTTTACAACGAGGTAAATATTTTTTCATTTTAAAATTTCAAAGTAGTTGTTGATAAACAATGTATGATGACAAGGACCAATGACAAAATGAAAATAAATATTTCAGCTCCTGGGGATACTATACAACCCATAGTACCAAATATGGCAGGGGTCAACAACGGTTATAATCCGGCTACAGGGAGAGTTCTTGGTTATCCTCAAAGTCAGACCTGCTTTCCAGCTCAAGACGGTTGCCCTCCACGTGCTTCCGAGCCACAGTTTACCAACGGGTCAATGAATCCTTACTACAATTCCAACGCAGCTTATCCACCGTCAAGTGGTCAGGCACCTTATCCTATGAATTCGATTGTGGTTCCGCCATATCCGATGGCCGGTGATGGGCGAATGCCTATGCCCCACCCACCTGTCCATTCCATGAATGTTCAAGGTAATGCACCTTATCCAACAGGTATTTATAATTTATATTGTATATTGTTCATGAAATAATATGATTTCATTGCGTCGGCTAAACTCTAATATTCACCGGTGACCGCTTTTTTACGTAGGGTTTTGTAGTTAATGCATACACATTTCATGTATTACAAACTGACCAAAACTGATTGAAAGAGTGATATTATGGGCTGATCTGCATAATTCAGAATAGTTTATAATATACGCAATTTCTGATTATCTCCTAGCTTCAGCACCAGCGTCAGAAATGGAAGATTTGCCACCTCCATACGAAGCCGTGATTGGACATCAGTACCAGCAACAGCACCACTAATAAAAATTGAAGCCATGGCAGAAGTGATTAATGAAACGTGGATGCAACTTCGTGTATACTTTTGTTAACAACGTTCAGAGGCCTAATTGAATTTTTCTTCATTTTTTACCTACAATACAAATAATAATAAACCGACGATCTAGCTGTATTGGGGAACCGTGACCTCTTTGATTTGGCTGTACACTGACTTACACTGGCCTTTCTTGAAAGCCTGAATGAAACTTAAAAATGAAACTTATGAAATATATAAAATGTTCAAAGATGTATATTAGGTTAGAAATGAGAAGTCTGTCCATGCTTATTAACTAATTAAATATTAAATCCCTGTTAATATATATTCTTAGTATGAAGCTGCTGAGAGATTATGGATTCTGAATATTTCTGAACATTCTGTTTTGCTAATTATAAATACGAAACCACAAATGTTAATATTGATGATAATTTCATAGGATGATGACCATGATAATGATAAATATGCTAGTTTAATATATAAACAAGTCCGTTTAATTAGCTAATTAGTAGAATATTTTGCTCAGAAATTGATCGCTCTTCAACGTGTAGTGTAGAAATGTAGATGTAGATGATAATTGATAATACTTTCAATTCGACAATATAAATAATGTTTATTCGTAGCTATAGATTGTAAGACAACCAAGAGATCTGACGTCTGATGAACTGTTTTAAATATTATTATGGTTCTGATAAAGGTATAACTATGTATATTTATATTCATGAAGTTTATATAAAATAAACAATACTCGGTGTGTCTTTCCGTACTTTCTGACGCCGGAAACTGTTCAAATGGGTACGGCTTCCAATTTTTTATCCAGTCAGTAGTGTGTGTATCTGGTCTTAGTTTTGGTATGGATCTGTGACATTGAGGCATGCCATTGTCCAATGATCATAAAAGGATCAAATGTGGTGCTTTTATGAATAGTCAAAATAAACATCGGCCTTCTGTAGATAGATTTCTATATAGGTTAATCTATACATGTGTCTATGATATTTACATATTTTGGAAACCTCTTTGTGTTATGCCTTATGATATGACTATCAGATCCCGATATTATTATTCCGAAATAAATTATATGACTTACTTACTATGGGAAAACAGCGCTTATTTTATTGCTAATTTCTCTTTCATATTAACCTGTGAACCTTGAGCAACAAGCTTACAAATAGTTGCTTTGTCCCCGCCGAGACTTCAGTTAATCCAAGTAATTGCATTGATGCTGAGAGATTCCAAATTGGATTAACCTCGTCTACCATTATGGAGATCACTAATCGACTGTCCAGACAGAGAGATTACAACTCACGAGGATTTTTACTGTCCATTTTATTGTGGATACAGCAAACTCAAAGCAGGTAATCAGAAGTATTAAAATATTCTGCAATTCCTAATGGAAAAAGCTTTTGTTTAAAAAAATTGAAATCAGGGGAATAAAGAGAAGAGTCAAAGACTAAAGAAGATTAAAGTAAAGAAATTCTTGTAAAATTTCTTGTTAGTACATAATACGCTAAATTTTTCACCAAAAATTTGATATTTTTATAAATCTTTTATGCTGTGCGATGATTTCGCGTTTTAAACTATGAATACAGCCATGACCAAGCTTCATTGTGAACTTTTTCATGTGGATTTATACCGGTCGGTGGTATATTAGAAACAAGACAATACGGCAATTAATAAACTAACCATCTCCTTAAACTATTCCAGTCCAGAAGTCCCAGAGCTTAAATTCACTATAAACCGAACTTGGGACAACCAAACCACAGAGGATGGAGCAGAGATCTTCCTCTCGTTTAAAATCGTAGACGATATCGAAAAATTCGAAAACAACAGATCGCTACAGATTCTGATCGATGCTCCCTTCTACGACGAGCCTAAAATCCCTGAAAACCTTCCAAAGGACCAACCTACTCTCGGCTTATGGAATTATGAAGTTGTCGAGGCATTCTTCTTAGGAGAGGATGAGGAATATTTGGAAATAGAATTAGCTCCCAAGGGTCACTACATCCTCTTGTCCCTCAAAGGGAACCGGAATCTAATTACATATCAACTGCCCTTGACAAATTATTCAACTTCGTTTTCCAGCAGTTCGGGTCGTTGGACAGGGCAGGCTTATGTTCCTGGCTATTATTTCCCATGCAACGTGAGCCACTTTAACGCTTATGCTATTCATAAGTCCGATCCTAATCGAGTTTACATGTCCCTGTTCCCTGTACAAACGGGTCAATTTAAAGGGCCAGATTTCCATCGTTTGGAGGCCTTTGGACCAATTAACTTTGGTTCTGAACTCAACCCTACGGCCAAGTGTTTATAGGGGGTTGTGATGAGTTCGAGATGAAGTCTTGAATTACAAGAAATCTCATCCGTTATTCTTTTGAAAATAAACCTAATGAGTAGAATGAGAATAGGACTAACGATTTCAATTACAAAAACATCATTATAATCCTCTTTCGATGGTAATGGGTTTGACTTTAGTAGTAGGATATAACAAGGCATTATCTGCCATTTTGCATGCCACCTCCCCCCCCCGGCCTCCCTATGCCCCAGATGACTTCCTCCGGCCCCCTACGCCCCAGATGACCTTCCCCGGCCCCTTCCCTCCATCTGGATGACATACCCCTCTCGACAATACCCTTATGCCCTCTCGTCACTATACATCCCTCGCCGTCCCATGCAACAGATAATAATAATAGCAACAATAGCCCAAATCAATTTCCATTCCTTCCAAGTTTATGTGCAAAACAAGTATTGGATTTACTATTAGCTGAAACTTTATTGACTCTGACGATCAATGTATAAGTGTATATTGATAGGCAGATGTATACAAAAGATATATACGACGAGTCAGAGCTCAATTAGCTCCAGTAAATCTAATTCGTCTCGGTTGTCTCCTATTTCCTTTCTCATTCCCCTTCGAATCCACGCATCCACACATGCCTTGTAGATGGATTTCCTTTTACGAGTTCCCAGAATAAGGAGTCCAGTCATCATCAAAGCCGATACTAAATAAATACATGTCCCATGCAACAGATAATAATAATAGCAACAGTAGCCCAAATCAATTTCCATTCCTTCCAAGTTTATGTGCAAAACAAGTATTGGATTTACTATTAGCTGAAACTTTATTGACTCTGACGATCAATGTATAAGTGTATATTGATAGGCAGATGTATACAAAAGATATATACGACGAGTCAGAGCTCAATTAGCTCCAGTAAATCTAATTCGTCTCGGTTGTCTCCTATTTCCTTTCTCATTCCCCTTCGAATCCACGCATCCACACATGCCTTGTAGATGGATTTCCTTTTACGAGTTCCCAGAATAAGGAGTCCAGTCATCATCAAAGCCGATACTAAATAAATACATTGAAAAGGAAAACAATTTATAATTAGATGAATATGGATACATTAACTTGTTTCCAATACTGATGAATTTCCTAAATTTCGAATTGTTGAATGCCTTGCACGATTAAATTTGCATGATTTTTATTTCAATTACTCACCAATCATGATGATCCATGTCCATGTAGAGTTGGACAAAGCGATATTGATCTGTGGACAAAATTCATTGTCCCCCGGTTCGACGAGACTGTCCCACATGAGGGGCAGGTTGGTGTTGACGAAGCAAGCTTCGGATGAATTAAATTGGACGAAAACGCAGTCCGATTGTTCCAGGCACAACTGGCAGTTAACGCTACTTTCACAGGCCATGATGCTGCTTCTTCTTAATCTTGAATGATGATATGTAACATTTACTGAACGAGTTAAAGTAGATTCGGCGGAGATGTAACCCGATCTTTTGTTTATGTCATTGGAGTTGTTCCGATATGATCACGAATGGATCAGGGAAAGATGACATCATCTTCTTGTGAACAGGACATGGAAATATGATTTTCTTCGACATAAACATATATTTCCTGATAGGAAGAACTAGAGCTCTTGCCATATTTAAGAATTTGGATTACATTTATTAAGTATAGGAAAGTTAGTTTAGATTTAGCATTTAAGAATTATTGGCATGATGGGAGTAGCCCCATGTCTGACCATTTTGAGCCTTCTAGGAACTGTCATGTCACAAAGCCCCTGTATTGGCCGACAATGCAAAGACTGCATTTTTACGGAAAATTGCCAATTTGTAATCCCCTTTGTTGGGGATGGTTTTTGTACGGGAACCGAGATAGTACCACAATTGTCAATTCAGCTCACACTGAGATCGGCAAAGAGGTGCCTTATTTATCAGGCAGCAGAAGAAGGACAACATTCGAGTCCCACAATTATTGGTACGAAGCAACCCTTTTAAATTAGTAAAATCATTAATAAGCATAATTTAACGAAACAGTGAAAATAATTATACATTATACATTTGTAGGGAGCCAAGGCATTGTGGAAGGAAACACTGACATATCAACAACTTTAACAACGCAAGGAAATAACAATAAAGATTGTAAGTTTGTTATAAGCTGAATATAGGTAATGGAAATTTGTAAATTGGTTGGAAATATATCCATATATTTACTGCAGATTTGGGTCCACCATCAACTGAAGTTCCATTCCTGGATAACGACCCTGCTCCATTCCCTTCTAATTTCTTGATGACAACCGAATCAATCAAACTGAGTCATGGATCGGAGAAGCCCTCAAACTTCTACTCCCTAAACATTAATTTCGGTATGGAATTTGTGCTCGAGATAAATTCTACATCTTTTATGGACCCATTCGTATGCCCCCCACTTCCATATAAAGAATCAATATCCGCAAAGGCCTTCCGCAGCCAATGCAGATCTCTAATCCTAACCACTAAAGTTTTGAAAAATGATTATAACCCCACATTGGCGTACTACAATGCCGGAAATCCTACAAATGGAAAGCCGGAGATTTGTTCATATCTCAAGAATCTCCGATTCAAGTGCACTCTAAAATAAAATGATTCGTAATTATCACTATCTCTATGGTATACAAATAATTATAAAGAATAATATACTTTGTTTTAATGTTTATACTCTATTTGTGTAATGATATGGAAGACCATTATCACCGCACTGTAATTTCAAATTATATCAAAGAAATAAAGTAACTTCGAAGCTTCCTATCATAAGCTCACATTGACACTCATTTTGAAAACTTCAGACGAGCAACATTGTCTCTTGTTTCATCTCTGACTTAAAATTATAACAGCTTTAGAATCAACAAAATAGAACAAAATGAAATCCGTATTACCGACACTTGCCGATAACGTAAACATTTTTCAACCATTATCTGAAGATACAAATATGGACTTTTCGAACATTTCCTTGGATTTCGATACTGAATCCGCGGATGCAGATCTGCAACCTTTGCCTACTGGGGTGCTTAGAACACATAACGAAGTGGAATTGCCTCAATCCAATGAAAGTGACCTCCGAGTAAATACTCCAACTCTTCTCAGTGTCGATCCTCAATTTGCAAAAATTATGGAGGCATTTTGCGAGGTAAATATTTATTTGTTCCGTTCTTTGAAAATAAAACAGTTCAAAATATAGAAAAATATATTAAATGCAATTATCGATAGTTCTAAGCATATATATAATTAAAATCAAATAATTGTATATGAATAAAAGATACACTTTCAAAGTAAGCATTGATTGATTTAGTAATTGAATAACTTGTGCTTTTTTCTTTCAGCATTTTAATCGGCAAAACCAATTTGACGATCTGAAAGTTTTAAATGCAGTTCTACAAACTGAAAACTCTGATCTAAAGGCAAAATTGCTGGCGGCTGAGGTTGAGCTGCAGGCCGTCATCACTAAAAATGTCGGTCTATTGGAATCGAAAACGAAACGTGTGAATTGCTTAGAAGGTGACAAAGCAGCATTGTCATTCAAAATCGCAGCATTGGAAGAAACCATTCTGACAGTGACAACTAAATTGGAAACTGCATCAGAGAAATGTAAAAGCTTAGTTGAAAAGGGAGAGGAAACCATCGGCGAACTCAAAGCTTCGGAAATCATTCTCAAAAATGAGAACAATATTATTAAGTCCAAATTTCTTGAGACTGAAGAAAGGCTCCAGGCCGCAATGGCAGATAATTCAAAGCTAAAAAATGACAAAAAATTTATATATATTCCAAACCCTTCTGGATTGGAGTTTCTTATGCAGACCAAAAGGGCCCACGAGCTACATTTTACTGCAATGTCCGTGGCAAATACCATTAAGGAGGTTCGGGCAAAATCAAATCAGTCTAGGACTTTGGACTCGGAGAAAGTAAAGAGGTCAAGCAACATTAAAAATCCACAAAAGGGGAAAAAGGGGGAAATTAAAAAAGACAAGAAGAAAGTTAGGAAAGTGCGAGAAAAGAAAGCGGAAGGAGGGAAGACGGAAGGAGGGAAGGCGGAAGGAGCGAAAGCTGAAGGAGGGAAAGCTGAAGGAGGGAAGGCTGAAGGAGGGAAGGTGGAAGAATGGAAGGTGGAAAGAGCGAGGGTTTGTGGGGGGAGGGAGGGCGGGGGGATGGTGGATCTAAGAAAGGTTGGTGGGGGGAAGGTGGGAGGAAAGGTGGACTTAAAGAAGGTTGGTGGGGGGAAGGTGGGAGGGATGGTGGACGGAAGGAAGAGCGAAGAAAGGAAAGATGACGAAAGGAAGCCGGAAGGAAGAAAGGGCGAAGAAAGGAGAGATGACGGAAGGAAGCCAGAAGTAAGAAAAGGTGAAGAAAGGAAAGATTGCGGAAGGATGGATGAAGCTCGGAAGGGTGAAGAAAGGAAACAGGACGGAAAGAAGGGTGAAGAATGGAAGAATAGAGAACGGAAGGATCAAGACTTGAAGGATGAAGCACGGAAGGGAGGTGTGCCAAGGAAATCTGATTGCCAGCCTCTCAAAAGGCAATTAGAGGGAACTAGTCGAGCGTATTTAAATTCAAACGCGTTTTGGATTGAAGACAAGGTTAATCATAAAGTATTTCATCGCATAATACGGACGGATGATGGATACCAGAACCGTGACCATGACATGTCAAAGGACAAGGATTCCAGATCATCAAAGAATCATAACTATGCTCGATCTTCTGATTCTCGACGAATACCGGCTGGAAAACGAGAACCAGTCGTGAATGGAATCGGGAAGGACCGCATCCCCTCCAAAGAAACCACGGACTGCAAAAATGAGCGCTCATCTGGTAAAAAGATGAAGCTAATGCCAAATTCTGGGAAAGTGACGGCTTCGACATACGACTCTGTAAGAATTACATTTCATTTTCAAAATTGACAAAGTATATTAAACACAAATTTATTTCGCAATTTCCTGTTTTTAAATTACTAACTATATCCATGATTTAGTTGTTATATATTTTTACATTTTGAAAAAAGACTAGCTAGAATTTACTAAGTTTGACTACTCTTGTTTCAGGATTTGGAGTCGCTGACGTCATCGTCATCGTCATCGTCATCGTCATCGTCTTCTTCAACTTCATCGTCCCCATGTTCAAGGGGTGATTAATTTCAGTTTTGTTACTCAAACATACTTTCAAATTTCAACTATTATAATAATAATAATAATTTCATAATATTTCAAATAATGTATTCAATTGTTACATTCTACACTTTTATTAGTGCATCTATGTGTAATAGCTATAACTTAATTAATAATCTAATTAATAAGCAGAGATTATGGAAATGCGGGTAGGTCTGCAGAAATGACAATAATAATAGCCCATCATGGAACAGACCGAAGTTATAAGCTTGATCGATTTACTAGCATTGAAAAGTCACTATTCTAAATGTTTTATTCATAATAAATATCTTAAAATCAACATTATTGATTATTGCCTTTCAAAAAAAAATTAATTTTCAGGAACTTTTACTAACTTCTCAAATCCAGTTTAATTCACTCAGAGAATCTCAGCATTAAAATATCATAACTAACAGACTCAATTCGAAAGCACGAAATCCTAAAAAAATCCAATTCTGTAGTTGAGAAGCCCGTAAATTTATTGAATGTATCCGGGAAAGGGAGAGAGAAGTTATCTTTGGTTTAGGATTAAGTCCGGTCTAGCATAATTTTGACATCTTTGCATAGATATTATTTCCCATACAAGATCAACTACATAGCATGTGTTTATGAATAGTTTAATAAAATAAATATAAAAATAAAAATAATATGAAAAGTCAATATAGGGCATTTGAATGACAGTTAGCTCAGTTTTTTGTGTGAATTTTTGTTTATTTAGAATAAAGATGTAGTCTTGTCTCAACATTATTCGACACGTATTTACATATTCAGGGTCGATATTATAGCTAATTGAATTTAGTATACTTAATTCCTAACGTAAATTAAAACCCGTACATCATTTGCAGAGTTGTTGAATAGAAAATATGTTTAAAATGAACATTTTTATAGGTGTTCTTAATCTATTGGCTTAAAAACCAACGCGCAAACTTATAAACAAAGGATGCTGAGAGTCGGCTTATAAATTTCAAAAACCAAGAGCTAAAGTTTAAAGAGAACATATTACATTCACGTAATTTTTTTTACAGTTGCAAGCTTGTAGTTAAAAACGAAATTCACTATAACATCAAATTTCATAACTACTTAGTAAAATGGCCCTACTTAAAAGTACCATAGTGTCACACCAGCCAGTCACGTCTAATTTACAGATTCAGTGCTTGCATGATGTGATGACTAAATTTTTAATCCATGAAGTCTACAAAAACGCAAAAAGAGGTTCAACACGTCACAACACTAAATTAACAAACGGTATCCATCCCAACGTTACGTGTCTCTTCCCAATTAGCGTTAGTCATGACAGCGTCGATTTCCTTTTCAATCTTTTTCAAGACTTCGACAAACTCTTTGCACGCTTTTTTCTCGAGATTGCAGGAGACTCCAATCCAATTGGGATTTGCTTCTGACTGGCGCGGGATAAGTAGTTTCACCGACCAGACACCACGAAAATCTTTGCAGGGTCGGAAGATGATATCCGAGTTGTCCAAGTGATCTACAATTGACTCGTGAAAGTAGTTGGGATCCAGACGGTTTTTTATGCGAGCAAACTTATTACCGACGAATCGCTTCAGTTCCACTTTGTATGATGACTGTTCAATTTCGTCCAGTATAACTTCCAACTTCCTGATAAACTCGACTAAATCTGTTGCAGGGATCTACAAATGTTTTAATTGTAAAAAGAGTTAATATCTCTCTATTTTCTACTAAAATGCCTGGTTGATATGATAATATCAGAGACTTCAACATCACATGGAAAATTATGACTTAAAAGGCAAGTTTACCGACTGATGAGAATTAGGCAATGCCAGACCATCGCGAGTGCGTGGATTTTGTTTGCTCCAATGAATGTTAAATGATCCATTATTCCAATGCTTTCGAACACTCAACTCTGATAACTTGTATGCCTCGGAACAGTTGTAGAAATCCAATTCCTTGTAGTACGGCATATCCCATGACGCAACTTTTTGTTGTTCACTTTTCACTAAAAATTCTTCCGTCGTATTTGTCTTTTTCGCCGGAACGACTGGAACATCTCCTGGCCACGTCCTCTTGGTCCCGTAAAAGTTATCCATATTGGTCGAAATAAGATTGCTCGTGAAATCCGAAATCGATGTTGAATGAACGAATAACAAAACTAGAATGAAAGTTAAGTCACAACACAGTTCACTAGACCAGGTTAATATTTCGCATGCGTAGATTTGTTATATGAATTTATTGAGCGGGTTGCTTTGGTTGCACTTCAGCCTGTTTGACTTCAACTTCAATGCGCATGGTCTTGTCTGGTGGAGCTGATCCCCAAGCTTCCTTCATTGCGTTGAAACGTTGACAAGCTACCCATACCAACTGCACTTCTTTTACGCATTCGTCAAGGGTCAGTCCATTTTCGAACCATGTATTCAGAATTTCAAGTCTTTCTAGGAGCTTTTCTCGTTCTGGAGAACACCTTAACCACTGTGATATTTCGCATGGAACGTAATGTGAGTAACAAACCCACGACGACAATATTTGCCAGTTCGTTGGTTTCGTTGACAGCACACAGATTAATTTCTTTACGTCAAACCAGTACAAATTTTTGACAGAGAAGATTTCGTTTTTAATTGAACTGACACTTGGCAAAAGTTTGAGGGTGACTAGGTTGTTAATTTCAGCACATGATGCAACAAGTGGGGTTAAAGACATGATAGACTCACATTCTTCTTCGTGATCGGAAATTATTCCTTTCAAAGCTTCAATTTTTGACGATAACTCCGTGAAAAAGACGGAAAGGCTTCCATGAAGCGAATGAACTAAATTTTGAGTTTCAAATGATGTCATTGTTTCAAAAATTAAACTCTTGTCCGGCCGTGGGAAAACCATTATAGGCATTGTGTTGACTGGTCTCGAAACAATCGGCGACGATTTTCCCAAGTGCAAATAAGGGCTCACTGACACTTTTTTAACTTGGTCACTCTCTTTGGAAATTATCTTCACACACAGATTCACGTCGGAAGTAGTGACAGGAATATTTTGGACGTCCATCTTTGCGACTCTTGATAGATGAGTTTGTCAGTCTGGAGAGAGCAGTAAATAGCTGTGGCTGTCTGGAAAACTTCTCAAAAACAATGATCAAAAGTAAATTCAACCTGATTCGAACTCAGGCAGTGGACTGATTATGGGTGGAGCCTAGTAAGGTAGCATCGACGCGTGCCAACAGCACATCTGCCAACTACTTGGCAGTTTGTCATCCTTACAAGCATGGAGTCGGCGTCAACACAGAAGGCAGATCAAAGGTGGGCCAACAAGGAGTTGACGCAAACAGAGAACACATCGAAATATTTCTCTGCAATTGAATTTAGCTTCTGTTCCACAGTTTAGTTTCCGAGTTTGTGAATAAATGTCATCGCCTAGTGGCCAAGGGCCATCTACTTACGACCACGAAGAAGTTCGAAGGCAATTTAGAAGACCATTCAGAGAGTATACAAAGTTCTTAAACCAAGTGAAAAAAACTCCAGTGCATACTGTGCCCTTCTGGTTTCGGAGAGTTCAATCAAGGCCTGTTCAACTAACTGTTTGTCAACAAAGAGTTTTAAACATAATTAGTGAATTTGTTTCCATCAGACCAATACGAAAGAACCTACGTCTGTGTATTTTGGGAAGTGGTGGAGTTGGAAAATCAAAACTTATTGAGGTGACGTGTCAAAAACTTGAGCAAAATAATTTAAAATACAAAGTTCTTGCACCAACGGGGACAAGCGCCAGTAATTGCTATGGACAAACGATTCACTCTTTTTTAAGGTTAACTAAAAAAAGTGGTGGAGATTATAAGTTTTTATCTCAAGGTCCTGTTCCAAGGCAATTTGAGGATGACGTTCGGGATCTACAGTTCTTGATCATAGATGAGATCTCCCTTGTCTCGTGTCAGTTCCTTAATTTCATCAATATCCGACTTCAAAAAGCCCTAAATAGTGATCTTGACTTTGCTGGATTGTCATTAATCGTAGTGGGGGACCTAATCCAGTTGGGATCATTTGGATCACCGTTATATCTGTCTCCAGAACGAAATCAATGTGAATTTGCTGCTCAAGGGTCTCAACTTTTTCGAAGGTTCAAGTTTGAAATTTTAAAAGAGAATGTCAGACAAAAATCAGACCAGCAGTATTTACAACTTTTAAATAACTTGCGCGATAAAACTCTAACTCAAGAAGACGTTACTTTACTGAACACAAGACTTTATAAAAACCTTTCAACGGAGGAACAGAAACAATTTGATGAAGATTCAACTTTCATCTTTGCCACCAACAAAGAAGTAAGAGATTTTAACAGACACAAATTGAATACTTTGAACCGACCTGTGGTTAAAATTGAACCCAAACAGACGCCAAGATGGCCATTAGTTGATGAAACACAGACACTTTATTTATGTGATGGAGCCAAAATATCAGCAACGTCAAATTTACACGTGAGCGCCCATTTGACTAATGGGACTTTCGGTTTCGTTAAGGCGATTCTTTTTGATCGTAAAACACTACCAAATCAAGGGTTGCCTATTTGCGTTTTTTGTACATTTGAGCGTTACACGGGACCAGTCTGTGAGCAAGAAACCATTCCTATAATTCCTGTTTCGGATTCATACATACATCCCGATTCAGGTAAAAAATATACTGTTAGACAGCTACCCATCACTTTAGCATTTGCTTCAACAGGTCACAAAGTTCAATCGCTAAGTATTCCTCGTATCGCAGTATCTCTTTCTAACCGTGAGATGTTCTTGAATTATACGTATACAGTATTGTCAAGGACAACAAATTTAAAGGGCTTGGCGTTATTGCATTCTAGTCTTGAAATGACTCGCTTCCAATCAGCCTCATTTTACTCGGGGTTTGAAACTTTAAAAACTGAACTGGAAATACTGTGCCAGCCTTCCAACGAATTAGCAAGCCAATCTACCTTAAGAGACAGTCAATCGACTATTAGAGACAGTCAATCTACTTGCAGTCCTATCCCAAGCCAATCAATATCCAATGATTTTGATTCTGAAGACGACCATCTATTTTGCCAAGTTGAACTTTGAAAAGTGAATTTTGAATGAGTGCAATTGGACACTGTCAAAATCAGATGGAGCCAATCCCAATTTGCCGTCCACAAATTGACGTGGTTTTTACAGAAGAAATAGGAGTACGACATAGGCCGGTTCAGAGAAGATTTATCTGTACTTATCCAGAGTGTGAAGAACGTTTTTATTTCATTGCCCAATTTTTCAAACATGAAGAGGAGAAACATAGATGTCTATCGTGCAACAAGTGTTTCGTGAGCGTAGATCAGCATGTGTGTTTGGAGCCACTTTATTTTGGTGCCGGGATTCGAGTGCCAGTCTCCAATCTTCCACCGAATTTTGTTTCTGGGATGTTTGAACTTCAGGAGAGTGTACACGCTTCCGCAATAGTATATTTTTCCAAAAGCTTTAAAGACTTAAAGTTTGGCACTTTTGCAGATGCATTTGAATTCGTCAAAGCTGATCTAAATCATCTTATCAAGCAATTTATAAATTTTCATCATGGCGTCAAAGTGAATATATCTTTGCAAGTAACATTGCAAAAAGTTGAAACCAGTGAACTAAAGGAAAGGACGTTTTTTGGTTCCTACATAGACTTTACTCATGAAAGTATAATCACAGAAAGATTAAGAACAGCGCACGAATACTTACAAGTCTCTTTAGATATGTATATTGAAAATGGATCAGGATGGATATTAAAAGATATAAATTCCATGAGGGTGCAGATAATTGCATATAAGCCGCAATTTATTCGACCGACACGAGCTGACCGAGCTACTGGACATATTTTAACTCCAAAAAAACTAATGTATCATGGAATAATCAATATAAAAACATCTGATTTCTGTTTTGCTGCATCTGTAGTCGCCGGTCTCTATATGGATGAAATTAAACTCGATGATGCTCCGACGAAAAGTTGGAAAGATCTCAATAACAACCAAAAGAAGAGACTGAAAAGAAAGCTTGAAAGTCAGATAACGTATGTTCCATTGATATCCCGACTTCACAGTAGTGGGGAAATTAACTTTCGTGGGTATTTCCATGGTGTGTCTGTAGATGAAATTGACGCGTTTGAGGTCAAAAATGCAATTGGCATTGGAGTATTTGGATATGACGGAGAAGCTGTTTACGTTATCCGCAAACCTGGAGACACGTTCGCCAGAAACGTTAATCTTTTGCTACTGTCGGACGAAAGAAAATCTAACCACTATTGCTTGATAACAGAGTTGGGAAAGCTTTCTGGGCAAAGCGGTCACCACGCATATAATACTTGTCGTCACTGTTTTGCTAGATTTAGAAGTAGCAGTCATGCAGAACATGAACGCAATTGTCTAGTCGGGAACCCACAACGCTACGTCTACCCAAAGGATGATTACTTTAAGTTCAATAAACACCAAATGTTTCAAACCGTCAACTACAAGATTTACTTTCGACTTCTCCGATTCCCTGGAAAAAATTCGCAGACGTATGCATCACAAAGTTGTGTAAACCTGGCGTATACTACCCCTGAGGGTAATCGAGACATTGCTGGATATTGCATAGTGGTTGTAGACTGTGACAATAACCTTGAATTTCAGCAAACATATACAGATGAATTTCCTATGGATCATTTCATGACAACGCTAATTACAAAATCAATGGAATATTTCGATAAAGTGTTCAAGACCAATATTGAATATGTAATTACCGATGAACTATGGCACAAGTATTATAATGATAAAACCTGTTCATACTGCAACAGGGATTACGTACGAGATGGCGTAGAAAATAAAAATAATAAACCTTGCTTTCATCATCACCACATAAGCGGAGTCTTTCAGAAAACAATAGTCATTTGTAAGGCTTGCAATATACTTATTAAAAAATCAGCCGTTGTTGCAATTTCTCACGAATTGTCTAAAAAAGACGGTATTTCAATACTCAAATCGCTGAAGCCAAATCTACTTCCAAAGTTAAATATACTCGCAAGAGATTCGGACACGATAATGTCTATGACATTTGACCAACGCTTACGATTTATCGACAGTCAATTATTTTTGGACCAACCTCTCAATAAGCTGCTACGTAACTTCCATGATCAGCTGGAATCTATAGATATGTTGGAAAAGTTCAAACTGGTATATCAAGGCATTCCTGGTCCGTACCCACAGATTTCACATGTTGGAATCTTTACCCATCCTATCATATGTCCTCAAGAAGTTCTACACCCCTTTTTGATAGAAGAGAAGGCAACCTTCCCAGATGTTCGAGAATTCTCAAGTGACCTTGATAGCGAAATGTATGAAACTTCCAAAGAACTTTTTGAATACACTGGATCCACATGGAAAGGTTATGCTGAACTTTTTTTGCAAATAACAACACTGCAGTTAGCGTCTGTGATTACAACGTTTGATATATTTTGTATCAAAAAACTGAAAGCCTCGCCCTTTCACGATACAACTCTTTCCTCATTTGCCACTAACTTGTGTTTTTCAATTAGCAATGAAACGTACGAATATGTAAAATCCGACGACATTATCAATATGATCCAAGGAGCTTGTCGAGGTGGCATAGAAACTAGCAATATAAGATTTACCGAAGCCAATTCAGAACGGTTGAAAAAGTACAATGGCATTCCCGAAAACCGGACTGAGATTCTCTACATGGATCTCAATGGAATTTATGGACATTGTTTAACGGAGCCTATGGCTAAACATTCGTATAAATGGATGACTACAGCAGAAATTGAAAATTTGGATATGAAGAATATACCAACTGGAACTGGATTGATACTAGAAGTCGATCTTGAGTATCCTTCTAAACTTCATCAAGATCACAACGATTTACCAATGGCGGTGGAAAGAATAGAAATGAGCTTGGCAAACCTATCCATGCAGCAGCAAGAACGTTATCACAGAAATATGTCGACCACAAAGCTGCCATTTGGAAAGTATCGACTATCGTTAAATCTTTTTGATAAACAAAAATATGTAGTCTATCACAAAAATCTACAGTACTACATCGAGAAGGGGTTGGTTGTAAAAAAAATTCACAGAGTCTTGCAGTTTTCAGAGGAACCCTTTTTTAAAAAATCTATGGATGTTCTATCTAATCTCAAACAACAACTAGTAAGTTGTGGTGACGATATGTGGGCAAAAGTTATGAAGCAAATAATTTGTAGTATTTACGGTCATTTACTAACAAACACAAAAAATTATGTCACTCTGAAGCCCTGTAGAACTAAATCAGATTGTATCAAATATGCCGCAATGCATAATTTTGATGCTGTTCAAATAATACACGAGAATCTCTCATTCTTTCAGATGAAGAGATGCTCAATAAGGTACAAAAATCCAATCATTTGCGGTTTTATGGTACTCGAGTTGAGTAAATTGCATCTGTACAAAGGATTCGACATGATTCGGGAAGCTTTTCCTCAGACAAAACTGATTATGGCTCAAGTCGATTCTTTGGCGCTTGCAATAACAGATCCAGCGGGGGAGTTTCTCTCAAAGCTCAATAAACTTCGAGAACACTTTGATTTTTCAACTCTTCCAAAATCTCACAGCCTGTTTGGAACTGAACAAAAAGGATTTCCGGGGAAATGGAAAATTGTAAATATCAATATATTAGAGATGATTAGTATCAGAAATAAACAATATTCATTTATTACAGCTTGCGAAGACTGCCTACAAGAATTCAGCGCGACATGTAAGACCTGTCAATTCGGCAGCTCTTTGAGATTGTGTGCTCCTGGAATCCCAAAAAGTGTTTTAAAGAGAGTTAATCACGATTTTTTTCGTCAATTGCTTTCTAATACTGAGGTAGTGAAGTTGCCTGTAATAAACCCAGTGGATATCTTTACTTCAAACAAGTATAAATTCCACTCAATGAACATTGCGAGGTACTTAAACACTGACAACAATAGTTCAACAGCATTTGGAAATATTCTTCTGCAGAATGCAGCAGCCAACAGTGTTTAACTGTCAGTTAAAATTGCCGTCCTCTAGTATTTTTTATGGACAAAGTGGTTCGGGAAAAACTGAACTATGTTTATGGATTATTGATAAGAGAAAAGAAATATTTGGGCAAGATATCAAGAAGGTGTATTATTTTTATACGAGCTATCAAGCCAAGTTTGGCGAATTTAAAAAAACTCACCCAGAAGTAGAATTTCTAACCGACATTCACGCCCTGCCAGACAACAAAAATATCCCGTGGCTTATTATTTATGATGATATGCTATTGAATTTTCAAACCAACAAGACTGATCGGCAACACATATTTGAAATGTTCATTCGCAAAAGCCACCATCAAAATTTGGCCGTGTTTATACTGCTGCAGCAAATGTTCAACAACAGTCTTCGACTGGCTTCGTTGAATGCCACATACAATTTTGTGTTTCCCTGTGAGTCGGATAAAAATGTATTGGAATACTTAAATCAACGGCTGTATCCAAAATCTAAGCATTTTCTCAGTGAAGCCATGGAAAATGTCTGTATCAAGAAATGGAGCTATTTGTTGATTGACCTATCTCCATCTCAACATTCTATGTTTAAAGTTCGTAACTTTATCCTTCCTGGAATAGACTCTAAAGTATATATACCTTCTAAAGATGGAAAGAATAGTAGAAAGTGAAATTCTCTTCAACATCTCTCGTGCAAATACTGTAAAGAGAAAGAAGTTGATTAACAATGCTAATTCAGAAGAGTTAAAGGCCATAATTGAGTGTATCATAAATGCAAATAACATTAAACTACTTCCAAAGGAAAAAAAGTGTTTAATTAAGTGTAAACCTTTAATAAATTACTTTAAAAATAAACATGAACTAAGTCAAAAACGTGTTAAAATATTTTTAGTAGAGAATCACGCGCTATTAGGGTTATTACTGTCCTGTGTTCTGTTGCGACTGTTCCAAGAAGCTCTCTACCATTTCTATGACGATGGCGACGATCTTGCACGTTATTCCGAATGAACTCTATGAACGTCTCAAAGACGGGGGCGTTTTGGATAAACAATTTCCAAGTGAGTTGCCTACTCCAAATCAAATTGTAGTGGACCATCTCCCGACAACATTACAAGAACAAGGTCTGGCAATTTTAAAAGAATTAACGGCAAAAGGGAAATTCAGTTGGAACTTGGAAAACGAATTTACATATGTAAATAAACCCAATCCCGGCAGTAATGTTGTAAAGCTCTTATCCAGTTTAGTTCACGGAAGTTCAAAACTTTACGAATTGCCAGGGGCTCTCGCTTTTCTACAAGCTATTAACAGTGAAGTATCTGATAAACTCTATAAAGCTCCTATTAGACCGATTGAGTCAGAATCAGTGTTTCGACATGCCAAGCGTCAAAAGCCCGCGAGGCAAGAAAAATGGGAAAAGCCCTGGACAAGTTTTGAAACAAAATTTAAGTTTAAAGACTAAAGTTGATCCAAGATATGTCAGGCGGCGGTATCTGAATACTAGGGAACCCGGCTCCCTAAGTGGGTTAAGCGGTTTTTTACGAAATTCAAAATATGCAAAGCTGCCATCTGTTTTGGAAGCTCTCTCAGAATTAAAGGCATATACCCTTCATAAACCAGTACGCAAACACTTCCAACGTAGACCCATCATATGCCACGGTTTGAACAACACCTGGGGGAGCGATCTGATTGTGTTCAACAACAACACATTTGCTCATCATAATAGGAATTATAGATACATTTTACTGACTGTCGACTGTTTAAGTAAAAAGATTAATTTGGTAGGAATGAAGCTTAAAAACTCTGATAGTATACACGACGCTTTCGTCCACATTTTTAAAACGACAAAAACATCACCAGAACTGTTATGGTTTGACCAAGAACGAGCCGTATTTTCAAAAAAAGTAATGCAAATGCTAGCCAAATACAAATGTAGAGTGTACCATGCTCACTCAAAGTTAAAATCCAGTCTAGCCGAGCGATATGTTGGTCGAGTTAAACGTGTATTGGCAAGACTTTTTACAAAAAATGGAAATAAAAATTGGATTGACCACCTACCTCAAGTTCAAGACGCCATCAACAACAGCTACAACCGTTCAATTAAGATGACTCCAAATCAAGTAAATTTGTCAAATGTAGATCAAGTCTGGAATCACATCTATCATAAGTTTATTATTCAAAAACGTAAAATTCCAAAATATAAAGTTGGTGACATTGTGAAAATTGCCAAGAACAAACTTATCTTTGAAAAAGCCTATGACCGTTCTTATAGTATTGAAAATTTTTTAATAAAGGAAGTTAAACCTTTACATCCAGTGCCAGTATACATTCTGTCTGACTTGCGAGGAGATGTCTTGGAAGGAACCTTTTATGAAGCTGAAATCCAAAAAGTGACAAGTGCCGAAAACTTAGATAACTAAAATGGAAAATTCGAGTGAGTATAACGATTTTTATGTGACATTGTGTTCAGCGGAAAGTTTGAATTACTTTCCATTTAATGAACCAAACAACTTTAGTAATCAGTTCTGTCGATCTTTTGATCTGCCTTGCGGAGTCTACGAGGTGGGTTTAAGTCAAATTGTTTTTGAAAATTCGTCCACAAATTCTACGCAAGACACATCTACAGTACCGGAAATTATAGTTCCTGAAACTCCAGTGCCGCCAAATAAGTTTTTTGGACATGCAACGGACGATCATCAAATAACAATTAGTAAACTTAATATGGCCGAATTTATGATCAAGAACCAAAGTACTATCGACAACATGCAGGCTGTCATCAACCAGACGTTTGCAAAACACAATGTGGAAGTTAGATTAACCCAAACCACCAATACAATCAACGGCGAATTGAAACAACAATTCAAGTTGTACTTTAATGACAGTCATGGCCGAACGTTTGTCATGCCTAGCGACCTGGGGTTGGCTCTTGGATTCGACACATTTACATTTAAATCCGGCGCTTTTACTGCTAATCAACTAGCCAGCGATATTGAATTTCAGAAAATTCCAAAAACGGCCCGATTTGAATTTCGATTTTATCGATGGGTGGACCAGAAAATTGCCATATCTGAACCCGAATCTTATACTTACGATTTATTAATGCTTAACATTGTACTGGCACTTAATGCGGCAAAAATTAAAATTGGCATTGAAGAAGAAGGAACGTTACTCAAAGTCAAAATACATGAACGCGATCACCATATGAGATTACCCACACAAATTAACAAATATCTCGGACTGTCGGAAGAATTTCTGTTTACGCAACCCGAAACTGACATTTATGTTCCCGACTCTATTGTCGAGCCAGAAGAAGATATTACTCTACCGTTTCCGCCTCCAATTGAACCCGTCAACAAAGCTGACACTGACAGAAAAAGTATGTTTACAAATGTATTATGTAACGTTATCGAGAACCAGCTTGTTGGAAGTACATCGTACCCAATTTTGAGAATGATTCCAAACTCGAATGCAACAAATTCTCTTGAAGTTCAGCAATTTCCGTTAGTGTATTACCTGCCGCCGATAGTGAAGCACGTCTCTAGTATCGGAATTCAGATTGTAGACGACCAGTTCAAACCAATTAAACATTCGTCCACCCCGACTACAGTTGTTTTACATTTTAAACGGAAAACCATTTAAAAATGAGAAAAATTCTGTGTAACAAAAAGCGGCAATGTTCTCTAGATCGTATGCCACCGATCATGGATTCCGAAACACAGTATGGAGGTGGTGGTGGACTGAGTGATTATGGAAAAGAGTATATGCTTCCTCTGAAATCTATTAAGAAAAGTGGCGACACAGTTAAAAAATCTAGAAAACAAGGTGGGGGTGGGAGGCGGAAACGCAGTCTACCAAAGAAGTCCGCCAGGTCAACATCCTCGAAAAAGGCGAAGCCAAAATCCAAGAAATCAAAACGCAAATCTAAAGCAAAGAAGTAGATATGAATTCTCCAGTGTTTCCTGGATCTACTCCAGCAATGAGATCCAATTTGGATCTCTCAAACATTCCAGGGACAGACGTCAGTGTTCTTCAGAGTGACTACATTCAGTTTTATCCAACCTCTAGTGTCAAAGATTCGAGCAACCCCATAGAATACATCATTCCTAGCACTACTTCTCATTATACTGATCTCCACAACACTTTTCTGTACTTGTCGGTTAAAATCTTAAAAGAAAATGGAACTAATTTAACATCAAGTGATGTAGTTGCCCCTTCAGAAGACTTTATGTCTGCTCTATTTAGTTCAGTGGAAATTTCCATGAACGGAACTATAGTTAGCAAATCTGCCACACTTTATCCGTACCGTTCACACATTCTAAAAGTGCTAACACACGGGCGAGATTATAAGACTACGATCCTTAATTCTGAATTATTTTACCCGGATTCCACCCCTGATACATTTACCGAAGCTGCAAATACTGGATTCAAACAACGAAGAGCATATTCTAAAGAGAGTGGAACATTTGAGCTGATTGGAAAGATATCGGAATCGATATTTGAACAATTGAGATATTTCCCGCCCCAGATTGAGTACCGAATTTCGTTGCGAAGATCCGACCCTGCATTTTCTCTTGTGGGCGCAAGTCATACGGGTGGGTTTCCCTATAAAATCGAAATTCAACAAGCGATTCTAAACGTCAAGCGACACTTAGTTAACCCTTCTATTGTCAGTCAGCACCAAAAACTATCAAAACTGCAATACCCATTGAGAACATTTGAATTAAGGACATTCAGCATTCCTTCAAATACTCAAAACGTTTTATCAGAATCGCTCTACCGCGGGAAAATTCCCGAATATTTAATTTGCACGTTCGTGGATTCTTCAGCTATCAGTGGAAAAATAACAAAGTCGGCATTCAACTTTCAACCATTTAACCTGTCGACAATTTCAGCTACGGTTGATGGGGATAGTTCGATCTACAGAAGCATAGACCTGGACACTGAAAATAAAATCTGTCTACTTGGGTACCATACCCTTCAATCGGCGGTTCCAAGTCTAGTGGGAAGTCATGGACTGAGTCGGGAAGAATATTTATTGGGCAACTTTATGGTTTGTTTGGATTTGAACCCAAGAACCTCGGGATTATACCAAGCTGACCGCTTTGGTCAAGTGAAATTGGATTTAAAATTTAAAGCACCCGTCACAAACGCACTGACTTGTATAATACTGGCCTCGTTCCAGTCCAAATTGGAGTTGGATTCTCACAAGAACGTAACCATTGACTCTAATTAAATGGATTCTGAAACGTTAACCTGTTGTCTAAAATTGTTAATGTCAAACAGCCCTGTAAAAAATTTCCAAGTATTACCACGGGACCATCTAAACTATGTAGATTTTTCAATGCTCCCCGTGGCTCTGATTGTCAATTCTTCTGATAGTAGGAGTTATGGAAGTCACTGGATAGGACTTTTTTGCTATGCTTTGGGTAATAGTGTTTACGCAGATTATTTTGATAGCTACAATAAGCCCTTGAGTGTATATAAAATAAAAGCGCCATTTGTAATTAGAAACAGTAGTTCCAAAGTCTTACAGTCGAACACTGGGGTTGTCTGTGGGTTGTTCTCGTTGTTTTTCTTGTATTGGAGAAGCAGAGGAAAAACAATTACTTCAATAGAATCTAGATTTACGAATAACTTGCCTTTAAATGACTTAAAAATCAAACAATACTATAAATCGCTTTTAAGGTACAAAAGACAAAAAACTACAAAAAAAACTTTATCCTGTTGTACTAGGCTAGTTAATAAATTGTAAAGTGTAGAGTACATTGTTTTAGTTCAAATATTATAATACACATTTACTTATAATGAAATCCATAATCTTAGTCCTTCTTGTCGTTTTTGGACAAGTAATGTCCAATTCTATAAATATTGAAGAGGATTGTAAATATTGTACAAGAAATGAGTCTAAGATATTCCTAAAGGCCATATGGCATCCAAACATGCGGCCGTTCTATTCTTGTAGAGCCTCGTTTGCACTGGCGTCAAAGTTTGGTGTGATTGTAGACTATGCATGCGAGGACTTACAATGTGAGGGAATTTACCATCGTCCACTAGTTCAACCACTTGGGCCAGCTAATTTTAACTGCAGGTGAGATTTAATTTATTCATTTTCTAACGTGCCTTTCTTAATAAATCAAAATTGTATATCATCAGGAAACAACAAGAACCAGACTTCATGACTTTGCAACCTACAACTTATCATCATCAACAGATTGTTACAATTATCAAAGAATACATTGAGATTGTATTCATGACAATTGTTCTTGCCCTGCTGCTTTTGAAGAAAAAGCTTTTACAAGATTGTATCCGTAAAAGATTTCAAAGCACTGAATTGAATTCACAACCAAGGAACGTGGAAGATCAACGATATGAATTAGAATCTCTAATTCAACGATTTCGAGAAATAAAACCGGATTCGCCATCACAAGATGTTGAACATCAATAGAAGATAGATTACTCTTTGCGGCCTCCGTCCCTTCTTCCAAACATCGCTTTATTCAAAGGGGGCCATTAAGCAAAGTAATCTACACCGTGGGTTGAGGGGATTGGAGTTACAGATTGACCAGTGTTGTTAATTACCCATTGTTCAATTTGTATCTTCACTCCTACTTGACTGATTATTCATTGCCGGAGCTTCCCAGAAAACAATGCGCAGGATTTCGACATAAAATTCACATTTTTACCGGTCATAGAAGCTTTGAATTTTTATCTGTACTCAGTCGAATCTTTACAGCCGCAGAATCAACAACTTAAAAATGGAAACTGAACCGTTTAGCTGGTCTAAACTCATATCATCGTGGAAAAGTCCCTTATTCATTACCAAGATCCAAAGAGACGAGTTGCTGAACTTACTACAAGTATGACACGAAGGAAAGCTCAATTTATTGGGATCTGACATTTGCCAAATTGTTCCAGAATTTTTGGACAAAGGATATCCACCATTGCCTGGATTTGGTGTGGAGACTCTGCTCTTACTTGTAAAGAGTGCATCAGTTAAGGATACTTTAACAGTGAGTTTCTTTTGCCGTGTTGCAGTTTCATTGTTTAGAAAGCTGTGCGATTGTCGCAAAATATCTAGCAATGTTGAGATTTTGGATCCGGAACTTGACAAAACTGTATACATGAACCAGTACATAAAAAGTATACTTTGTACACAAGTGTCTTACGCAAAGTATGGGTTTCCCGAGATCCAGCGGTACCGATTCAACCAATTCTGTCAACGCTCGGCCTACAATAGGCGCACCGCAAAGGATTGCTTAACTTCTCATGGTCTGAAAGTAATTTATGAAATTATTGACGAATATGGATTGAATCAAGTACTATATGATAACCTTGTCGAAGTTGCATTTGAACTCTATAAGAAATAAAAGCCATATTCTATTGATATACTAACACTAAAAATAAATGTCAAATATAATTTAATTTTAAAAAAAATTCTGCAGTACATTAATTTACTTATTGAATAAACTACAATTGATTTGATAAAAAACGTACTGACTATTGTATTTCTCATATTGATTTATTTAAATTTTCATGAAATAATCTAAATTAATTGATTTGGAACTGTAAATTAAACATTTACCAAGATTTTGAACTGGAATTCATAAGCACTAAAAATACTAATTTATAGTTTCGGCATAGTTAGAATAGAGTATCATATTTTTCGAATTTATTGCATATAGATAATGATAAATATATACCAATAGAGTTACTACATAAATGTAAATCTATAAGCTATATGGAATCTAAATAAAGGATTACATCAGCTACATTTCCTATCTTTACATTTTCCGAACCAGCACAAGTCTAGTTAATTCGTCTAACTCTTATGAGAGCATTAATGTTTGTAACATTAGGGCATGGGACAGAGCTAGTGGCCAAGGAAAGGCCATAGGGGTAGTGTCGAGTGGGGTATGTCATCCAGAGGTATGAAGGGACCGAGGGAGGTCATCTGGGGCGTAGGGGGCCGGAGGAAGTCATCTGGGGCATAGGGAGGCCGGGGGGGGGAGGTGGCATGCAAAATGGCAGATAATGCCTTGTTATATCCTACTGACTTTGTAGGAATATAGTTTGAAAAACATGTTTTTTTCTAGTTTACGTCATGAGTTTGAAAGAAATTAATTTCTTTCGGAGTACTTTAGCATTACATGCTGGTATTGCATTTCCTTAGCTCGGATTTGCTTATGAAACTTGAGTGCAATTAGAAGCCGAATTTGTTTATGATAAAAGCGATCAGGTTTATAAAAAGCGACACATTATCCATTACATATAGCTGATTTTGATGGATTTTCGTATGAAAATACTGCAGCTCCAATTTATTTCGAATTTCTTGTAAAAAAAATACACACAACATAATATATCAAATTTCATAGTTCATACATTACAATGTAAAATATTGTACCTAGCAGTATTATAACACAATAAGTCTATCGAATTTGAGTTATCTCGATTCACCCTGTATCTGTAATCATTAATCGAAGAGAATAAAAAATTTTGGTGCATCGACGAACAGCTATGTCCAAATGGACGGACTAAAAAGTATACGTTTGAATGAAAATAAAAGGAGTAATCTTAAGATCAAAAGATGAAAAACATTAAATCTGCAGCTTTAAAATCATTAATTTTTCTCTAGAGTTGAGAGCGCAACACGTAACCACAATCGTTTGTCGTTTAAACGTTAGTTTGTTTTTGGCATTCCCTTTCATCCCACATATAAATGAGCTAATTACAAAGTATGCCTGCCTTCAATCATAGCCCTTGATTACGTACCTAAAATCCAATTATAACCCAAAAGGTTAATTTCCTCTTGTCGCGTATAAGTTTAGAGAACTCAATCAAAGGTCAAGTAGGAATTCTTGAGTCTTGACTTGTTCAGAACTCCTTGAGCCAGTAACTGGGAAGCCGTGCATTAAAAAAGCGGTATGATATCCAGGATATGGGCGAGACAAAGTCAAATCAAGAACAAAGGATCTTGGATGTCAAACTTCCAAGTTCCGAGAGCAAAAACCCAATCGGCTTCGACGATTGTGGATAAAACCCAACATCCGCTCCCAGGATACCCCCATCGAGACGATAGAAGGTATGGTTGATGCCAAGAGACTTTCTCGGCTCGAGAAAGCTAATTTGTAAGTTGAGGTGGAGTTCAGTTTGGAAACATTAGCAGAGTTGAGACGTTGAGAGGTTTCCGGCATCATTGTTTCTAAAATTACTGACAACCCATTCCTCAGCGAATCAACATCAAGGGTTATAACTATTAGGAAAATATTCCATTTAAACCACCCACTTCATTACTAATGAACGTAACGAATAAGATGTAAAAACCCGATAATGTGGTCTGCAAATTCTAGTTAATTATGTCGTGACGCCAAACGTGCCGTTGTATTTTGATGGTATGTGTATAATGTTTTCTACAACTGGAATCTACGGGTTATTTTGTTATCACACGATGCAAAGGCAGTAACAACAAGATTCGAATGAGAAATCAAGTTGAAGCGTATGTGACTCAGGGGTTAAGCTATTCGTATACTGCTAAACTCCTACAATCATGCAATATAGCTGCAATTGATTCAATGAATATGGACTACAAAAACATGATCTGTAAATCGCAGGACTGGACTTTCGGTTTCCTTAAAACTTAATGGTAATTAAGTCCATAGTCCAAGGAACCCAATCCTTTTGAAAAGGAGATCAAATAGGCAGTGGTAACGGTAATACGCTACTACGATATGCACAAGCTGTTACGGCTGTTAGTGTGTTAGGTTTCCTTTCGTTGGATGGAAGATGGAATTGGGGATATTTAAGGTGCTATTCGATGACTACAAATAGGTTTCAAGGTCAAGCCCAAACTATTTAAGGTGCCACTTGACAAACTAAAAAAGGTTACACAAAATATTCTCTTATTGCCCCGATGTAGAAAAAAATTAAGTTGACATATTTTATCCAGTGGTGTATTGTACCACCGTATTAATTTATCCCGTATATAAAAAATATCGCAATAAAACATACATATTATTTTGGCATACAAATAAGAAGTGATATTATAATAATAATTCGCTATCTACAAAAGCTACTAAAACTTAATTATTGATTTCGGTCAAAAACGCAATTTATTTATAAAGAGATTATGAGATCAAATTGCTAATAAAATAGTTTTTTATATCGATGGATGATCTTGTTTCTTAAAGCATACTACAAGGACTGAAATCGATCAAATCGTGTTAACTTAGGCGTAGGGCGATTCACACTAGAACGAAAGTCGAAAACATAAAAATAAATCCTTGAATCCTTCTTCCACTCCATTCAATCCCTGAAAAAAGCATTGGAACCCCGAAGTGACATGTCCATACATTTTAATTTCAGAACTGCGTAAGAAATTCTCCATTGTTTACTGTCCGAAAGAATTGTATATGAGTAACTTCAACTCGGGAACGAATGGAAGGAACTATATTCTTGCTGAAAATGGAATCTCTAAATGTTCCTATTTGATTTTAGATTTTAATGTGATTTTTCGTAATCTTTAGCAACATTTTGTAGACCGTAAATAATATAAGCTGGGATTATCTCTATAGTTGTTACAATCTAAATGAAAAACAACATTTTCCTACAAACTGTTGAATGCTGAATTAAAATAGAAAACATTAATGATGTACACAAATTCCTTGCCTGTTGATTCCACCGGATGACAAACTACAAGGGCAAAGAGTATGAAGTCGGGGAACTATATAATCGGCTCAAATTTTGGATAAGTTCCAATTGAATGACAATGGATAGTCATGATTTGCTTTAATTTTGTTTCCCGAGATTTGTTTTGAGGTCTGGAGTTTTAGAGACAAAACAAACTTTCCTTGGAATATGTTTTTCAAGCCTAGTTCCAAGTGATTTTCTACGGTCCTGGACTCCTAGAAACCATTAATTGGAATTTGGGACTAGCTTTTGAAGGACGAAGTAAAAAATCAATGATTCGGTCGCATTTAATTTTTATTTTAAGCTGCTTGACGAAAATAAGACACTTTTCGGTGCGTTCGTAATGGGTTACTTGTGTCTAACTCAACTATTTTTAACTTTTTCTAAAGTTTGTTAGAGAAAGCACATGCTCGGCTAATAATGTCAGGTTTTTGTTGGGAAACATCATTCACTGTCTTGTTTGAGCATCTTGCGATGTTCTACTTGATTAATATCTTTAAATTAACATTAACAAGGGCCTCGTTTGGCATAAAAACACGTGACCCATACGTAAAAGTACGTAGGTTATGCATGTAATACAATTTTCAAATGTGTAGTGTTTCAAATTTTGAGATGTATAATCCAGCCTCGATTAGTTAATTACTTAGACGTCATTTCCATTAAAATAACCGTCCCCCTGCATGTAAACCAACAAGGTTCAGATTGAGGGATCTAAAAATACCCATCAAACAACAACACAATTAATGCCACCAACAAGTACAAGTAAGAATAAACCATTCAAATGCATATAGCAAAGTATCGGAGAGCAATCATCGAATTAGCAAATCATATTATATAATATACATATTTATATAAATATATTATATAATATACATATTTATATAAATATATTATATAATATACATATTTATATAAATATATTATATAATATACATATTTATATAAATATATTATATAATATACATGTGTCCCATGTGTTTACTGTCGTTCCCTAACCCTAAACACACAAAATATCGAAAATCTCAAATTGCCCCAGTCATAGAGTAAAATTACATGCGTCATTCGAAAGCCCTTGATCATAGCTTTCGAATGACGTATCACACATATATGTTTGTTTTTTGACCTCTTTGACCCCTCCCCACCCGTCAGGAAGTGACCCCACCCCCAAATCATATACACTATTGAATAGCCCTTGACAATAGCTTTCCATCGATGTATCACACATGGGGGGTTGCTATTTGAAAAAATGTTGACCTTTGACCTTTCCCCCCCTGACCTTTGACCTGCAAGGCCCCCAAACGAACTTGACCTCCGCTTGGATGTCCTATATAGATATCCGAAAAAAAAAATTGAAAAAGTTCAACCGTTCTCGAGTTATCGCGATGACGGACGGACAGACGGACGGACAGACGGACGGACAGACGGACGGACAGACACCATCAACGAAAACATAAAGTATCTCCGATACTTAATAAGCACTTTCGCATATTAAATCACAAAGAAGATTATTTCTAGTATTTGCCTTAATCTTTAGTCTTGAGCACTTAAAGATTCTTACTCAAAATTACATTTACTTGTAAATACATGTAAAACGCCTGTTTGTAAGCGAAAAACAACACTCAGAAAGGGACAAGCTTATCCACTCCAACGGTTCTTTAGGATAATGTACAGTGATTCAGTGTAAGAGGAACATATAAATTCTAACGATGTTTTTCCACTAACCACAGAAGAATGATCCCGACATAAATTTTAGCCCTGAGTGTTTTCCTGTCCGTTTCCGTATTTTTCTGGAATTCCTTGTGGCACGGGAAATCATATTACATTGTTTTAGGTTTATAACAAATGTGGGTCACGTATTGACGGATCCCACCGCATGTTACGGACATACGAGCTCGAGAGGAAACCTAAAAATGGATTATCTTCTGGAACCGACTGAGGAATGTAGTGAAAGCTGTTACATTTCAGACTGGTCCGTGGAATTTCGGAATTGTGGGAGTAGTGGTCGTTTTGTTAAGGCAATAAACATATGAACTTGTACTTTGGGCATTGAGAATGAAATGTTACTGGGGAGGAACAGGTTGTTTGGATTTCCATTTTTCAGACGTTTTTACTTTTTTTCGTTCGTCAGCATTTGAATGAAATAAAGTCAATTTAAAAATTGTTGGGGATGAAATTTGTATGAAATAAAGTAGATGTTTGGTACACTGAAAACTACTATGACACCATATGCCCAAACTTTTATGAATAATTTCACCTGTCAGACTGCAATAATTATTTGATTACTGATTGATTGGTCATACTCATTGTTTACACATAAATCGGAGATGTCTGATTTTGTGATTGCCGAGGCTATTTTTCCTCATTAGCCACCATTCTTACCTCAAGCGTTGTCTACTCTCGTACGTGAGAAACGTTGGTGGGGACCGGAAGGACTCTTTACACACTAACCTCAATTAAGTGTAATAAGTAACACGAGACACGTAGTTACAGCTCTCTACTTTAATTAATGCAATCTCAGCTGAGAAGGGGATCCACCCAATATTTATCCAATTCTCGTATTTCACATAAGTACACGAGATAGAAATTGGCCATCACCCTTGGTAAACAGAGTGTTGTTGCGATTTCATTCAATTGCTATGTACCAGATCTCTATACTTTTCTCTCCATGAAAATCACGCTATAATTTCATGGTTTCAAATTTCGGCTTATTTAACCATGTTTCCTTGAACAAATTATAGCTCCTCCAAAAATGCTCAACAAGTAAAGTAAACTAATCTCCGAAATAAGTCCCCATCTTTTGTTAACTTAACTTTTATATAACTCATCGTGGAAACTTATTTCGGGACAATCGTAAACCGTTAAGCGGATTGACATAAATGAAACGAACGCTCAAACCAAAAGTGAAAGTACCTAGGAGTCATATAAAGAAATATAGACTTGAGCACAAGAACCAACCTCAGCTAAAAGCATACGAAATTCACTACGTTGTAGGTTGTTGTAGTAAAGCGGCTGTCGGTTCGTTTCCACTTCCCAGTTCCACTTTCACTCCATCCTGGAATCTGCTATCTTGAGAATGTGGTTCAACTAGTCAAACATTCGACATCCGAAGTTGCTGCTGGTGGTTGGACTGAAACTCGTGCTCGTGGAAAATATTATTCCTTGTGGTTAAAGTTGTAAGGTATCATTAAAAACGAAAAATATATTCTGTACAAGAAAAGTCAGAGCTGCTTTCTCCGTGAAGGAGAAAGTCGCTTTTTATCTCCAGTCTCATCATACCTATCATCACAAACAAGCTTCAGATTCAACTGGTTGAGCTTCTCAACATTTCAATTTCCATCTCAAATCGGATTCCCTATTTTTTGTGCGATCCCCACATTCCGCCTCCTCGTAAGCCTTCTGGATTTATCTACTCAATTATAATTCCTATCTAACAGTTGCAATTTAGTTCAAACCTATCTATAAGATCTAAATCAAAATTGGCTATTTTTAACACAAATATGGCATTTTGGTTTCCAGTTCGTGATCCAGACAACCGATTTCTAGATAAGATAATGCGAAATGGCAGGATTGCTTGACAACCGGCGTCTCAGGGGGTTACGCGGATTTGAAGGTTTTTTCAGAAAAAATCAATTGGTGGGCAAAATCTCGATTTTGCCCACCAATCTACTATCAGTTGTAAAATTGAAAATTTATGAATGAATCTCTGATCGTTTTTATGAATGAATGGTTGCTGGAGAAGGCAATTGACTAAGTAACCATGGCACATACTAATTGGCAATATGGGATATTGGCATTATTACTTGCGAATTCTTTTAATTGCCAATTCATTGCTAATTTCATGCGAATCTCTATGCTAACTTTGCCATTTTCATGCGAATTTCGTCCAATTTGTATACGTATTTCATGCCAAGTTCTTGCTATTTCATTCGATTGAACCTCAGTTTCCTAGACACGACTGAAGAAGTAATTGTGAAATTCCAAATCCTGAAAGTTGCGATTTTTAAAAAAACCTTCAAATCCGCGCAACCCCTTCAGACGCCGGTTGTCAAGCAATCCTGGCGAAATGGATTCAGATATGGGTGAAATTGCTTTGTAATTAAAGAGAAGCCAGACCGACTGGTACTTGTATCCAATGCGACTGCTTTTGAACCGCTTGATTGAGGATCTGGTGAAGTGTGAGCCATTGTACGCTATGGACTACTATAAGGGTCGCAGACAATTCGAGACATTTACAGTATTCCTGATTTAATATCCCGAGATGGTGACAAAATAAATCCAAAGTAAAACTAGACAATTTACAGTCAGGCTGAATGCTTTCACTCAATTGTTCCACGTCCCTTCATCTCGTCTCAAATATTAACCGAACTTGTGAATATGAACGACAGTTTCTGCAAGCTACATCAGTAGTCTAAAACTACCGTGGTCCGGGAACTGCAATCTTTGAATAACGTTTCGTTTCCTATCAAAGTTATACGATGTTGAACCCAACCACTACCACACGCCACAGGACCACATCAAAGAGTCCTTAGAATTGTGTAACAGCTCCGTAAGCTTGTAATCACACACGACTGAGTCATATTTTAAAATAATTAACCTAATTGGATGGAACTCTTTGTAGGATCGTGTCCTCTCTCTCTCTAAAGTCAATCGCGATGATTAACATACTTTTGAGCTCATTATGAACTCTGTTGCACATCCCTCATCAAAAGAAAGTTCATAAAGGAGCCACAAATTTGTGTAGTAATATGGTTACCCATCCCCATGTTTGTTACCGTTGTGGTTTTATGTTAAAGTACTGAAACAAGTTACCTGGAGCCTGAGAGAAGGGACCCAAAATGTCCACAAGGAAAAGACACTGGACGGACCTGGTCCTAAATTTCATGGTTCTCTTACTCATTTGTGAAACATCCCTGATAACACTCGTTGGATGCGGAAGGTTTAATGGGAATGGATTTGACATAACAACGACGGAGCTTCCGGATAAAGAAAAACCCGGCAGGGTTACCGAAACCTTTGAAGGGAATGAAAGCAGGTGGGTGAAAGTTGCTAGGACACATGTTGTCTCGTTATTTCGTACCTGGAATCATGCACACGTCCCTATCTCTCTAGTTGTTTAAAAAGAGCTGATCTTTCATCTATTTTTCAAACTTCAACAAAGCCATGCAAATTTCGAGTCCCCGAATTCTCATTTTTCGAAAAATATTAAACTCTACGGGAAACTTTGTTCTCTATAGCCGTAAGAATCGCTTAATTAATCTTCAGACAAAGCTTAAAAAAGTTTTAACTCCGCTTGTTCCGGTAGTATAAACGGAGAAAACACGCAATTTCATCAAAAGGAGGAAAGTTCTGAGAAATTCCATATGGATATTGATGCGTTCTTCTCCACGTACATCATACGCATATAGACCTTCGTTCGTGTTTGAGTTAATGAACAAAACACGGTAAAAATAGTGAAAGTGAAAGTCACAATAGATAAATACGAACTAGCGTCACTCATCACTCAGGGAACCTGTTCTAATAGCCATATATCTTGTTTTTCGACGAAATTACGACAGGGAAAGAAGATCTGCGTTCTTATGTCAACATTTGTTTCCATTCTCCAGATCGGATTATGTCCCTTGGGGGTCGACCTTTCCTAAGTGTTCCTCTGTCTCTGTTCATATATATATTCTTGTCTCAGGTTTCACTTATCGCTCTGCTTGGAGCTGTTTATGTAACTAACTATTTAATATGTTGGAACTTGGAAGGGAACTGGTAGTAGTACTGGTAACTGCATTGAGGTACAGGAAGGGCAATCAAGGTTGACAGGATTGAGTTAATGATCAAGAGAAGATTCTTTTATTTCTTACTTTACATCGCCCATTTACCATTGACTTACCTCGTTCCAAAAGTTCTTTTATGGATAGATTCACTGTGCCTTGTAATTAGGGAATTCCTAGGATTATCAGTCATTCATGTCATAAAGACAGTCAGATTACAAGGAACAGAGAGAGGGAAGAATGCTAGAGATGCAGTCAAATGTCAATTACGTCGAAAAGGTTGCAAAGAGGTATCTTGGTAGGATGAGAAATCTGTCAATCTACGAGACACTAACGCAAAGGGTTCAATTATTTCTGCCCACTCGCGGTTAGTGTAAGAATGGGTGATTTCAGCCCACTGAATCCTGAATAGATTCCCTTTAAATAATTTAATCATGAAAAATGAAAAAAAAAATCAGAAAAATGTTAAAATCGGATGAGACGGATCAAAATGGACTTTTTGAGTTTAACAGTAATGGACCGAAAAAATTACGAATCGTGATTCATATTTGAAACAACTCTCGCAAAAGAATTTTCCCTTTTATGTTAAAATCGAACTTTACGGTGACATGGAAAGTGAACATATTATATTTATTACCGAGCTAAACAAGGGATCCCTAAACAAACTGGTTTAAAAGACAACACTCTATTCATTATTGTATACGATACAATAAAATCATGTTCAATGTTGGATTAATATCCACTCAATACTTAAACCGATCAACATCTACACCAGTATTTAATATATTATCTACTCAAGGATCTGCTTTCACTTTCAATATCTCTCATTTTAATTAAAACTCAAAAACTTAAACTGATTTCAGATTTCAAATTATGTATGCACATTTTTGCTGAAATTATAATAAACCAATCACATTTAAGTGAGAACTTATTTTATTGTTGTTTTTTTTTTCGAATAATACGTGTTTCTATTTCATCTTTATATATTATCTTACCTCTGATGTGAACCTTACATCGTATTCACAAGGTGCATTTTTTTAAAAATATTTGTAAGTAAGTAGAAGTACTCCTACTTCTACTAGTTGAATCGATTTTAAATGGATAAACACGGTTTATTTGCTTTGTGCATTTGTCTTTCCGGAATAACACATCCAACTGCGTAGCTTGTTGTCCAAAATCGGTACCAGTTTTCGGAAACGGTCCTTATCGGATCCTTTACGTGCTGTGACAGCTCTTTGTCATCTTTGGCTGAGTAAAACCAAATCAAACCCTGAAGTAACTGGTAACTACCAAGCCAATTTCAACCTACCACCTACGATAGAATGAAGAAGCCATGAGAGTTTGAATAATTGGTATAATTAATACCCGTAGCAGTCTACTTTATAACCCTTTAGAAAGGAGTAGCATTTATTTTAGTGTTTTCTAATGTCATTTTCCTTACTCTAACTATTATCAATGCCTAGACTCATGTTGTGCTCGAAATCATAAATTTGCAAGGTTTCACATTTCATTGATGAATAAATGTCGATGTTTCGAAATCTTTAGCAGATTTATCAACATTACAATTTTGAGGATATTTTTACCCCGATGGAAAGTTATTCCGATAAGGATATGGGGTTTATATCGAGATCTTTTGAACGTTTTACGTTATACACGACTGCACAGATCTTATAGAAATGATTAATCGAATCTTAGGCCCATTTCTTCTACATCTCGCACAATTTAAAATATCCAGATACAAACCAGTTTTAATTAAGTGTGTAATAAACTAACGGAAACTATTTGTTATTTCCAGTTGGGTACCAGGAGTCTCGGCAGGAGTAATTGTGATTATCGTGTTTGGAATATCAATATTTGCCTGCTGTATCCACTGGTATAAAGATTATTATTATTATTCATTTCCGCTTATCCATTTCCGCACGTGTACATTTGTCGCTCGCAAATATTTTTCGCTTTCGGATAGAATGGGCTGAGATTTTGGACTGAGACTGACGATGGTTTTTATGGTAAATGAACATAACTTTACATCTGGTAACATAACAAAGTTTTTAAGGCGAAAAATGTTCATGAGCGGAAATGTACATAAGTGGAAAATCCACCTAGGCGGAAATGGGTAAGCGGAAATGATTAAAATCGTATCCGCTGTCCATTTTGCATCGTGTATCGGAGGAATGATTCTCAACGGATTGTCTAACCCAAATCTCAACGGATTGAAGCTAAATCCACAACTCAAACGAACTGTCTCATATCAGTCATACCTAAGCCCAAGTTCCAATAAATAAAAATCCTATAGTCTCTCTGGACCAAGGATAAAACATACTGCAAAAAAATAAATCGAATTTTTCTCTTCAGATTCATGTTTCTGTGAATCCATTCCACATTTGCGTGTCATACTCTAACCATAACCAGAAATATCTCTAACATCTTTAATTTAAAGACTGTCTCTTCCAGTTCATGATTTCCACTCAAAAGTTTCAATAGACGCTGTAAAAGTTGTGTTGGAATGGAACAGATCTGGATAAAATCCCTATTCGTTTGACGTATTGGGATTGACCTAATGCCTAACACTAACGGTAGCAAAATCCATTCAAAACAATGCAAACGAAGGACGAACTTCTAGATTTCAATCTGTTCGCTTTCAGTTTTTTGGAACTTGGTAGATTTTCATGGGCTCTTAAAATCTTGCCTGATATTAGCTAAGATTTTTAATGTGTTGACTAAGTATTAAAGTGAAGATATTGACAATTTAATTCAATTTCCTTGTGCTCAAGAAATTTCGCATAGTCTACACACTCTACGGAAGTAAGTGTGAATTCACGAAAAATATAAGCACCAAAAAGAGATACGATACAGTGTGTATGCTACAAAAGTTTAACAATTTATATTTAGACATGGAACTACGGAATAAACACATATGTTAAAAAATTGGAACTGTTAAGAGTTTGTTTTTGCTAATTAACTAATTTTTATATGAAAAAGTGAAATACCACGGGATTGACGGATCGCATGAACTCGGATATATTTATCCAATCCGACGTTTTCAGTCTGTTCATACCGTCCACTGAACAGTATCATTAAATCATAATAGCTGAAATTATTAGATGTTCTGGTGACGCGTCTAGAAAAACAAAAACTACATTTAAACATTATAGAAAGAAAGAAATAATTAACTCTGTAACTAAACAGAAAAAAAAACTTTCGCTAAAAATAGTCTCCAAAAATTACAAATGCTAACTTCAGTAACTTGTCACAAGCTCACCGACCCTAAAGTTTATTGGCAAGTAAAACACAAAAGTATCGAGTATCGGAGTATCCCTGACTGAGTGCATTACACCGAATTCCCTTTTGATATAAACTACGAAATGTATACATAATTAATTAATAATAATAATATTACAAATTGCAGGAAATATCTACATGTCTTCAACGAAAATGTATAAAAAAACTTGTTTAAAGGCACAAAGGATTTCCAAGGATTCGTTTTATATCCCTTCAACTGACTTCCTTTGACTTCCTATTCATCTCCCCAAAGAACAAGAAATGGAGAAAGATTTCCGACATCGTTTTGATATCCCTATTATTTAAGAACGGCCAAAGTAATTCTTAATAATACATCCAACTAAATATGGAGCCAACGGGTTGAGATTCTCGAATTCTTTGCAACATTTAATAGGAGTGGATTCTGCGATGTGTATTTTTAGAAACAATTACAGGTGCATGACCCGCTGACATTCCCAATTTAAGTACTGACATGAGCCTCGAGGTAATTATACCAGCTTTCCCGATCAAATTATTTATCCTCTCCTTGTTGGATGAAGACGGGAAATCGTGAATTTACCTATCAAAGTATTTTCCGGCATGATATGCCACTCATGCCAGAGAGGAGAAAGAGATTGACGTCATACTTTCTCCAAATATTCTTTTCAAACACTTATTAACCTCCTCGTCATCCACGTCTTCATTCTGTAGTGGTTGAGTAATAAGATTTCCTCGTTTCTGGTCTACACCACAGCCTCTTATTATTCCTGGTATTATGCTGTCGAAATTTTCGACAGACCGTCGAAAATCCGTTAAAAGGAGGGTGACAGGCAAGTAAGCAGTTCCTCCGGAGTTGAGCCCTGGAAGAAACCTCTTCCTTTGATGACATGGCAGGATGTCAACATTTTTAGGATTAGAATTAATTCAATTCCAAGTATCCAAGCCCTCTCTGACTTGCCATTCTGGGACTGTATAATGGAGACTTGTATAAATAAATTAAACAAAAAGGATTAGGATCCCCAACGAGGCTTAGCCAGTCTCGAACAAGTCCAGGTAGCCGTTCAACAGGATATCGCATGGAAGTCCTGTTAGAAACGGGGATCGAAAGCCAAGGCTACGGACTTATAATCCAATCAAGGATCCTCTCTCTCTCTCTGTCTCCCTTAACGAAGTAAATGAGATGAGGTCTTGTGCAAAGAACAAGGTCTTCCTTTACAAGGCTCATTATAAATTTAGATGATCTTTATCTGCAATCCAAAATCCGTCCAGTCAACTGTTGCTAATCTTTCTCAACTCCTTGAAACCCCGTTTGGTTTCCTCCAGATTGAGAGTGAAAGTCAAATACTCTGAAGCCGTTTATCAAGTAGGGTTCTAATTCTAACCTTCTAAGATCGGTAGGTTTAACTGGAAGAAGAATAGGACCAAAGTTTACAGGAGTTATGTAAATACCGCAATGTGGAAGAAGAGCCAATTGTCAAACACAATTTGGTAGGAGCTTGTCGGAAACATAGTTCTTGGTTTTGGAACAAACTTATGAAATGAAGAAGAGAAAAGACAAGAGAACTGTGTAAATTTTAATTAGTAAGCTCATTAGAACTAGGTAGTTTTTATTATCCCACGGCTCAACGAAGCAATAAAAATAAAAGTATTTAAATGTAATGTGATGATAATAATATTTATAGCGAGAACAATAATTTTTTTATAACAATAACAACACCATTGCAGGTACGACAAAAATTGATAAAAATCGTCTTAACTTCTTCCTCTTCATCATCGATACAGTCTTTCAAAGCAATATTATTTCTCCTCAGATCAAGGCGCAGATCAACATGGTGCATATTTTAATTAAATATTTCTCGCAGGTATTACAGTTCAGTTCCATCAGTCCATCAATTCCATTTAAAACAGTCGGTTCAGTATCATATCATCTTTATCAGCCTCCCCCTTTTCCTAACTCCATTTCAAAGGTACCTTTTTAATTGCAAGTGTTGCAAATCCTTGTTCGGGATACAGTTCCATAACCTTATCACTTATCGAAATGAAAGAAGCAAAAGAGTAGTTACAAAGATATATAGAGACCTAAGTAGTAGCTTAAAGGTAATAAATTATATATTGTTTTATATAAATGTAAGCAGCGTTTAATTAATAAGGTACGTTCTATGATTGAATCCATTGCACATGCAAATGTAATTAATCCCTCGATCAGTCCAAAACTCTACTTATAAGGATTGCCTGTACTTGGCAAGCACCTTCGGGAAAAAACTCGGGAGTGTATTTCCAAAAATTCCAAAGTAATCAAATTCGCTTGCGGCTCATCAGCTTCTTCTCGCTATGTTTTTTAAAAAGTCTATACGGCAATGTAGCTCTAATCATTGGATTCGTCGTAGTAAATCTACTGTAAAAGTTACATATTTTATGTGCTACAAATTGATTTGATGTATAATATCACACTACATTAAAGTATTTCGTTTCCCAGTTACAAACTATATTGCCTCGTCAAGTCTTCAAAACTCTTAATAATTCGACTCTCCTTCAATATCACTCACCACCATTCGGGTCGTCTTGTCATTTCATTACATTTCTTATCGCGATTTCATTTCAAGTACCGAGCAATTATGATTGTGCTTGTTTTTTCATTTCGTTTGCAAAAGTTTTTAAAATTTATAAATTATTTCATCCGTTTCTATTACTATCCTCCGTTTCCGTCAATCACAGCGCTTATCCAGATGAACTACTTGTGTGAACGCGCGTGCTGGTTTAATGCGCTCTTATCCCGAAACCGCTTTCCACATTTTTGCTATCAATACAAAAAGAAAAATTATTGATTTTAATTCAATTAATTAATTGTAGCACCGGAAAAGGGGACCCAAAAACTACTCTTAAACATCAATAAATTTAACCCTCTTTCAAATTACTCCAAACTCCACTACAACTTATGAATTCAAAGCATAGATATATTTAATAGAAGAATGTTGCATCGGTTTATTGAATTCTGTAAGCGATAAAGACTCAAAAAATGTAACTGAATAAATATGGTTGGGTAGCTCATAAAGAGTATGTGTGTAAAAAGATTATTTTCGCAAGTTGTTGGGTATTTTAAATCAAATTTAATCAAAAATCCGGGGTAATTAATTAGTAATTAGAGACTTACACAGGTATAAGGGAGTTCTCCGGTGTGTGTTCTAGCAATGAAATCACGAGGTACAATTATTTTAAATGTTTTAATCGTAAGATTATTCGCCGTAAAATTCGAATTATATCTCTCGACGGTTATCTTTTTATGGTTCTAAGCCCTTTTTATGTTTTTTTAAAAACCCTTAAAGGAGGATTTACATATACATTGTTACACCCGATAAATAACTGGTTAAAAAATAATTGGGCTTGATATTATTTGATATTAAAATATTAATTGAATATTCTATTTGAAAATTAAATAAATTCTAACTTTACTAACTGTAAATAGTGATTTTTAGGAAGAATTCATCGGAATTACAACATCAGGCTAACAAGGGAACATTTTCAGTTGTAAAACCCTGATTTGATTTTAACTTCTCTCATTTAAAAGAGAAAGTATAATAACGTTACTTCAACATTGGGACTATTGGCGAATACAGTAGGTGGGAAGGTCAAGTAACGGGCAAATCGGATTTTTACATTGAAAAATATAACCTTGAAGTTGAAAGTGGCTAGTTTGCCTTTAAAATTGTGTTTTAATAGTGTCTAAAAGGTCTAACGATTTAATTCGGTCTTTACGGCAACTGAAGGCACGCATTAAAAATTAATTAGTAACTACCTGATGTGCTTGATCAAATAGTCTCTGCATCTGTAATAAACAAGTTCATTAATAATTCGTCATAATATAGCCCTTTAATAATCAATTTCGACTTTCGACAGTTCGATTTTGTTACCCGAATTTCCTCCCACATTCATTACACTGTTGCGATTTCGGCAAATGGACCCTTCTTCGATGCCTATTAAGTGTTGCTGTTAAAGGATTTTAAACGGTTTAAAAAAATTACTTGGAAAGTTAATATCAATTAATCATCTAATCAATTAACTAACCTCTCTGGCTGAAGGACTGTCCACAGTCTTGGCAACTATATGGTCTTTCTCCTGCAGGGTACATGAAATAATTGATTCTATAATCTTACTGTTTTTCATTTAAATCTTAAACCAGTTAAACCATTAAAAATGAAAGTAAGCGATATTTACATTTATTAACTCTAATTAGTGGTTTCATTCTCTTACTGTACTCATTGATCAGACAAATCATGAAAAAAAAGTTGAACTTTAATCTATAAATGTGAAGGCCATCATTTAAATTATAACATGTCACACAGTAAACTAACATGATATCAACATGTGTAGGAACATGAATAGTAACGGACTTCAGCATAGTCCATAATACATGCATTTATCACCATTCACCATCAATCAATAAAATTCCTTGTCCTCCATTGATAATTTAGACTAATAAGTATAAACCCTTTGAAATTGAGACTTATTCAATATTCAGTCATCCTTCAGGGACGAACCCCTTTACAAAAGCGCTATATAAATCAAAAATATTGATTATTTCTCACAAGAGTAATTTTTCATAAACTAATTCCCATCTAGACTATTTCCAGACTCTCACAGAACGGTAAAATCAATAAGTCAAAAACCTTTCCCTGTTCACGGTTCCAGACTATTCACATACACTATTTTTGTGACACATGAAACCTAATCTTTCTCTCTCCTACTGTTACTACCTGCACAACGACAACCTTCTTCAGTACCTACATAAGCTACCGGCTTAACATCTTAATTGAAATTTAAATTAACGTTAAAGTTAGTTAAGAAAAATAGTGGATAGGAAACCAATTACTCACCCGTATGACTTCTCATGTGAATGTCAAGAGATTGCTAGAGACAGAATGGGATTGATTATAATTTATGACATAAACAAAAATGAAACACAACATATAATGATGTTTAATTGTCATAAAATTTTACCTTATGCATGAAACTACGTCTGCAAAGATGACAGGGGAACTTCTTTTGAGGCATATCCGGTCCAACAAGAGGTCCACTTCCATTATTGTTAGTACTACCGGCACCGGTGCCCGTGCCGGTACCGGCAATAGTATTATTATTTATCGGGCGTGGACATTCCGGTACCGGGAGCACAGGGACTAGCCCATTCGGCTCCGTTTTCGGCATCTCTGTAAAAAATCCCTTAAAATCAATTAGAACAAGTCCTTAAAATCCAGAACTTTCAAACCCGCTCCTTCAACCTCCAAAAGAGCGTATGAAATAAGTTACTTATGAGACGATTGCACTTACTTTTGAAGAGGTTTTCAAAGTTCATGTGTATGTAAGGGCATTTTATCACAAGGAAACCAGTCAGAGACACGACCCAGACTAGGTCGAGACTGAAACCCACACCCGCAGACGGGGCAGACAGACTGGAGAAAAGTTGGAAGGCAAAAGGAGGCCGGATTAGAAGATCAATACTATGAAAGAGAGGAGGAGAGCCTGGCTTTCTCCACTTTCTCTTTTAGAGACTGGAACGAGAGGTTCTTTTGCGATAAATCCCAACCACCACGACACGATAGCTGATTATCCTATTATTTTTGATACCGTTGCAACCTATAAATATTCCACCCGAATCATAAATGATAACCCCGTTTCTGTCAAAAACCCTTACTTATTTATAGAGATAGGGCTGGCAATCTTTTTAAACCCTTTTCTCTGCAGAATCAATCAATGAATGGAAACACATGCACCTTTCTTTAATCTAAAACATAGGTAAAGAGGGAAAAGTAGCACCTCACCTAGATTCAGGACTGACCGATTTATCGGGGTTGGAAATATGTCTCTTTTTCGGACTTTTGTTACGAGCCCCGGCTACAGGGTAATATATGTATGAGACTACCCGCGTTGCTCCATACAGGAGAACACAAGTAAGAAACTATTCCACTACATAACAAAAATAACAACCTTCTGGCCGATGAATCTAGGAGCAAAATAACGCGAAGAGTTTATATTATAGGCTTTACAGTTTATAGATCTCTGTTATAACTTAACTTGACTGAAGTTTTAATATTGCATATGTACGGTACGAAAGAGCAGAAGAGGCTGAAGGCTAAAATCCTTGACAGGACCGAGTAGCATAACCAGAAATCTTTTATTTTTTACAATGCAAGTGTGATCACACTTGAAAAAAATGCAACACCATCATCATCCTCATCATGATATTTTTGTTTGGATGGATTAATGCAATGTGAAATCAAGAGCTGTTTCCACCACCTATTCTGCGCTCAATCAGCTAAACCCCTTTACAAAATGCACTTTTGACTTTGCCTACACTAGCCAATTCCCAGAATCGACAACAACATCAGTATGCATATGTATATAAAGTTTTTTAACACGAACATATTGGCTCGTTGGGCAGCTTAGCATGCATGCTACAATCCCTGCATAATATCGGGATGATATCATGAACGAGAACATTTAGCCAGCCAAAAGAAGTTGTTAATAATATAAGCTTGTTTTTAGCTAACCCAAACCAAGGCTAACAACAAACTAGGTAGGTAGGTAGGATTCGTAGGATACTTGATACATGGTAGGCAGATTTTCTATTAGCATTCATAACATAACTTGCATTCAATGTCCAATAGATACAGCGTCGTAGATGCATCGAATTTGCATTTGCAGTTAAAAATGGCCAAACAAGTTTTTGGACAGAAGAGGGACTTGCAATTATTTGGATTCGATTCAATTAAATACTTAAACACAGTACTTGCCTGGTGGACTGACCCACATCAAGTTTTGACCAACACGGGTTTTGAGCAATTCTGAATGTCAATGGCATTTCATAAAAATAATGAAAAAATTCATGCCAAAGTGATGTCCAAATATATATTCTTTGTCGTTTCTGTGTAGTTGAAATCCTTGCAGGATTGCTTTATTTCAAAAGTTTTCAAAAACTCCAGGGCATCTAGCATGAACTAATCGTAAAATCGTAATTGTAATTTATCTACCTTTTGTATTTATATATAATAAATCTACTTAGGTTAATTTTGTACCATTCGGAACCCCATAAAATGTAAGAATCTTATAAACCTTATTCCCTCCTTATTATTGTAATACCTCCTCGTCTCGTCTGACCTTTTGACACAATTCATAAACTTATTACATTTTACCTTCCACGCTTATCCCCAAATTCCAAATAATATTCACTCGCGGGTATATACAATAAGTTTCATTTAAATTAAGACAATAAGTTAGCGAGTTTTGTCTCGTAATAATTATTTAGAAATAGGGATTAAACCTTATCATCGCCTATGATAGATATTTTCAAAACCAACTTGATCGATTCCACGTTCACATGCTATGTATAGAGTTAGGCCTAATTAAAATGAGCATATATATACAATAACCTTGCTACGACAATTTAATGTCTTGTAATTCTTATAGGGATTTGTCATAGTATGTCCTTATACCCCTTTAACTTTTGGTTTTGCAACATGATAATTTAATACAAAATACAAACTACAGACTAAAACCTATCTATGTTAAATCTAGTATACCAAGCTTTATGTTACAATTACAAGTTACAAATTACAATACATGAAACTTTGCATGTTTGGAATTAGCTGGTTTGGTCATTACAAAAATAATTTACTCTCATGATAATCAATTAAAACGTAGCAATAAAAGTCATACAATAACATTTCATGTTAAAAGATGGGCATTATTGCACCAGGTATTTTCGGTTTCTCCATACTTTATCTTGAAGTAGGGGCATTACTTGGTCACATTTTTCGGAGGTCGTACAAAAACAAAAAAAGCAAATATAACATAATAATATCCGTCCACAAAATGCGAAGCAAAGGATCACAGAACAAAAGTTTTACCTTAATGATTGGCTGCTTACGAAGAGTTCGAATTGATTTTTAACATTTGTCACCCTTTCAACCCTAACATTGGTCATGTATTCATCTAAAATTAGTACGAAAATCAGGAAGCTTGTTTACGAACGCGAGGATAATTTCGAAACGATGTGAATATTTACGCCAAAGAAGTATTCAAACCTTCACCGCTTTTGTCAAATGAAGTCAAATTAAAAATTGTGTATCCTAATTTTTTCCACGGGGTCATTGCATTGAAGCTCCATTTCCCTATATTAAAAAAGTATATTTAATAAAATGAACACAGTCAATCCACATCCATCTTTAGATGTTATTGTTGATAGGATAAAGGATAATAAATGTTATGTTGTTATGTAGTACCTGTCTACTAATTGCAGAATAACTATTGGTATTGGTGGCAATGATTTGATTTACCGGTTGGACCTGTTCAGATGTAGTTACTTCTGAAATTCAAATTTGTATTAATGAATCATCATTCAATTTCTCCCCATTTGTGAATGGAAAATTAAATTGTGAAAATTTACCTTCTTCCGTCGAATAGAATTGTTGTTCAGTGAAAACGATTCCAGAGGATTTTAAAGCGGCTTGAAATATATCTTCCCCCTGAGATGAATTTCCTGGATGGTGAATACCTACGGCTTCGTTGTTAGACATAGGTATTGTATTACTATTGCTAAGACTAATAATATTACGTTTAGGGGGTGAAATGGAGTTCGTGGCTATTATGGCTCTAGTAAGGGCATCTGACATTTGTCGAACTTCCAATTGTTTCATTAACGAAACTTCAACAGATTTGCTTTTTATTACTTCAGGAGTATTATTTAATGAAGCTGAAAAACTTGCTTCACCTTCTGAAGCAGTGTCTGTGGAGCTACCGCTGACATAAGGGTTAACCAAATTAACAGAATTCAGGTCAACCGTGAAAGGTTGGTCCTTTCGACCAATTATATTACTCCGATTACTTTCACAAGCCGCATCGCGTTGTGCGGTAAACGATGTATTAAATTCCGAGGGATCGGACGTAGTTACTACTTCCTCTTCATAAACAACATCTTCTTCCATTTGCATCAATTGAGCCTCAATTTCAGCCATTTCTCTGTCTTTTTGAGATTGTGTTGTAGTGGTGAAAGAAATGGGATTAGCATCTACTGTGAATTGAATAGAATAAGTTATTATTGTCACAAATTTATTGATATTGGAACAAGGAACAATGTGGTCAATTGCTTGCATTTTTAAATAAAAAATATATCTATTTATGATTTACCGTTAGTATGTTGATAAGATGTACTAAGATTAGCTATTGGTCTAAAGCTTTCAATATTGTTGCTGGGCGCTGAGGTAGTGATGAACTGTTGAACTCCGGTTACCTTTGTTTTCCTCTGATTATGTACAGGGGCCATCGTATATGCCACGATAGGTTCAGAATGTTCTAGTGAGTGAGGCTGAATAATTTTTTTAGGAGCTTGGCTCGGGATTCCTTGAAGATTCAAAACTGAAACTTCCGTAGCAGCTGAAAAATATAAATCACAGATCTATTTAAATGTGAAAAATACAATGTACAATAGTGTGCAGTATTTAAAAATATGAGTTTAAAAGTTTTCCGATTAAAACTTGTCATTTGTCAAGTTGTCACCAGTAAAATATATGAAAAACATTTAAGTTTTTGATATAAATAACTAAATAATAAGGCATAAAATAATTTTCAAACTTACGGTTGAGTATTCTCGTTTGAAGAAATTGTGGTACCTGACCAGCATTTACCACTTGATTCTTTTGAACATCTAGTATCATTACGTTTCCCTGAATTTCCAAGAAGATATTTTTAAAATATTGAGCAATTGAGCGCCGCATTGATTCTTATAAAATTCAATACTTAATATTAATATTAATTTAGTATTTAGTTAAAACTTACTTGACGCGGCAACTGTGTTCTTCGTAGTATTACTGCACGAGATGGATTTTTAATTGGCATCTACACAAAAAAATAATATTCATGGTGAAACATTGTTACGCAAAATGTCATTATTTCAAGAACTCCATAACTCCAACAACGCTAATTTTCAACTCACCGAATTGGTTGGTATTCCAACAGCAGAAGAAACAACAGTTGGCGCATTACTAGTTTTCTGAAGAAAGATAATATTTGTTCCAGGTGCCCTGCTCACCACAGGCATGGACCCAATCGGTATCGTGCCACCCAGTTGTATCGGTGTCCCTGAGATGCCCGGCAGTTGCATAGTTACTGGGACAGGTGACGAAATGGACGACATCGCCGTAGTCTGAAGAGTCTGAACTTGGTGTACATCGGCAGGACTCATTATAGTTCCTGCACTAGTAACGACTGAATTATTGCTAGATATATTAACACTATTTCCACTAACACCAACAGTTACATTACCACTATTAGTTGTAGGAATGAAAGTTCTCTGATGAACTTTAGAGTTCGCTAGGATATGAGGGTGAGCTTTGCGTTGCTGCTGAAGGATGCCAGGGCCTCCTCTACTGTTGGCTAGCAAGGCTTGCGAATTCGAAAATATACTACATCCACTCGACCCACTTCCACCCATAATCGAAGGTCTTCTGCTAGACGACGAGGCAGCCAGACTCGATGCTGTTGCCGTTGTAGGGAGATGAAGATTTAGGCTATCAACTACACTTATATGTTTAGGACGCTTCTTGTGTACATTACTTAAACTAGTGCTAAAAACAGGAGGTGGAAGATTTATTCTAGGTAGCTGAGGATGGCTGTGGCTACTAGAAGGGTTGTTACTTGGTAATGGTGTTTTCAGCCTTTGTTTTTGTTTCACAGGCGGCGGTGAAAGTGATACACGGGTATTATTATTATTGCCACTTGAATCAATACTTCTAGAGCCTGATATACTTCCTTTCTCTGATGCACTATCCGTTTCTTCCCCACTATAATTGCCACTATGTCTTGAGCTTGACGCATCACCTCTCCCAATCATATCGCTATTGATACTGTGTCTGTCATTTTCACTACCGTCATAATGGCAGTTGTCGTCAAGCTCTCCGTTCTCTCTCTTAACGTGAAAGTCATTGATATTTGGAATGACTACGTCCCTGTTACTCAAATTCAAATCCCCTGGATCCACATCCATTGTTTTACAACTCGCTTCCGGAACGTGTTTTCTTTTCTTGATTGGCATTCGTTTATTACTCATTATTATTCTGTCGTCGTCGAAGCCGTAATCATTCCATTCCATCTGCATATCATCGTCCTCCTTTTCCTTCAGCCTGCTTTTCCTTCTACTGACGGACACCGTTTTAGGCTTTTTAGGTTTGAGCACTTTTAGTGTCTTTGTCGGCGAGGGAGGAGTAATCTTGGATTCCCGTTCAAGAATGAGTTCTTCTGATTGTGGTCGATGATCATGATTGACGTTGGTAGCTATTCGTCCTCTACCACCCCCTCGACCTCTGACTCCCCGTCCACGAACTCTGCTAAGACCCCGACCCCTCATTGTAGGGGGTCTGATCTCAATGAGATTTTCATTTAAAACAGTTTTCTTATTGCCGGTATTATCGTCGTCACTACTTGCTCGGTCAGATGATTCTGAAGGTGGTCGCCTTCTCACAAATTTGATCTTTGGAGGCTTCACTTTATTTGGAAACTTCAAAGCTCTTTTATGTTGTTTTACATTAGTGTTCTTAAGAATTTTCGGCGGAGGTTCATTAGTAGCATTCAATTTTCTACTTATCATCATTGGGATCTTTCTCTTTGCACCCCGTGCCCTTTTAATGCTGGTGGCTTCTCTAAGCATTGGCTTGTTATTCTTGACAGGAGTAACTGGAGGGGCTTCTGTAATGTCCGGAGATCTTTCACGGTTCTCTTGTTTGATTTTCTCGTCACTGCTGTCTCCTTCAGACGAAACTTCTTCCTTCTTGATAGCTATTTTAATTTTGTTAGTTTGAACTTTCTTATGAATTTTCGTCACTTTAGAATTCCAAATTTTGGCAGCCATTTTATACTCCTCTGAGTCTGAGACGTCTTCTATTTCCAATCCTTCTACCCGAAGAGGCTTCGGTGGGGGTTTAGCCTCCTTTGCTAAGCAATCTATTAGCCTTCCTCCACGACGATGAAAAGGGGGTAAAGGTGGAAAAATACCGTATCCTTCCGTTCGCCATGATTCGGTTCCATCGTCATCGTTCAATCTGAATAGAGCATGATTTGATTAGATTAAAATATTTTTTGAGCTTGAGCTACCAAATGTTTTTTTTTTTTTTTTATACTGGTTGATGTTTTTTGAAAATGTATCCTGAACCCATGCCTATCCATATCTAATATAATTATAAATTTCCGTAGTAGCTAACCCTTCAGCAATCCTGGAAAGATTAGGATCCCCAGCAACTCTTCGGCATTCTGATGCATGCCTCTCATCCGTGATTTCGAAAAATTGCAGAACTTCGTCAATAAACTTCCGTCTCCCCTCATTTAACGCTCCCGTGGCCCTTACGGCCTTCATAACGCCTGTATACGCCATCAATTCTAAAATAAAAAACAGCAAAGCAAGTATAAGTATGAAGTACATTTCACATTTGTACTGGAAGTGAAGCATGTTTACGTTAGAGATATTTGCTGTTCAATGTTAAAACAGAAAGGCTTCAGGCTTACAATTTTTTTTACATATTCAATATTCAATATTTTGCATTACGCATTATCTTCATTTGATATTCAATATTGAATTGTGAATTGATGATACTAATTTTTGTTCTTCATTTCAATTTCATTTGACTTTGGACTTGCCTTTGGCATCATTTCACATTTCTTTGTTCTTTAGTTTCAAGTTTTAATTAATTATTCTGTCACAATACACAATATTGAATGTATTATATGCAATACAAAATACATCAATCATCAATCATCGTGAAAACAAATAGAAAATAATTGTCAACAATCAAAATACAGCTTGAATATGAAACTAAAACAAAGCACGAGACAAGGAATATGGGACGAAGAGCAGTTAACTCACGTAAACCCCTCAGTTCCAACTTGCAGCAGTCTCTCCGCTCCTCTCTGGCTACATGTTTGACACACACGGTTTGAGTGAGTTCGTCCATTTTAAAGATTAAAAGATTTCCACTGCCTTCTAGTTGAGCTGTTCAAGAAATGGATGGGAGGAAGATGAGGGACTCGGGATCCATTTCTAAGAGCAGTGGAGGTAGTTGTGGTCAGGAATTAATTGGGAACGTAATTAATCCGTAATTAAAAGAGAAACGGCTCCGTATAATTTAGATGTCTGAATACAGAATAATAATAACCTGCAAAAGGGCCTGATTTTGTGCAAGCAGAAGAGAAGTGAGAATTATTTTTTTGGAGTTATTTTGTGAGGTTTTTGAATTTGCTGGGAAGGAAGAAAGCGGGAGTGCGCGCAACTCAACTTCCCACAGCCCCGGCAAAGTCTCACTTTCAATTCTCTGGGTTTATTTTCCTCCGTCACTCAACAATCGGTAAATAGAGTTCTCTCTCGGCATTCTCCACTCGCCTGCACCTCGCCCTCTCTTCATCTCCCTTATCCGCACACATAATCCTGACAATTGTCAACCTGTCATGTTGATGTTGACACCGACCTACACTACACTATCTATGAACTGCTACTGAACTGGAATGGAGCTGACAATGCTGACATGTCAGTTACAATGTTTTATACGCAATGCAAATTTCATTTTTTATTAATGTTGATGTTATTATTATTATGTATTATTAGTTAATTAGTTGTTCTATTGCTTTAATTTGATTTCGTTCGGCCTGTGCTTAATTTTGAAATATTTGGATGAATGAGGGGGGGGGGGGGAGTGGGGAATGAGATTTTTCATACCGCATTAAAATTATCCAGAATATTTTGCATTTGACGGATGCTATTCCGGGTTGGTGGCTAAACAATACTAAACATACACTGGTACCTTTACCTACTATAACATGGACGGTATAGGTGAGAGAGAGTAGCGGGCGGATGCTCGGTATGCTTCCTTCCTATTATAACATGCATAGGGTAGGTGAGTGTGTGAGAGAGGAGTGGACGGATGCTCGGTATGATTCCTTCCTATTATAACATGCATAGGATAGGGGAGTGTGTGAGAGAGGAGTGGACGGATGCTGGGTATGCTCCCTTCCTATTATAACATGCATAGGATAGGGGAGTGTGTGAGAGAGGAGTGGACGGATGCTCGGTATGCTTCCTTCCTATTATAACATGCATAGGGTAGGTGAGTGTGTGAGAGAGGAGTGGACGGATGCTGGGTATGCTCCCTTACTATTATAACATGCATAGGATAGGGGAGTGTGTGAGAGAGGAGTGGACGGATGCTGGGTATGCTCCCTTCCTATTATAACATGCATAGGATAGGGGAGTGTGTGAGAGAGGAGTGGACGGATGCTCGGTATGCTTCCTTCCTATTATAACATGCATAGGGTAGGTGAGTGTGTGAGAGAGGAGTGGACGGATGCTGGGTATGCTCCCTTACTATTATAACATGCATAGGATAGGTGAGTATGTAAGAGAGGAGTGGACGGATGCTCGGTATGCTTCCTTCCTATTATAATATGCATAGAATAGGGGAGTGTGTGAGAGAGGAGTGGACGGATGCTCGGTATGCTCCCTTCCTATTATAACATGCATAGGATAGGTGAGTGAGTGAGAGAGGAGTGGACGGATGCTCGGTATGCTTCCTTCCTATTATAATATGCATAGAATAGGGGAGTGTGTGAGAGAGGAGTGGACGGATGCTGGGTATGCTCCCTTCCTATTATAACATGCATAGGGTAGGTGAGTGTGTGAGAGAGGAGTGGACGGATGCTCGGTATGATTCCTTCCTATTATAACATGCATAGGATAGGGGAGTGTGTGAGAGAGGAGTGGACGGATGCTGGGTATGCTCCCTTCCTATTATAATATGCATAGGATAGGGGAGTGTGTGAGAGAGTAGCGGGGGGATGCTCGGTATGCTTCCTTCCTATTATAACATGCATAGGATAGAGGAGTGTGTGAGAGAGGAGTGGACGGATGCTGGGTATGCTCCCTTCCTATTATAACATGCATAGGATAGGGGAGTGTGTGAGAGAGGAGTGGACGGATGCTCGGTATGCTTCCTTCCTATTATAACATGCATAGGGTAGGTGAGTGTGTGAGAGAGGAGTGGACGGATGCTGGGTATGCTCCCTTACTATTATAACATGCATAGGATAGGGGAGTGTGTGAGAGAGGAGTGGACGGATGCTGGGTATGCTCCCTTCCTATTATAACATGCATAGGATAGGGGAGTGTGTGAGAGAGGAGTGGACGGATGCTCGGTATGCTTCCTTCCTATTATAACATGCATAGGGTAGGTGAGTGTGTGAGAGAGGAGTGGACGGATGCTGGGTATGCTCCCTTACTATTATAACATGCATAGGATAGGTGAGTATGTAAGAGAGGAGTGGACGGATGCTCGGTATGCTTCCTTCCTATTATAATATGCATAGAATAGGGGAGTGTGTGAGAGAGGAGTGGACGGATGCTCGGTATGCTCCCTTCCTATTATAACATGCATAGGATAGGTGAGTGAGTGAGAGAGGAGTGGACGGATGCTCGGTATGCTTCCTTCCTATTATAATATGCATAGAATAGGGGAGTGTGTGAGAGAGGAGTGGACGGATGCTGGGTATGCTCCCTTCCTATTATAACATGCATAGGGTAGGTGAGTGTGTGAGAGAGGAGTGGACGGATGCTCGGTATGATTCCTTCCTATTATAACATGCATAGGATAGGGGAGTGTGTGAGAGAGGAGTGGACGGATGCTGGGTATGCTCCCTTCCTATTATAATATGCATAGGATAGGGGAGTGTGTGAGAGAGTAGCGGGGGGATGCTCGGTATGCTTCCTTCCTATTATAACATGCATAGGGTAGGTGAGTGAGTGAGAGAGGAGTGGACGGATGCTCGGTATGCTTCCTTCCTATTATAACATGCATAGGGTAGGTGAGTGAGAGAGGAGTGGACGGATGCTGGGTATGCTCCCTTCCTATTATAATATGCATAGGATAGGGGAGTGTGTGAGAGAGTAGCGGGGGGATGCTCGGTATGCTTCCTTCCTATTATAACATGCATAGGGTAGGTGAGTGAGTGAGAGAGGAGTGGACGGATGCTCGGTATGCTTCCTTCCTATTATAACATGCATAGGGTAGGTGAGTGAGAGAGGAGTGGACGGATGCTGGGTATGCTTCCTTCCTATTATAACATGCATAGGATAGGGGAGTGTGTGAGAGAGTAGCGGGCGGATGCTCGGTATGCTTCCTTCCTATTATATCATGCATAGGATAGGGGAGTGTGTGAGAGAGTAGCGGGCGGATGCTCGGTATGCTTCCTTCCTATTATATCATGCATAGGATAGGGGAGTGTGTGAGAGAGTAGCGGCGGATGCTCGGTATGCTTCCTTCCTATTATAACATGCATAGGATAGGGGAGTGTGTGAGAGAGTAGCGGGCGGATGCTCGGTATGCTTCCTTCCTATTGTAACATGCATAGGAAAAGGGAGTGTGTGAGAGAGTAGCGGGCGGATGCTCGGTATGCTTCCTTCCTATTATAACATGCATAGGATAGAGGAGTGTGTGAGAGAGGAGTGGACGGATGCTGGGTATGCTCCCTTCCTATTATAACATGCATAGGATAGGGGAGTGTGTGAGAGAGGAGTGGACGGATGCTCGGTATGCTTCCTTCCTATTATAACATGCATAGGGTAGGTGAGTGTGTGAGAGAGGAGTGGACGGATGCTGGGTATGCTCCCTTACTATTATAACATGCATAGGATAGGGGAGTGTGTGAGAGAGGAGTGGACGGATGCTGGGTATGCTCCCTTCCTATTATAACATGCATAGGATAGGGGAGTGTGTGAGAGAGGAGTGGACGGATGCTCGGTATGCTTCCTTCCTATTATAACATGCATAGGGTAGGTGAGTGTGTGAGAGAGGAGTGGACGGATGCTGGGTATGCTCCCTTACTATTATAACATGCATAGGATAGGTGAGTATGTAAGAGAGGAGTGGACGGATGCTCGGTATGCTTCCTTCCTATTATAATATGCATAGAATAGGGGAGTGTGTGAGAGAGGAGTGGACGGATGCTCGGTATGCTCCCTTCCTATTATAACATGCATAGGATAGGTGAGTGAGTGAGAGAGGAGTGGACGGATGCTCGGTATGCTTCCTTCCTATTATAATATGCATAGAATAGGGGAGTGTGTGAGAGAGGAGTGGACGGATGCTGGGTATGCTCCCTTCCTATTATAACATGCATAGGGTAGGTGAGTGTGTGAGAGAGGAGTGGACGGATGCTCGGTATGATTCCTTCCTATTATAACATGCATAGGATAGGGGAGTGTGTGAGAGAGGAGTGGACGGATGCTGGGTATGCTCCCTTCCTATTATAATATGCATAGGATAGGGGAGTGTGTGAGAGAGTAGCGGGGGGATGCTCGGTATGCTTCCTTCCTATTATAACATGCATAGGGTAGGTGAGTGAGTGAGAGAGGAGTGGACGGATGCTCGGTATGCTTCCTTCCTATTATAACATGCATAGGGTAGGTGAGTGAGAGAGGAGTGGACGGATGCTGGGTATGCTCCCTTCCTATTATAATATGCATAGGATAGGGGAGTGTGTGAGAGAGTAGCGGGGGGATGCTCGGTATGCTTCCTTCCTATTATAACATGCATAGGGTAGGTGAGTGAGTGAGAGAGGAGTGGACGGATGCTCGGTATGCTTCCTTCCTATTATAACATGCATAGGGTAGGTGAGTGAGAGAGGAGTGGACGGATGCTGGGTATGCTTCCTTCCTATTATAACATGCATAGGATAGGGGAGTGTGTGAGAGAGTAGCGGGCGGATGCTCGGTATGCTTCCTTCCTATTATATCATGCATAGGATAGGGGAGTGTGTGAGAGAGTAGCGGGCGGATGCTCGGTATGCTTCCTTCCTATTATATCATGCATAGGATAGGGGAGTGTGTGAGAGAGTAGCGGCGGATGCTCGGTATGCTTCCTTCCTATTATAACATGCATAGGATAGGGGAGTGTGTGAGAGAGTAGCGGGCGGATGCTCGGTATGCTTCCTTCCTATTGTAACATGCATAGGAAAAGGGAGTGTGTGAGAGAGTAGCGGGCGGATGCTCGGTATGCTTCCTTCCTATTATAACATGCATAGGATAGAGGAGTGTGTGAGAGAGTAGCGGGCGGATGCTCGGTATGCTTCCTTCCTATTATAACATGCATAGGGTAGGTGAGTGAGTGAGAGAGGAGTGGACGGATGCTGGGTATGCTCCCTTCCTATTATAATATGCATAGGATAGGGGAGTGTGTGAGAGAGTAGCGGGCGGATGCTCGGTATGCTTCCTTCCTATTATAACATGCATAGGGTAGGTGAGTGAGTGAGAGAGGAGTGGACGGATGCTCGGTATGCTTCCTTCCTATTATAACATGCATAGGGTAGGTGAGTGAGAGAGGAGTGGACGGATGCTGGGTATGCTCCCTTCCTATTATAATATGCATAGGATAGGGGAGTGTGTGAGAGAGTAGCGGGGGGATGCTCGGTATGCTTCCTTCCTATTATAACATGCATAGGGTAGGTGAGTGAGTGAGAGAGGAGTGGACGGATGCTCGGTATGCTTCCTTCCTATTATAACATGCATAGGGTAGGTGAGTGAGAGAGGAGTGGACGGATGCTGGGTATGCTTCCTTCCTATTATAACATGCATAGGATAGGGGAGTGTGTGAGAGAGTAGCGGGCGGATGCTCGGTATGCTTCCTTCCTATTATATCATGCATAGGATAGGGGAGTGTGTGAGAGAGTAGCGGGCGGATGCTCGGTATGCTTCCTTCCTATTATATCATGCATAGGATAGGGGAGTGTGTGAGAGAGTAGCGGCGGATGCTCGGTATGCTTCCTTCCTATTATAACATGCATAGGATAGGGGAGTGTGTGAGAGAGTAGCGGGCGGATGCTCGGTATGCTTCCTTCCTATTGTAACATGCATAGGAAAAGGGAGTGTGTGAGAGAGTAGCGGGCGGATGCTCGGTATGCTTCCTTCCTATTATAACATGCATAGGATAGAGGAGTGTGTGAGAGAGTAGCGGCGGATGCTCGGTATGCTTCCTTCCTATTATAACATGCATAGGATAGGGGAGTGTGTGAGAGAGTAGCGGGCGGATGCTCGGTATGCTTCCTTCCTATTGTAACATGCATAGGAAAAGGGAGTGTGTGAGAGAGTAGCGGGCGGATGCTCGGTATGCTTCCTTCCTATTATAACATGCATAGGATAGAGGAGTGTGTGAGAGAGTAGCGGGCGGATGCTCGGTATGCTTCCTTCCTATTATAACATGCATAGGAAAAGGGAGTGTGTGAGAGAGTAGCGGGCGGATGCTCGGTATGCTTCCTTCCTATTATATCATGCATAGGATAGGGGAGTGTGTGAGAGAGTAGCGGCGGATGCTCGGTATGCTTCCTTCCTATTATAACATGCATAGGATAGGGGAGTGTGTGAGAGAGTAGCGGGCGGATGCTCGGTATGCTTCCTTCCTATTGTAACATGCATAGGAAAAGGGAGTGTGTGAGAGAGTAGCGGGCGGATGCTCGGTATGCTTCCTTCCTATTATAACATGCATAGGATAGAGGAGTGTGTGAGAGAGTAGCGGGCGGATGCTCGGTATGCTTCCTTCCTATTGTAACATGCATAGGATAGGGGAGTGTGTGAGAGAGGAGTGGACGGATGCTCGGTATGCTTCTTTCCTATTATAACATGCATAGGATAGGTTAGTGTGTGAGAGAGGAGTGGACGGCGGACGGATGCTCGGTATGCTTCCTTCCTATTATAACATGCATAGGATAGGTGAGTGTGTGAGAGGAAATTGTACGGCGCGGAGGCCCGTAATTCCATCTGCTATAACATGAACGGGAAATTGGTACTTGCGAACTTTCCGGCAGATTAATTTTCAATTTAAAACCACTCCCAGATAATCCTTCCTATTTATTTTATTGAGGCCGGCACATTGTGATTTTTTGGGTTTTTCCAACGCTTACTAAAAGATTCACATGCATGAGTCCTGTATTTTCGATATGAAATATTTGCAACCCTGACTAACGAAATTATCTTTAAACGAGTTTAAAAACAAAAATAAAACAATTTTATTACTTGTCTGAAAAAAATTAATGCTAATTGGTTTCCATTCTATTTCGAGTCTTTGGAATGATCACCATCAGCTGAAATTTCTTGTTCGAAAACTGCTAAAGCACGGGAAACGGTATTATCCATAATTTCACACATAATATTTTGTGAATGCTGACATGGGGCTCCCTTGAAGAAATAAGCGTCAAGCCGATGAGAGTAAGATAACTTCAAGCAACCGGGAGCGTTGCTGCTGTTATCGTTCTCATTCCAGAATCGACCGTCCATCCCTACTTTTTGACCGGATTCGGACCAAATCCAAATTAATCCTGGGTTTATTCCTCCGATCCAGTAGTCCGTAGAAGCAGCCGGGCTTTTCCTAATAATAAACAATGAAACGTTAAATGTCAGTAATTTCATGGACCATGAAATTCCTCGACAAGGAAATTTGACCATTTAACTTACTTCACATTTGCATGTTTGACTAAAAATTGTGAAATCCTTAAGAAATCGTCATAATGGACCATTTCGACAAGGCGACCTCCAATCTTTCGACATTCGGCATGAGCACTTTTCCAGTCGTATACTTCGAATACGTCGGAAGGAGTCTTCTCGAATGAACTTATATGGAAGCATTTCCCACGAATACCGTCAACTTTAAGGAATTTGTCGGGACAGTTTCCTGAAAAATGTGGTTAAATCATTCTCAAATTGGAATATTATTTCCCTTCCAGCTTTTAAATTTTAAGTTAGTTAACCCCAATTTAAGTTCCTCTGCTCTTCTGAGCAAGCCTTTTGAAAAGGGGAAGTTATTTCGGGGGCTTATTCATATTAAGGGCACCGTAAATTTGAATTAGATTCCCGTGGGAATTATTATTCAAAACATCAAAGGGTTACGACTTATGAAGTTTGAAACTTATGTTCAACTTATGAAATTGTATTGATAAGTGATAACCTCGAAATGTTGGCTTTAGCTCACTTAAAATCATCACTATATTCATAATTCTCATTATGTTCTTTTGGATCTGGGGACTTATTCCAGCCGGACTGGGAATTTAAAACGGGATTCAGGGTAAATATTAATGTAACAAACCTTGCTGTGGTGGTTCCTTTTTGTTGGTTGTAATGTGGTAGACGATATTTTCTACGGTTTTTAATCTTGCGTCTATTTTGTCCATTCTCCCAACCAGCGTTTCCAACCCCGCAATAATCTGCATATAAATTTCTGGAACAGCATTATTAGCGGTTTGAATCTGCTGCGGTGACTGAGGCGGATGCTGTGGTCCCTGTTGTTGATGATAATTAGGTTGTGGACCACTACCTTGCCCAACGGAGTCTCCAGAATTAGGGCTTTGTGGATAATTGTTTGTATTTTGGTAATTAGGGTTTTGTGGATAATTGTTTGTATTTTGATAATTAGAGTTTTGCTGTGGGTAACTATTTTGGCTAGGGCCTTGCATAGCCGGCCTGGGAGTTCCCTTATTTTGTCCAATTAAAATCTTGACAGTCTTATTGGTTAAGAAATTTACTCGCTCCAGTACTAACGGGTCTTTGGTCTCTAAAGTTTCTGTCTTTGTGGGATCAACTTGTTCCATGATAGCCCCCAGCGTGAGAAAGTTGGTCGCAATTAAAAACAACGGGATGACTATGTGAATGATGTTTTTAGCCATTTTTCTGGTAGTTTTGTATCAAACTTTTGAATAATTATTATTAAATTATAAATGCAGATGATTTTTAGAACTTTAAAGTATATTGTTATGCCCGTGATAACAAAATCAAACTGAAAGTAAATGAGCTAATGTCTGGCTTACAAATTGGTCTACTATTGCACCAAGGATTTTTCTGTTGTGAATGTCTAGGGAAATCCCGTTGTGCAAGCTATTTATTACCATTTGAGGAACTCATCAAAATTCCTGGCCACATGCATTAGTAACATCCTTTAACAACAATCAGTTCCGTTTAGGTTGATTGTTGACGTAGTTGTCGAGTTGATGATGAATATGCTTTGTTTTGGAGGTTTGAGCCCTATGAATCTGAACCCACAATAATATTATGGGTCTCATGTCTCAAATTATGAGATGAGTCAAGACTTTAGTATATTTGGGGTCCCAAATAATATGTTCTTCTCATGACAGTTGGGTTGCACATTATGAAGATGATGATGATTGTGGTTTTAGTTTGACACCTACGATATTTGGGCTACTAAATGCAAAATATTGACAACAGGGCGGAGATACTGATTTCATAATTTTCTAAAATATGCATTTTAAACGTGATTACTCAACGTGAACTTATTTAAATAGTGAATTTTACATGGAATATTGGAAAGAGTATATTTTAGCTGGGTGGGGGCTTTACTATATTCCTGGAATGCTTTAAATGAGTTTAAAATGCTAATTTCCTACGGACATTTATTTATTTTTGGAACTTTGAGGATTAAACTACAGAAAATAGAATTTGAAAGTCTTTATGCAGATGAGTCTCCATCAGTGCAAAAAAAGTGATTCGATTTTGTGATTTGAATATGAAATCCATGTGACAAAAGAGTATTTGCTCTTATTTCTTTTCATTTACATATGTATTACCGCAATTCTCTGAATAGATGCCCACCCGTTTGGAGGGTTTTAAAATATAGCTCCCCTTACGGAATTTATTAGAACTCATGAAAAATTACGGAAAAATTGTTTTAACATTGATATTAGAAAGAATGAATTTATGAAATAATAAATTCCTTGGAATAGAAGAATCCTCCAATTTAGTGAGTAAATACCATAGGTAAATACAGAATCCTAGGGAATCTACTTTAATCCCTATTCACCATTCACAATGGAAATTTTCTCTACTCAAAATCGACGGAAATATCCGTTTGCAGATCACGTTAAAGGCTTATATGACATAAATGAATTTAATTGAAAGCATGATATATTTCAACGCAACGTTCAATACTTTTATTTGTATAAAATCTTTCGTAGTATCGTTTTTTGTGACTTATTTAGATCAGAAATCGAAGCATGACTAACCCAAATAACTTCAGCTATTCAGACGTAATAATATTCCGCTACTAATTACTAAGTAAATTATAAGTACGCTAAATATTTTGGGTATATAATAATTGTTGTATTTACACGGTTTACACCAACTATCGTTATTAATTATTCAATTCTAGAAATTCTGGCTTAAGTCTAGCGCACATAGTACTTGGCTCTTGGCACTTTTTAAATACGTTATTTAATTATCGATATCGATTACATATTATGCTTTTTATGTTCAGAATCTACCACTAAATAATATAATATCACGGTTAATTAAATCCGTTTTTTCTACAAAGCGCAACTAGTTCTTGTCATAATTAATAGTCGTGAGATTTAACATAACATATAAAATTTCTCGTTGTTCACATTGAAATTTCCACGGAGAAGTCAGGTTTAATTTAACAGCGATTTGGCCAGATTATAAATATGCAAGTTTCACGAGTCCGATTTTTGTCAAAACATTTCGTCTTCATATTTGGGTACTAAAAATAGAGAAAAAAGTTTATTTTATTATTGATGGATTTATTTATTTTGCTCCGTACTTATAAGTGCATCAGGGGACTTATTTCAGTTAATAATTTTTTTATAAGTACCTTTAGGTAAGGGATCGGTACCAGAAGCGTCTGTATACCATTGATTACGGAAGTCCATCCTTGCTGCAAGTGCTTTCAAGGGGTTTTTAGATTTTCCACTAGATTTCCGACGAAGAATTGGGACATTCTTCTTCATTACAAGTAAATCACTCTGCCTTTGGCAGCCATTCATTTCAGTACCTGCAGACTGGGACTCAGTTTCTTCAGTAACATGCGGTAAAACTGTACCCTCAGATTGATCAGGTTTCGATGAGCTGGATGCGAAAGATGTCGATTGTGAGAAAGCCGAGGTCCTGCTGCTCCCGAAAAACATTTGGAATGACTCGTCATCAGGGTGTGGGACATTAACTTGATTGTGACTCGAAAATGTCAAAGCACTACTGTTCTCTGGGATCGAAACCGAACTCCCTGTACTACTGTTCCCGACTGACCTCTGTATTATCGGCGTTGGCTTTGGTTTCGATTCGCTCAGTTCGTCGTTCGAAGAACTTAGGACGGTCAGGATCTGGAGGAGATTCGAAGTTGCTGGAGGGGATGTTGAGAGGGCTGGTGGGTCAGCTTGAGTTAGTGGCTGAATTGTTTTGACCTGTGGAAATTTAGGGTCAAAATCTCAAGAACATATTCTAGCAAATATATGATGATCCAATTGCGAGTAAACTTACTTGGGCTACATTAGCAGACATCCTATAGTTCCGTTCTGGTTTTTTAAAACTATCTTGGGATGCAGACCAATTATCGTTCACCTTGCAGCGTCTCCAAATCTCCTTTGTAAAGGATGTTTGTTCTTGCTTTTGTGTTCGCCATGATTTCTTTCGGACACTGTTCGAATGTTAATGATAAATTACATTATTTTTAATTTCATCTAAAACACGACAAAGATGGGAGGTGTACTTACACCGGTGAATTTTCATACGATCTCGAAATGATCTCGGCAACCTCCTGTCCTCCCGACGACACCTCTCCATCCTCAGACACGTCATTGTCGGCGACAAAGAGGGACTTTGTTCTAGAATTCCTTGGCGTCACGGCAGGGGAATACTTTGGCGTGCTCGAGAGTTCTAGATCGGATGCACTTCCTCGTCTTCGAATAAATCCCGAATCATTGTTCAAGTTCGAATCGTATTTCTGAGAAGACAGAAATGAACTGCTGTTGTTGAACTGATTCCCTGCATATAAATCCCCAGAGTTGTCGAAAAGTCCGGACGAACTTGTAATAATGGTTGATGAAGAATGGTACATTGGGAATCCTCCAGTACGAGCCGTTCCTTGGGAGTACTGGCTCATTGGATGAGGTGTCGGGGCAGCGGAGGATACCTTCGTACCTGTTGCTATCATCTTGTCGAACATGTGGACCCTATCTTTCAAACTTAGTTTCGAGGGTTCCGATGACGGTTCTTGTGATATGCTTTCGTCGTATTCTGCCAGAACACAGACAATCAATAAAACATGTTTCTAAACATGACAAGTCGAACCCTTGCACCCAACTCACCTGTATATGACGATATATCCGCACCAGTCTCGTTGTCAAGAGCCTCCAAGTCGCTTTCAAAATTGATAATCTCAGTCTCATAATTTGGTGGATATCCAGTCGCCTCCATTACCGAGTTTTCATCTCCAAGAATAGTACCAGCGGCCAACTGAACTTCCATAGTTGTAACAGGTTGGGTCAGTTGCCTCGAAGATCTCGATACCGGTTCGGGGGTCATTTTTGTTGGAATCGAAATCGGTGTTGTTCCTTCCAGTGAATTTTTCCTCCACCTGCTAAACCGCTGTTCATGCTCCAGTTTCATGAAAAATGAAGCTTTCTGAGCCACACTGAATCCCAAAACGGGTTCTTCTTCGGGTTGAGATCCTGGTAACGGGGTTGATATTTCCGTCTCCCGGCAATTTACATCCTTCTCATTAACCCCTGCCTTTCCAACAGCCTTTTCCGGCTTGTCGAAAAATTTCTTCAAGAAGGCCGGTTGGCTGTTGGAGAATTTAGACCAGTAGGAGTTACTTCCGGCCGATGGGCTTTTCTTGAGCATGAATCCAGCCGGCTCCTTGTTAGGAAGCAGTTTTGCTGCAGAAGAGACTTGTTTCATCTCAGAGGATGCTTTCTCTGCCATACTCTCCTTGTGCAAAAGTTTCTTAATGAATGAGACCCCCTCGGCATCCGAGAAGGAGTCATGCTTAACGACGGGACTGCTCTTCCGGGACTCGAATGTCTGGACTTTGTTTAGAATGCTGGAAGACTTTGGCTTTGTCTTGGGACTTGAAGGCAACTGGGTGCTAATTGAGTTATCCGGAGGAGTGGGAACTGGACTCGGATTACTTGTTGTTAGGATTGAAGGGATGGGTGGAACTTTGTAAATTGCATTCGAGAGGGTCCTACACCTACTTCTCGGCTCCGTCGAGTTGTAGTCCGAACTAGAGACTTCCGTCGACTTTTGTTCCAAGTTGTAGTTGTAGACGTGAGGGCTTAGGTCTGTAAACGGGGAATTGAATGAGTCAATGATTTGTTTTATTGAGTTCCATCTACGGAAAATCGCGAAATAAGTCCCCTGGGGACTTATTAGGAGATGGGGCTATATATTGACTTACGGAGCGAGTTTGTGCTGTCGGGTACAAGCTCTTCGGTGAAAGCACGATTGAGATGTGACTTTCTCTTATGACTTTTATCTTTCTCTTTCTTGAATTCCTTGGTTTAAAAAAATCAAAGGGCTTTATAGCAAAATGAATGTATTTTAGACATGTGTAATTTCAGACAAAATTAATTTAGGACAAATACCCCAAATTCAGACCCCGCCGTCGGTGATGTTGAAACGCTGCCGATGAGGGACTGAGATCTGGATCGACTGGCTGAAGCCCGTAGGAATGGGGGAGTTCCCTTGTAGACATTTCCAGGGCTGGATTCCTTTTTACATTCCGCGATATTTCTATAATCTTGCACATTTCGTTCGTTCGTTTTCCTGACTTCTACTGTTGTACACAATTCGAAAATAAAAGTTAAAATTTGTCTTTTAGCGTTTTCATACCAAAAAAATATATGCAAAAATAATAAAATTTCCCGTGCAATAACAAACTATAAAACACTTGCAAACTTAAAAAAAATCAAACGCTAGCATATTTAGTGCCACTCCACACTCAATCGCATTAAAACTGTGTGAATTTGCAAATCAGCAAAACTATGTGTAGGCTTATAAAAAATTAACACGCCCAAAATCAAATAAAAACATGCTTGAATGCAGCATACAACAAAATAAACCCTGATTTAAACCAATTAGTAGCAGTGCATGTGTCATGTCGGGTACAAAAAATAATGTAACCAATACCTAAAAGTGTATTACTTTAAATAATTCTAAAGATAAATAAACAAATATAATTATAAAGTAAATTTCTAAAAATAAAGTCTAAAAAATAACGATAATATTTATAAGAACGAATAATACTTTTGTGTTTGCTTGCAAAATAATTCGACATTTAATTACTTTTAAGGTTTTAATTTCCAATGTTTGCATTCCGCTTTGTTCATACCTCATTTTTATTCAGGTTGATGGTTTGTTGACTAGTAATCTTCAGAAGCTGGATGTTGTTGGATTTTGTATTGGAGATAGTAGTCATCATTTTTCAATCCACATTTTTAACTGAATATAGTTGTTGACGGATGAGATGCAGTAATGTTAGAGTATGGAGCCAGAAATCTTGGAATGCTTTTTAATACCGCTTAAGTTTTAATCAAATGGGTTTCATCAAACTAAAAAAAGATTTGCATTTTCCGGATTGCATCTCCTGACACTTAACCTTAAGGAGTTATATGGAGTTTATTTTTAGACGACCGTTAAATAGAAGTTTGAAGAGTAGATTAGAACGAAGTTGAGTTTGAGAAGATCGTATGTTTGGGTGTGGGTAGGTGGATGGCTTTCATTCACTCAAAACCAGATTTTTTTGAAGACCGACCTATGAAAAAGGAGTTTAAGGATTCTAAAAAATGTTTGAATATTATAATCATTTTATGAATGAAGGTAGGCTTTATATTTAAATCTGGATCTATGAGGTCTGTGAATGTTTGTAAGTTTTGCTTACTTTTACAGCTACCAGGCTCATGCATAATATAATTACTTCAAGCAGTACGTTCAGTGGTCAAAAGTGCATTTGGGGTTTAATTTGTCCCACCTTCCTTGGTGACAAGATCGTAATTTTGTTGGTCTACTCTTTCGTATTTCGCGTATGTTAAAATAGAACAACCGTAGATCATGAAAATATCGTATTGTCTCCGAAATAAATTGTGGATCCTTTTTTTGTTTTGCTTTAATACGGTTTCTCATGGTCATTAGATGTATTAATTTTTATCAACGGCTGGTTTGGTGCAAGGTGCAATGATTAAAATTGATATCACGGTCTAAGATTGTAGATATGAAACTGCACGAAATTAATTGTATAAGGAACGTTGCCATTTTAGTCATTTGCTTCGAAGGTTATTCATATAATTACGTGATGAAAGCTTCAAATATCAAACATTAAAACCGTCACCAGATTCAAGATGCAATACAAACATACATTAGAATAATTTTTCCAGTCAAGTCTACAGTCTAGAGTCTACAGTAAAATATGAAAAACGATGGCAAAATAATCAAATTGGCTGTGGGTGCAGAATAAAAACGCTGATGCAGACTAGGTATAGCAATTATGGTGTGCAAAAATGCAATTAGAGTGACTTTGTTGAGTAAAAAAATACAAAGATTCAATAAATGGTTGGCATGATATGATAGTGATTTGATAATTCAATTGGTGTTGATGGAACCGAATATTAAAGAGACGTTATAATATATAAGGAGATTTCTTCATGTGTATTATTACCTCATTCTTAGAATTATTTTTTTAAATACATTGGTAGGACTGTAGCTTAAAATTAAATTTAAACAAATTAAATTAAATCCAAGCACATAAAAATGCATAAAATAAAATATAAATTAAAACAGGTAGAATTAGCATTTGTCCTACGATTACATTTAATATTAATTTTGTATTTTCATGGCTATTGATCTATACATATTTGATGTTTTTCGATTGATATTCAATATTCAAATATATTTCATTTAAATTATAAACATATCCTAATCTTTGGCTAAACCTGTTGATTCCTTTTTAACTTACATCTTAAGTTCGATCGAGATGATGGTCAAGCATGAAATATAGGGGATTGAAGTTGTTATTGTAATAAAATAGACTTTGGCGTTAAAAGAACCGTTTCTTTATAGTTTGTCAACAATAGTTAACATACAAACCACTATGGATTTAGGGGAATTTACTGTTTGTTTTCTTTTCTTAAAACATAATCATTAGGGTAGATTAAATCAAAACGTAATAGCTCGTTTTGTAAGAATGTAGCCATCATTATAAGTTAATTTCTGCAAGAATTTTAGCTAGGATATCTCCACCCCAAAACTGATCTGATCTGATATTTTATTAAATGTCATACAAGATCTTTGACATCATTGAAATTCGCCTTGGCCCAGGATATCCATGTCATTGTAAAAGCCAACAAGCCAAACCATCAAACCACATGTGCCTGTGCCTAATGGAATAACTTTTTCCTCCCAACATATTGGAGAAGTTGAAGATAAAATTAACTCGAATACGTAGGAAATAGAAATGATATGAATGGAACTTCAGATTTGTGTACCTCGCCGTAAAGGAAAGTTGACATGACTCGGTACCGCAAACTGCGACAAAACAGACTCTACTCTACGGCGTTCGAAAATGTTTGAACCTTCTGTTCCCTCTGCTAAACTTGGCTATACAAACTCATTCCAGACTTTGATTCAGTTGTGTTTACGAGTTGGCAGGAATCATGGGAATGGTTAGAGTTTTTGATAACAAGTATCTTTACTTCCGTCTGAAATATACGTTTGATTTCAGTAGGGGCCAAAGTGGCTTCAACATTTTGAACTGGCAAAGTGTTTAGAGACGTGTGTGAGGATTTGGCTTGGGCTTCTTAGAAATCTTTTACAAGTAGACAAGACAGCTCAGGAGCATCTGTTGTGGGTGGATGAACGATTAATTCAATGCGGCGTAGATTTTTGATAGGATGTGATGACGCTAATGATGATTAAAGGACAGATCGAAGGAAGATAACATTCTAAATTGGGGAAATCTAAGACAGGCAAATGTCGCAAGAAGGTTGGTTAAAACTCTGAAGGATCCGATAAGGTTCTTTAGGATTCCTTGAAACTTTCAAGCGAGCTTTCCTACTTATAAAACCGTTTGAGCAAAAAATACCATCGTGTATATGGCACTAATTAAGCTAACTAGTTACACATTATTATTGCACATTATTTCCATGTTTCTTTAAGGTACTCCTTTCCTTAAAAACATAGCTACGGCTACAATTCCTATGCTACTATTATCAGACTATTGTACACTTGTATATAAAAATAGAGTCGTCTTAATTTCTTTATCTATTTCTCTTTTCGAATCTCTCTTAACCGATCGGTTATCAGTTTGTCTGTCAACTTAAATCTTAAATGTATGTCATTTTTTTAGAAAAGATGAGCAAAGAAGACAAAGACGGCAAAGAGGAGACCAACGAAAGGGAGCCAGTTGTCAAGTTGTGCAAAGGTGTGAATAAAAGCGAGCAAATAGCATGCAACTAGCAAAACTCCATTCCATCGGGCAAACCAATCTCGTGCCACACTTCCACTAGAATTCCTCACTCCGAGCTCACCTTCAGCAGATTTTTTAACCGGGTCGGTGGGGTCCGGACTTTCTCCAGTAAAATGCCCCGTTTTCGAGCCTCTCGTCGCCGGACCATCATTTTTATTACTCGATTTTGCAGAGGAGGATTTGGAATAAGAACTTTTCCTCGCCGAACTCATAATCATATTATCATCATCATCACTGTCGACAATTGAGCCCTTCGTGCTGGTAGTCGGTGGAGTTGCCTCTGTCCGCTCTGCCTCATTTGCTTTCTCCTCACTCGTCCTTCCGAAACGAAGACCCTCATCACCATCAGCCGAACCGAGGAAGTCCATTTTCCCCTCATCATCCTCTTGGCACTTCTTCTCAAGTTCTTTGGCAAAGAGTTCTCCCGGATCCTGAGTATTCCGGTCGGGGAAGGTTATTGTTGTGGGGCTACCCGGTACGGGGCTTGGGACTGAAGGCAGGCTCCCTGTTGACAAGCTGCTATCCGTGGATTTATGAGAGCCGGAGCCTGCCTCTAGCTCAGGTAAGGACTCATTAATGGAATCAATCAACTCGTCGATTGAGCAGTCCCCTGGGACTGGTGTTGATTTTAGTTCCCTTATCGTAGCCGTGCTGATGGTAGTAGTAGTTGCGGACTGTTTCTTCTCAATTACGGGTAGTTGGATTGGGTTTGGAGAAGTGTCAATTGGGTCGTCGGGGTCTCCCTGAGGGCTTTTAAAGCCGGCTTTGCGAGTGACGGAAACGATATCGGGAACGAGGGTCACATCCCGTAATGTCTTTTCCATCTTTTTTGATGGTGTTGTTGGCTCATCAGGAAGAAGGGGGGATTTCTGGTCGGGATGAGTTTTTGGCAGAGACATGGCCTTTCCTCTCGTTCCGGTTGATATGGAAGCTTTAACTCTCTCGGAAGAAGATGAGCATTTCCCTTCTTCTTCTTCTGGCTTTTGTGTTTGGAGTTTGGATGTTACTTTTGCAGGGCCACATGTGTCCGCCTCCCGAATAAGCATATCCATCAGTTCATTCAATTCCTCTTCTCCCCGATTCGGGGACTTTGGTGATGGAATTTGAAGGTTTTTTGTACGGGGCTCTCCTTCAAAGGAATTTACTTCGTTGATTAGCTTTGTCGAGCCGGTGGTGGTGGATTGCTGAGATGTGGAGGGATTGAATGCCTCCAGGTTGATCTGCTTGATTTTCCGGGGTGGAGGTAGAGGAGTGAATAGTTTCTTTATTGGGGATTGTGATGGAAATTCGGAGGGAGATAGTCCGTCTTTTGGGAAATCCGACCAACTTTTTCTCCGTCGATCATCATCGCTTTTTATGAGGTCGGAGGAGAGGTAACCGGAAGGGGTTCGAGGCTCGACCCAACTTCCCCGCCGATTCTTCTGCCCTGTCAGTAAATGGAAATGATCTGGAGGAAGTTCCGTAACGACTGTCCTTATCGCGGAGGTGATTCCAGGGGGTGTGCCTCCATTAGAGCGGGTGTCTGGAGAAGTGGATTTCGGCTCCTCCCGAGCATCCACAAAGACATCGTCATCCTCTTCAGTAATGTCGAGACTAGTGGTGGGATGACTGGTTCCTCGTTGGCAGTTTGTATTATTGAGATTAGCGGAGGAGTCATTTATTGTGTCAGGAACATTATTGGAAGCATCGTTGACATTAGCATTAGCAGCAGCTGCTTCCGCAGCAATCCGCTCCTCTTCAATCTCCTTTTCCTTTTCGAAACTCTCTAGGATAATGTCAGTCCACGGTCTTCGGGGCTTGGAGGGGTCGTAGAGTTCGGGTGTGAGTTGAACGGTTTTGCTTGGCAGCTTTCTATCCCAATGTTCTGGCTCGGAAAGTGCAGAGGTATTTGTAGAGGCAAACTTATATTTAGAATTTCTATTTTCTGTCAGTGTCTCAGTACTGGTTTGAACTTTTTCAATCTGATCCACCCAGCTTGGCTGTAAGTAAGTGGAGGCTCGCCGTTTTTGTGATGATGATGATGGAGAACCGCTGTTGTGTCTATGATGCAAATCCGTAAAGCTATTCCACTTCCCAATGTCAGTGGAGTTGAATGAGAAGTCCGTGAAGGGGATGAAGTTCGTCACGTTTGCGGAGAGGGATCGGATTGCCCTCAACTTCTTAATCTGGGATCCATCATGGCTCAGGTTGTTGTAATTGAAGAGGGTATCTCTCGTGGGACTGAAAAGTCTTGGGGTCCAGTCCTTACTCAGGTTATTATCCGAATTCAAGTCCTTCCTCAAGTTTCTGAACGCTATATCGTCGTTGATGAGGTCGGGATTCTTGACGGCTTTAAAGAGGGGTCGGAGACGATCACTTTTCTTCGAATGGAGGTAGTCGGACCCCGGGGCTGCTGTTATTGGGCCAAGAGGAATGCCAAATGGTGGTTGTGGGTCAATGATTTTGATGGAATTCGCCTTCCGGTAGTTCCGGAAGGTCACGTCATCCAGGGTCAAGTCCGGTTCTTCACGACCCATTGCAATGGAGAGGGGAAGCGTTTCGGGGGGACAAGGGGACACGGGGGGTGAAAATGCTGGGGAAAGTACCATATATGACCCTGTCTGGGAAACCACGTTTCGAGGATCTAAGGGCTTTGTTTCCCGACTGTCAATCCTTCGTCGGGCCATATCGTCGGTTACGGTGTCGGGCCGGGCTGAACGACGGAGTGGGGGTGCCCTAACGCGGTTAGGAATATCGACACTGCCCCCACTGTAGTTAGTGCCACTCCCACTACTGCTTCCAGTTGCGAGTGACTCGACGGAGCCTAGAGCTTCAAACCGGAAGGCTTCTGCATGTTGCATGGACTGAGGGAGAGGGATTAATGGGGCATTCCGAAGCTCTTGATGAGCTGTTGGCAAGTCCCGTCGTTCTGCACGATCAAGTAGGTCCTCGTCGGAGAGCCGTAAACTTTTGTACATGTCTTCGAGCTCATTTAACGCATCTTCTAAGTTTCTTCCGGGCGTTCTTCCATTGTTCAGATCGACGAGGGATCGAATTTGCTGGGAGGATTCGGAGGATGACATTGACGGAGCCGATGGAACTCTGACTTTAAGCCGTTCACAGGCTGACTGACTACTTGGGGTTCTCTCCCTTCGATCTGGATTATCGCCAGGGTTCCTTCCAGGATTATTTCCGGAATTATCTCCTCCAGGATTATTTCCAGGATTTTGACCCGAGTTATTATTATTCCCTTGGTTCGAAGTTGACTGATTTCTTTGATTTTGATCTCCATTCTGGTTTGAATTATGGCATGTATTTTGCTGCCCTGAATTGCTCCCAGGATTTTGTGCAAGAGTATTTACAGGATTATTTCTTAAATTCGTCATCTTATTTCCGGAATGTCCGGATGAGGGCTTTAAATTATTAGAAAACATATGAGGACTGGCTGCCTCTGCAGAAAAGTCGCTCAGAGAACTAATGGTTTCATTCGAGTTCTGGATCATTGGCGAATTCCGCATCCGGTGGATTGGCAACGGTGAACTATCTGCTGACCTGATTCGATTAATGTACCGCTTTTGATTAGGATTGGGTTGCACAGGATTTCCGGTGACCTCGGCCTCCTTCTTTCTCCAGAATTCAGAGGCTCTCATATGAACAGGGCTCTGTGCCCCGGGTATCTTGTGAGCCTCTTGAAGTCGTCTCACAGGGAACCCTAACTTCGAGGTTATCACAGGTTGCTGTTGTTGTCTTTGAGGTGACAGGTTCCGAGCATTCATATTAACATTCCCTTCCGAACTGTTGTAATTATATGGGGCTGGTGAAGGGGTAATAGCGTTACGTTTCACAGGGGAGTCTCGCGCATACTGAACCTTGATTTCTGGAGGCTCGCTTGGAGACCGCACCAAGTTCGCGTGTTTCGGGTATTGATTGGGCACGAGGAAGTTGTTATTTACAAGATGACTTGAATTGTCGACTTGATCTTGATCATTGTTGTAATTATTTCCGTTGAAATGTTGGGGTGACTGGGATTCGTAGTATTCTCTCGTGCTCTGGTTCACAGGGGTATAGCTCCGAACCGGGTTCCCATTTAAATTTGGACTAGGATTTCGTTGTGGGAAGAACCCCTTGTAAGAATCGAGATAGGAACAAGAGACGGGGCGATAGAAATTGGGATTCTGTTGACTGAGTCTATTTATGTCCCTTCTTGGAGGTGGGGGTGGCGGAGAGGGGTTGACATTATTGTATCCCGTATAGTTTTGTTGTGGCGTAGCACTTCTTGTCCTCATATTATTCTGATTATTATTGACATTATTGGGTAAATTGGCATAGGTGACCTCTTCGGTGATGTACTGACTAGGTTGGGCTTGCGCCGAAATTGGAACCCTCAACCCCGCAGTGATCACTTGTTGGTGTTCGGGTTCGGGGGACATGGTATATCCAGAGTGGCCTTGATTTATTGCTGGATTCAAATTTCTAGTTTCTTTTGGCAATTTAACTACGAAGGGTGTCTGGTTCTCAACATTCTCCTGTTGGTAAACAACCCTGGCTTCCCATCTGGGGGAGCCAGGGGCAATAGGCTTCCTATTATAACTCGGACTCTGTTGCGGTTGTTGTTGATGATAGTTGTTCTGGTAATCAAACTTGGCCGGACTAGATGGTGACCCCCGGGTGAAATCTGCAGGTCGAAACGTCTGACCCTGTTGCGGGGGTGGATTGGCATAATTCGGAGCAACGTTACCATTTCCATTCACATAGGGTCTCCTTCTATTCCTCGACGATAGAGAAGAGTGGCTCCCTTGAATCGAACTCCGTGAAACATCCTCATCTTCCCCTTCCGAAGAAGTATCTCGGAAAAAGCTTTCTCTCCTCGCAACAGCCCTTGCTTTCACAGCTTCCTTAGCGGCCATTCGCGAACCCTTACTTGAGCCCTCGAGGCTCTGTGACAAGCTACCACTACTCGAGTAGTTATTGGCCGCCTGGAGTTGCGGAACTTTCTTCGTGATTTCCCAACTTGGCCAGGGACCGTTGGCCCCGAACCCGAACATATTACTACCATTGGTATTATTAAGGGAGTCGGGGCTACTCCCGACCCTCTTCCCGTTATTTAACTGACCAGAGCGGGGGCCGGGGACCCGGAGGAAACCGTTTTGCGAAGCATTCGCGACATCGTCGGACTTTTTCTTTGCCGCAGCTTTCTCCTTCCTCCGGGACAATCTCCGCGTAAGGAAGTTCTGCTTGAAGGAAGTGGGTGGTGCAGCGGATTGAGCCCAGGTCTGTCCCTCCTGTTCCGAATCCTCACTCGATAAATCACTCTCTGATATCTTCCCGTTCTGCTTCTTGGCTACAGGCCTGTTGGTATTGACGTATTTAGAGCTGGTGGATTTTGCTATTGCTGAACCGGCTGTTAATCCCGGCTGGGGATGCGGGGAGAAGACATTTCCGGTCGGAACTGTGGAGGATGGTGCGGGGGAGGGGGATGACAGTGACATTGACCCACCTGAGATAGGACTGGCTGAAGCTACTCTGGGACTCGGACTTTGTGTCATGCCCCTAGGTCCATTTGCTGTTTTAACTTTTCTCTTAAATAAGCCACCGAATGTCCATTTTTTACCCTCCTTAGTGGAGTCCTTGGGAGAGCTTGTGTCGTTCCTACTCCCATTCGACATGGTTTGGATTTGATGGTGATGATGGGGACTGGAAGTCGCGGAATTGGCAGAGGCTACCGGAGGTGTCATGCTCGAAACAAACGTGTCACGGAAGCCCCGAGGGGAATTATTGTACCGATCCGGCAAAGATCCACTTTTACTTTTCATCAGGCCTGGAGAACTTGCCACGAAAAACCCATTACCCGTCATGATCACTCGATTGTTGCTACTATTGTCGTCTTCAGGTGAGTTTTCACTCAGTCTGTGAAGGTAGTAGGGATGACTATTTATTGCCCTGTTTGTGGACAATTGTTGTTGGCTTTGCTGGAGATGGTGATGAGGGTGGAGGGGATGTGGCTGTGGATATTTGTCACCTGGGGCAAGTGGACTTGCTGCCTGTCAAATAAATTAAAAGGAATTTGTTAAGTGATTGTAGGATTTAGTTGGTGATGATGTAATAACAATCAAGTAATTAGAGGGAGAGAGAAACAGAGGCTTCATAATTTCCATCTGTCATCATGCCTCAGTGCTTTGATAGAGTTCGTAGCATGGAATATTGATGTTTCATTGTTGTTTATTCTGCATTATTATAGCCCTTTGTTGATTCTATTTATGTCATGCACGTCATGTTTCTAAAAAACAAGCCCAAAGTTCTGAAATTCGATGAGCATTATTTCTGCACTTATATTCTTCTCGTATTGGTCAGAATATTGTCGAAGTATGATTGTATGTGTCATAAATTGCATTAAAATCATGTATTCATTTAATACCCCTCTAGGTAAACTGGACAATATCTTAGCTCATCTATGAAATTCAGCAGTAACCAATTTATGGCATTGATTGTATCAGATTACAATTTTTGGTGCCCCGATTTGGACTATCGACAAAAAATCAAATTTTAAGAACAAAAAAACCAATCAATTAGATACTTAATATTCTGCAGTATCCCAGCTCAAGAGGTGACCAAGTTGAGACCCCTAAAACATGTTGTCCACAAACTCGACCAAACCGGTATCCAAAAACACGACACAAGCTTTAATCACTTTTTTCATACACTTTTATACACCAAGCCGTTCCTCAACCTCTCTGTATTCCAAATTCCAACCCCATAGATCTTCTAGAATCTAGATATTTTTATCAACCACAACCAATTCCTCCGGAATTCGCATCATTTTCGCTACAAACCGTCTGCATTTCCCTTTCTCTTACAAATGCATGACGAATTCAACTCGACTCGACGAGAGACAAAAGTTGGTCAACAAAGTAGTCCCATGAGACCACTATAACACTTAAAACGTACGGCTTTCCTCCTTTCTACAGAACCAGAATCAGCCCGATAATAATATCATAAAATGGGATTTTAAATATTTTACAAGACACCGAATTTGTTGGGGACATGGAAGGATGGAAGAGGAAGGCCCCGAAGTTCCTACAGCAGAGACAACAACCAAACACACAAACACAAACGACACACAACTCACAACCGACTGAACCGAAATTCCTTCAGAGTTAAAGTTAACCCAAGCCCTTGGTTCGGTTTTTTCGGTTGTTGCTTCTATACGAAAAAGAGAGCGAGTTCTATAGGAGAAGAGATTCTAATAAATAGAGGCCAAATACCCGGAATAGCATTCGGAATTTAGAAGTACACGACGGGACCGGGATCCAACGGGAGAGAAAGATGCCGATTTCCTATAGGTATACCTAATCCCTCTGTACAAGAGGGCAAGACCATAAAATCGTGGAAAGAACTTTACTTTCCGAAAGGCTAGATTACATACACGAAGAGACGACATTATTTAAGAGGACATCAGGAACCAAAGGTATTTATCCGATTTGCACCACTTGGCAAAAACAGAAGCTAAAAATGTGGAAATATCTTAGCCTCTCCCAAACGTGGGATCAAGCATGGACTGAGTGTGGCAGCAAAATAAACAAAATGAAGCCCTTTTCAACGGAGCTTTAATTGCCTACACGCATAATAACATAACTACTACCAGATTTTTTAAAGGCTCTTGCAAACTTAAAATCCTCATATTATTCCACGAATTTTAGTACGGAGTAAATATAGGCACTTAACTTGCATATATATAATTTCAAGTGTCAGGCAACAGCCTAGCGACACGTCAATCCCAGACCAAAGAGGAACAGAAGGGAGTGTCAAGTTTGGAATGTCGAGATGAGACGAAAATGGTCATCATGATGAGAAGCCTTATTCTCGGGGACAAATGTCAGCCTGACACCTCCACCCTCGTCCTATAATTCCAAATTTTTTTCTGCACTGAAATGCTACTTGATTTCCTGCACTAGCTACAAAATAGGAGTGCGGTTGGATCGTTAGAGGGTCGTAAATTAAGGAAGTCTTGGCCGAAAATGAGCCTCAGAATACCGGAATTCTTGGAGATGTTCAAAATCTTAAAAATCTAACCGCATTCTATTCCATTTGCATTTTAAAGTTTCTCATCTATAGAGACATACATGTTTTTCAACTTCAACCTCCTCTTCCTGTTTCCTGAACCAGGACTTAATTTTTCTCACAAGACCCGATCCGATGAAAGAACCACACTGTCTCAAATGTCTCTGCTCCTAAAACTAAAATTCTAAATCCACTTTCCCTTCCTTGACACTTCTTCTGGGTCCTAAAAGTTCTCAACTTTGATATAGGCTTTTGTATATTACCATACAGAGAGGAGCCTAAACTTTCCTGGCATCCCTCCACATGCACATGTTACACTCTCCTATAAAGCTTTACGGAACGTGTACGTGCAGTTTCAGTCCTATTCTTGAAGTCATGTCCTGTTGTGCTGTAGTAAGCAATTTTGAATCCCGTATAAACGAGAGAGGTTTCGAAGATATAGGATTCTTATGCTGAAGGCAAGGAGTTTAAAGATCTCTCCAATGCACCCACAACACGGTCGTATGTAAAATAGCATCACTCTTCTGCTCCTTGTAACAATATTTCCAAACTGTCAATCCTCAGAAAACAAGCCCAAAGCATAGGCAACCAAGTTCCCCCTCCGACTTTCATAAGCCGTAGATATTTTGAAATTTATTCTAGAAATTATTAACCGTCCTTGTTTGTAATTCTTGAGATTTACTCACTTGACTTTTAGAGGATGCAATGAAAATACATCATCTACTAGGGAAGCTATAAACGCTTAAAAAATAGGGAGGATTGGCCGACAGTTAAATGTGGAATGTGATCTATCTGCGGAAACTGTAACAAGTTAGTAAATAGCCTTGAGAGAGGAGTCGGTTAAATTTCGAAACTGAAACGAGACGTCGTCGTGGGTAAATGAAACGGCACTGCAGATATTGCAGATGTGCATGTCCCCATGGGGCTGAATAAATTACTTCCAGTCTGGATTCTAAGTAAGTACATAACCTTATTCCTAATAGTATTCCATATGGTGGAGAGAGGAAAGTAAAACAGAAACATTTAGACTAGAAGAGAGACAAGAGATCTCATCTGAAAAAGTCAGTTGTGGTTCTTCCCTCCTAAGCTTTTCCGGAGAAACATCGTAGTTGCTAATCTAATTCTGCGGGGTTTATACGGGATTTCCGTGTTTGAAATTTTAACCGAATCGGGTAGAAAAACAGGAGTTGAGCCGGAATTTAGAATAACTTAGATTTGGACTCGATAGACTATATACAACCAAGATGCAATTGCCTTTTGTATATAAATGTTCCTCTTCTTCCTTAAAAGTAGAGTCAATTGGTATTCATTTCTTGTAATTTCCAATACAGCCGCAGTGTACAAGATAAAACCACGGAAATTAAGGTCTCGTATAAAAATTACCTCAGAAGTATGGTCAGTCCTAACTGTTCCATTATTTTGCCCCTTATGGTGGTTCCCAGAGGGTCCTCGGCCACAACAACGAACCATTTTTACTTCAAATTTTTCTGGTCGTTCGGGTTGGATTTTAAGATATTATCTCCAAATTTGTTAACCCTGATCTAATTCCCCGACTGCATTTCACACGGACAGGAATTGCAGTGATCGTTTTCTGTCCCAAATCCTCTGCGAAATCTCCCGTTCATCTAACAAGGAAAGCCTTGATCTTCGACCTTCTCGCAATTTTGCCAACCTCATCAGCATATCAATTTATCAATTAACTATTCACACCACCCGACCCAAACCAAACCAAACCACAAACTACTTCTGCTGTAATAACTAAACCAATAACATTTCATTCAGCCCGTTCGTGACTTTCCGTTTACCATGGTATATTTTTTACGATCTTGATGACGATGTAGAAGCTAGGAAAATGATTAGGTTGTAAATCGAAACCAGATTAAATTTCGTCTGAAAATGCCAGATGGATGGTTAACCATTTTTTTAACTGTGTGTGTTGAGATGTAAAACGCAGTGGTTTGCAGATCCTCGTCGATTGCAAATTACGATTGAATAGAGGCTGGATCTGGATCGTGTTATCTTAATTTTTTAATGGGAATATTCCGCAACACCTCAACAATCTACACTCTACAGAGGCGAATTAACAGACTACCGATGGATCAAATTATGAAAAGTATTTATAAATAAATTATCATAATTATATAGGGCAAGCTACGGAAGGTAATATTATAATCTAATAAATGATTACGATATCTCGATTCATGAATCATAATCTGTTTAGTGCCTGTAGTACTGTTTCGATGAAACTCTTCAAAACAACACCTCACCGCACCGGTATGTCGAGTACCTTCCAATCTACCGTAAAAATATAAATAAATCCCCGGTGTAAATCCCTATTCCTCGATACTCTGAAATATCTGCACAGTCCGAATTATGAACATTTCAATGCCAACGAGAACTTTAATTTAGATACAATTTGTACACCTTATCAGACAACGAATTGTGATAACCCATATTATGAGGCAACTTTACTCATTTCTATATATATTATGTTTGTCAATATTTTGCATGTTAATGGATTTTTTTTAAATATGCTAAATTTTTTCCCTTGTAATACCGAATTTAAAACTAAATTTAACGATGCCGGCCGCTAAAGCAAATCGCAATAAATCCATAGCAAAATTCATCGCTAAATTGCGAACTTGTCGATGAATCATAAACTGTTTTTCTTCAACATAAGCTCCTGAATAAATACATGTGCAGATGCCTTGAACCATTCTACATAAATAAATTATGCATACAGTACACCCATTCAATTCCAAATGGCCCAGATATTGTTTGCATTGCATCCGCTATAGTATTTTTCCACTATGCTGTTGAATATATAAACACAATAGCTACTGTAATGTAAATCTGATATAGGTTCTCAGAGGGAGTTAATTTTTCCATCTTTAAAGTCCCCATAGTTTAAGATTGAAAGGTTGGGGACTTATTGCGATGGAACGTTTACAAGGATTTACGGTATTTATGACACAATTCCAATTCCCAATTCCAGATCCTGTACTTATATAAGCGATAACCTCTTGGCTTGTCTTTTTTATATCAATCCCTCGAATCTGTTTAGCATTAGTAATCCGGCATTATTTATGCAAACTCGCATATTGTTTCTTTATATAAATATCAAGTGTGTTAAGCATTCAAATGGATGATGGTATCGATTATATCAATCTACTTGAATTTTATAAATTGTAAGCCTTTTTGGCATCAAATGTGATATAATTCCTAATATAGAACCAGAAAATCTTAAGTCTCCAAATAACCAGTTTGATCCTTAAACCCCAATATAAAATCGTACGAAAAATCGGCAACCTCAAATTAAATGTTTACAATGGCTCAATTCCAATCCTGAAAGTGGAAAGTGTATAAACATTATAAACTGAAATCTTTTTTAAAGAACAAATAACAAGGTCCACCCGAAAAGTACATACATTAAACGCATAAAATTAAAGCAATCCTGGCTCGATTAGGTTATCCAATATTTATAAAAGTAAAGGTGCTTGTAGTGCAACGAGGAACGAGATGATGATGATATCGGATATGGGATGGGTGTCGCTTATTTACGATGACTTGCCCATCCTTTTAAGGATAACAATTGACGGCAATTTGCAAAGCAAACCAGGGGGGTTATTACTTTACAGCTCACTTTTTGTCATAAAAACAACAAAAAACATTGTTTAATTTAGGATTTCTGCCAGCTCCAGCGACACAGAGCTTGTAATCGAGTCATTGGAAGCCACAATATGGATTACTATAGTAACAAATATATTGATGTATAACTTATGGAGCGAGGAGAAAGTTTGCTTTCTCTTGAGTGATTCTTTAGATTTGGAGGAGAACGGACGTGAGCCGCTCCTATTTTTCCTGTATTTCCCTACGTTTTGCAACTGATTAATAAAGCTAGATAAGTCAGACCGTCACGTCCCTTATTTCTAAGCTATTGTCAGCACTAAAGTCCGTGTAGTTCGGTAGTATCGTCATCTTAGGTCTTACCAGTCAGGTAGGGAATTCGCGGACACCCAAGGCTCTTAGCTATCGAAGGTTAGAGTCGGCAGTCAGCCACAGAGCTAATGTTGTTATTATGATCCAGTCAAACCCGTTCGCTGCGTATGCATTTCTGGAACCGGATATCTTTGAGATGTTCCATCGACATGCTTCGTAGTACAAGAATAGCAAAGGAATCCCGGCCTTTTCTCCGACTTGTTAATGAACGAAGCTACTACGATCTACGATCTACTAATGAGATTATCCGACCGACTTCCACGACAGAATATCATTAAATATATTGACATTCTGACTTTGAACATGTTTAATTTGGCTACGAAGGATATGAGCAAGGCTGCATTGACAAATATTAAATGATCCTTGTGATAAAATCCATTCTGACGGCATGTATGTTTATGCATATGCAAAGATGTTTGAAGACGAGGCAGAAATGTGTCAAGGAGATATAGGTGAGAGTGATGGTCTCATGTGGAGATCTGTCCTCTTCTATTAAGCTCAAAAATGCATATGTTATTGTGGAATTGTGCGTTACTTGGCAGTGACTATTAATTGTGGATGAGCAATTATCGTTTGGACTACTACTCGGGCTTGAGAGAAACCATTTTGCGTAAAGTTGCTACAATCTGTGTTTCCATTCGAAATTTTTAACCCAATTTTTTAAACTGAGACGAACATTTAGTTTAATTTATTATCAATTTTGCGATTTTTTGAAATTACAATTTTACAATACGATGTAAATGAAATCAAAATAATAATTGCAAGGATTTAAAACCAAAACGAAGAAGCCCAAAGCCATCTGTACTTGAAACCAAACATGCCAGTCCCAGTTGGAGAAAAATAAATGCCAGAAATTTTGCAAGGTCTTCCACTGAACCAGAAAGTTTATGGAAAACACACGGTTCGAATCAGCGAAAAATGGCAGATGTTTCAATACTACAACTACACCACCACCATCAAACCATTTCCGTCTCGTCAAATACAATAATAACATCCAAAACAGACTGCAGGTTGGTTGGCATTGGCCTATCAGTAATTAATTTCGGTCTGCGAATGTAATCATTTCCAAACGTACTACTTCACTCCTGGCAAATTGGATTGGGATAATCTGTCCCCGATTTCCGCAATGCAATTAACCTATTGCGAGTCAAAAATGCAAGGCTTTAACTCCAACTCCATGCCGGCTCAGATACATAACTGTCCGGATAATTGCGAGGCTACGCCTCAATTACAATTAAATGGATTGTCACGGCATATAAATTTGGGAAAGTATTTCTAAAATTCTAGCGCGTAGGTACAGCGGAAAGAGGCATTTAAACTCCCTACACAAGTACACATACGACCAGGCCATTAGGGAACATTCCATTTCAAAGCGTTACACAAGAACTTCCAACGTTCCGCACTACTAAACCATCAACCGTTCCACACTCGATCGAATCAAGTGGAATTACAGGGACAAGGATCCCGATCCTCTGGAGACTTAAGACTTTTTAAGAGCACTCAAAAGAGCATTAACATCCGAGGAAATGTCTCTAATTGGAAGTTGGTGACTCGACAAACGGTCTCGTAAATGGCTCTAATGAGTTCCGTAAAAACGGGGGCCTAACTTAAAATGACATTTTAATGGGAAGATCAAGAAACTCTCATTTACGGGCTTGGCATCGGGACTATTGTTTTTCAGCGTTCAAGAGAGTAAACATACTATATCCGTCTTGCAGTAGGACAAATCCAGAGGGGAATAACTTCTTATGATTAGGGATCATGAATCCAGTCTCTGAATCCTGGTCTGGCATGCCTTCAGAGCTACGGTTTAATATTATTTGAAAGAGTGGATAAGGACAAGTTAGGTGTAAATGCGTTAAGATGGTAAACAATCTTTGATAGAAAACAGAGGTTCGAATAAACGTGTTTTTTAAACATCGGAAGCAACATCCATTTCCTACTGTTTTGGTTTTTCTCAAAGTTGCGATAAAAATGAGGGATTTGCCATCCAGAAAGTAGAGAATCTTTATGAGGCTTTTCCCACCGAGAAATGTTATTACTCATCGACATTTCGACATGGAACAGGGACTGACTAAGCTTGTGATGAGGTTGTGGTTCATTGACCGATTTGCATATATAAAAAACATATATTATATGCAACGAATGCCAATTGCTAAAAGAGTAGTAGAGTACAGACTGACTAGGGCTATGAGAAGCACCGCAGAATGCAGCGATATTGTTTAGTAAACAATGCCCGGACTCTCTGGCTCCTGTCTGCGTCCATGGAATGTTGCCAGGATTCATACAAAACATTATATTTTTACATGCAAACAAGAGCAGTTATCAGGATTTTGATTTCGAATACGAGATGATCAGGGAATTAATATAAAGATAACCACGATGTTTTGGTAAGCAACATTCAATGACCAGTTTAACACGACCTAAAAACCGTGACAGAATATTTAATTTGTCCTAATCCAAACTACAGGATTTCAATTGATTCAAATGTAAAATCGCTTTGAAACTAATTTCCAATCTGTACTCAATTTCCCAATATTTACTAGGTAGATAAAGATAGTCAAATCCTACGAGTATTTTTCGACTGTAAACTTTAACGATTAGAGAATTTACACCAAAACCTGTTATATCTGTACAAGAAGCCAACTTCACTGATTGGATGTCCCGTTCACTATTCTATCGTCCTCCTCATCAGATTCCGTGCTGATTATTTATCAATGAATTTCACGAAGCAAGAATCATGCCAGCAAAAGTAATTCTTCGATCAGAAAACAGCGAAGAAAAAAATCAATATATGATTATTTGAGCATGATTTGACACTGAATGGGGTCTTATCTGGTTCTAAATGGTTCATCTAACATGCGAGGCTTATTCGATCTAAAATCTTTGAATCTCTATCGCCATCCGACACAGTAGGGTAGAAGGAGTGCGTTTTTATCATTACCGTTTAAGTATTTAACTACCGTAAATCACGATTTAAGTGCCATTGGGGTCTATTTTCCCATCTGAGAGGGGGGAGTTATTCCGGGGTATTTATCCATATAGCGATTTTAGGGTTTTCAATTTCATTTAATTCAAATGCAATTCTTGCATTAACTTTTAATATTTTTTTTTACAACTTCACGATTCGATATTTCTATTTCTAAAACCCGGGGAATTATTTAAGGTTCTTATTTCATGATTTACGGTATTCAACCACATTCATCCTAAAGATGCCTAAAAGCTCCGAGTACTTGGAGATAAAGTCAAGAAGTTTATCACCTCTACAATCTCCCAACCAATCTACCTGTCAATATACTAAGCATACACTTCTAAAACCTGTGAAAAAGTCCCAGTTCTTATAGAATCCCGTCGGATTTGTTCATCATATTATTATTTGAAAAAGACAATAGTATTGCTAGCATGCAGAATATATTAAAACTATTATTATGAGCTGGTCTGCCGGATAAGCTCGTTAGGGATTTTTGACGGATGGGGAATCGTACACGGTTGTTTAGGGACGGAATAAATTGAAAAGAGGAAGGGAGATTTTTTCGAGAGGATTGATTGTTCCTGATTTGAATTTTAATTAGTCGGTGCGAGGATTGACTTCAGTTCTGACTCACAACCCCCGGTATGACTTCTGACTCTGCTCCTGGGTTGGCCGACTCTTTAAATGTTCATGGAAGAATGTTACCTCGTTACTGCTCCACCGTCATTAGGAGAGTATTTAAAATTTCAAAAGAGATTCTGGGACGAGAGAGGTCTTAATTTCCAAATTCCTCTTGTCAAATACACCATTTACCAAGAGAAAGGGAATTATAGCCTCTACTTCTTCACTAATGACTCGTGAGCAGTGAGCTTTAGAAGGGCTTTTCGACGACGGGCCAATTAAAATTGATTAATAAAAATGTCATAGATAAACTTTGCTAATAAAGTACTGGGATGTCTTCATCGTAAGTCATAACCAAAGGGCTTTGGTCAGTATTTAATAAAATTTATAAAAATAGCAGTATTTTATTTAGAATTCGAGTGATTAGGCATGAAAAACAAAGCTTAAATTCGTTTAATTTCTAACTCGGAAACGTCTCGTCTCTTCAATCAGCTCAATGAGTAATTTTTAAGATATGTTATAAGTTATAAGTTATAAAGCTTCTTAACACTTGAGATAATTACATATAGAAACATGCCTATGCCTATTTTTTTAATGTTCTTCTCGTTGAGCTACTAATACAATGGAAATTACAATGAAAAACTTGCCTATCCAATTGCAAAGTTATTTAGGACAGGAAGAGTTTATGATAATATGACGGCTGAAAATACGATAATTTAGAACAATGTCCTTATTTTTCTTGCTATACTCGGCCCAACAATAGAGAGGAGAGTGAGTGGGTTAATTACGGCTTTTAATTGATCCTCCTCTCGTCATCATCATCGTCAGTGATAATTGTTTTTGTAACTTTGCCAGGAACCACCCCTGCAGCTCTATTATTGGGAATGTAGTAATTGTTTCATCGAACTAATTATAGGTTAGAAGGTATTAAAAAATAATTAACGCGTCAAAACAGGGTCTAAACCCTATTAAAGAAACTTCCCACATTACCGCCTTCAATATGTGCCGAGCCTCAATTTCAAAGGAAAAATTATCAACCTAGGTCATCGTGTCTCTGTAAATCATTTAATAATTGAATTTCCTTCGATTTTTAATAAATTGATAATTCCAAATTCCGACAGTCTGCATCCTACTACTGTCTACGTGTCACTTGACACCTGCCATGTATTTTTTTGTAAATAAATTGTACTACACGTCCTGTTCTAGTTGCCCTTGAACTTCAACTTGAAGAAGCAGAAGTAACTCATTACCAATTCCCGTCAGTAACAATGCGACTGTAACAACAAGAGCACTTGTCGATGTCACAAAGCGTTTATCCCGTCACCTGCTAAACCAACAAAAAATCTGACAACTTCATTGCTAGCAGAATACTGAGAATCAGAGCTAACTACTGCTACTAGACTAGAGTACTTGAGGTTGATTGTTGATGGTTATCCCTTGTCTAATCTAGTATCTCAAAATTTGAATCCTGAATAATGGAATACATTAGGCGAGGGACATTAACTATAACTAGAATATGCAAGATAGAATCAGAGGCAACGGTAAGCCACCCACCAGGGATGACAATACAATGGCAACTTTCGCAAAGTCGGATGGTCATCAAATGACAGGGCATAAATTTGCACATTTAACCCACTATGACATAACGAACCATAACGAATCCCTTATATGGATCTTGATCATGACATTCGGCTTGGTTACCTATATTGGTAGGTACCGTATTTCTTTTAATGCATTTCCGCGAGGTTGTATTTCGGAGAAAGATGTTTTTTTAAAGAGTTCTAATCGGCGAAATACTTATCACAACCTATACGTTTTTATCAATTGTCCTCAACTCAATTTTTTAAAGTTCTAATGCGGATCGTACATCCTTGGTTTTTATTGGAGTTTTCTACTCTCATTTTAAAACACATTCTTTTACATTTAAGGTATTCCGGAAAAGGTTATATTTCGAGAGAATCAGCGTTTTCCAACCCTAGAACATTTAGGGAACTGCGTAACTTTACAACCTTCATTTAAAATGTCAAAAAACAATGACAACGTGTGCATGTAAATTCGGGCCAACTAATATGGATCTGATGCCCTTTGCCTTGTGCGTTTGTTATGTCCAATTTTGCTATTAAATAGTTAAATGTTGATGTTTATTTTATCGCGTAGCTCATCAGATTTCCTTATTCCAATTGTTGAATTTCCTACATGGAGGAAGGTAATTGGATTGGATTTATCGGGTCAAGTAATTGTTCATCCAGAATGAGGACCGGTTTCCTCGAGCTTTTTACCTCTCATTGAGTACAGCTCCAACTTTAGGCTTCCATGCAGCAGTTAGGTTGAGCGAATAAAAATTTAGAGACCTATTTCGTTTGGAAGTTGAATGTTTGATAAACAAATCCAAATCGGTTGAATAAAAAATGACAGAGCCAAAAATGATAGCAATGTGCATGTAAATCAGTTCAAAGTGACAATATCTTACTATCCTCTAAAGTTATATTGTTTTATTTTACGGCAACCAAACCAACTACCAACAACCATTGCTTTGATGTCGGAATGATTGTGTGCTACTATTTGGACTATTTTATTTTTATAGATCTTGAATTTTTAAAGCTATCGAATTTCCTGCTTCTGTTGCAGTTTCGTTATTTCTTTGTGTAAGTAGAACCGTCAAAGTGATGCACTCGTTATAAGTTCAGCAACAAGAAATATTTGGGCCATATAAATTGACATGCCATTGCTTTCTTTATGTTACCAAAAGCATATAAATATCGTACCGTTTTTAGGATCCAATTCTGCATTGTTATGATTATATTATCCAATTACTATGATAACTTAATATCCTTGCACTGAACTCGTGTAGTAAAAAAGCATGGTTTAAATAGATCGAATTACGTCGACACTACGGTATAATAGCCGAACTTTTTAGGCACTTTTGATTCGTTTTCAATTGCATGAATACATAATTCAAAATTATGGCAGGTTTAAGTCTAAATTCCGATTCGTAATTTTCAATTGATATTTTCTGTAAATTTTAACAGATTTGTGAAACTGCAAGGTCTATTAAAGTGATGGCACTTAAAACAGAAATGCATTTTCAAGTGTGATCCTCAAAGACTAGTAAATGTCCTGTAATCCATTATATCCTGTCCACTTATACTCGACATCCACGATCTAGTCCAAAAACCCAGGATCCACGAAGCATGAAAAGGAGTTCAAAATCGAAAATAAGGTAATTCACATTATTTTTCCACATGTAGATACCTAGTTCCTCAACATATCAGCAACTCAACAGGCTAAAACGCAGGATCTTCACAACAACAACGAGGGACATGGACTAATAAATTGAATTAAATGAAGAAGTTCGGACAGGTATGAAAATTGCATTTCGATCTGCCTCCTACGTACTATATACCACAGCAACATGTCCAGCAAAAACATTATACCGTCCAATAATATTCAGCAATCAAGAAGCACGCACAAACATCCAAACACCCACGGCCCATCCAATCAATTCCAGTTCATAACTTAACAAATTCCAGCGATATCACGGAGATAAATTTATTATAAACATAGTCGTATATTATGTCCTCAATATTATTTATCGTGACAGGGAAAAAATAATTACACCGAATCTGTCACATTCACATAACCCAATATCCCAATTCATGCCGTTCCTTCTCTGATTTCCGTGTTTACAAACTGACAATGCCCCACTGTCTTTTGTACGGGTTCTATAGGACCCTGTAAAGGATTAATGTGTGACAACAACAATAGGAGGGCCATTATTGTATTTGGTCACTTTTTGTCAATTGCGACCACAACCACTGTCGAAACGGTCCTGTGCCACAGTGACAACAGTCCTTTGCGATATTGGTATTGTGGACGAGAGGGGAAGATATGTGACCAAAATTAAATGTCAAGCTCCGTACCAGAGAGACAACTTGTCTCCAATGAAATGAAATTCCAACTGAATTGGATGTATATAGAGCTTGTTGAATTATTCCTATTATTCCTAGAGCCGGTTTCCCCTGTATATCCTCTCGGACGTGATTATTGGGCCTCTATACATTATCCTTTGAATTCGTATAGAAATATAGAATCCTCAAGTAATGATATGGCTCATCCTTTGCAATCATGTTTGGGAAATGTGGAATATTTCGAGTTCGATTCAGGAGTCAAGTTCCTGATTCATACCTCAGATAGACGTAAATACATCCACGTATTCAATTATAGGATTTCCCATTCATCGATAATTGTCATGTGCCGGCCGTACCAAATCCCTAGCTTTCCCCTGCTCTATAATATGACAGTTTATATGATTATAATTCGGCATGCGAATGTTTTGATATCAAATATCAAGAGGGATATTTATTCTGTCCCCTATGCCAGTGTGTCCTTGTGCAGTTGTCCCACATTTCTCGACTGCCTTTAATCGTTCCTATCGTGTTTACATACTCCGTGGTCGTGGTTAACATCAGATCTGAGAAAACCACCTACGGTTTACTATTAAAGAGTTAACCTCGTTTTGTATACCTGGTCATGGGCTCGATTAATCAATCCCGGTGTTCGTTTGAACACTGTTCCAAGATGAAAAACTCATTAGCCTGGAAGCCTGTGTTATTATTCCATTGTGTAAACTGTCGTCTTTACGGATTGACAAATCTCAGATGTAAATCATCCATTTCTTATTGGTGGTGGTGGGTTGTCAATGTGTATCATAATGCGGTTTTGAGGCTAAATGTAATGGAAACATGTTCCGTTTTTTATGGTGAAAGGGTCTGGATGAGGAATTACATTTACAGAGCAAGTCACGAATTCCGGAGCAGGGACAGAAAACGGGATGAATCAGAGAGAGAGAGAGACTGGAATTGTTGCGAAATTTCTTTAGAAGTCTTTTATTGGAGCACGTATAGTTATAGTAAGTAGTAGAGACAAATATAGAGTCAATCCCGTCTAAGAACACTATCTAGTTTATTGTAAATCGATAGGGACTGAAATGAGGCTAAGAATCTAAGAATCAGACAAATTGAGAGTTTGGGACAGAATCCCGAAATATAAATTGTCTTTATAGCCTGCAAAACTTTCTTTATTGCGGCTCTAACTCTGTCTGACTTTTTGGCTTAGGTGAGTCAAGAGTTACTACTTGTGCGGATGGGAAATCGATTTGTCTGTCTGACACAAATATATCCTGACCATGGAGACTTTGAGGTCTTTTATCGTCCAGTTAAATTACTAAGATAGTATAGGTTGAAGGTTCAGTTCAATAAGATTTTGGGAAAATCTTCAAAAGCAAAAACATGAAATTGAGAGGCACGTTAACTTCACAATTAAGTAATTATATTTTTCCAAATACTTTTGCTTCTTTTCTCGCGAATTCACACATCTCGGATCTAGAATAAAGGGTTAGAGTAGGACTAGGATTAGGATTCATATTAGGTTTTGATTCTCTACAAATCCAACCCAACCTAGATGGAAAGTGATTTTAAAATTCGAATCCAGTAAATTACCATGAACATTACACGTAGAGAAAGAGACATTAATTAACTAACTATTGGATATGTAATGAAACAAGAATTCCATACAATTAGCCAATTTTATTATATTTGAGCTTGAATTGAACAATTTTGGAATGATAGCAATGAAAGTAGAACCCAGCCTGAAAGGAGATTTGCATTTAAAGCAGACATTGTAACTTCTAGAAAATCCACTGTGTAGACAATGAACCATGGTATCCACACATGCTTTTTATCTTTCTGTAAAGAACAATAGAACAATACGACGGGAAAGTACATGGAGGTGAGTGGAAATCAAATTACAGTCCGGTATGACAGATCGAGAAGTCCATTTAAATGCATTAAATTAGATTAGAGGTCAAGGGTCATCTCATCTTTTGTTCTGGCAAATGTGTGAAGAGAGCTCATCCATTCAAACCCTCTGCTCGAATTTAAAAGTGTGAATCTATTAAATAGTGTTTGTAAACGTCCCTGTAACTTTGCATATTTCTAATCCATTAAAACTGTGGGAGACCTTTGGATTTTGAAGATCGATTTGGCTCAACCTATTACGCCTTAGTAAATCATTTTAAAACAATGCAAAGTATGATTCATACGATACACTAAGCCCTGCTCATTCAATCGGTATGTTCTTACTCTAGAACTCAACAAATCAAAGATATTTGATGCCAATCCCAGCATTTCCAAGTACTTAAATCTGCTAAAGAAACGAGCAAAAACGCAGGGCTAATGATCACGTAAAGTAAAAAGTGTGACACTTTGGAAGTTGCAAGAAACGATCTCCGGTAATTTATACCTCATTTCCTCTGTAATTTACGAAGGGACTAATAAATAATTTGCCGTAATTAAAACCCACGTCCCAACCGTTTCCATTTCCATTGCAAAGGCTATTGTTCTCTCGAAATTTAAATATCCTCGGGAATGTAATGCTGTTTTTTCCTATCCTTAATAACCTACACAATGTTAAGGTTGACTGTAAATTTAATACCGACTTCTGTTATTCTAGCCTTTCCAATGGGTAATATAATCCCGACTGTTGACTATTGAACCTACAGTTTCTCCTTGTGGGAATCGTATAGAGTAAATTTATTTTACTTTTTTAATTTACTTAAATCTCTTTTATAAAGTACTTTCTATATGTCCTGTCTCTGCGAGTACTCGCTTAGAGCTAGCATTTAACTTGCACAGGCTTGAATGGAAGTCGATGAAGCAGAATTAGGAGCTTAAAGGAAGTTTACGAGTGGAAATTTTAACAACTCCCTGGCAGCCTGTAATTCACAATGTTCGGATCCTCTCTCTCTCCATTCACTAGCCGTGTTGTACCATTAATAACTGTAAACTTTGTAGATCTTTCCGAGATATAAAAACTCCACGTGCAGGGACAAAAAAATTGCTGCTTAGGGAACTGCTCTTTGACTTCTCTTTCAACGCTTCAGCACTTGGACCGATTTCTTATGAAACCTATCTGGGAAGGGATAGACTGATCGGTCTTAAAAACACTATATAAGGCCGGTTGAGTTGGATTTTTTTTTATTTCCAAAAAATCGGGTTTCGAAATTTTAAAAGTTTTTGAAGCCTAAACAGGCGTGAGAAAGCTATCGAAAGGATGTAAAATATCGGAATTTGATTGGCTGTCTCTGCCATAAAATTTAGTACCTTTACAATCTCTAAATTCTTCGACCTATATTTAATAACCAAGGGAAAGGTTATAAAATTCAAATTGGGAGATTGCAATAAAGATGAGTCTAGAAGACAAGGGATTTATAATTCTTTGATCTCATTGTCAGATAGTAATATAGAGTGATTGGGATATCCACAAAGCCTTTGACAGAGATTGCAGACAGTTGACACAGTACATAAAATTGTTATGGCTCTGTCATGATTCCTCGCTTAATTTACAACCCATTTCCATAAGTAAATTCAATTCCTTCGCCTAATTCCAAATTCGTCGAAAAGTTAGAAAACTTGTCTCAATTGACCTAGACATACGAATACGACTATGAATTATTCAAGTGAAGCTAAGGCTAAAAAACAGTTCGTATTCATTTTGAAATAGCAGTGATTATTGGTTTGAAAAATTTCACACATTTTATCGGGAAATCGTAGAATGATTTGGTTGTAAAATAAATCAACTCCAATCTCTGCTTCATCAAAACCGTAGAAATCTTAAAGATCTCTGGGTAATAATATGATTTTGATATATAATCTTCGATTAGAACTTTTGCTTTCTGAAAAAAACGAAAAGGAACTTGATTACATTCATTAAAACAGCCTCAAATGATGCAGGGTATGTGATTGCTTCATTACGCTTTTAAGGGATAAATAAGAAGTTTCAAGTCCCTAAATTACTGAATTTCAGGACGCTTTCAAAATTTTTAGTTTTCCTTCAAAATCAAGATTTCAAGTCAAAAATAATCCCGAGGTGCCGAGGTTCAAGCCTTGACAGTTGGAACATCAAAATTATGTTTTGACGTCCTTTCAGCTTATTTTTCAAGAGAACATTCAAAAATATGATGTTACAAACGTCTTTGAAAGCCAGAATAAAAAAGCATCTTATCCGAAATCCCTTTTAAAAGTTACAAGCATCTTAACCGTCCTTTACAGTCTTAAAATCGTCTTAATCTTCCGTCTCTCTTTGCAGAAGAACACCCAAGATAAATAAGAGACAAGAGATGTATTATGAAAGTGAAAATATGAAGGGCCCTGCCTTCCTCGCATAATTTACAGAATGCTAATGAACATTTTGGAAATGAATAACAGGCTTGGCTCCGTAAACTGTTCGCTGTTAGACTAAACAATCGTCTTAAGTGCTCCATTCATAACATCAAATCATAAGCTGACTATGATGAAGAAGTTGATAAATAAAAGGCATTTAAGATTAAATGACCCTCTTCCGAAAAATAAAGATCTGTTTCGCCCAATAATTCTATAATTTTTTCTTACTAATATGATACCAGAAGTACCGTAGATTTTGTGAAAGACATACTTCATGCTGTTCATGCACCTATATATGTAATTACCACGAATCTATAACTTTATTGAGATTTTTTTACTCTGTGAATTCCTCCTTAAAGTCGCCAAAAACAGCAAAAATCAAAGTATTTAAGCATCAAGATCAAGACTATTGCAAATCTTCAAAATCTTTTCAGATCCTAATTCTTCATAATTACCAAATTATGGTAAATTTAAAAAACCGTGTGAATTTCCTCCGCAGATGAAGTCATCAGAAAATCACAAGCCCAACCCAACCTCTACCTCAACGTAACCTCTTAATTCGAAACCGTCTTTTGCTCAGTCGGCGAAATTACGGGTCACCAAGGGTTAACCTCCAAAATATAATAGTTGGCTAGACTTCCTATCATCATCATAACATAACTATACGTGCTCTGTTCATCTTTAGCTCTTTGCAAATTTGCAATTTTTTCTTCCTTCACCAGAACGCGTAATTCGTGACTTAATTGTGGCGATTATATGATACCTCTCATAATCGTAAAGTTATGGTATTCGACTCGGTCGATAAATTCCTCGTATAAGTGATATTATTACTATTTTACATGTTATAGTGCCTCTCGAACGTATAAAATATAAATCACAGAACCGTTTTTCTTTTTCATTCTAAATTTCGGAGCCTGTCTTCGTCCTACGTGATAATGATGAATTATCGTCCCTCCCTACGTTCTCTCTCGCAAATCATTCCAAGTACGTGCAATTTGTTGGTATTTTACATCCTATGCTAATTTTCAGGACTTATGAACGCAGCGTATATTTATACATATGAAAAATTGTGATACTTTTTTCATTTTTCTCTAAAAAAATTTTTTAGCGCTTGACGTTTTAGTGTTTTTCGGGATATTAAGCTTCGAAAAATGATCGCATTTGCTTTTTTATTTTCTTCGAAGACAGAAATAATCTAGTAGAACAACTGACTTCAAAAGCCAATGAAATATTTTTTTCATCGACAGAACAGATTCAGTGAAAAAACCAATTGAGGAAATATCGGATTTTATTTCCTTCAATTCATTCACGGTTCGTTAGCAGCTACAGGATGAGAGTAAGTCTAGAAATCAAATCAGTTTGCTCATCAAACCACAACGAATAATACGATTACCTGCAATTTACACGGAACTGAAATACACACTTAAGGAAACCAGAAGACGAGCCACAAATCAGGCTCCGGAATTCAAGCGATTTAGTCAAGCCTCTTGCCTGAGAAAATCGTCCATTAATTTTTTGTTTTGATTGGCTCAGAAAAAAATCCAGGCTAACTGATGAGGGGCTTTAATAAATGGTAGGCTCGATGTCAGTGTTTATTGAAGTCAGTATAATATACTACATTGACATATTATGTCAATGTATTGTATTTTCACATGCAAAAAATCATCTACATCTTTTCAAGTAGTTTTATCTTCTCGTCTATAATTTACAAACTATTTAATTTAAATCAGGTCAATCCACCGTATGTATAGAAGTTTTGACATTTTTACCAATTTAGAACTTAAAATTGGTTTTACGGAGTGTCGAAAATGTCATTTGCCATACAATTTCCGGATTATCGTTAAAGTGATTTTATTCAACCTATTTGTAACTGTCCTTATTATTTCTGTCAAAGATTTTACAAAGAGGTAACTTCTCTATAAAAGTCATCAATTTTTCATCGATTTTTCCGCACCTACTCAGATCACCTCTGTTGTTTGCGATACAGCTCTATAGCAAACAACACTTGCCTCATGGGAATTTGTGACTTTACCATCCAAGCAGCTTCATTAACGAAGATTTCCGGACTCCTTAATCTGAAATAGAGTATAGATGGTAGATTCTGCTTAGCCTCAGATAATTGGATCCAATCCCTCATGGACTACGCGTCAAACCCTTCGTGTTAATTCCTTCCGAAGGTGAGTCTAATTTACCAATAAATGTTAAAGGTGTTCTCTCTACTAAAGTTAATCAGATTCCAAGTCTACAGCTCCCAAAAGGTAAAGCTTGTTATATAGTGTGCCTCCATTCATTACATCTTTTCCGACTCTCCTGACTGAAGATAAATTGCAACTAATCAGGTGAAAATGTAGACTAGTATAATAGGGCCTACTGGTTGGTTTGGTCAGGACTCAGTACCTTCGATTTTAATTACGTTTTTCATACCAAAATGTTTGGCAGTCTTGTTTTTTTTTCTACAAACTTGTGTTTGTATTTGCATTTTGAGTTTTGAAAAGATAATTTATGAGGAACAACAACACACCTACCAACACCTATTCAACCGCCTTTGTCAAGGCTTTCTTTATATGCAAAGGCAAATGTTAAGGAGGATAGTCGTTAGTCAGTTCGTCTCGTAATTTAGATAAGTAATAAGACTTGCACAACTTTTAAGGAATCCAGATTCGCAAGTTGGGATGAATGAAAACTACTTTTAATGATTAGTGTATATAGGTTTTGGCTTTTGATTCGGCTAAAAAAATGATAAAATGCGTGTTTATAAACAAGGTTCTCAATTGGGATTCCTACACAAGGTTTTGACGTTTCAAGAAAGCAGCACTCAAAATTCTTTGAATGGGAAATGTATTAAAAAATGCTTAACATTTAATAACAATCAATATAAACTACACACCCCTAGACAGTTAGTAAATAATAATCGATCAAGGCTTTCATCTCCTGACATCTTTTATATATAAGCACTATAGCCAGTTTAACTATTTTTTAAACGACACTAACTGCAGTCTGTTAAATAGCTACAAGTTGGAAATCGTCTGTCTAGAAATCCTATCGATAATCGATGGTAAAAAGGTTACTAACCAGAAAAGCTAAACACATGATAATCCCAAGGGATGGATTCATCTCTGGCTTTTGAAAGATCTTCAAGAGATATCCGTCGTGTCCGTCCCAAGAGAGATTAAAGTCACTTGACGTTGTCAAGAAGCCCTGACTTTGATGGAGTGATGACGAAGAAAATGATTATGAAATTTCCAAACAAGTCTCAGTTAAGATTGAGGACATCATTGATTTTTAATTCACGTCTTGTAGACCAACTCCTTACGGATATGAATGAGCTTACAGTTTAAATTTCTCATGATTTTTAATAGAAGGAATGATTGTCTTTAAGCCTCCCAATTCGCATGCAAAACACTGTGCTTTCAAATCCATTAGAAGCTTTAGCAATTCTGGAGTCGTAAGAACCCAAGTAAAGGAAAATAGTAAAAAATCTGTTGGTTTTTTTTCTGTGAATCTTAACACTAATGTGAATATCTCTATACGCACTTTTTAGAGACAGAATACCTTTAATTTTTACGAGCAACATAGGAAGTTCCCCTGTTGTTTACCGTACTACGGTTTCATTAATCAATCACCCAAATCCAATAAGAAGATATTTATAACCCTCGACATTCATTGCTTGTTCCAATAGCTCTTTAAATCAGAGAGGTACACATTGTCCATTGAAGATTATGATTATACAATGTGTACACCATCATGCATGCCTAATCCTGTTATCCCCTTGCTAATCTGACAATATTCAAGGTGTGTTGATAGTTTTGATACTTTGATGCTTTGATAGTTCGATAGGAGTCAAAGTCTTGAGAAGGGACTTTGCTTTGTCTGTTAGTAACATTTTTTTCGTCTAGAGCCTAGAGGATACGCACATTAGTTGCATACAAATAGCCATGAGAGAGAGAGACAGAAAGTTGAAGATCATTAGGTCCCAAAGTCACCTCAAACCTAAAGAACCTTAGGAAACTAATTCTGAGAAGGACACACTCAAATATCTATCTCGAAATGTATTTTTTGAAGTTTGGAGACTGTATATCCATAACACTCCCATTTGTTCAGGAAAAGTTTTTAGTCCGTAGATTCTAATCGTAGATTAAGCAATTACTTTGCCTATTCCTGATTGCCATCTGCAGAAAGAGTCATAATTCTTTAGGGCTCTCTTTCCCTTTCAACTTGGACAAAGCTCGTTGTAATAGTAATGATTCGGCATTGTTAATCCATTTTTGGACCGGTCTCATCTTGATGCTCATCTTTCGCCTTAAATCCATCTCTGCGTTTTATTACGATTATTCCTAGAAGCCGTCTCGAGTAGTGTCAAGGAAATAAACTTTTTCTACGAAAAATGTGTACTTTTATTGCAAACATATGCCATCAAAAGACTTGAAAGAAGTATCACTTTTGCCGAAAATCACCGTCATAACATGTACCTCATATTATTACAACTACAGTGTGTAAATAATCCATTTATTTTGCCCCTGGTTCCGTCTACGTGATTAGTACAGAGAATAAAAGTTAATCCTCCAAAAAAGCTAGTTTGAAACTAGCAGTGTTGTTGTAAGAAGATTATTCCTAGGAAACACATCAACTTCAATGGCAAACAAGTAGGAGAGTCGTGCTGTGAAACATCCCATATTTGGGTAGGAATATATTAGAAGAGAGACGAGACTTCAAAACTTGAGACATTGAAAGATTGAACTTTGTAAAAAAAAATCCCACAGATTTGGGTTAGTTTGGTTTTTGGTAGGAGTTGTTTGTTTATGGAAACGAAACGTCAATGGATTTTGGTTTCGTGATATTTTGGGCTGATCAGAATGACATTCATAGGCAGGATAGCCAAGTCCAAATGTAACCGATTACACTATGATGAGAACTGACCTTCGAAAGACATATATATATTACCTATGTATTTCTGTATTTGGTTACATTCGTCATCTTATGTTTTCATATGGTTTTTATAGAGCAATTGTATCATCCCGTAATAAAAATTATGTTCGGTATTGACGCTTATGGATACAAGTATTTCTATAATTGTATTATCCTCGGTTTCATTACGAGAGATTAGAGATTAGGAGATTACGATTCTCAGGGGACTGCTTTATGTCAAGAAGAAATGATTATGAAAGAAATATGTCGAAAACGAAAGGTATAGTTAGCTTCGAATTCTCAAAGATTAGCATTAAAATGATTAGCAAGTCAAATTCTCAGAGCCTATTCTTATTTGTTACGTGATATGGCGCTTTGCAAACAATCCTTTTGGTATTTGTTGACTACATGTTGCAATTTCAGTACTGATGCCTTTTCGGTGTATTATACGGCAAAGAGGCAAGTCAGTATTTGAAGAATACATGCATGGAAAAGATACGCATTGCATAAGGAGCAACAAGAATAGGTAGCCTAGCCATGTCTAAACTTAAATTAAATGACAGCTAAATATGAAACTAAATCTCTGATGTAAAAGACTCTTTACACTGAAGCTTGGAAGGTTATATAGTAAACAAGTATCATATTTCAACATAAAATATATGTTTTTAATCCTAGTTTTAATGCGCTTTAGGATGACAACAGGACATTTTTGTTAATATGCTTTTACAATAAAGGAATGTTTTATGTTTTTCTTAAAGTAAGTAAACACGTATATCTCTACAAGGTCCGGTTCTGTAATTGTTTGTTATATGTCAAGATGTAAACAGGAACCAGCAACCACTTTAAACTGTTAATTATGAATTAATTCCATTTCGGATTGTCTTTAACAGGAAAAATTCAGAGAGGAATTGACAATTGACACCAAACCCCTTTGAATCTTTGAAACTTGAACATTTTATGAATGAAAAAAACTACAAGAAACTACAAAGACAGAGTGCAGAGGTTATTAACCATTAACCAGCTTAACAGGCTAACAGCAAGCCTTATCGGTGCATATTTGCATAGCCTACCGTCAACCGGGTTCTTGAATATGGTCAAGCATATACAAACTGGTCTTTATAACATAAAGTTTTGTATGCTAAATCTATATTATAAGCTCAACCTAAAATATAAGACTAAAATATTATTGTAAAGACAGCCTGCTATTTAATAAGATCATTAATTACCTGAAGAATTCTACTTACCACAGCATGGTCAGTTACCAATTGCATAGCAGAGGGTTGAAAATTTACAAAAGTCGACCATTAGTCACTTTTTCATTCATGTGGATTGGAGTCAGTAAAGTAAAAGGGACAGGATCTAATTAGTCACTTGTGGTTTTATTATTATTAGCGCAATATGGAATATGCTGATTAGTTTGCTAATAAATAAGCTTGCAGAGCAAACAATGACTCGTTGATTGGTAAATTACTATATAGAGAGTAACATTTTTGGAGCAATATCATTATGCATGACATAATTCGTATTTTCAAACCCCCAAACAAGAGCTTATTTCACAGAACTGATAAACCACCAGAAGTACATTTGTCATTTATTGCTTTAAAAATTCACAAAAATTAATAATGCCCCAAGAGGGTTTTCTGTATTTTCGATCCGTGATTTACCATCATGTCCGAATACCCGACGTTCATCCTCCAGTTTATTTTAAAAAACCAACAATTTTTACTGGAAACCTAACATTGTTTATTTATTTATATATTTAGCAGGTCACTGATGAATCCTTGTTTTATTAATAGGAAGTGGCAAATCAGGATTAAATTCCTTGAATACTCAAACATTTGGTTTAGTAGGTCAAACACACTTCTTGTCTACTACAATCGGGAGTGTACATCCGATCCGAAGAGGATACAATGATACGCTGTCAAGATGAGTGTTGTAAGAGTGGCACCGTCAGCATTGTTTGAGCGTTTTAGCCAGATTCTAAAATGGATTCTTAGGTCTTCGTCCTTATCGGAATTTAGTTACATTTTAACGGATCATTTTATAGTTGTAAGTGTGACAATTTCGAGGCTTGGAAGAGGCTTCAACTTGGCAGTATGATAAAGGACGAGGATAATGATGATGACAGTGATGTGGTATTTAATTTCACTTGTTTGTACATTCTCCCCTATGATTCACATCGTAAAATATTTACAGTTTGCAATCTATAATCTTTATCTTATCGACCGGAGGGGTAATCGGGTGTGTAATCCTTGATTTGCAATGTATGCATTTCATTAAATTATGCGTTTCCCTTTCAGCCATTAGACACAAAGGTTATTTATTACAAAGACAATACACACACTATGGATCGTTAAAATTGAATCTTAAAATCTCGAATGCCTTGCCTCCTGAAAAATGCTCAGAGGAGGCAAATTACTTAGCAGAAACAAAGGGAGTTAATGAAGTGGAATTGATATTATTGTAAATTACATTGAATGAAGCCATAAAACAATCCCATTCCGTTTCGCCTCGTGTTGACTACGTTTTTTGGTGGCCAAGCTGGTCCTTGGAATTTGTTTTACTTTTCGCGTACTATCCTTCATTTATAGCTAATCATGTAATAATATATATGAGGATGATGGTGAGCAAAGAACCCATATTATTACTCCTTAACCCTTTGGCCTATTAGTTGTTTTCTTCAAGAAAATTGCGAAACATCTGCTCTTTTACGAGCCACGTTTGTTGTACCTAGGTATTTTGTGCAAAATGAGCTGTAAATAAATAAAATGTGTCTATTGAGAAGAAGCTTGGTAAGTCACGTTCTAGAAATCGATACACAGTTTTTCATGCAATTCTAGCTCTGCTCAGTAATTCCGGCTAAAGTCATCAGGAATCTATAACATAGTTTAGTAATCATAATCATTAGCAGGTTCTTTGCGGTCAGAGCAAGTGCAAATTCATTGTTACTTTTCCTAAAGAAAGGCCGTTGGGTTGAAAGGCTTTGTATTCAATTACGAATCTATAATATCTTCTTGTAATTGGTTTTAATATAGGGTGTAGGCTTCTTGGGTATAAATGCGGAGTGATTATTAATTTTGCTGAGAACTTTTACTAGCAAATTAGTCAGAGAAATTCTTCAATGTAAGAGCACATATAAAATGAATTGGAATTCTACATTCATTAGGTTATTGTCTAGAATATTTCATTAAGGACCAACAACGAAGGCGTAGTTTTCCCTTTGAAGTAATTATGATCCTTTATACTTTCGTTTAACTTTTAACTTTTAGCATGCAACTAAATTGCACTAAATAGGTTGGAGTAAGGTTGGAGCCGGACATTGGGGAGAGCATGCGGGAGGGCATGTGAGAGAGCATTAGTGGAGGGCATGCAGGAGGGCATGTGGGAGGGCATGTGGGAGAGCATTAGTGGAGGGCATGCGGGAGAGCATTTTGGAGGGCATGATGAAGGACATGTGGGAGAGCATTAGTGGAGGGCATTTTGGAGGGCATGCTGAGATGACATGTGGGTGGGCATGCGAGAGGTCATACATGAGAGCATGTTGGAAAACATTATGTATTTAATATAGAATTTTTTGGTTTGGCGGCCCATGGAGCCTAACCTAATTTAATATAGAATTTTTGGTTTGGTTAGGTTAGGTTAGGTTAGGTTGGATTAGGTTAGGTTAGGTTGGATTAGGTTAGGTTAGGTAAATATACATGTTTTTCCAACATGCTCTCCTGTATGGCCTCTCGTTCTCGTATGCCCTCCCACATGTCATCTCAACATGCCCTACAAAATGCCCTCCATTAATGCTCTCCCACATGCCTTCCCGCATGCCCTCAAAAATGCCCTCCACTAATGCTCTCCCGCATGCCCTCCCGCATGCCCTCAAAAATGCCCTCCACTAATGCTCTCCCGCATGCCCTCCCGCATGCCCTCCCGCATGCCCTCCCGCATGCCCTCAAAAATGCCCTCCACTAATGCTCTCCCGCATGCCCTCCTGCATGCTCTCCCCAATGTCCGGCTCCAACCTTACTCCAACCCACTAAATATGTAATTATACATGTAATCGATTCTTGATTGTTTTCAAATCAACATCAAATATTTATGAGGATAGAGTGAATAATTACTTCATAATTTCATTCTAATTCTTGGAAACTATTGGATTTTAAATTTTAAATTTATTGCAACCAAAATAAAATATTGTTTAGCGAATCAATCCGTGGATATGCATATCTTTGTTATGCGGGCATTAAATTATAAATGTTATTCTAATTCTCTGGAACTTTCAATTTGACACCAAAATATTATTTAGTCCAGACCTTAATTTTTGTGGATTCGTTAGATTCGACGTTGGAAATCTTCAAAACATGGTTGCATGGATATGAATTTACAGTTACATAATAAACAACTCAAAAAGCATTACAAATAGAACATAATTAATAATTTTAATAGTACATCTTGTCGGATTCTCCATCCATTCCTATAGGTGTACACTCCTTGAAGATCAACCAACTAGGTGACGTAATGATGTAACGCATTCAAAATAAACATGAAAATGTCCTTGTTATTACAAGCACTAAAAGTGCTATTATTATTCCATCCAGAGTAGAAACCTATTCATTAAATTCGACAGTTAAGAAGGACAAGAAGGCCCGCAGAAGCATGGTTAGGTTAGGTTGTATATATTTACAACATTAGTTACGGCAGAACCCGTGCTCTAACAACGCAATTTGCAACGCTTTGAAAAAAATCAGACTGAAAAAACACTCTTTTATGCTGTCTTATGTAACTACAAGAGCAGGCAAGGAAAAAAATTCGCAATTTATCATTGTATTGTTCCTCTACTATCTAGTGCCTTTTGGTCGGACAGTTTGATCTTTCTTGTCCTTTTTGCGAAAACGAAACCCATGTTTGACATTTATTTTAGAGAATTGTATCTTGTTTATCTAGAACTAAAATGGCAGTAAAATTTGTTCGAAATTTAATGTACCGGAGCCTAACAAGCTTTTACCATTTTCCATACAGAACTGCGACTTCTCTACTGAATTTTAGCAATTTTCAGCTGGTGACAGTTGTAAAGTCATGTTCAATTAGACACAACTGCTTTATAAAGTCATCTTATGAGCTTGTACATCTCTCCGTAACAACGCTTAAATAAAAATTAAGCTGCAAATGAATGGACGTAAATCGATCCATTCCGGATCTTCAACCTCCATCAAATCACGCTATTATGATCTGTCAGTGTATGACGATATCACCTTAGAAAATAACATACATTTTACAACCTCCTTAACAGACAGTTTCCTCGACTTCTATATCAACTTGCTAAATTGTCCTTCGATTAAGAACTTTAACAGCATTTTATCCAACGCGTAATAAGAAATACAATCCACTTCATTTTATATTAAAGATTTTTTTCGCAATAAGTCAAATAGCCTTAATACTATTAAATACAAATCCTATTACGTCCAAGTCTTCATAAAGCATTTCCAAACTCGAAGTGCAGAAGAGATGTATGTGGATGAATAATTTTTATGACCTTGCTATCGGTCACATTCACAACAACATGAATAGCTCTCGACTTTGCAGTTTTTCTGCTTTCCTTGTCAGGTGGAATTGGCATTGTTGATTCCCATATATTCCTATTACTTTACACACTCCTCCTGTATAGCTATCAAACGTTAAAAAATATTAGTCGATTCTCAAGCAGTTAACTAACTGAACGGATCGTTGTGGTTGCGTTACATTATCCGTCTAGCTTTTCAAGCAACAGAGGCTTCAAGCGAATTATGAATTGAAGGTTATATTAAATCTAAAGTCCATTTTATTCTGCGTTCCTTTACTATACAACAATCCAACTGATTTGATGAGTTAAGGCATTGTTATATAGTAAGGTTCTCGGGATAAGAACGCTTTCTCATTTCGTTTTTAACGCTCCTAAACAGTAAAAAACATATTAATAATATCATCTTCATCATCATCACTCCCCATTGACTCATTAAGATTATCCAAGCGTATTAAAACATCCATAAGGGTTGACCCACGGAGATCCAAAACGGGAGGTGTAGCTAATCCCATCCAAACCCAAAGTTTTAAAGCCCATTCTGTTCACGAATTCATGATCTCATCACAATGTCTTAAACTCCTTGAATTATGATACCATATTTATATATATGTCCGAGGGATTTCATACAAGATTTATGAACCATTATAATTGGATATAAACAAATAATAAAGGATAACATGGAGCACGGAATCTAATAATTCGGCTAAGTGCTTCCCATGACCATAAAACAGTCAAATTCATTCATTAATATGTATTAGAGATACTTACTTACAAGAGCATCAAAAACTGCTCTAAATCTTCATTTCGATTACTTACTCCCTACAGACAATAAGAGTTATAGTAGGTTCTGGATAATGTATTCAACCGTAATGCAATAATATTTACAATCAACACGAGCATAATAGAAGAAGGCCATACAGTTTGATGCAGTTTGAATTGGGATGCATGTGATGTAAGTAAATTACAAGCATTTTTACTCCTAATTTATTCAAGACGTGCATTTTATGGACTCGATTTTTCCTTTACTTTCTTTCCGAAGCGAATATAGGACTCAAACATTAAAAATATGTTTTAAAATGCTTTTAGTTTATATCTTGATGTTCTAAAGTCTATAGTCTGCTTCACGTTTAAAAAAAGTCTGTGTGGGGCTTTGAAATCTACATACAAATAATAAAAATTAACAAGTGTATATTAGCCTATTGACGAAAGTCCTGAATCCATGTTGCTTTAAAAATGATAATAACAATAATTAATCCACAGTGATGGGAGTCGATAATGGCTCTTTTATGTTCGTCTTGAAAAGAACTCTTAACAAAGTAACCGTAGATCGTATACTATTGTCGGACAGGTAATAACAAGTCATCAACTGACTGGACGAATAAAAATATTATTTATTGCACAATATTATAAGAGTATATACCCCAACTGCATTTAAATTGTATTAAAAATCCTATAAAAATTTGACTAAAGATTACAGTATTTTTGTGAGATATCCTGGGCCTGGATGTCCTTGCAGCTGAGTTTTACATATTTTTTGCCAGTGATGATGTTGCATTAAATGTTGTGATTAAATGCAATTATCTATAGTACATAGTGGCAAGAAAGCTGAAGCGAATTGTCGAGTTATAGCAAGTATTGTATTTGAGTTTGGTTAAACTACTTTTCATTTTTAAAATTCAAGTGAGTGAGTTTTTCCTATACGATTTCTATTTTTAAACCAATTGAAAAGACAGTGTTTGACAAGTGGGATTGGTAATGAAGAGTTTATAAATCATTCCAATTTCCAATGTCTTTAAATTCCAATCAGACCTCAAGATTCATCTGCTTGAGATTGCGGATTAGCATTAAGGTTCTAAAGAGTTAAAAATAGTCATTTGATTTTGAAACTGACTTGCAAAAGTCAATAAAACAGCCTGTTTATTGGTTTGTGAAAGTGTCTATAATCGGCTCAGTTCATGGACTATTGGGCTTTTGAACTCTGATTACTGGCCTCGTACTAATAATTTACTAACTTTTCCTTCAAACAAGTATTGCAAAAATATTTGCATAACTAATTCGCATATCAAAAACCATATTTTATTATCAGTCTGTCAGAAAAACTTTATAAAGTTCATGTGATAGTTGCCTTACTTTTGCAGCTATACACGCCACATTGCAATTAGTAAATACAGATGCACCATATGCAGAGTAAAATATTGCAAGTCTCTGAAACCTGAAACCTCCTCAACCACACCAGCAGACAGATAAGATGTCAACACGGCCGGAATGCATAATTTTATTTGTCCACCCACATTTTCCCAACATAAATCAGATATCATAAATCATAACTGATCCTCAATCTCATACAAGACCAACACAACATCTAAAATGTTAACGCCATACTGTCTTCATTTCTTCAAATTTGCAGGAGACATTCAGCAAATCCTTTGGCGACACGAGGTTTGTTTTTCCTTGACAATAAAAATACAGAAAACCCGTGAACCGTTGCAACTGAACTGGCACTGTCACCTAAATCCGAGCCAAAGTGTCAGTTTCAATTAAAACGTTGGATCACTATCTTAAAAAATGTCAGGACCAGCATCAGAATGTTGACTGCTGAATGAAATTAATTTTTTTTACTAGACATTCTCAAGTCAGACACTGCATATCCTATATAAATAACGTTGGAACGTATATGTAAACAAACATCGGGTAGAAGGTAAGAGATCATTTATTATCTCTACAGGATATTTCAACACGTAAATGAGAAATGGTCGGATGTCCTCCAGGCTGTGGACAAACCGACAACCGACCGTACTATCGTTTTTGAATCTCTACATGCTTCAGTTCCCTAAAAAAATACCCAAGCATTCAGAGGGGATTCATTCGTATCCAGACCTCTTGGAACAAGGAGAAATAAACTGCAAATCTTTACTCTCTGTTTATATAGACTGAAAAGTAAACCGGCGATGACGATTTTGTCGTGTATGCTTACCTTTTCAGTGCTTTTTATTTACATTTTAGTAAGCTCTCGACCGACTAAAAAATTGGCTATGCCGCATACCGGCGTCAGCGGATTATTTTTTGAGTATAATGGACAGAAGAGTACTTGTATGAATGATCCTTTATCATAAGGAGTAACCAGTTAAGCCAAGTAACCACAAGTGGCACATCTATATCCATTAAACTGCCTAGACTGCACTAGAGACGAGGAAGAAGCTGATCTAGGTGTAGGAAACGTATAGAAATCCCAAACCGAGATGAAATTAACTTGATATCCATTTTTGTATTCATAACAGGGAAGAGTAGTAACTTGACTAGGATTCGCTTCCAAGTGTGAATTCTGATTCAACTTTTGTAATAACTTTGTCCCAAATGTGTTCAAGTGTTCGAACCTCCTCCTTAAATTTCTTCTTCTTCGGTGGTACTGTTACAATATTACTTGGTGGGCATATAAAATATACTATAGCTTCCAAAAACTCGTAAATGTAATGAAAAGTATATGGTTCCCTGAATATTATGATAGGAAACTACAGAACACTACTGCTACTACTAAATAAAGGCATGGCATGGCCTGGGCAAGATCAAAATTTCCGAATCAAAATGCACATCACATCCATTTTTTCATCACAAACCTCCGCCTCGGTCTCATGCATATAGATGATCCAGAAGCAAAAGCCACAGCTCGTAATACATAATACACACTGATTCAGGTTTCACTCCAAGGGATTTTTTGTCAACACTTTGTCGACCCGAAATGAATCCTCTCTTATATGATGTCAAAAATTTTAATTCCAAAAGGGCAAAAACGTGAATGTACCAAAAAAAAGCTCGTTGTAGTGTATGGGGATGTTTTTTTAAATACTCATTTTTTCGATGAAAGAGTCAGTGCATGGCTGAATATAAATTACAAATCTCTGGACTCTGTGCAGTAAGGCTTAAACGGAAATAGTATCTTTAGTACGTTATCTGGTTGGTAGTTTACATTAAACTTTAATTTTTATTACATCTCTGACGGGAATCGTAAAATACTTCGCCGAGGTTCTTTAGTAACTTCTCCAATTCGTGGAATATCATCACCAGAACATAACATAGGCCATAATGATAATACATGGGCCAAGGGCAGCTATAAAATAAAAATAATGTTGAAATTCGTATAATTTCTAATTTTTGAGGTACTTTATTACAAGTATTCCCTTGAAGAGCCGTCCATCACCTCCGGCATTCTAAGCATTTAAGATCCCTTTGAAGTTTGAATGGCAGAATTGAGTCTTGTAATTAGCAATAGGGAATAAATTAGCTCGTTTCAACTCTGCAGAAGAAGGCTATCAATTTCGGAGCTAAAACCACCTGCGAAGATCCTAAAACTATATAGATGAATAGGCTTAAAGCACTTGACCAATTTACAATCTCATTACAGAAGTAATGCTAAAAAAATAGACAAAAGAATGCAAATGAAGATCCATCCTCTCTCTCTCTCTCTCTGAAAATTCACAACCGGATAGTCCTGGGTGGTTCAAGCTGTAGAATCCTCCTAGAATCTGCTAATAGATTAGAAAAACAGAGTCCATGAACTAGAAAGGAGTTGGATGTTCGACAGATCTCATGAATGAGTAATTAAATTAGCAAACCAGAGGCGGAAAGACTTTTCGGACAGACGGGTTTGGCTTGGTTAGGCTCTGTGGTTTTTGGCAAACCTTTCCTTAGAACGGGACCGGAATTTCAAAGGTTTCGGAGGGGTTTGCTTGGGATCTGCTACTTTGTTGGCAGCCTGGCTTCATCATGTCATTTATTATTATTGGAAGGTGTTGGAATAATCCGTCTGTCAAGTCAAAGGCCGAGAGGGTTGAAATTGAAGTTGCCGAGTTTTGCAGGGCGGATATACCTACCGACTTTGGAGAGTGAGGATATCTTGACGGGATCGAGGAGTATTATATAATTATTATCGTCGTCACTTATCTCTGGCGTTTGGTTCTCAAGGATGTGTAGTTGATAGTGGAAAGTCAAAAAAATAGCGTATAATTTGCATGTGCAGAAACGGATGTTGTATACAGCTTCTGTTGCATCCTCTGAGAAATGTTTGCGGGATGAACGCAAGTTTTTGGGAGCAAAAATTAAGGATTTGTGGATGTTGATGGAAACTTGTCTGTTTACTTCGAAGGAAAGTTTGCAGTTTCCATTTTTTGTTTACAGGGACAAGGACTTGAAAGGCCAGAATTAGATCTGGAATTCTGGCAATCGGTGACAGTTTGTAAGAAATGTGCCCAATTTGCCAAATCAGTATCGACGTTTTAGACAGGGGCTTATTCGGCTTATGGGTCTAAACTCTAAACCTCTACATGTCTTTTGTGAGATGAACATAGTCAGATTTATACTACATTCAATAGAGATTGTTTCTAGCCATTTGCATCCGTTGAAATCACATCTATTTATGTGATTCGTATTTCTTTTAAATTGAACGTTTATTAGACACTTGTACTCCTAATACGAATACCAAACACATTGCGGATGGATGACTTCATCCTCCGAGAGAGAAGATAAATATCTCTGTTTCAACTTTACGGTTCATTTCCGTCAATCAAATAGCCGAGAATAAACAGGGAACCGGCTTAAACTAATCTAGTTGTTGTTCTGGATTTTTATCTAGAAAATAGTTGGCATATTCACCTTAAAGTAAGGGATTAAATCATTTACAGAATCGAATCTCACCTGCATAACTGAAACCAGCATGTTTCTGCAGTTTTTTCCAAAATCCAATTAAATCAAAGCCAAAATTCTCGAGTAGAGGGATCCAACAGATCCAGAACAAGTCGATCACGATCACGACTGAACTTCCTTTTCAAGTTCAACTCTCGATTTCTTGTCGCAAAATCCGTAACAGTTTTCCATACATCCTTTTACTCGGTCAAGCATCAATCAAGGATTTAACGCGCTTTAAATTACATACTGATGGAACCGACGAAAAACAACAGAGATTATTTATAACAATACCATGTACAAGTGTAACTTTGTAGGGGATAAATAATCTGTCGTCTGTAAATTAATTAATTCTCGGCACACTCACAAAGTCACAATTTATCCATCGTCTCAACTACATCCTTGGCTGAGTCCTTCCTCCTTTTCATTCAGATCCTTTAATGAGACACGACGTGACTTGGCAGATTGAAACTATCAACTAAAAACAACATCAAAAACTTAAGCTTTTCCTCTCTAAGCCCGTAATTAATCCTTAATTTATCCTTTTCTTGTCTCAATTTGCAGTCTCATCATAATCCAGAGTCTCTGCGTCCTCTAAACAAGACACGCTAACACAGTCGCTTGTTTTGTGTTTTGATGATGGTTTTGCAAGAAAAGCCAAATACTAAGATCAATCAATCTTGATATGAAACATGTATTTTAAGGTATTTTTAGCTAAAACTTAAATCAGTACAATTGAGACTCAATAATTTCTCCAAGAACCAAAACCCTTCAATTTCAATCCATCCGAGGTGAACCAGAGAAAATGAACTTCACGGTTTTGTAGTCTACGGTTGACCACTTGCTTAGAGTCGGTATGCGGTACTACGGTCATGAACAATGGATGGTTATTAAAGGTCTTAAACTTAGTGGGTGCTTAATTACAGGTGAATTTTGAACGATTTATTATCCACACGGGCTGCTCTAGAGGCAGGAGTTGTACAGGTAGTATTTTAAAACGCAGAAACAATTACAATTGTAAATCTATCACTATATTGTATTCCTTATAAATATTCCCAACCAAATGGACTCAGGTTCGTCTAAGTTGGTGAGGTGAGGTGTGCTTTCCATGAAACTTTATTGAAGACTGACGAGGAGTCTTATGTCTTCAAAGTCTTGATGGTTTGCTGCTAGTTCTTCAAGTTTTGTAACTTGCCTTATCTTACTACTTACTACACTATAGTGTTGATATACGAAACTTTTCCCATTCGAATCTCTCCTCTAATTCTAACTAAAAAGTTTACACTACTATCGACTAGCCTCCCTTTCTTTTTCACTAGCTTTTTCAGCGCTTGATTCTAGGTTGTGTGCATAATATTGTAAACGTAGTAAAAAATTTATCATATGCCTGTGTAATGTGTATGAATCTAGAGGAAACAAGAGTAAAAAACAGAGTATAGAATATTAAATACGATGGACGATTAAGGAGTAACAGAGCCGAGCTCCAAGTTTTATTTTATAGATCCACCTTTAGCTTCTGTTATGTTCCTGCTTTTAGATCTCAAGATCCGGGGAGAGCCAACAGTTTTAAAAACACTGTCTCGCAAAGCAACTATGAAGGCACAAATGTACACTTACAGGAAGTGTGCATTTGTAAAGATCGGAGATGAAGGATGAATGTATATAGCTACGGCATGATTCAGAGTTGTAGATTTGCAGAACAGTTCATCTCGTTTAATGCCCTTCTGGTTTGTATATTCCGGAAGAACATACAGGATAGGAACCATGTGTGTAAATTGTAAATTTGTAAATGAAAGATGTGGTCCTGTTAGTATTTCCAGATATATTCAAAAGCAGTAAAATATGTGTATATAATTCGTTATAAAATATGAACCGCTTGTAGTATTCAGTTTACTTTTATACACTCTTTATCTTTATCTGGAATGTATGTAGGGACTGCTGGTTGTGTGAATTGAGAAGCCCTCAGTTTCCATACTTTCATTAGCCCCTCAAAAAATAATGATATGTCCCTAACAAGAAATTGTTAAGGGCCTGAAAGTAAAAGCTATATTGAATATTAGGTAATACACCACTTCCTCTTGCCAACCCAAGTTCAGATCTCCTTATGGGATTAAGTTACGTGGAATCTAGGGTAGGGTTCTTGTGGTTATGAATATAGGAGTGTATAACGTATTTGTACCCTTAAATTGTAATTAGTAGCTGGTTGAGTAGAGAGTGAGACTTTCCTGATCTCGTAAACTCATAACCCAGTTGGATGTGCTAACCGAAAGGGTTGAAAAGTATCCCACGGTTTGATTGATAAGGACTTTTAAGGGTATGAGGATTTTTTAGTGTGCCCTGAAGATTTGTAGGCAAAATATAAGTGTAAAGAGGCTAGTATTCAGAGTTTGATGGTAATGCGGAGGGATTTTTAGATAGTTTCAAGGAGTATCAACGGTATATCTGTATAAGTCCTCAAGGAGAGTTTCTTTTTAAACTCTTTAAAATAGGACCTTATTTAAAAATCTAAAATTATGAAGTAACTTTATCGTAGACATATTATCTCAAATCTTAATTTTTAATGTTGATTCTTAATTTGTATTGGGAATTGTAAAATATGGACTTACTAATCTTCGTGAGAAGGACTTATTTGGGGAAAAAATTATGAATTTAGGAGGCAGTTACACCGAGATTTACGGCATATTAATATCATTCATATATTCATGTATTTCTATGTAGAGAACCAATTTTTCAAAAAGTCTTAAGAGCTATTACTGTCAGATACAGAATCTATGAGGTATCCAGTATCTGTCTCTGGGAATTCATCTCTTGAGTTAATCTAAATACGTTTTAAAAGGGGGAAAATATAGGTTAAATATTCTGAAAGGAGCAAGTGAGGATTTCCTCAATCCTGATGTGTGTTACTGTACTTTAAGCCTCCTGGTTTTGAAAACGCCCAATTGTGGCCGTAGTTTAGTACAAAACGGGGTCGATTATGCCCTAGAGATCTTCTATTCAGGGCAATAATTTACGTGTCCAGGTTCAGGTGGAACATACGGAAGATATACTGCTGCTTTGCATGAATTTGACCGAGGAAAAAGGATTGTAAGTTGGGAAGATGACCTAAATGACACAAAGGATAATTTCTAAATCCACTTTAAGAATTATTGTGACTTTTGACAGATTTGTGGTTAATGTGGGCTACCTCATTTCTTTTCTGTAGTAATCCCCCTGGAATACCGTAGGGTTTGAAATAGATCCCCATGAGCCTGGTGTTTTCAATCTATCCAAAGGGGTGGGCCTGTATTTCGGGGGTTGAAATTGTTTACTGGTTGACTAATTTTTGGAACAGTGTTTTTCTGTGTGAAGAAATTTGAGATTTATTCGCTTAAAGGCTCTAAAATGATGGCCTATTATTTTTGGGGGTAGGAAATCAAGAATAATGAAGCATTTTATCGGATTATATGTCGTAACGATTCTTTAAATCCAGAAGGGACTTCAAATACACGAAGAGGTTTGCCAAGGGCTTTTCTAGAATGTTGAAGTGAACGACGAAAGTGGCCGAGGTAGAACATGAATAGTATTCTAAAATACACAGATATAGCATTAACACATTCACTTTACATACTATATACTACTACATCATGTTAGATAAAGAAGACGATATTTATTGTAGAGCTGTGTATTGTTCCTGTTAACCAGGCTTTAACAGTAGCTTGTATGTAATTCAAGCACAAAACCTGTAACAAGTTACGATACCATCTCTACACCATCAAAGACCCGAAGTAGCCCCTTAGGAGTGTGTTTAATAATCATCATCTTCGTAATGGACGTCTTCTCTCTCCCTAGAAGATTGAGAGACTCTCCTAGAATTATAGGAAATTATGTTCTAGAATATAGATCATTATGTATATAGGTTAAGTGGGGTAATCAGAGGATCTTTACTTCATAGTCCATTATATTATTATGTTTTAAGGGTCTTTATTCTTCAAGAGATTCATGAATCCTGACCCTGGACAAAAAACACTATTCTGTCTGTACCCCTCTTAAAGACAATAGATATATCAATTGTGTTAGAAGCGTTACATGTAAACTGAGGAACAAAGACGAAAGCCATTTGAACTTCTGCCTGGAAGGCTTGTAAAACTGTCCAAATCCCTCATCTTGAGCGGAGCCGGATTACCATCTTTTACATTTGTATTTGAAGTCAGGTTTTTAGAAATTGGGTCTGGAATTTTTAAGCCTTACAGTACAATTCGGGAAGGTAAGTTGAAGATTCTTGGTATGATTTTTACGGGCATTGTTGAGCTGTCTCCGAGGTCAGGATTTTATTTTGTTTTTAAGGGACTGACCTTCTATTCTGTAATGAAATGTAAAGACGAAGGGAAAGAGTTGAATGACCTAGGCGTAAACAGGTTGTAGAAATACCTATAATTATTTGGAATCTTAAGTCGATTATTTAAAGCTTGAGTTGAAATTACAAAGGAAATCCTGATTAACCCCTGGTCATGCAATCAGCAACTATTCCATGAGAAAAATACTAAAAAATACTAAAAATATTGATGATTTTTTATTGATGTTACAGATTGATTTATGTATTTCTTAGTTATAATTAGTTTATAATAAGTGATTCACTTGTAGATCTATTTTAATTAAAAGTATGGAACCAAGAGTATATAGACCTTGTATGGAGCTGAAGAAGTGTTAGTGTATAATAACATACATCATACAAACATTTACTGTAAATAGGGTCAGGTCAACTCCACGTATTCAGCAATACGTATTACAAACAAAGAGGAAAGATTTACATTTGTTCTATTTTCTACAAAGCGTGCAAAATAAATTCCTATCGTTAAAGTCAAATAATGCCAAACCAAATTACGTGAATTGAATGGATAAAGTTAAAACAAGATAGAGATATTTGTTCTATGTTATTTATAATCTTTAACTGAATGCGAAGAAGCAATCTAAATAAGAAGCTCCATTTTCCACAAGCACAAACACAAAACTTTTCATATCATTGTAAGCATCATTGTCTGATAGAGATGTTTAAAATTCAAGTCAGAAGTCAGATTCATGACAGAACTGGAGTTGTAATTTAAGATCCACTGACACTGACTCTAACGTTAATCTCTCAGTAGTTGACAAAACGCAGTGAAAAATTAATTGCAGCAGGCAGGGAGGGTAGCTTTGCTATAGCAGATATTGCTACGAGACAGGAGTTGTTGGTCAGTGACCAGTGAATCTGGGAGATAGGGTTTGATTTAAGTTAAAAACAGCTTGTTCATATAATATATGCATATTCATAAAAATAGAATGTGCAAAAAATGTAATAAAATAATTAATTTGCGAAAGTTGTCCCACGTCCAGTTCTCCAAATTGTATCGATCTTATTAGTATTAACTTTGCAAACACAGTTTCAACTAACAGACTTCTGAACCTCTTCCTATTTTCTTATTGTTCGGTTAACTTTTTGGAAAGTTTTAGAATAATTATATTTAAATAACTTTAAAACACGATGATAGCACAGGGCGATCTCCAACCATCCCCCTATATTAAGGGGTCAGTCATTTCAAAGTTATTTTTCTGGTAAGATGGATTTCATAAGGTCACATTTTATAAAGAAATAACATTTTTCTTCGGTTGATTGCAACATTAGAACTTACAAACTTACAGTTAGAGCTTTTAAAAGAAAATAAGCCTTTGTACGCAAACACAAAAGTTTCAATTTTATGATGCATATTTTATCAATCAAAACCAGGTGGATGACCGGTTTGTTTTGCAAGGGGAGTAAAAGAGACTTAAAAGTAACAGACTTACATCAAACCTTACCAGACGATACGTCTAAATCGCTTGGAGATAAGATTTCTGATCTTTGGGGAGCGGAAGTTCAGAAATGCAAGAACAATTCTGATAAATTCAAAACTCCGATTCAGCCAAGTTTACAAAAAGTCTTGCTTAGTCAATTCGGAACATACTTCACGGCGGTGGGATTAATTCTCTTATTTGAAGAGTGCTTCACAAGGTATGCCAAGAAAACTGTCCATCATTTCATAAGCTCCATTTAAAAAAACGCCCCAACAATAAGCGCCCCAACATTAACGCTTTTGTACGGGTGCCTATCATGGGGCGCTTCTTCCCAAATCGTTCACAAGGTCACCAACTTTAACCCCATCAAGTAATGTCGGGTTGATAAAATTGAACAATGAAATCGAGACTAATTTATTTCCAGAATATTACAATCAATCTGCCTTGGGTATCTTATTCGGTATTTCTCAACGAATGATTTTTCGAAAGAACAGGGATACCTTTTGGCAGGAGGAGTCGTTCTCGGAAGTGCATGTTTTACCGTGACTCATCATCTTTATTTTTTTGGAACGGACTATCTAGGAATGAAGATCCGAATTGCTTCATGTTCCCTTATTTATCGAAAGGTGCTTTAAATTTTAAAATAATGTTTCTAACAGTCAGTATTTAATATTGAAATGACCTAAATTCCAGTCTCTGAAATTGAGCCAGTTGTCCTTGAGGGAGACGACAATCGGTCAAATGGTCAACCTGTTATCAAATGATGTTAACCGATTCGAACGGTCAACCACATACATACATTATTTATGTGTTGGGCCCATACAGGCCACTATCGTTACATTTATTCTTTGGACATTCTACGGGTGGACTTGTCTTGTTGGGGTTTTTGTTCTTTTCTTGTTCATGCTTTTCCAGGGTAAATCAATTCAATTGTTTGACAAACCCTGTTATTTGATATGTTTGAATCGAGATTCATTAAGGCTGGTTTGCAGGTTACATTATGGGTAAGTTGTTTTCGGGTCTTCGGGCCAAGACAGCATCCAAAACGGATCGGCGGATTCGGTTAATGAACGACGTTATTAGTGGAATGAAAGTGATTAAGATGTATGCTTGGGAAAAGCCATTTTCTCGTCTTGTGGGAACTTCTCGAGAGTAAGTTAAGGTTTAAATAAAAAAATGGGTTCGTTTAAGGGTCTTTTATCGACCCTGACAATTTTTTCCAGAGAGGAGATAAATGTGATCAAAAAGACGTCTCGACTTCGAGCCGTCAACTTGAGCCTTTACTACACCTCATCTAAACTAGTCCTCTTTTTAACACTTGTTGCCTATGTTTTAACGGGAAATTCGCTAACGGCTGAAAAGGTAAATGTCTTAATTTAACACAATCTGCAATGGGATATTAAAGTTTAAATATCATCGAGAATATATAATTTTTTTTAGGTTTTCGTAACCCTGTCCTTATACGATAGCGTCCGTATGAACATGACTCTATTCTTTCCGTTTGGGGTGTCCCAGCTTGCAGAAGCACTTGTATCTATAAAGCGTTTAGAGGTAATATCTAGTATGTATGAAAAAAACGAATGTTTTCCTAAACCCAACAAAGCACCTGGACTTGTCCTTTTCTTTTAAGGATTTTCTGCTAATGGACGAACGACTAATTGAATTGATACCAGAACCAATTGCACAGCTCCAACTGAACCGAGCAACAGATAAGCCAAAACCTGTGCCATCAGATCCAACTAAACATGGGATTTTTGTGGATCATTTATCTGCAAAATGGAGACCCGGATGTGAAGAGAATACTTTGACGGATATCAGTATTAAAGTGTCTCAGGATGAGCTCACTGCCATCATAGGTCATGTCGGTTCGGGAAAGGTGGGCATCCAGCTACTGCTCGTGGCAAACCTAATTGTGCTGAGTTCAAATTGAATTTTTGCCGCCACCAATGTTAATTTGAGACCCTTAAAGGGAGATTTAGAAAACCCGCAAAGAATTCCAGCACAAATAGCTTTATCACAATCAATACTTAAAATAAAGTAAATTAAGGGCTCTTGTGTTTCTAAAAAAAAGAGAATCCTTACGCAAGTTCTAGAATTATATAAATTGCTTTGTAGAGTTCCCTAATCGCTGCAATTCTTCACGAGCTACCCGCAATAAATGGTGACATAAACGTGATTGGAACGGTGGGATATGCATCTCAAGAGCCTTGGATTTTCTCAGGGACCGTTTTAGAAAACATTCTTTTTGGTAAGCCGTATGATGGAAACTGGTACAGCCAAGTTGTCGACGCTTGTGCACTCACGAGGGATTTTGAACTGCTGCCACATTCGGACGGTACTCTGGTTGGTGACAGAGGGGTTTCTCTAAGTGGTGGCCAAAAAGCTAGAGTTGGTTTAGCAAGGTATGCGTGATTGTTGTAACCGAGCATTGCAAATTTCTAAGGTCTAAATAGATAACTCTAATAAATGCACAATATGTCTGAAAATAGAGCTGTCTATGCCAATGCGGACACTTACTTACTCGACGATCCACTAAGCGCAGGTTTGGGGTTTGATTGTGCTTATTGTAATTCTCTAAATAGACCCCTCCCAACCTGCATTAACATACCCCCACCTATTTAGGAAATTAATTAGAGAAATACAGAATATACTTGGTAATCTTTTGTTGGTTTTAACTCTAATGCATTAAGAATTTTGTATAGTCGATGCGGAAGTCGGAAGGCATTTGTTCGAGAAATGCATCTGCGGAATCCTTGCTAAGAAAACTCGGATCTTGATAACGCATCAACTACAGTTCTTAAAATCGGTCAATCACATTGTCCTCGTAAATTCTGGAAAAATAGAATCCCAAGGAACCTATGATCAACTCATGGCGAGTGGTATTGACTTCGCTCAATTCCTCCAAAGTGACAAGGAAGATGCCACAAACGATGCTTTAGATAGCTTTTACTCAAACCAGGAAATTTTCGATGACATTTCAAAGGATTTAGAAGTCGGAAACATGAAAGATCAGTTAATTTCTTCTCGACGAGATAAATGCAATGTTCAGGAAGTTGCTGACGAGAAAATATCGACCGGAAGCATTAAAAGTAGTGTGTACTGGAAGTACTTTAGAGCCGGATCTACTTGTTTTACAATGTTTCTGTTCATCTTATCGAATTTTGTAACTGAAATTTTATATGTCGGATCCCAGTACTGGCTTAAATTTTGGTGAGCACCCTATCTCTATATGATATACGAATACGAAATTCTTAATTAAGTAATACCCACCTCACCTTGCTGGAGCTTTCTTAAATGACCCCAATTAAATTGTGGTAATCAATCGAAATTTAGGACACAAGCCGAAGAAAATGCTGACCAGGGAATAATCTCAAATGTAACGGTGGGGGATCCCTTGTACTACGCTTATACGGATAGGAACACCCAAATATACATTTACACGGCCATAATTTCAGCGTTGTTTGTCGCCTCCTTGGTCCGAACAGCAATGTTTTTCAATATATGCTTACAAGCGTCTCAAAATCTACACGAACAGATGTTTAATCGAGTACTTCGAGCTCCAATGCTATTTTTTGACAGCAATCCAGTCGGTAAGTTTCCCATTTGAAGAAGGTGTTGGTTCTTATTTGTTAGCAACTAAATCAATTACTGTACAATAGGTCGAATTTTGAACCGGGCTACAAAAGACATTGGTCTGATCGATGATTTCCTCCCTATAACTATGTTTGATGCTATGGAAGTAATGACCTTGCTAAGTTTTTCATATTATGTTTTTCAACCTATGATTTTAAGTTATTTACTTGATATTTTGACAGCAATTTTTTAGTGTAATTGGGATCCTAGTAATCATTGGATTGATCAGTCCAGTCCTTCTGCTCCCAGCTGCACTTCTATTTGTCGTCGGTTATCATCTACGGAGATTCTATTTACAAACTGCCCGATGTATTAAGCGGCTAGAAGGAGCTGGTATGATAATTAATATGGATAATAATATGTTTTTGGGAACAAAACCTCTGACTTGATTGTGACAAATGTTTAAAAAGGAAGGAGTCCAGTATTCTCTCATTTGAGTACAACATTAAATGGACTGACTACAATCCGAGCATTCCAAGCCGAACCCGAATTTATCAAACAATTCGATAATTTACAAGACATGCATACGTCTTCGAGCTTTCTATTAATTGCTGCGTCTCGTTGGTTTGGGATTTGGCTTGATTGGATCTCCGTCTCTTTTGTTGCTGTCGTCACTTTTAGTTTCATGTCATCAAGTCAAAGTTTGTAATTTCTCGATATGTATATGATTGTACTTCGGGGGTTGTGAAAGTTATTTATAACATATTTTTTAATGGTTGCAATACTCTGAATGATTAGGTGGGGCTGATGTTGGAATCGCTGTCTCAAGTGCTATGATGCTCACTGGGTATGGCTTACGAAATTTGAGAATTCTATCATTAAAACCAAGGATTTTTAGCATAATACGTGTCACCGAATCATATATATAGTATGTTCCAATGGGGTGTCCGACAATCCGCTGAAGTGGAATACCAAATGGTTTCGGTCGAAAGGGTTCTGGAATATACCAAGTTAGAATCCGAGCCCCCCTTAGAATCTCCAGACGGGAAAAGCCCGTCTACGGATTGGCCAACACAAGGCGAAATCAAATTCGAACATGTCGAACTGAGATACGGGATCGATAACCGTGTTTTAAACGATGTTAACTTTGTTTTGCGTCCTTCCGAGAAGGTATGTTAAAATCCAAATTTCCATTCGACATTTTTCCGTTTAATTCCTTTGAAGCCCAGTCGACAATTAAAAGTTGTTTGGAAATGCTTTGAATCCAATAGATAGGAATTGTAGGGAGAACAGGGGCTGGAAAGAGTTCCTTGATAACCGTTCTATTCAGACTTGTTGAACCAAGTGGGGCTGTAATAATCGACGGGATAGACGTAATGAAAATCGGGCTTCATGAGCTCCGATCAAAAGTCTCAATAATTCCGCAAGACCCCTTCCTTTTTATGGGTAGGTGACTTTGACTTGGATATTTTAAAGACAGTTTGATCAGGAAAAGCGATACAATGTAGGGCTCCTAATTTTACAGGTACACTGAGAAAAAACCTTGATCCATTTAATAATTATTCGGATCCTGAAATCTGGAATGTCCTCGAGGAAGTTCATCTTGTTGATGAAGTCAAAGGACTTCCTGCAGGTTTGGACTCTGAAGTAAGGATGATTTTTGACTAATTATTTACTGATGACTTCATTAATTTTGGATTGCTTAATTTTTTTAACTTAAAAATGACTTGCGTAGATTTCTGAAGGTGGTTCAAACTTTAGCGTTGGGCAAAAACAACTGCTATGCCTTGGAAGGGCAATTCTACGAAATAATAAAATTCTTGTCTTGGACGAAGCTACAGCAAATGTTGATCCGAGGTAAAAAAAAAAAATCCTTATAATTGCATGAAATTAGAATAGTTCTTAAATGAATTAAGTGTAAAGTAACTTTCTGGTCTCATTTTTAAGAACCGACAACTTAATTCAGAAAACAATTCGGAAGAAATTTTTACACTGTACAGTATTGACCGTTGCTCATAGGCTTCATACTGTAATGGACTGTGATCGTATTCTTGTATTGGACGCTGGAAATATTTTGGTAAGCGAACCTGGGGTTCTGATAAACTTGAGCTAATCATTGTTGAAAAAAATCCACACTAACTGATTCGTTTTGTATTTATTTTCAGGAATTCGATGAGCCCTACGGTCTTTTACAAGACAAAACGAGTGCCTTGTATTCATTGGTCAAACAAACGGGGAATGCTACTGCCGACAACTTGATTGAAATAGCGAAAGAAACTGCAAGGAAACGAAATCAAGCTGTAATGCATGCTCGAGATTTTTAGCTTTATTTTTATCTACACACTTTCGAAATATTTCCATAAACTAACGAATCTATTAAAGTGGTCTGTTATAGCCATTTTGTGTTAATAGCCGTGTTTTAATTGTGTATGCCATAAATAAAGTATGGGTTTTTGGTCTGGAGGCAATAAAATTTACTGATTCGTTCACGTACTCGTATGATTGATGCACTAAAAAAATTATAAACGCTTTATGCTTTAAATGTGTTCGTGAACGTTAGTTTCGCTTCGGATTGATCTGGAACTATAAAACAGTTGGCCTTTGATTTACAAGCTACATTAAATAGATATTAAGTTCATTTATTAGCATTCAAAATTCTGAACAATTCAATGAATAGGTCAATTAATTAAGGAAATAATATGGTATGACAAAATAAAAACATGAACAATCAAATATTTCAAAAATCATGAATTATTTTACATAAAAAGTCATCCTTATATAATTTTTGCACCAACCAGTCTTCTTTTGCTGAAACATAATGGATTTATTGCTCCAGATTTCTGTGTAACATTCGAAAAGTTTCAGATTCCATTTGTAAAGGCCCTGACAAGGGAATGTTCTCAGGATGGAATTCGGGAATTGCCTGAAACTTTTTTGGTTAATTCTACAAGTCAAGTGAACAATAAAACCAAAAAAATTAGCTGCCCTAATTGATGTTATCCATGTCAAAAAAATTGATGAACAATGGAGCTGCAAATGAAAACACCGGAATTATTAAACATAATATACCAAAAAACCAAGAAAAAAATTAGAAAAACGAAAATCATAATATTTTGCTTTTATTCCAAGTGGATTTTGAGAAATCGAGGTGGGAAGTTAACAGAAAACGTGTGCCACGGCGCGAGATCAGTACAAGAAAACTTTTCATGGCGTGACGTAGAAAAAGACATTGAGCGAAGATAGGAAAAGTCCAGAAAATAGTATAGCGACACAACGAGACTTTTCACTAAAGCAGACGGGCAGTTACTATAGGAAATCACAATAATTCCAGTTTTCTCGCTCCCTTTTTTGCCCTCACAGCCGCCACACCCCTTATCCGGCCACTTCCCACCTCGATTTCTCAAAATCCACTTGGAATAAAAGCAAAATATTATGATTTTCGTTTTTCTAATTTTTTTCTTGGTTTTTTGGTATATTATGTTTAATAATTCCGGTGTTTTCATTTGCAGCTCCATTGTTCATCAATTTTTTTGACATGGATAACATCAATTAGGGCAGCTAATTTTTTTGGTTTTATTGTTCACTTGACTTGTAGAATTAACCAAAAAAGTTTCAGGCAATTCCCGAATTCCATCCTGAGAACATTCCCTTGTGAGATTTGCTCCGGTCATAAAAAAGGATGGTAACACAAGATGATTTGAAGGAATCCCCCGTTATCAAGGCCTCATTTATTTCTAAATTATTTTTCTGGTAAGATTTACTCATACGAACTTGATATTGATTTTCTTGGAGCGTTTCGTATTTTGACTCCTCTTCTATGAAGTAATCAATTAAGCTTACAAGAAACGAGATTATATCAATATATTTTTCTACCACTTCAAACCAGGTGGATGAACGATTTTTTTATGAAAAGAGGCGAAGTTGGATTAGGATTAGCCGATTTCTATCAGGCGCTACCAAATGACAAGTCAAAATCACTCGGAGATGAAATGGCAAATCTTTGGGAAGCGGAAGTTGAGAAAAGCAAAAATATTTCTGAAAAATCTAAAGCTCCAATTAGACCAAGTTTGGGAAAAGTGATTGTTAAACAGTTTGGGGCCTACTACATGTTGGTCGGATTAATCGCCTTCGTCGAGGAATGCCTTATAAGGTTAGAATCCCACGTACATTAGCTATTTTCTAGAAAATTGAGAGATTTAATTAGAAATAAATTATTTTTCCAGAATAGCACAACCGCTTTGCCTTGGCTTTTTGATACGATATTTTTCGACAAATGATTTTACGAAAGCCCAGGGCTACCTTTTTGCAGGAGGGGTGGTTCTCGGATCTGCATTTTGTACAATTGCCCATCATCCCTATTTCTTTGGAGTTCAGCATGTTGGGATGAAAGTTCGTCTTGCTGCCTCTTCTCTTGTATACCGAAAAGTATTGCTAGAATGGAAATTGACAAATCATTTTTATTGCAAAAATTATGTTATTGAGAAGCTGGTTGTATGTAACTGTTTAAATTTTCTAGACTCTCAGATTAACTCAAAATTCTTTGGGAAAAACCTCACTTGGGCAAATGGTGAACCTGCTAGCAAACGATATAAGCCTATTTGAAGAAGCAACTTGTTACTTACACTATTTATGGATTTCGCCGATTCAAGCGTTAATCGTTACATATATTCTTTGGGTATTCTATGGATGGGCATGCTTCGTTGGCCTTTCGGTCCTTATCCTCTTCCTACCGTTCCAGAGTAAATTAAAAATCGCAAAAATATGTCGAGTGCTTGGTTTTTATTATTTAATGTATTTTTTAATGGTTAGTTTTAATTCGCAGGTTATATGGGCAAGTTATTTTCGGACGTTAGGAGCGAAACTGCATCTAAAACGGACGAAAGGCTTAGGATAATGAACGAAGTGATTAGTGCAATGAAAGTGATTAAGATGTACGCTTGGGAAAAGCCCTTTTCCCTTCTTGTCGGCAATTCCAGAGAGTGAGTTATTATTTGTGGATAATTTCATTGGAAATGTCTTAATTTTGATTTATTTTGTGATTGCCCTCACACTCGTAGGGAAGAGGTTAAGATGTTTAAAAAAGCATCTCGACTTCATGCAGTGAACTTGATTCTATACTATAGCTCGTCCAAAATCGTCCTCTTTCTAACACTCCTGACTTATGTTCTAACCGGAAACTCTTTAACTGCTGAGAAGGTATTGGTGACTGGAAGAACAGTTTTTATGATGAATTGAAGTGTAAAAATTATTAAAAAAACACTAAAATTGGATCGATTCGATATAGGTGTTTGTATCACTTTCTCTGTACAATAGCGTACGAATGAATATGGCTCTCTACTTTCCAAACGGTGTAACGAAGCTTGCGGAATCCCTTGTTTCCATAAAGCGCATTAAAGTAAAATACTCGTTCTAGCTTTTAAAATAAGTTATTTATAAGCAGCAGCACTCGATATTTTACCTTTGATTCTAAGGATTTCCTTTTATTGGACGAACGACCTAGTGATTTGATAGAGGCACCGGTTTGTAACCTTCAGTTAAATGGGGCCACAGGCAAACAAACGCTATCAGATCCAACCCAAAATGGAGTTGTTGTGGATCATTTATCTGCAAAGTGGACAGCCGGATACGAAGAAAATACTTTGACGGACATCAGCATTAGAGTGTCTCAAAATGAGCTTATTGCCGTTATAGGTCATGTCGGATCGGGGAAGGTTGGGTTCAATTCAAACTTAAAATTGCATTCAAATTATTTGGGTTTCCTAAAAACTTTTTATTTGCATTTGCATCCCTAAAAGCGAATCCTTAGTCTCTACCTTACAAGACTCCTATACGAAATTTTTTAATATGTTATATGATTTCAAGTTAAAGGGAGTCCTGCCAGCTTTGAAAACAAAATTGTCGCTATTTTGGGATTTTTAGAGCTCCCTAATCGCTGCAATTCTTCATGAGCTCCCAGCAATAAGCGGAAGGATACAAGTGGTTGGAACAGTGGGATATGCCTATCAAGAATCGTGGATTTTCTCAGACACAATTCGACAGAACATTCTTTTCGGAAAACCGTATGACGAAGAATGGTACAATGAAGTGATTGAAGCATGTGCTCTTACACGAGATCTCGAACTGTTTCCACATGCGGACGGTACTTTAGTTGGTGATCGAGGGGTTTTACTTAGCGGAGGTCAAAAAGCTAGGGTTGCTTTAGCAAGGTATACAAAATACAAGGTTTAAAAATTACAAACAACCCTCAGATTTTAAAGTCATTTTAAACAGGGCCGTTTATGCAAACGCCGATATTTACCTGCTTGACGATCCATTAAGTGCAGGTACTGGATTTATAATTTAAATTAGCTTTAATTTTAAATAAATACTTATAAAAATGTAAATGCTTTAAAAAAAGTCGATGCGGAAGTCGGAAGACATTTGTTCGAGAAATGCATCTGCGGAATCTTAGCAAAGAAAACCCGGATCTTGGTAACAAATCAACTACAGTTCTTAAAATCCGTCAACCACATAGTCCTTTTGACTTCAGGAAAAATACAGTCCGAAGGCACGTACGACCAACTCATAGCGAGTGGTATTGACTTTGCCCAGTTGCTCCAAAGTGACCAAGATACGAGGTCGGATGATGTAGGAAATAATTTAAAGAATAAAAATAAGATTGCCGATCGAGGTTTTTGCGAGATTGACGAAAACGGCATTTCTGAAGACCTTATGGTTGGAGTTGGAAGTTTGGAGGAGTTAATACCTTATCCAGAATGGAAATACAGCGTCCAGGAAATTCCGGACGAAGGTATACCGACTGGAAGCGTGGGGTGGAACTTGTACTGGCAGTATTTCAAATCCGGATCTAATTGCTTTACAATGTTTCTGTTCATCTTTTCGAATATCGTTACGGAGGTTCTGTATACTGGATCAGATTACTGGCTCGAGTTTTGGTAATATATTTTTAAAAGCGAGGATTTTTGCAAAATGCTGGGTTTGGACTAAGAAAATATACTTAACTTATGTTGAGATATGTCAAAATCGTTATAATTGAAAAAAATAACTCACTCGATCGAATTATCGTCTGAAAAAAAAACTTTTTATAGTCTATCAGAAGTGACTTTAAATTTTAAATCCCTGATCGGTAAAGTTACCAATATTGTAATTTGTAATGAAGGACACAAGCTGAAGAGAATGTAGTCAAAGGAGTTATTTCAAACAGAACGGAATTCGATCCCCTATACTACGTTTATACGGATCGGAGTACCCAAATCTACATCTACACTGCCATCATCTCGGTTCTATTTGTCGCGTCCTTGGTTCGGACCTTAGTATTTTTCGAAATCTGCATGGGAGCTTCCCAAAATCTGCATAAGTCAATGTTTAGAGGAATACTTCGTGCTCCGATGAAATTCTTTGATAGTAATCCAACCGGTAAAGTTTTTACACATAACATTTTTTTTCAACTTAATTATAGGTCATAATTGATCCAAACATTAATGATTATGGATGATATACATATTCAATTGCAGGTCGAATTTTAAATCGGATTACAAAAGACATTATGCGTATTGATGATTGGTTGCCTCCAACTATGTTTGACGCTATGGAGGTAGGCTACTTTGATGTATTACTGTTGATTTTCGCTAAATCCTGGCTAAATCCCACTAAATAGGTATTATACGGGAAAAATTAATACAAAGTTGACTGAAAGGTTAAACTGAAAGATCACAACATAAAATTGGGATTTAATTTAAGACCGATCTTCGAATTCCCAATTTTGTCTCATTTCAGAACCTGGATTACGTCTACTTTAACCAAATTTTCTACAGAATAATCGCTTAACAAAACCTCTGCCTGCTTCACAGTGTTCACAGCTCACGAAATTAATGCATTTCTTAGCAAAACATGCAAATTCTAGATAAATGGAAAATAATAGTCACGTTAAGATATAGCATTTTTTTAATTTATAGCAATTTTTCAACGTAATTGGGATCATTGTAATCATTGGATTGGTCAATCCAATTCTTCTGCTCCCAGCAGCAGTTCTTTCCGTTGTTCTTTTTCTAGTACGAAGCTTCTACATGCGAACGGCTCGATGCATCAAGCGTCTGGAAGGAATTGGTAGGATATGATACTAAACTCGAGCATGGTTTCAAATGTAAAAACAAAAACAATTAATGTTTATAAGTAATAATTTTAAAAAGGGTGGAGTCCAATAGTCTCTCATTTAAGTACAACCGTAAATGGACTGACCACAATCCGCGCAACCAAAGTTGAACCCGAATTTATCAGACAGTTCGATCATTTTCAAGATATGCATACATCTATATGGTATTTGTTCATTGCCTGTACAACTTGGTTTGGTATCTGGCTGGATTGGATCTCTGTTTCCTTTGTCACCGTCGTCACTTTTAGCTTCCTGTTTACCACTCAAGGCTCGTAGTTTTGCATTGATATCTGGATATGTTTATACTGCAAAAGCCAAATTAATTTCAAAGAAATTTATTAATGTCAATCTTCAGGTGGGGCTCAAGTTGGGCTTGCTGTCTCGAGTGCAATGATGATCACTGGGTATGTAGTCCTTCGTACAAGAGATACGGAGATACCCCCCCCCCCAAAAAAAAAAACAACATGCATTTGACTAAAATTACCGTCCGACTTTTGCAAATCCCTAATTAACCAGTAAAGCAAAAAAAAGCATTTCGGGGACCATTTTCAGAATTTACGGTAACGACTGCTAATAGCAATTATTGCTTCCGTTCCGTATTTTAACAGAGTGTTTCAATGGGGTGTCCGACAATCTGCTGAAGTGGAGTACCAAATGGTTTCCGTCGAGAGAATTCTAGAATATACCAATTTAGACCCTGAGCCTCCATTAGAATCTCCTGAAGATAAAGGGCCACCTAAGGATTGGCCTTTAATGGGAGAAATTAAATTCGAACATGTCGAATTGAGGTACGGAATCGATAATTGCGTATTAAACGATATTAACTTCGTTTTTCATCCTTCCGAAAAGGTTTGTTCAAGGGATTATTTCCGTTGTGCATTTTTTCATTTTTTTTTTTTACAAAAGCCCACAGGACAACTCAAAGGTTTTTATAAATCCAATCCATTTATTTGAGTACAATAGATAGGAATTGTTGGGAGAACGGGGGCTGGGAAAAGCTCCTTGATAACCGTCCTAATGAGACTCGCAGAATCAAGTGGGGCTGTAATTATTGATGGAATTGATGTCATGAAAATCGGGCTTCATGAGCTCCGATCAAAAGTGTCAATTATTCCTCAGGACCCAGTGCTGTTTACAGGTGGGTGACACTGTAATCCTAGAAATAGTTTGAGGGTGTGTATGTTCAATAAAAGCGTTTCAAAGACCTGATTCGTATTTTTCAGGTACACTGAGGAAAAATCTGGACCCATTTAATAGTTACTCGGACACTGAAATCTGGAATGTCCTCAACGAAGTTCATATTGCCGGAGAAGTTAAACTGCTTCCTCTGGGGTTAGATGCTCAAGTAAGATACATTTAAATAAGGTATTTTATTCTGTGAGGCAATGAGGGCATATGGGGTTGTGGGCAATGAGGGCGTGAAGTTGTGGGGCAATAATGATGGCATATAGATAGGGTATGGGTTGTGGCTAGGCTAGTTGCTATTTTCATTTATCACAACAAATCTGTAGTAGCAATAATAATGATTCTGTTTCCAAGATTGCTGAAGGTGGTTCAAATTTCAGCATTGGGCAGAGGCAGTTGGTCTGCCTCGGCAGATCGATTTTGCAAAAGAATAAAATTCTTGTCCTGGACGAAGCAACTGCAAATGTCGATCCCGAGTAATAGAATGCTTTTAATTAACCTGACTTCAAAAATCTATTTCATTTTAAAATTTCATTGAATTTTTTAACTTCTTCGTTTAGAACGGACAGCTTAATTCAGAGTACCATTCGAAAGAAATTTTTCCATTGTACTGTAATAACTATAGCTCACAGGCTACAAACAGTGATGGACTGCGATCGCATTCTTGTAATGGGTGATGGGAGAATTTTGGTATTCATTTTTACAACCAACCCTAATGTACAAAATACAAACGGTAAGAAATTGAGGTGAAAAAGTTGAAATTTTACATTCTTTTCAGGAATTTGAGACCCCATATACTCTCTTACAAGACAAGACGAGTGCGCTGTATTCATTGGTCGAACAAACGGGGAAAGCAACTGCAGAAAATTTGTTCGCAATAGCTCAACTAGCTGCTAGAAAGCGACTCGAGATAACTTAATTAGACAAAGATGATCAAAAAATAATAACTCGAATATTATTTATATAAGCATGCTCGGTTTTTTTTTCAGAAGGGACGGAGCATAGCATTCGTTATTATTATTAATTTTAAGATTATCCTGGATTTTGTCCTTGCATTGTATCATGAATATCATGATAAATAGTAACAGCAATCATGATGATGAACAAAATTGTGAGGCTGTTGAAATTGCATTCATTTTAAAATTTCATGCATTTTAATAAAAAATCTTATCAACGAGGACAACTCATTTAAATTAAAACTTAAAGTCAACAAGTTTAACAGTTTGTTCATTCATTTCGAAATCTACATTCATAATGCACGTGTAGTTTGATGTCACATCATCTAAAGATAACTTGTAAAACGGAACAAAGGCCGTGGTTCTTATCGTACACTGCATATTTTTAGCATGGGAGATTATTATGGTAACAAGGGGTTAAACCATATATTTAAAATTATACTTTAGACATTTACTCTTCTATTTAATTCGATGGGTTTCACCCACCTATGTGCTTTATTCACGTGCATGTATCTTGCATATGCATAGCATAGTTTAGACGAAGCAATGGTAAACAGAAATTGGCAAGGGCTTAAATTTTGATTGGTTTCAAAATGAGACCTACAATACAATCCTCCTAATCCGGTTAACTGCTCGACAGTGTCGATTTCCGGATGAAATGAAATTTTAGAAAATGTTTGCTCGTAACAAAATGAAACACGACCGTCCCTGAACGGTTTCTTCAATTGTTTCCTGAATTTCATGTAGACCTCTAGTTAAACTACAATAATTGCTTAATTTCCCATCAAGTTTAGTTTATGAGTTAAAATTTCATCTCTGACACATTGTCCCATTAATTATTGAATCCGTCAATTCTTCATATGGCACATTTTAGAATTGTTTGATAAGGGAACATGCACAAAAAGTTTAAAATGCAGACAGGGTGCAGTCGTGCAGTAGACTGACTCCCTTGTGTTAATGCAGGTTTTTTATAAACTTTAAATGAGGTTGATAATCAGATTCCGCAACATCCATTATCCTTCTCCTCAAAATGCTGTCAAAGAACATAAGCAGGGAGTGATTGATAATTTAGCAGTATAATAGAGGCCAGGGTTGAGTACAGAAAGGTTTTTTCTGAATTTAAATTGGTATAACATAGGAATTTTTGGAATCAATTCGTTTTGCATCGTTTTGCTTCTGGGGTCCGAGCTAAAAAAAATCCACAAACCGGGTACAATTTTTAATGCTTAAAGTGTTTTTTACCACACAATATTGGCATGTGTAAAATTTGATAGAAATACCTAAATTCCAAAAATTAGGGTGGGTTTATGAACCTGCTTCATGAATACTCACGAGTTAGTAGCTATCCGTACACATTTTGTGTTTGCAGCGGTCTGGAATTTTAAACATTAATCCATAAAAAAATCTGACCTGTTGCATCTGTCTAATGATTTAGAAATATGGATTACGAAGCAAAAAAGTCTGTTAGAAATTCATGGGAAAAGGCTAATCCCATCTCGCTTTTATTTTTCGCATGGATTTACCCCTTGTTTCGAAAAGGGTATGGTAAAGATCTAACTATCCATGATCTCCCCGAAACGCCAAAAGTGCAAAAATCAAATGAATCTGCTAACGTCCTGTCGAAGTAAGCATTCAAAATCAGATAAAGTAAACGCAATACTCAAAATATAAGAAGAAATTTGTTTTTACTAAAATTGCTATCGATTTTTAGAGCTTGGGAAGATCAGAAATTAGAGTCGAAGAAAAGTGCAACTCCCCCTCGGATTTGGAAAGCCCTACTTGGCATTAACAAACGGCAATTTTTAATGCATCTGGGGATACTCGGAATTAATGGATTAATTGTCAGGTAATAAATAAATATTTCTGGAGTGGGGACTTATTTCGGGGGGAAACTAAATTTGTTAGTGACATCGGTGGCAATCGATGCCTCAAGGTCATTTCAAATATTTGACCTTCCTGGCCGTCAAAGATTCTCTAAAAAATATATACCATTACTTAAATCAGAAAATTTTACAAATTCTCTGATTCAAATTAGCGAGTTGTCTTTAAACGTTAGCAGGTTTTAATTTTTCAGGGTAATGCAACCAATATATTTACGGCTATTAATCAAAACATTCGAGGAAGGCTCAACGGCAACTGATCAAGATCAGTTTACATACGCTGCAGTTGTCTGTCTTTGTTCGCTCTTCAATGATCTTGCGCTGCCCCAATGCGACTATCTTATGCTGCGAACCGGGCTTAGTTGTCGCACTGCATGCTCATCGCTAATCTTCAGGAAGGTTAGTAATTTTTTTCATGACAAAAAGTACTGATTTTAAATCTAAGGAATTTAAAAAAACTTGTCTACCAGGTGATGAAATTAAGTCCTCAGGCACGGGCCCAAGTGACTGTTGGTTATTTGATGAATTTGCTGTCAACTGATGTTGGTCGTTTCGACTTCGGGTTGTTATATATTTCGTACATAATCATTGGACCACTTCAAATGGTCATCTTGTTTTATATTCTTTTTGATGAAATGGGAGTGGCTGCCTTGGCTGGGATACCGGCGATTTTGTTCATTATGCTCACACAAGGTCTCTGCTTTACTTTTACATATGAAAGCTATATGATTATTATTTTCCGTAAATCACAATTTAAGTCATTTTCGGTAATTTATTTGAGATTTCGATTCACAGCATTTAAAACATTTAAAACTAGTAGTTTCGACTGAACTATCTACCTCTTCAATCGTGATTTACCATACACGTAAATCGATAGAATAAGTCTGATGATATTGAAACTTATTGAATATGTTTGGAACAGTAATCAATGGAAAATTATCTGTCAAGTTTCGTGGAAAAGTAGCAAAGCAAACGGACAAGAGAAGTCGAATTATGAATGAGATCGTCATGGCCATGAGAGTAATTAAGATGTACGCGTGGGAAAGGCCGTTTTCTACTCTGGTTGGTATTTTTCGAAAGTATGGAACAAATGGAGCTACATATGTATTCAAAACACAAACGTTCATAATTTGTAGTTATAAAATATGTTGTCAAAAATAGAAACGAAGTGAAGGAACTAACCAAGCGAGCTTATCTTCAAGGGTTTTTTATATCCCTGTATTCCTTTGGAAATCACCTGATATCGTTTTTCATAATTATCACGTTTGTCCTGCTTGGAAACGAAATTACGGCGGACAAAGCCTTCTTCACTTATACCATATCCTGGACAATGTCGGATAGTATGGCTTATTACTTTTCAACTGCTGTTTCCTCGCTGGGGGAAATTTTTGCGTCGACGTCCAGAATCGATGTAATTGTAACCTAAATGCTTTGCTTGAAAATCAATTCGTTAGTGAACTATTTAAAAGAATTTTTCAATTGATGTTTTCTTAAAGAAATTTTTGCTTCTCGAAGAGCAAAAAGTTACAATGATCAAGAGCTCAGATACGAAAAGCACCAATGACATAGGATCGGGGTCTATTAAATTAGAAAATGTTGCAGCAAGTTGGTCAAATACGGAGAAAGTCACGTTGAAGGACATTAATCTTACGATGGAGGGTGACAAGGTTGATTTGCTTTATTTCAGTATTAAGGAGATGAATTTACAGATCTGTTCACCTAAATAGGTTGTTATGATTGTTGGACCTTCTGGATCTGGAAAGGTACTACCATTTCTATACACATCCACCAAAAATGTCTGAAATCATGTTAAAAAAACTGTCAAACAATTAATAGACATCCCTACTTCATCTCTTAATCTCGGAACTTCCTGTTCTTTCTGGAAATATTAAATCACAAGGCCAGATATCTTATGCGAGTCAGGAAAGCTGGATTTTTCCTGGAAATATGTACGAACTTGACTTAAAATCTATTACAATCTGCTTTGAATTTATTGTTTCTATCTGTGGTGTTTTATTTCAATAGAAGGGAAAACATTTTATTCGGGGAACCGTTCGATAAGGCACACTACAATGACGTGATTCAAGCCTGTGCACTTGAAGAAGATTTCCAGCAACTTCCGAACGGCGACTTGAGTACCGGTACCCTTAGCGGAGGTCAAAAGGCGAGGGTCAATTTAGCTCGTTCTCTTTATCGAAAGGGAAATATTTTTATCATGGATGACCCCTTGAGTGCTGTTGATTCTCGAGTTAGTCGGCACATTTTTGAAAAGTGCATCAAGGGGCACTTAAATGGGAAGTTGAGGATCCTGGTCACTCATCAATTACAGTATTTAAACCAGGCGGACTATATCATTTTTCTTAAGAATGTAGGCAGACAATAACCTGAAAAATAAATTACTAGATTTTTCTCTAATTAAAATGTTCTTTGATTGTATTTGCCCCTCTGTGATAAATAGGGATCTATTCATGATCAGGGGACGTATGAAGCGCTAGCTAGTAAGGGTCTTTTCCGTGGAAGTCCAAGGAAAATGAGCACTGCTAGAATCGAAGTGGTATATAAGATATTAAATGACAAAAATGTTCAGTTAATTAATGAATTTCAAATCCAATTTAAGGAAGCCGAGGAATTGCTCAAAGAATTCGAAAAGCCTGAAAATCATGCCGAAAAAGTTCTTGAAGGTTCCGTTTCAATGAGGACGTATTGGAATTACATCAAATTGGGAAAATCTTCACCTAGGCTTATTTTTGTTGTGATTTTATTCGTATGCAGCCAGCTTCTTTTCACTGGTAGTGAATACTGGCTCTCTTATTGGTAAAATATTAAAGATAGAATATTTAAAATCCCCCTTAAATAACTCCCCATTTGCATTTTTAGAATAGTGAACTAACCCCAATAGCCAGAAAATGTTATCATGCGCTTTAAAACCCACAATTGTCTCATAGTCTCAATACCTTGAAATTATTTTGTGAATTAATTCAATGAAATGAATCTTCCCCTCCCGACACTAACTCAACCTTTTAAGGATTCGCAAATACATCCCTTAATCGTCCGGGGATACTTTTTGTCATTATTACGGTATTGGAATTTAACAGGACTGACTCAGAAGAAAGCAAGAAAAGCAATAACGTCGATTCAAAAAATAAAATTGGATTCAAACTGAACTCTACAGCCTCATCAACGGAAGATAGTCATATCTATGACCCGGATGATTACTTGGGTCAAAAGGCTTATATGGGCATTTATACTGGGATTGTTGGAGCCTTAATTATTATCAACGTTACAAGAACTGTTACCTTTTTTAATTATTGTCTAAGAATAAGCACTAATCTCCACAATTCCATGTTCAAAAGCATCGTCCGAGCCCCGATCAAATTTTATGACCATAATCCATCAGGTGATAAACTGCCAGTTCTACTTTTATTTCATGAATCTTATGGCTAGCTTACTACACAACTTAATCTTTGACATATTTTTCGACAGGAAGGATCACTAACCGTTTTACAAAGGATCTGGGAACGATCGACGAGCTTCTCCCCACAGTATTGTTCGACGCGATGTTCTACTTACTTCAAATGATCACTTCTATAGTAGTTATTACATCTTCGAACTATTACCTTGCAGTACCAACCATAATTTTGTTAATTGTGTTCTGGGGTCTGAGAATCGGTTACATTCAGACGTCCAGAGACGTCAAACGGTTGGAATCGACTTGTAAGGATTTATACAATTTAAACTTTTTCATTAATTGTGGTTTGAAAAAATCAATTGTCGAGTTCGGTTTTAGGGAAGAGTCCCGTGTTTACACACGTAGCAGCCTCGATGCAAGGTTTAACTACAATTCGGTCTTTTGAGGCTCAGGACAAACTCATAGCTCAGTTTGATGATAAGCAAGTACGTTGGGATATTGGGGGATTTCAATTTTTAGCAAAAATAATTTACAATTGATTGTATTTGCAGGATATTCATTCCGCGGCGTGGTTTACGGTTATTTCAACAACAACGTGTTTGATTGCTACTGCCGAAGCGATTGGAATTATTTTCTTGATAGTTGTCGTATTTTCATTTCTGTTTTTTGAAACAGGTACGAGTCACGAATATATGTATATCTATTATTTTGAATGAGATGTGGGGTTCGATGTTTTCTTAAAGCAATGTAACGTCTTGTCAATACCATAAAGGTACTTCCGGAGGTATTGTTAGTCTCGTTATTTCATCGACGTTGGACCTTACGACAAACATTCAGTGGGCAATTCGGCTTAGTGCCGACACGGAGAATTATATGACTGTTGTGGAACGAGCCTTAGAATATACGAAGCTTTCACCTGAAGCGTCTTTGGAATCCACAGATAGTAATATTTATCTCCTATTTCCCATTTCCAAAATGAATTTTTTACAAATATTCGCAATACTCTTGCACTTTTACAGCCAAGAAACCACCACCGAATTGGCCACACAAGGGTCAACTTCAATTTGAAAACGTTTGCCTATCATATGAAAATAGTGATGTCTTAAAAAATCTAAATTTCTGCATCAAATCCAATGAGAAGATTGGAATTGTTGGACGTAATGGTTTATTTATAACCTCTCTGTGTTTAATTTCAATAATAAAAAGATACAATTTCTGTTGTCCATAATGATAGGAACTGGAGCCGGAAAGAGCTCAATAATTGCAGCCTTGTTTCGATTGACGGAATCTCGAGGCAATATTTTCATCGATGGGATACGAATTAAGGATATTGGACTACACGAGCTGAGACAAAGCATATCTATCATTCCACAAGACCCGATTCTGTTTTTTGGAACTTTACGCTACAATCTTGATCCTTTCGACCAGTTTTCAGACGACGAGCTATGGGCCGTTCTTGAAGAGGTATTTAAATTGTCATAAAACTCGTAAAGAGATTGTAAGAGTACAAAATGATTGCATTTCTTAAGGTTCAATTAAAAGAAGCTGCTCCTGCATTGGACTTTAAAGTCTCCATTAGTGGAAGCAACTTCAGTGTAGGGCAACGCCAATGCATCGCTCTGGCACGAGCAATTCTGAGGAAAAATCGAATCGTCATCTTGGATGAAGCCACTACAAATGTAGATCACATGTATGATGAATATGATACAAAAAGTCATTTCTTGCAATTTATTACACTACAAAAATGTCATTTTATTTGTCGAATAGAACGAGTGAGTTTATCCACAAGACAATCAAGAGTAAATTTGCCAAATCCTCAGTAATAACTATAGCTCACCGACTGGACAGTGTCATGGACTGTGACCGGGTTTTGGTTCTGGATAATGGAATGTGCCTGGAGTATGATCATCCCCACATTTTACTTCAAAATCGAGAAAGCCGACTTTCGGATTTGGCAGGGCATACCGGTGGGGCTGACGATTTGCGCAAAATTGCAAAAAAACATTATAAAAAAAATGTGGAAATAGCTTCTTTGGAATGAATCTGCTAATGATCAAATTGTATTTTAAATAAATAAAAATAAAATAGTCATTTTATACAGCAATAATTCCTTTGATAAATCGATAATGACTTATAAATGATAATCCTCCCTCATTTTTCCCTTAACGAGTGGAAGTCAATTAGAGATTCATTGTCAATGGATAGAGATTTAGGCGTGACCTTGTTAAAAACAGATGATAATGATGATAATTACAATTTTATCTGATGACAATCAAAGTGATCATAATGATACATGATGGATTTTCTGGGGATTAGCCTTAAAATCAACATAAAAACGCTTCAAAACTAGGACTGAAGCAGGAACATGGAATAAATATGAAAGATTTTGATTATCAGACTATACATTGTGGTCGAGTTCTTGCATGCTGGAAATTGCATGAGGATTTTAAATAAGCTGTCGCCTGAACTTTTATCTTGAAAGTGAAGGAGTCAATGAAGTATCTACTTCCAGGAATGGGGTGACGATACAAGACAGGGCAAGATAATACAAGTTCCTTGTACTCATTAGACCCATAAAATGGTACTGTCATTGCAGTCAATTTGTACAGAACCTGATTGAAAGTAAAAACGGACAGTTCCAATTTCAGCCTTTTCAAAAATAGAAGATTACAATTTTCGTTTGAGTTCATGCAGATCATGTTTCATTTAAATTGATGGGGAACTAGCACTATATATAGCGAAATGGTAAATGGAACGTTCTAATAAATTGATCTTCAACATTTGCACGGGATGGTAAACCAGTCACGTAATATTGTAATTGTAACCTATTATTGCATGTCAAAGCAAGTTATAAAAAATATTCGTTAAACTTCACTGATTTTTTCCAGAATTATTTCCATGCACTCGAGACTTACACTTTACGCATTAAATAGGAGATAAATAAAATTAAATATAATTTCCTAATCTAAAATACTAATTCGATAATCTATTCTTTGGTGGTGATCAGAACAGTAAATCGAACAAGTCTAGAAGGGAAATTAGGTTGTCTGATAAACACTTGAATTGTAGCTTTGAATAAAAAACATTATAGTTGCTTAAGGACATTGGTAGCATTCCCAAGAACTAATTTGGTACTAGGTATAAGTATCAAGAAGGTTAGTAATTATTATGTTCTTAGGGCCTAAGTGTGTGTTTTGACATCAATTTGTGTATTTCTCTTATAAAAACGAAACATGTCTTCCTACTAATTAGTAATTAGTAGATTGTGTCGTATGATCTGAATCTCATCTCTTCTCGTCTTTGTTGTTTAGAACGACAGTTCTTTAAATCATTACCTTTCCAGTCTTTAAACCGTTCTGTTTTCATCTGAATTTTAATTTGTAACTTTATTCCAAAGTATTTACTCTTATTTAGTTTTTGGGAGACTATTTCTCTGGTGTTTGTCTCCACTTTTCTGGACTACGAATATTTTACTATATCTGACTTCATAGAACCTGGGTAAGTGTTCGGAACATAAATCCCGAAATTCTATGGTTTATCCATAACTTTTAAATAGGTACTGCAAACCCAATCTGCACCTCTTCTTACCACTTAAAATTTGAAACGAATGGAACAGATTTGCATTTTGTACTACTTAAATACGAGGTATCAAAGACTCAATTCAGGCTTCATGATTTTTACTAACAAAAATATTTTATAAGGTCAACAGATCGGTTTGTTTGTCTCTAGTTTTGATTTTAACCAATAAATAAAGATAAATTCCACCCATATTTAGTTTAATCAATTCATATGTTGTGTGTTCAGTTCAATTGTTCATTGAACAATGAATCCCATATATATATCTAAGCCAAGAAAGCATTTCATCCTTTATTTCAGATGGAATAAACTCGAATAAAGCATGTATTCCAAGACGAGCTTTTCTGTGATTTTCATGATTTATATGTCATTTTGCAAGATTTATACATATTATGCTGACTATGTACTTAATAGAATGAGATAAGAATTCAATGAAACTTTACAGTTGCAATTCAAAGGATAAACTTAGTTGGTGTCTATTGAAACATTTATTTGTAAAAGTCCGTCTTCTGCTGTGGTTATGTTTAAGGTGTTCAATACTGTACAAAACTCTCTTCAGGTCCAGGGTTCGGGTCCTGAAGGGATCCGAATTTTTTCGCAAAAAGTACATGACAAATTTAAAGGACTGCAAAATTGTAAATATTCTTCTATCAATTTATTAGTTTACATATCAATTGCGTTACATTCAGATAGCTTCTCAATTTAACTACATTAATCCCGTTATTTCTTAGTCCCCATCTTAAAAAATCTTATAAATTCTAATTATTTCAGTTGAATAGTTACCAACCAAAAAGCTGCGGCACAACTATATTTAGAAGACAGGATATCCTGTCTTAATCTTGCTTTAACTGCAAAGACCTTTGACATTGATACTTGTCGGAAAACACGATGATAACACAAGATGACCTCAAACCGTCTCCGTATATTAAGGCGTCATTAATTTCCAAGTTGTTTTTTTGGTAAGTGGATTTGACGCTAAGGAAGTCATCTAAAACTGATAGTTAACAAGGTTAATCATGCTAAATGCACTAGATGTGAGACAAAATTGTCTATTAGTTGCAGATCCCAATTTATTTATGCTTTTTACTTGTATCCCTGTTCTATGAAGTCAATTAAACTTTACAATTAAAACGAATTCGTAAATATAAATTTCTGCCACTCCAAACTAGGTGGTTGAACGATTTTTTCGGTAAAGGAAGCAAAGCTGACTTAGAATTAGCCGATTTCTATCAAGCGCTACCAAATGACAAATCGAAATCACTCGGAGATGAAATGGCAGATCTTTGGGAGGCGGAAGTTGAGAAATGCAAAGATATTTCGAAAAAATCCAAAGATCCAATACGACCAAGTCTGAGAAAAATAATTGTTAAACAGTTTGGGACCTATTACATGATGATCGGATTAATCGCCTTCGTTGAGGAATGCCTCATAAGGTTAGCCTTCCATCGTACTTTAATGGAATTTCGTAAATTTAGATATTTAATTAAAAATAAATTATTTTCCAGAATAGCACAACCGCTCTGCCTTGGCTTTTTGATACGGTATTTTTCGACAAATGACTTTACGAAAACCCAGGGCTATCTTTTTGCAGGAGGGGTGGTTCTCGGATCTGCATTTTGTACCATTGCCCATCATCCCTATTTCTTTGGAGTTCAACATGTTGGGATGAAGGTTCGGCTTGCTGCCTGTTCCCTTATTTATCGAAAGGTAATTCCCGAATAAAATTGAGATAAAAACTCCTATGAATTCAGAAGTTGGATTAAATTTAAGTGTTTAAATTCTCTAGACTCTCAGATTAAGCCAAAGTTCTTTAGGGAAAACAACAATTGGGCAAATGGTGAACCTACTAGCAAATGACATAAGCTTATTCGAAGACACAACCATCTACTTACATTATTTATGGATCGGGCCGATACAAGCGTTAATTGTTACATGTATCCTTTGGATGTTCTATGGATGGGCATGTCTTGTTGGCCTTTCTGTCCTTATTCTCTTCTTGCCATTCCAGAGTAAATTATTATTCATTTTTATATGAAATGCTTTAAATTTATTTTTACCTGTGTTTAAATGCGACATGTAAAATTTTAATTTGTAGGTTGTATGGGTAAGCTCTTTTCGGACATTAGGAGTGAGACTGCATCTAAAACGGACGAAAGGCTTAGGATAATGAACGAAGTGGTTAGTGCAATGAAAGTGATTAAGATGTACGCTTGGGAAAAGCCATTTTCGCTTCTTGTCGGCAATTCCAGAGAGTGAGTTATTATTTTTATAGGTAGTTTTTGATATATTGAAAATTGAAATGGTTTTCGTAATTGATTGTTTGCTACATTCCAGGAACGAGGTCAAGATGTTTAAAAAAGCATCTCGACTTCGAGCTGTCAATTTGATCCTTTACTATACGTCTTCTAAAATTGTCCTCTTTTTAACACTTCTGACTTATGTTTTAACTGGAAATTCTTTAACTGCAGAGAAGGTATTCGAAAATCAATTTTTGTGGCGATGGTTAAATGTAATGATTTAAAAGAGTAGACACATTCAAATGATTACAGGTATTCGCATCACTTTCTCTGTACAATAGCATTCGTATGAATATGACTCTCTACTTTCCGAACGGTGTTTCTAAACTTGCTGAATCCCTGGTTTCCATTAGGCGTATTGAAGTAAAATACCATCTTTTGTTTTTAAAAATAAATCTAGTTCAAGTGGTACATGACAATTTCCATTTGTTCTTTAGGATTTCCTTTTATTGGATGAGCGACCTAGTGATATGACACTGGAACCAGTTGTTAACCTAAAGTTACACGGGGCCATAAATAAGCCTTTGCAATCCGATCCAACCAAAATCGGAGTTCTTGTGGATCATTTATGCGCAAAGTGGACTACTGGATACGAAGATAACACGTTGACGGATATCAGTATTAAAGTGGCTCATGATGAGCTGATTGCCGTAATAGGTCATGTCGGTTCTGGAAAGGTTGGTTTCAAGCTATATAAAGTTTACAAAATGGAATATTTAAATTTAGTAGTCCTCAAAATTTGAACATTTAACTATTTAATTGTCATAAGCTATCACAAATGGCCTATGAGAGTTGGTCATAAAATAATCCAATCAATTGAATGCTTCATTAGAGTTCCCTAATCGCTGCAATTCTTCATGAGCTCCCAGCAATAAGCGGAAGGATACAAGTGGTTGGAACAGTGGGATATGCCTGTCAAGAATCTTGGATTTTCTCAGACACAATTCGACAGAACATTCTTTTCGGGAAACCGTATGACAAAGAATGGTACAATGAAGTGATTGAAGCATGTGCTCTTACACGAGATCTCGAACTGTTTCCACATGCCGACGGGACTTTAGTTGGTGATCGAGGGGTTTTACTTAGCGGAGGTCAAAAGGCTAGGGTTGCTTTAGCAAGGTATTTAAAAGATAAGGTTTAAAAATTACAAACAACCCTCAGATTTTAAAGTCATTTTAAACAGGGCTGTATATGCAAACGCCGACGTTTACCTGCTTGACGATCCATTAAGTGCAGGTACTGGGTTTATAATTTAAACTAGCGTTTTTAGCATTATTTGTTGCATTTAAAATATAAATCATTACACCGATACGTTTTAAAAAGTCGATGCGGAAGTCGGAAGACATTTGTTCGAGAAATGTATCTGCGGAATCTTAGCAAAGAAAACCCGGATCTTGGTAACAAATCAACTACAGTTCTTAAAATCTGTCAACCACATAGTCCTTCTGTCTTCAGGGAAAATACAGTCCGAAGGAACGTACGATCAACTCCTAGCGAGCGGTATTGACTTTGCCAAGTTGCTTCAAAGCGACCAAGTTAAGAGGATGGAAGATGAAAGAAATGATTTAAATAGCAGTGTGAAAGCCAAGAATAATATTGACGACCGTAATTTTGGCGAGGTTGACGAAAACAACATTTCTCAAGATCCTAGGGCCGGAAGTATGGAAGACTTAATTGCTAGTCCGAAACGAAAATATAGTGTTCAGAAAATTGCAGACGAGGAGATATCGACGGGCAACGTGGGGTGGAAATTGTACTGGCAGTATTTCAAATCCGGATCTAATTGCTGTACAATGTTTCTGTTCCTCTTTTCGAATATCTTGACAGAATTTCTATATACTGGATCAGATTACTGGCTCGAGTTTTGGTACGCTTGATAAAAGTCCAATCAACTCATTGTAATTAATCATAATAACCATTTTAGTGTTAAACTCAGGGTTCGTTCAGTTGAGAGAGAAATTAATATAAATGGGAATTTTTAGATGTTTCTTGTGCCCCTATGAACACGTTTTGAAGAAATTAAATTACGTTCCATTTTAATAGACTTGCCAAAACTAACTTATTAGTTGGACTTAACAGCTAAATAGGAACTCTAAAATCCCTGTCCGATAAATTTTCTAATCTAAAAAATGTAACCACTATAATATTTAAATTTTTATGAAGGACACAAGCCGAAGAAAATGCAGTCAAAGGAGTTATTTCAAACAGAACGGAATTTGATCCTCTTTACTACGTTTATACGGATCGGAGTACCCAAATATACATTTTCACTGCCATCATCTCGGTTCTATTTGTCGCGTCCTTGGTTCGGACCTTAGTATTTTTCGAAATCTGCATGGGAGCTTCCCAAAATCTGCATAAGTCAATGTTTAGAGGAATACTTCGGGCTCCGATGAAATTTTTTGATAGTAATCCGGCCGGTAAGGTTTCAACTGACATTATTTAACTTAAAATACTAGCTACCCAAAATACCTGAATATACTGGAATACATATTTCATTACAGGTCGAATTTTGAACCGTATTACAAAAGACATTATGCACATCGATGAGTGGTTGCCTCCGAGTATGTTTGACGCTATGGAAGTAAGTTACTTGCCATTTTGCAGCTATTTTTCTCAAAATCTCACTTCCACCAGACAATATAATTAAAAAAAACTGTATTTTATTTATTTATAGCAATTCTTCAACGTAATCGGGATCATTGTAATCATTGGACTGGTCAATCCAATTCTTCTGCTCCCAGCAGCAGTTCTTTCAGTTGTTCTTTTTCTAGTACGGAGGTTCTACATGCGAACGGCTCGATGTATCAAGCGTCTTGAAGGAGTTGGTAAGATATCATAGAATTCGTAACTACAAAAATGAAATCATATCTAACTTATACAAATCGATTATAATTAACAATCAGGATGGAGTCCAATATTCTCTCATTTAAGTACAACCTTATATGGACTAACCACAATCCGGGCATCCAAAGCTGAACCCGAATTTATCAAACAATTCGATCATTTTCAAGATATGCATACATCCACTTGGTATTTATTCATAGCCTCTACGAGTTGGTTTGGCATCTGGCTGGATTGGATCTCTGTTTTCTTTGTCAGCTTCGTCACTTTTAGCTTCCTGTTTACCACTCAAGGCTCGTGGTTTTATCTGGACCAAGTATATTTACTCTTAAAGCGACAAATTAATTTCAGGGTTTATTAATGTAAATTTTCAGGTGGGGCTCAGGTTGGACTCGCTGTTTCAAGTGCAATGATGATCACTGGGTAAGGTATATTTTTATCTGATTTCTCCGAAGTTCAATTGCGACCTGTATAATTTATAAAATTACCGATAACAACCAGACCCCACTCCGAAAAAAGATAATGTTGACGATAACGCGTTTAGAATCACCAAGGGTCTTATTACAATATTTACTGTAAAAACTTCTAAAAGCAGCTATTTTATACATTCGCATTTTAACAGAGTGTTTCAATGGGGTGTCCACCAATCTGCTGAAGTGGAATATCAAATGGTTTCCGTCGAAAGAGTTCTAGAATATACCAATTTAGAACCTGAGCCTCCATTAGAATCCCCAGAAGGGGAAGAGCCACCTAAGGATTGGCCTTCAAAAGGAGAAATTAAATTCGAACATGTCGAATTAAGATACGGATTCAATAACCGAGTATTAAGCGATATTAACTTCGTTTTTCATCCTTCTGAGAAGGTTTGTTCAAGTGATTATTTCTGTTTGGCGTTTTTACATACAATCTTGCCAAGCAAGTGGACAATTCTAGGTTTAAAAAAATTGATTTAATTTAATCCAACAGATAGGAATTGTTGGAAGAACAGGGGCTGGGAAAAGTTCCTTGATAACCGTCCTAATGAGACTGGCTGAATCAAGTGGGGCTGTAATGATTGATGGAATTGATGTCATGAAAATCGGGCTTCATGAGCTCCGATCAAAAGTGTCAATTATTCCTCAGGACCCAGTACTGTTTACAGGTGGGTGACACTGTAATCCTAGAAATAGTTTGAAGTTTGAGGGTGTGTATATTCTATAAAAGCGTTTCAAATACCTGTTTCTCTTTTCACAGGTTCGTTAAGAAGAAATCTAGACCCATTTGATAATTACTCCGACATTGAAATCTGGAATATCCTCGAAGAAGTTCATCTTGCAAGCGAGATTAAAATGCTTCCCATGGGGTTGGATGCTCAAGTAAGGATTATCCATTACCAAATAACTTCATATCATTTAGACAACCATTCCAATTAAATCCGGTATCTGTAATGGAAACATTGTTTTGTGATTCGTAGATTGCCGAAGGTGGTTCAAATTTCAGTACAGGGCAGAGGCAACTGGTCTGCCTTGGTAGATCAATTCTACAGAATAATAAAATTCTTGTCCTGGACGAAGCAACAGCAAATGTCGATCCCGAGTAATTACAATTTACAAATTATGTTTTCAATTACACCAATTAAGAGGTGAAACCTCGTATTAATTTAGAGTTGATTTTGTCTTACTTTTGTTGATATTTCTAACTCTTTAGAACGGACAGCTTAATTCAGAATACGATTCGAAGGAAATTTTCCCATTGTACTGTATTAACTATAGCTCACAGGCTACACACGGTGATGGACTCCGATCGTATTCTTGTAATGAGTAACGGGAGAGTTTCGGTAGTTCATTGTTACGACCTATGCAATCTAATATTCCAAAATGCTTCTGGAAAATTAAGTTAAGCTAAGCGTTGAAATTTTAAATCATTTTCAGGAATTTGATGAGCCCTACACTCTTTTACAAGACAGGACGAGTGCACTGTGTTCATTGGTCAAGCAAACGGGAAGTGCCACTGCAGATAAGTTGTTTGAAGTTGCTAAAGAAGCTGCCAAGAAGCGACACGAAATTAGCGAAGAATAAAAATTTCAGGTGCCGTGTTGACGGAAATGTACATATAGGTTTTAAAATGTAATTTGAATAATGTATGGTATTGTATTTATTATTATCCATAATGCCTCCCTAGCAGCTTTCGCCCATGGAAAAAAATCCTTAAAGTGCATTTACATGCTTATTAATTATATTTCGGATTGTCATTAAAACTTGTGCCCTTGGCACTTAGAATTTTATCTCTTGTCATTAAATATCTTCTCTTTGGCTAGAATAAACATTGATCTAAATTAAAACGTTAATTATTGTATTGCATTAAGAAGCACACAGGATATTGGCTGAGCAAGCTTATCCTCAAAATCCACTTGACTCTGAATTTCGGGGAGTCGAGTTTGACTTGAAATAAAATGTTTGCTAATACTAACTATAGATTAAAAATGTACAACTATAATTACGGAGACATCGGCAGTTAAAGTTACAAGATCCCATATGGTTTCACTGTGTATAGTTAATCCTATACCGAAATTAGCAGAGTAGGCAGATCCCAGACGTAATTTAAGAAGATAAGACAAGGCAAAGAAAAAATGTCGTCTGAAGCAAAGTCCTGGGTTGGGTGACTCGACCTCATCCCCTTCCTCATACTTTGATGAACATGGTTCTCACTAGTAATAAGCACTAGAACTAGAATTATAATAGATTTTAGTTCTAGTTTATTGATGCTACTAGAACTAGAATTAAGAGCTAAAACAGAACCACTAAAATGCTTGAACCAACTAAAAGTCACCTCAAAACTAGAACTGGAACTACCAGAACTTGTCGAAGCGTTTTAGTTCTAGTTTCATATTGTACCTATAATTGACCTTTTCAGGTAGAAATTATTTTTAGATCGTTGTACAAGGACACATTTTATTTTCAAATAATCCTTTTCTTGTTCCTAATCGTTTTCTAAACTGTTTTTATAAAGACGGGCTAAATACTCTCAGGTTTTACGCAGTGAGATAAATTACTGCACTTTTGTGTGGTATTATAGCTTAATATCGCATTGATTTCTAATTTGTAATGATATATTTTAAAGGACCGATTAAAATTCTCCTAAAATAGAACATCAGGTTTAAGTGTCTTCCATTTTTTCGTCAGTTTAAAATTTAAAATTTTAATATTTACAAATAAGAAGCCGGTTTAGTCAATAATCTAAATCTAAAGCCTCGAGCTTAGTTACGGAACAAACCTCCTGATTAAAAATTTGGTCATGCAATCTGCCTGAGCCCAAAATAGGACATAGTTGTTTTATTGTCTTTTCCATTACTCATTGTGCTGATTTTTTTCTGCTATGGAGTATATGAAATATGCGAAATGATATTATAACGCAAACAATTTAATGTTATTCTTTAATCGAATCCGTCAATTCATATAGACTACTTTATATATGATAGTCTGATAAGGGAACTCGAACAAAAAGTTTAAAAGGCAAATGGATACATTTCATACAAATATTTTTAAGTTGGCACTTTGACAGTCGAACACCGCGACACATTCATTATCCTTCCCAATCTCATGTAAAGTCAAAGAACATCTCTTTTGAGAGTGGTTGATAATACTTTGTTGCAGTTTCAAGTATCTAGGCCAGGGTTCAGGTTGAGTACGGTTTAATTGCATACTCAAACTCGGACGTTTGCAATCAGTTGCATTGTATTGCATTATTGCATCGAGCCGATCATTTTTATAACTATGGATTTCGAAGGGAAGAAAGTCGTAAGAAATCCCTGGGAACGGGCTAATCCCATCTCCCATTTATTTTTCCTATGGGTTTACCCCTTGTTTTGGAAAGGGTACAGTCAAGATCCGTCTATTGACGACCTCCCCGACACACCGGAAGTGCATAAATCCAATGAATCTGCTAAAGTTCTATCGAAGTAAGGTTTCGTAACTAGATATGATAGTAAATTCAATCAATCTTAGAGATTTTTTTACTGAAAATATTGATTTTGATTAACTAGAGCATGGGAGGATCTGAAATTTAAATCGAAGGAAAATGGAAGCTCTCCTCGGATTTGGAAAGCTCTACTTAGCGTTCACAAACGACCGTTTTTATTGTATCTGGGGATACTCGGGATTGATGAATTAATTGTCAGGTAATGCAGTTACTTTTCGGATTATATTGAGAAGCATTAAAAAATGTGGAATGAAATTGTTAAACTCTCTCAAATGTGATAGCTTTTGTAGTGGGGATTTATTTCGGCTGGTTTTATTATTTGGATACTTGAATGGGAATAATGGGATATTATTCAGTTGCAAAGTAACTAGCTATTAGTTTTTAGCTTATGAGTTTTGAGAGAAACTACCTAAATATATTTTGATTTACCTACTGCTATTTTACTAAACTATATGAGAGGGTGGGGAGTTATTGAGGGACTTCTGCATGACATATAAGTATGGACAGTAAGAGTTGTTAAAAATCCGATTTTGCATTCTATTATTTCATAGGGTTATTCAACCTATATATTTCCGGTTATTAATCCAAACCTTCGAGGAAGGCTCAACGGCAACCGATCAAGATCAGTTTGCATATGCTACAATCGTCTGCCTCTGTTCACTCTTTAACGATGTAGCGGTTCACCAATGCGGGTATCTTATGTATCGAACCGGGCTAAGTTGTCGTACTGCCTGCTCATCACTTATCTTTCGAAAGGTTTGTTCACGCTCGAAAATTTACTGACTTTCAATATACCGAGTTATTTTATTTAGCCTAACACTAACAGGTAATGAAATTAAGCCCTCAGTCACGGGCACAAGTGACCGTTGGTTATTTGATGAATTTGCTGTCAACTGATGTTAGTCGATTCGACTTCGGGTTGTTGTTCCTTCCATACATAATCATTGGACCACTTCAACTGGTCATCTTATTTTATGTTCTTTTTGATGAAATGGGTGTGGCTGCCCTTGCTGGGGTTGCGGTGATTTTGTTCATTATGCCAACACAAGGTCTGTTTTAATTTCTGATTTCATGGTGCATTAATTTCATTTTTACTGAAAAATTGGGATTTTATTTGTTGTTTGTCGTAGATCATGATTTAAGTCCACTAGTGTAGTTATTTAAGTTACCCTTCATTTTTAATTTTTCATACACATTTTTCACGACTAAACTACATTTAAAATGGTTATTTTTAAAAGCTATCTAATTCAAGAATTCTACAAAATAACTCTGATCCGATATGCTTTTGAACCTTATTATGACCGGAACAGTAATCAATGGAAAATTATCGGCAAAGTTTCGACGAAAAGTAGCAAAGCAAACGGACGAGAGAAGCCGGATTATGAATGAGATTGTCATGGCCATGAGGGTAATTAAGATGTATGCATGGGAAAAGCCATTTTCTGCCATGGTTGGCCTTTTTCGAAAGTAAGGAATTGCATTTTAATTTAATTTTAGGTTAATTTTAAGACAAGGTTAATAGTTTTTAAATAACTGCAAAATATCTTGTATTATAGAAAAGAAGTGGAAGAACTAAGCAAGAGAGCCTATCTTCAAGGGTTTTTCATATCCCTGTATTCCTTTGCAAATCATCTGATATCGTTTTTCATAATTATGACCTTTGTTCTGCTTGGAAACGAAATTACGGCGGACAAAGCCTTTTTTAGCATGACCATATCGTTGACAATGGTGGATAGTATGGTATATTACTTTTCCAACGCTGTTTCCGTACTGGGAGAAATTTTCGCCTCAACGTCCAGAATCGAGGTAATTGTGACCAACATACTTCGCTCTAAAATTCTTCTATTTGTGATAGTTTGTGTATTCTTGCATTTATTCTTCAAGGAATTTTTGCTTCTCGAAGAGCACCAAAATAATGTTCTTACAGAGAACAGGACCACAGATACGAAAAGTGGAAAGCATATAGAATCGGGTTCTATTAAATTAGAAAATGTTACATCAAGTTGGTCAAATACGGAGAAAGCCACGTTGAAGAACATTAATCTTACGATGGAGGGTGACAAGGTGGATTTTAGTTTTTTTTAGCTTTTTTAACAAGAAGAAAATGGTAAAAAAATTAACAAATCTTTTCACACATTTCTAACAGGTTGTTATGATTGTTGGACCATGTGGATCCGGAAAGGTATTGCTATAACTTTCATATAAATCCATAGATTTATCAGAATTTTATTACGTCAGGAATCATGTTTAACAGACCTCCCTACTTCATCTCTTGATCTCGGAACTTCCAGTTATCTCTGGAACTATTAAATCACAAGGCCAGATATCATATGCGAGCCAGGAAAGCTGGATTTTTCCTGGAAATATGTATGAGCTTGTCTTAAAATCTTTAATTTTTTTATTAGATTTTTGTTTATCTGTACTGTTGTATTTTATTAGCAAGGAAAACATTTTATTCGGAGAACCGTTCGATAAGGCACACTACAATGACGTTATTAAAGCCTGTGCACTAGAAGAAGATTTCAAGCAACTTCCGAACGGCGACTTGAGTACCGGTACCCTTAGTGGAGGTCAAAAGGCGAGGGTCAACTTGGCTCGTTCTCTTTATCGAAAGGGAAATGTTTTTATCATGGATGACCCCTTGAGTGCTGTTGATTCTCGAGTTAGTCGGCACATATTTGAAAAGTGCATCAAGGGGCACTTAAAAGGGAAGTTGCGGATCCTGGTCACTCATCAACTACAGTATTTAAGCCAGGCGGACTATATCATCGTTCTTAAGAATGTAGGCAGATAATGACCTGCAAATTAATTACTAAATTTTTCACTAATTAAAGATATTCCTTGATTCTATTTTCTCCTCTGTTATATCATACATAGGGATCTATTCACGATCAAGGGACATTTGCCGAGCTCGCAAGTAAGGGAATCGACTTTGTAAGTCTTTTGACTGATGAGAATAAGGAAGATGCAAATACCCGGAAAATGAGCATTGTAAAAACAGAAGAGGTAAAGGTTTTTTAGCAGAAAGTTAGTAGAATCTTCGATTTAATTAATGCAGAGATAATTTAAATTCAATTAAAGGAAGTTGAAGAATTACTCAAAGAGTTCGAAAAGCCTGAAAATCATGCCGAAAAAGTACTTGAAGGCTCCATTTCAATGGGGACATACTGGGACTATGTCAAATTGGGAAAATCTTCACCAAGGCTCATTTTTATTGGGATTTTGTTCTTATGCAGCCAGCTCTTTTTCACGGGTAGCGAATACTGGCTCTCTTATTGGTAAAAAATGAAATAAAAAATATTCACAATTTTGATGTTAGTATATTAGAAAAACTCTCAAGAATAAGAATATGGAATTTACAATTTTAACAGGACTGACGCAGAAGAAACAAAGAATAGCAATACTGTAAGTTCAAAAAATAAAATTGGTTTGAAACTGAGCCCTACAGCCTCATCAACGGAAGATAGTCAGATCTATGACCCGGATGATTACTTGGGTCAAGAGGCTTATATGGGTATTTATGCTGGGTTGGTTGTGGCCCTAATTATGATCAACCTTACAAGAACTGTCACCTTCTTCACTTATTGCTTAAGAATAAGTACTAATCTCCACAATTTCATGTTCAAAAGCATTGTCCGAGCCCCGATCAAGTTTTATGACCATAATCCGTCAGGTAATAAACAACAAGTTCCGGAAACATGTTTCGTTCATGACTTAAGTTTCGGTATATCTTACGGCAGGAAGGATCATTAATCGATTTACTAAGGATATGGGATCGATTGACGAGAGCCTCCCTCCAGCATTATTCGACGCGATTGACTACTTCCTTCAAATGATGAGTTCTATAGTAGTTATTGCAACTTCGAACTACTACCTTGCAATACCAACTGTCATTATGTTAATTGTATTTTGGATCCTGAGAATTGGGTACATTCAAACGTCCAGAAATGTCAAACGGTTGGAATCCATTTGTAAGGATTCTCATGCAAATTCAAGCTTTAGAATTAATTGCGCTTGTAAGATATACAATCGTGAAGTTTATTTTTAGGGAAGAGTCCCGTTTTTACACACGTAGCTGCCTCAATGCAAGGTTTAACTACAGTTCGGGCTCATGAGGCACAGGACAAACTTGTAGCTCAGTTCGATGATAAGCAAGTATGATCGGATAATTGGTCGATTTACATTTTTACCAAAAAATATTATGCTACAAAAGATTGATTCATTTTAGGACGTCCATTCGTCCGCATGGTTTACGTTCATTTCGACGACAATATGTTTCGCTATTTGTGCCGAAACGGTTGGAATAATTTTTTTGACAGTCGTCACTTTCTCCTTTCTATTTTTTGAAACAGGTTTGAACGTTCAATCACAGTCACAAATATTTATGCATATTATTACTTTGAATTTTGTTTTAAACTTCTTAAAATAATGTTAATGCAAAAGGTACTTCCGGAGGAATGGTTGGTCTCGTTATATCATCGACGTTGACCCTTACTGCCAACATTCAGTGGGCAATTCGGCAAAGTGCAGACACGGAGAATTATATGACTGTTGTGGAAAGAGCCTTAGAATATACGAAACTTTCACCTGAAGCGTCTTTGGAATCTACAGACAGTAATATCTATTCCCTATTTGCCATTTAAGTTTTGAATTATGTACAAATATTCGCAATACTCTTGCACTTTCACAGGCAAGAAACCACCACAAAATTGGCCACAGCAGGGTCAACTTCAATTTGAAAACGTTTATCTCTCCTATGAAGATAGTGATGTCCTAAAAGATCTCAATTTCTGCATTAAATCCAATGAGAAGATTGGAATTATTGGGCGTAATGGATTATTTATAAGCTCTTTTTGTTTAATTTTAATAACAAAAAGATACCATTTCTGTTGGCCATTAATGATAGGAACTGGAGCCGGAAAGAGCTCAATAATTGCAGCCTTGTTTCGACTTACGGAACCTCGGGGGAATATTTTCATCGATGGGATAAGAATTAAGGATATTGGACTACATGAGTTGAGGCAAAGTATATCCATCATTCCACAAGACCCGATTCTGTTTTTTGGAACTTTGCGTTACAATCTCGATCCATTCGACCAGTTTTCAGACGACGAGTTGTGGGCCGTTCTTGAAGAGGTATTTAAATTGGCATAAAACTATAAAGCTACATGGTCATAGTACAAAACGAATACGTTTTTAAAGGTTCAATTGAAAGACGCGTCTCCTGCTTTGGACTTCAAAGTCTCCATTAGTGGAAGCAACTTCAGTGTAGGGCAACGCCAATTAATCGCTTTGGCACGGGCTATTTTGAGAAAAAATCGAATCGTCATATTGGATGAAGCCGTTACAAATGTTGATCCTATGTACGATTTGCCAAAGTCACTCATAAAACTAACAATGAATTTTTGCAGCCATTTATAACAGAGGCGTATTTTATTTGTCGAATAGAACAAATGAGTTTATCCACAAAACAATCAGGAGTAAATTTGCCCAATCATCTGTAATAACTATATCTCACCGGCTGGACAGTGTCATGGACTGTGACCGGGTTTTGGTTCTGGATAATGGAAAGTGCCTGGAGTATGATCATCCCCACATTTTACTTCAAAATCGAGAAAGCCGACTTTCGGATTTGGCAGGGCATACGGGTGGCGCTGGAGATTTGCGCAAAATTGCAGAAAAAAATTACCGAAGATATATAGAAACTATGACGGAATGATCGAACTAGGATTTTCAATAAAACAGAGATATCTTTAAACACAAGCTTCAAAAACAGTAGCATTAATATACAAATATCATGTAAGAGGTTGATAACATCACTAACATCAGTCATCAGTCCTAGTTCTGAATCGTCTGGAACGTATACTATAGTTCAGAATCCGAGCTGGTATATAAAGGAACCCTATTTCGACTATTTGTAACAAAAATTGGCCATTTGAAATAGTGTTTCAGACAGTAAGCAGTTTGCATATATTTAATTTGAAGTGCATTGAAAATATCACAGCCTGAAAATAATTAAATCGATTCAGCTTCAAAGTAAAAATGAAGTTGTACACTCCTTCTGGAAATTGAGATCCACAATGAGTTAACTGGTGTAAACAACTCCGGGATCTGAACAAACGGATCATTTTTCATGTCATGAATTGTTTATAATTATAATTCGATCGTTATAGTATAATGGGCTTTTTTAGCACATCTGTTTTCTGGCGATAGTATAGAGAAATGGTATATTCCCCCCGAAATAATTCCCTAAAACCCCACACCTTTGAAGGATTAAAAAACGAAGCCCAAGGGTCTTCATAGATTTATCGTATCCAGTATCGGTATTTTAATAAAAACAACGAATTTGTAGTAATTGCTATTAATTACATATACGGGGTCAATTTCCATAATTCATGACAAACGAATGCCCCTTGAACTTGAGCGAAATAACTCTAATATGCTGAACAACGGTCTTGCAATAAAACTCTCCGACTTACTCCCGAGGTTTTGCGCATAGTCATGTTTGCATAAAAATTGGCTAGCTAACAGATAAGAAGGTACCCGGGTATTTGGGCGGTTGCAAACTTCAAACCGGGGATTCTAATTCGGGACAGTTAGAAAAGTCAGTCTGGAACACATGTTACATAAGAGACGGACGGTTCTTCTTACGCGATCAATTTCAGTTATTGCGTGACATTCTTTTTTAAGCAATTGTGATATATAAGACAAGAGAGGTCCGATTATATAAAACCAACATGAGTGAAAACTAAACTCTTTCACGTTCTATTTTTCTATCTAAAAGACTGGAAATAAGATCGGATGGGGCTATTCGGAATCCATTGGTAATTAAAATTAACTAGCTAACAATTAGTAGTATTGGAATTTGGAAAGGTTGCTATGCACTCCTATGCATTTCGATTAGCTTCCAGCTTGAAATATCGATAATTTTTTCCAAACATATTTCTTCAAGTATTTTGTATTTGAATTGTATTCAATTTATTATGACAAAAAAAGGAGTTGCAACCAGAAACTTAATATATTTCAGCCTGAGATTAATATTATATTTATTAGAAATTTCCTTTGAACTTGTAATATAAAACCATGTCAAACGATAACGATTGCAATAAGTGCCTTCAATAGGTTCCACGAAACAAAAATTTGCATGGTAGACGGTTTCCAATTTCAATCCCACTTCTTCTTCTTTTTTATAACCACTCTACTTTATTCAGAGCCCGAGTTACTTTTATCTTTGTGCTCCTTGCCTTGTCTTGTCGAAGATAGTTTTTACGGTTCGACTTTAAATAGCTCGTGAAGAAACTGATAAATTAATTAGAGTTAAGGAGTAGGTGGTTAGATTTATGTGGAATTAAATAAATCATTATTTTAAATTTATTTTCAGAAGGGTACAGAGGACCCTAGTCATCTCATAATAGGATGGTAACACAAGATGACCTTCCAAAATCGCCAATCATCAAAGCATCATTCGTTTCGAAGTTATTTTTCTGGTAAGATTTGCTCAACTTATTGTAAGTAGAGGATTAAATTACAAACAATTCCTCAGACCCCATCCTCAAACATTTGAAGAATTAAAAAGAAAACCATTCCATATCTTATGGAGATTTATGTGTCGAAAAACGTTACATTGACATGCAAAACCTGTCTACTTTGTCCTCCCAAACCAGGTGGATGAACGGTTTTTTTGGTAAAGGAAATAAAGGAGCCTTAGAAATAACCGATTTATATCAAACGCTACCAAATGACACGTCTAAATCACTGGGGGATCAAATGTCTGATCTGTGGGAAGCGGATGTTCAGAAATGCAAAAATCTGGATAAATCCTCAAGTTCTACCAAAAGGCCAAGTTTACGGAAAGTGATAATTAAGCAATTTGGCACGTATTTCATGATGGTTGGATTACTTGCCTTTGTTGAAGAATGCTTCACAAGGTTAGCCTTTTAGTGTATCCAATGGCTTACCAATAATAATATCGAAAATAGTGTAATAAAATAGTCTTAATTGGCAATGATTAATTTTTAGAATAGTACAACCGATCTGCCTTGGCTACCTGATACGGTATTTTTCGACAAATGATTTCTCAAAAACCCAAGGCTTCCTGTTTGCAGGAGGGGTCGTTCTTGGGTCTGCATTTTATACCTTTACTCATCATCCCTATTTCTTTGGGGTTCAGCATGTAGGGATGAAAATTCGGATTGCAGCCTGTTCCCTTATTTATCGGAAGGTGAAGTCGAATGATGATAAATTTCAAAGATGCTAAAAAAAGCTTGGTTCTAGCCTTCGGATAATCTTTATTTTCAGGCTCTAAAATTAACCCAAACATCCTTGGGGAAAACAACAATCGGCCAAATGGTCAACTTGTTGTCCAATGATGTCAACCGATTCGATCAGTCCACGATCTTCTTACATTATTTATGGATAGGTCCGATACAAACTTCGATCGTAACGTATATTCTTTGGACATTTTACGGATGGACGTGCCTCGTGGGGGTTTCTGTCCTTGTCTTGTTCGTGCCTTTCCAAGGTAAATCATTTTTATTGTATTGATTGGGAAATGACATTCGGCTGTCTTTGATGTATTTCCGGGGGGTAAACTGCAGAAAGTGCTCTTGTAATCACTATCAGTTACGATGCTTTTATTTCGTACCTATACAGGCTATATGGGTAAGTTGTTTTCGGGTCTTCGAGCTCAAACAGCATCCAAAACAGACCGGAGGATCCGGATAATGAACGAAGTTGTCAGTGGAATGAGAGTGATTAAGATGTATACTTGGGAAAAGCCATTTTCCTTGCTTGTCGGTGATTCAAGAGAGTGAGTTCTCGCTTTTAGTATACCGTAAATACTGAAATAAGTCCCCCACCGTAATAACTGCTCTCAAAAATAACTTCTGTTGGTTTCACAAGGCTTGAAAATAAAAATGCTGATTGGGGGTCTTATTTCAGTATTTACAGTATGTAGGGAATGATACATGACAGATGACAGTTTTGATTGATTGCTTTGTGCCTCTGTCCAGGGAAGAGATTAAGATGATTAAAAAGACATCTCGGCTTCGCGCAGTCAATATGAGCCTTTTCTATACCTCATCAAAACTCGTGATTTTTCTGACACTCCTGACTTATGTTTTAACCGGAAATTCCTTAACGGCTGAGAAGGTAACTTTTTAAGAAAATGCAACAATAATATGGGAGTTGACGTTCTCTAAAAAAATTGAAAAATCGTATGCGTTAAAGGTCTTCGTAACACTGTCTCTGTACAATAACGTCCGTTTGATCATGACTCTTTTCTTCCCTAACGGTGTATCCCAACTGGCGGAATCCCTGGTTTCCATAAAGCGTATTGAGGTAACATTGTCAACCATTCATGTAGATCAATCCCATTTAAGTCCGAAAAAACACATTATATTTGCGGTTTGTTGACAGGAGTTTCTCTTATTGGATGAACGAATTACTGAATCGATCCTGGAACCACCCGTTATGACTCTTTCGCAGAACGGAGCAACAGATAAGCCAAAGCCTCTGCCATCCGATCCAACCAAAAACGGAGTTTTTGTAGATCATTTGTCCGCAAAGTGGACTGCCGAATACGAAGACAACACTTTGACGGATATCAGTATTAAAGTGGCTCATGATGAGCTCATTGCCGTTATAGGCCATGTCGGTTCCGGAAAGGTTGGTTTCAAGTCGACAAAATGGGACATTATGTGCTATGTGGTTTCCAGATTAAAAAAATCACTGGAACTAACCTCAGCTTCTAAGCAGTTGAATTTATTGCTTAATTTATCAGAGCTCCCTCATCGCTGCAATTCTGCATGAACTCCCTTCAATAAGTGGAAGCATCAATGTGATAGGAACGGTAGGGTATGCATCTCAGGAGCCTTGGATTTTCTCGGGTTGGTGAAATAATGTATAATGACAATTCATCGACAAAGTAGAATAACATAATTAAATATTAAATTATTTTGTCCCATTTACTACCATAAATGTTCCCAGGAACTGTCCAACAAAACATTCTTTTTGGGAAACCATATAACGAAGAGTGGTACAACCAGGTCGTGGAAGCTTGTGCACTTACAAGGGATCTGGAACTGCTCCCATTTGCTGACAGTACTTTAGTTGGGGACAGAGGTGCTTCCCTTAGTGGTGGTCAAAAAGCTAGGATTACGTTAGCAAGGTATGATGATAGAAAAATGTTAATTAAACGCTAATTGCAATACAATTAAGTTTCGGGATTTAAATAGAGCTGTCTATGCCAACGTGGACATTTATTTGCTTGATGATCCATTGAGTGCAGGTAAGGGTCATATAACTTACGTTAACAATGTATGCATTTGATGGGGGATACATTTACGGAAATATGTATATATTTAATGCCCATTTTATTTGAAACAGTCGATGCGGAAGTCGGAAGGCATTTGTTCGAGAAATGCATCTGCGGAATCCTAGCCAAGAAAACCCGGATCTTGGTCACACATCAGCTACAGTTCTTAAAATCCGTTAATCATATCATCCTGATAAACTCTGGGAAAATACAGTCCGAAGGGACCTACGATCAGCTCATAGCCAGTGGCATTGACTTTGCTCAATTGCTTCAAAGTGATGAGGATAAGAACAAGAAGAGAGATTTGTCGGGCTCTTCTCAAAAAATTGTATCACCACATCGAAACAGGACGACTTCTGAAGCCTCAGTTCATTCCATCGGTTCCTTTACACTTCGACGGGGGTCTAAGAGTATAATTATTGGAGAGGGGAGTATCACGGGTAAAAAGCTGTTTGAGTCTTTTGTCATTAAAATCAATCCCTTGGATCATTAATTGCCATGAATTTCTTATCTTTTAGGGAACATGTATTCTTACGAAGAAATTGCCATTGCGAATGAGGGTGATGAGGAAGATGATAACATTTCGAAGCTTACGGATGAAAGTACGAAAGACAAGCTACTGGTTTCTGGGAAACGGAAATACAGCGTTCAGAAAGTCGCGGAAGAGGCGACATTGACTGGGAACGTTAAATGGAGCTTATACTGGAAGTATTTTAGAGCGGGGTCCAATTGCTTTACATTAGGTTTGTTAATCTTGTCAAATCTGGTCACTCAAGTTCTGTTTACTGGATCGGATTACTGGCTCAACTTTTGGTGAGTGCAGTTAGTCGCTTTAAGATAAAAATCCCTCTGAATATATGCCCTCCAAAATAAATCCCCAGTCTTAATGACCGATACTTACAAATAATGGGGACTTATTTAGAGAGCATACTTTATATGTCAGTCAGAATTGATGTGAGACTTTTAGTATTAATGCCCATTTCGTCACTTTTATTGTCGATCCATTGTAATCAAGGACACAAGCCGAAGAGAATGCAGACAAAGGAGTTATGCCAAATAAAACGGAAGACGATCCCTTGTTTTACATTTATACGGATAGACACACACAAATATATATTTACACTGCCATCGTCTCAGGTCTATTTGTCGCATCCTTGATTCGGACATTAGTGTTTTTCGAAATCTGCCTGGGAGCTTCACAAAATCTGCATAAATGGATGTTCAGTGGAGTGCTTCGGGCTCCGATGAAATTTTTCGAAAATAATCCTGTCGGTACGTTTTACTAATTGACAATTATTCCGCAAACTATATTCATGCTTGCGAATCCAAAACGGAAATATGGTATATTGAATTACAGGTCGGCTTTTAAATCGTCTCACGAAAGATATTGGGCTTATCGATGATACCTTGCCTCAAACTATATTTGATGTTATGGAAGTAAGTTACTTACCACTTGTCCTTCTGTTGTCCAGTTCCGGTTTTGTTTCGAGTTTCCTATTTTTTATTTACTAATTTTGAAATACAGTTAAAATGCTATTACATGGTTTTTGGTTCATGTTTTTACAAGAAAACGGCTTGGGTTCACTGCTTTGCATGCTAAGCAAAAAAGGGTTCAAACAGACAATTTTTCTGTCTTTGATTTCTGTATATCAGTAATCGTACTACCTTATTTTTTGTTTCAGATTTTGATTACTCGTGACTTACTAATAATTGTTCGTTAGGGGTTTAATAATGAACTTATTTCGTTACGCAAACTTATTTTGGAATGTTTTCAATCCCTAGATATTTCTTAACGTGATCGGCATCCTTATAATCATTGGATTGGTCAACCCTTTCCTTTTGCTCCCTGCTGCGGTTCTATCTGTCGTATTTTATCTACTACGGAAGTTCTATCTACAAACAGCTCGGAGTATCAAGCGCCTGGAAGGAGTTGGTAGGATAATTTCAACTGAACTATAATGAATCAAAATTTAATTACTTAAATGCAATTAATACTTAACAAGGGAGGAGCCCAGTATTCTCTCACCTCAGCACATCGTTATATGGACTGACCACAATCCGAGCATTCAAAGCTGAACCGGAATTTATTAAACAATTCGACGATTTTCAAGATATGCATACGTCTTCATGGTATCTGTTCATTGCCTCTACCCGTTGGTTCGGCATTTGGCTGGACTGGATCTCGGTCTCTTTTATCGCCATCGTGGCTTTTAGCTTCATGTTTTCTAGTCAAGGTTCGAAATCACACTTAACGGATTTATAACCCTTGAACCCTTGAAATTCGATAACAAAATATGAAGGGTTGAAAAATTCCTAATTATTAGGTGGGGCTCCAGTTGGACTCGCCGTCTCCAGTGCCATGATGCTCACAGGGTATGATTTAAATATGAGCTTTAAAACGAAAAATCTTAAAAAATTTTAAAACCGTACACTTTTATCTGAACTTCAGGATGTTCCAATGGGGTGTCCGCCAATCCGCTGAAGTTGAGAACCAAATGGTTTCCGTCGAGAGAGTTCTAGAATACACGAAGTTAGAATCCGAGCCCTCGTTAGAATCTCCAGAAAGTAAAGGGCCACCCAAGGAATGGCCTACGAAAGGAGAAGTCAAATTCGAACATGTCGAACTGAGATACGGGATCGATAATCGCGTTTTAAATGACATTAACTGCGTTTTTCGTCCTTCCGAGAAGGTATTTTTGCCATTTCATTTTCTTCTTCTATTTACGGATTAATTAATGAATTAAAGCTAAATTCCATTAATTGTTCGCAGGTTGGAATTGTAGGGAGAACAGGAGCTGGGAAGAGCTCCTTAATCACCGTCTTATTCCGACTTGCCGAATCGACGGGATCAGTGATTATTGACGACATAGACGTCATGAAAATTGGGCTTCATGAGCTCCGATCAAAAGTGTCGATAATTCCCCAAGATCCTGTACTATTTACGGGTGGGTGGTATTGTATTTTTCTAGTGATACTTTGTTAGGAAACAGGATAAATGTTCAAGGAATTTAAACAAATTAATGGTGTCATTTTTACAGGGACTTTGAGAAAAAATCTAGACCCATTTAATAACTACACGGATTCTGAGATCTGGGAAGTCCTCGAGGAAGTTCATCTTGCTGACGAAGTCAGAGGTCTTCCATCTGGTTTGGATGTGGAAGTAACGGCTGGTTTATTGATTTGCAAAACCAATGAATTGCATGTTTATTATTTTGCAAATTAAATATTTAAAAGTTAATTACATAAAATTTAGATTGCAGAAGGTGGTTCCAATTTTTCCGTGGGCCAGAGGCAATTAGTTTGTCTTGGAAGAGCAATTTTACGAAAGAATAAAATTCTCGTGTTGGATGAAGCAACTGCAAATGTTGACCCGGAGTAAGTACTAATTTATAAACACTTAGAGCCAATTTAAGAGAGAAATATTGCTACTATATTTTTGTATGAAATATTTCTTGTCTTTTTATAGAACCGACAACTTAATTCAGAATACAATTCGTACGAAGTTTTTACACTGTACGGTACTAACCGTGGCTCATAGGCTTCATACTGTGATGGATTGTGATAGGATTCTCGTCTTAGATGCTGGAAGCATAAAAGTATGGATGGAATTTTGCAATAAGCATTATCTACGAACCTGTAATTTAATACCTGCACAAATTAAGGAAATAATGAAACCTTGTAATTAATTGCAAATTGCAGGAATTTGAGGAACCATATACGCTTCTGCAAGACAAGACTACTGCCTTGTATTCATTAGTGGAACAAACCGGGAGTGCCACTGCCGAAAATTTGCTCCGAATCGCTAAAGAAGCAGCTAGAAAACGAACTGTGGTCTTAGAAATCGAAGCTATCAAGGAAGAACCGATGGAACTCTGATTGTGTTTTATTTGTATTTGACTTCTGCTAGGTCAGTCAGGGGTTGGCCATTCTTTAATACTTAGTTATTTATTATTGTACACTATATAGCATCAAAATATAATTTTGGTTATATATAAATATAGAGTTTGATACTTTGTTCAGTTAATGTGTTTTATTGAAACTAGTTTCAACAATAGATGCTTTCTTATTTCAGCAAAGTCTAATATCCTTAAACACCAAATAAATACGATGATAACGATACATTTTAGATGAAATAGTATATGTGAAATTTTTTATGAATAGGGGCAACCTGAGAATTGTTTTGTAACCTTTTTGTTCAACATAAATAGCCCCTTAAATTATGACCTTAAAAGTTAAAACCTTTCCTAGTTGTCAAATGGCACCTTAAATACCCCCAAACATTTAGCATGCAGATGCAGCAGTTCGAATATAGACGATGCTTTTATCCAACGGATGGAAATAATAGAAATCGATAAAATAAGTAGAGATCAGGAGGAAATCTAACAGCTTTTGCATGTCATTCTTTTATCACAAAATAGAAATATCTCACTCCTTTTCAAAAGACTAAGGTTTAGAGTTAAAGAGATACTTCGAGCTTAAAAGTAAATTCCTTTTATCAAACTTTGTCAAGGTTGGCTATAATAGACGAGATGAAATGCCTTGTTAACTACGTTGCAGTTCAAATGAAAAATATTTTTGATATACGACATTTATGTATATTATTTAAATTGCAAAGACTTTAATTGACCATTTTAACAAGGAACGTACCAATCTTGGGCGGACGGTAGTTATTTTGGATGTAAAAATTTGAATACAAATATGACAGATTTAGATTGTAGTGTAAGTGTAGATTACGGTGGAGCAAGGACGGAGACGGAAATAGTCTGGGATTTAAAGTCGACGAAGATTTATTCCTCCGCAGCCCCGGCCCCCTCTGACCCAGAAGCCCCTCCTTCTTCGCCCCCACCATTAGTAGCCGGTTCATACTGCTGCAGGCGACGACGGAACTGCTCATTTTCATTTTCCAACTGCCCAACCTGTTATAAAGAAAGTATTTCCATCAAATAATCACGTAAATGTAGATAAACTAAACGTAGAGTAGGACGTCCTGGGGGTGGGGGCTTATTTCGGGGAGACTGAAGTGATAATGATTCATTGAATTTTGATTTATCCCTACAATTCACCTTTCATACATACAACTTCCCCGTAAATACCGTTGGCATTAGGGCTGGGGACTTATTTAGGGGGGGGGGATGTTGGGCTAATTGAAGTTACCTTCTTCTTGAGGTCATTGATCTCTGTTTCCAAAGTGTCCATCTCACCCTTGGCCGGAGCACCGGTTGCCAAGCGTTCCAGGAAGTAGTCGATAGCATTTTGCGGTCGCTCCGGCTCTTCGTACAAGGAAACCAAAACACGCGTCAGTGCGTCCATCACCCCTGACTTCTCGAGGTATCGGCGAAACTCCTCTCGCTTCGATTCAGGCTAATATATAAAGAAATATTGTAATTTTTGCCTTTAATAAATTTGCATTTTTTTCGAAATTGGTTTGGACTGACTAAAGCGTACCTTCATAGCGGCCATGGTGAGTTAAAGTCCACAAGGCTGATTATTCGGTGAGAAATGACGATGTTTAATCTGCAGGTTGGAGGAGGCTGCTCAGAGCGAATTTATGACCACAACAGTTCCCAGGAATAATCTAGTTTTTGGCGAAAGAGGTGACGATTTTTTTAACGTCCTCGTTGAATGTTTGAGGATTTAACCCTCCGTTGTCATGGTGTAGGTCTTTTTGTCCTGGTTAGCGTTTCAGGCGTCTTTGTCGGTCTCGTTTGTTCTCCATGCAATGCTCCTCCGTTGAAGATTGGCACGATTGAATATCAATTTTCATTGTGTATTTACAAAATGAGAAATAAATGAATGATTTTAATTTAATTGTATTAAAATGGATAGATATAAACGCTAACAATGATAAGATCTCTTGTGATTATCCCTGGATATAATACAAACTCTTCGGAAATAACTTTCATCTTATTTCGGGAAAAAATATTTCAAAATGCCTTGAATTGAGTTTTGAGTTGAGGCTTCCATGATTTCTCGCCCTTGCGGAACAGAACCTTTCGATTTCCGATATATTGAACTAACGTTTCCAAGCTCAAAACTTTTTCCACATAATGAATGAATTATATATCTCCATCTCCACTGGTATTAAACCCTTCTCCCTCCCACCTATCTGGTCTGGTGAACTTTTGTGTCCATTTTTATAATCCAAATCCAAAGGAAGTCCTGAAGACATAAAATGTGTCTGTCGATAAACCACACCCCCTTTTGATCACATATACCGTCATAGTTTCAGAATTCCGTGTCCCTGATTACAATCTCGGGAGAAGGGATTGCTTGCGATTGCTTCCCAAATCTTAAGGAATTTAACCGTAAATTGTTCAGTCCCATTTCGCATGGTCTGTGAAAGGTTTAAATATGGGATTATCTTGATCAATTATCAACTATCAATTGATTCATCATATTCTACATCCTCATTTTTCAAAATCCCAATCTTAAGTCTGTTAGTCTATTTGTAAGACGCATGATGAAGATCTCAGATATTATATCCAATCTCCTAAATATATCTGTTGAGGAACCACCTATCTACCCGACTAGGCTTCCTCTGGTTGCTATCTGACTATGAAATCCCTTGGACTGAGTGCGACTGACTAGCTTCGGGAAATCCGTAATTGATGACGAATGCACGTGTATTAATAAATGGAATGTTTATTAACACCTTCTCATCAATTACAACTAAATGAATATTTTATTCTCAAATTAAATCCGTAGATTACAAAACTTTCTTGAATAAAAATTCGGAATTTGACTAAGAACAAAATCTCAGCACGTCTGTTCGGCTTGAAATTCTATATGGTAGTAAACTAAAAACGTCGGCTTCGGCCAACGGACAAAACGCACTCTAACAAAAGAAAACCACCTCTCCTCTCATTGGTTTATACATATACATGCGGGAAGTAAAGATTATCAACTAACCCCTAAAATACTTTCTCCAAACTTTCACTTAAAATAATAATTACATCAATTTAACCTTTCGGACATTTAACATCCTCCCACTTCTTTTGTGGGAACAAAAGAAAATAACTAATGTCCGAATCTATCGGGACTTTTAACACTGCGCCCACTTCGGGTCTTGACTACAGTTGAAGGAGAACTTTCACTTTCTAAATCTTGAAATCTGACTTTCTTCTTAACTTTCTCTTCTTTGATGGGCTTCTTAATTATCTCTCCAACTTCCGGATATTCCATTGGCGAGTTCACTTCTAAGGGGTACAGTCGCTGAATTGCTCGAGTCAACATTCCTCTTGAGGTCATCAGTTTTGCGACTCGTACTTCTCCATCCTTGCCTTTGATCAGCTCTTGAATTCTTGCAAGGGGCCATTCCCATCTTTTTCGGTTGTCGTCTCCAATTAGCACGACTTCACCGACTTCAAGTACACGTGTCTTGTTCAACTTCCTTCGTTCGACCAGCAACGCCAGATATTCGGAACGAAACCTCTGCTTGAATTGAACAAGGACCGACTTTCTCTCCTTGTACAGCTTCTGAAATTCACGTGTATTAATTAAATCCAAGTCTGTATACGACTTAACCTTTAACTCATGGAGGAACATCGCAGGGGTTAATGGGATCAGGTCCTCTGGGTCTTCTGTGACTGTGGTCAGGGGCCGTCCATTAACACATGCTTCGATGTCACATAAAAAATCTTGTAACTTTTGATAAGTCACACAGGATTTTCCTAAAATTCTTCGAAGGAGATCCTTCACCGTTCTGATGAGGCGCTCCCAAAATCCTCCCCACCAGGCCGCTGCGGGTGGATTAAATTTCCATTCAATCTTCTGAAGGGAACACTGCTTCGCAATCTTTTCCCAATTCAAAGATTTGAAGAGGTTATTGGCACCGACAAAGTTTGTACCATTGTCGCTGTAGACAACTGATGGCCTTCCTCTCCGGTTCATAAATCTTGTAAAGGCACGTAGGAAGTCCTCTGTACTCAAGGATTCCACCACCTCCAAATGCACACAGCGATAAACAGCGCATGTGATTATTAAAATCCAGGCCTTTTTTCCCTCTTTCAGGAAAAGCGGTCCTGCCAAATCAACTCCCACAATCTCGTTCACTTTTGACAAGTTGGCCCGATTAGCCGGAAGTGGAGATGGAACTGACTCAGACTTTTTTCCAGTGAATTTTCGGCACAAAATACACTTACTAATCACCCTCCTTATTGCCTTCCTTCCCTGAAGAATCCAGAAGTCTTCACGAAGTTTTCCTAGCAGGAACTGAACTCCTGAGTGGCAATATCTCCGATGATATTCTTCAATTAATTGATCCACAACACGGTGTGAATGTGGAAGTAGCATGGGGTATCGGAAATTGACGGTGTCTTCGCTGTAGAGAAGCTTAGATTTCACGCGTATTAATTGATCCCCGTCCTTGTTCCAAATTATAGAAATCCCAGAAATGACTTCGGATCCTAACTTGAATGATTCCTGTTGTACAAGTCTGACAACCGTGGTTTCGGCCGCTTGAATCTCATGATCCGTCAACCATCCACGTTGGCAATTTTTGTTGCGTAGATATTCCATGTACCTTTTCATCCATGCAACATTTCTTATATTTTGATAATATGATGACCGTCTTGCATACCAAGGGTCTTCATATTCGGTAGCCAGCTGAGTTATTATTAGTTTCTTCTTCCTCTCAGCTGCTACTTCCTCCTGGTCCACAGGTACTTCGTGCTTTCCAGGCCAGGTACATTGAGGTTCCTTTAACCATGATGGGCCCTCCCACCATCGCGAGTCCAACAACTGCTGTGATGAACATCCACGTGATAGTAAGTCAGCAGGGTTGATAACTCCTGGGACGTGGCTCCGTTTGAGGCCTAAAACGGATGTAAAATCTTCAGTGGCTACTCTACCGGTTTCCAATCCGCATTCACTTGATGGTGAACCGATTCTGGATTCCTCCCTAGAGCTACACTGCCACACTCGTAATTCCATTTTCGCCTCTGCCATGATACTGGTGGCTTCTTTCTTGAAAACCTCATATTCCTGTTGAGTATCCAAGGAAGTCACTGTTTTGAGGAAGTGCTCTTTCGCAGCTGCCTCCTTTTCTTCTTTATTTAAACCTTCGACTGGATCATGAATTCCTAAAGTTTCAAGAGTCCATAACTGTTCCACAGTTGCATCTAAGATCTGCATACTTGTAACGGTCATTGCAGCGCTTTCACTGCAACCCCGTTCAATATCATTGGACTCGCCCATCAAAACCCATCCAAGTGTCGTTTCGATGGCAGTAAGTCCGTTCTTGAGTGGGTATTTCCGACCAGTCAGCAACTTCGAAAATGAGTCCACTCCAAGTAAAATGTCGATTTCAGGGCATCCTACCCCGACATCGCTAATCCAAATATTATTCTTCTTTAATTCCTTCATCCATGGACCTCGATTCATTCTGGGAATATCGCCACAGATCTGATTCTTGCCCAATAGAGTGAAGCTTGTCAAATCCCTTCCGTCCATATTCTTCAACTTGACATGGAACTTGGGATGTACTTGTAATTCTGTTTTAACTCCTCCAAACAGGGAGTGAATTAATCTTTCTTGACCTTGAGCTTGCAAACCAAGTTCTTCAGCCACTTTTTGTAGGAGGTAATTCCGTTGAGATCCACAATCGAAAAATACTCGTACATTTTTCTTCCGATTTCCCTCTTGGATTACCGTATTCAATGTCCCTAGTATGACTTGCGATGAGCACGCTAGGTTGGTGTTGACTGTTTTGGTTGCGATCTTCTCTTGATCTCTGTTAGGGGGAGGGGGAGACCTCCGTCCCTTCTTGTTACTTGGAAGGTCTGGGCATAGGATGGTTAAATGTTTCCTATGACAGACATGACAGTTGACGAAGACTTTGCAATTTGACGCTCCGTGTCCAAAGCCTAGACAGATAAAACAGGAATTCTTTGCTTTGATTCGCTTCTGCTTTTCTTCTAGTGACATCTTCGAAGCTCGTCCACAATCCTTACTTTGATGAGAATTGTCACAAAAAATGCAAGAGTCTTGAGGTCCAATATATAATCCTGCAACAGTAGGCACGTCATCTTGAAATTTTGATTTCTTCGATTTCACGTGTACTGTTGAGGCTGGTGTAGAATCTGAAAACCCGTTTTGAGCAAGGTTTCGCTGTTCTTCATTTTCAACTTCTTTTCTTAGAAATTCCATTAAATAGTCCAATTCATTCTTCGGGGGATCTTCTTTGGAACCATCGCTCCCGTTCAATGGACTTCTCTGCCAGGCGATGAGAATATCTTCTCGAAGACTGGATTCAACCATGGGATATAAAAATACGCCTGTCTGCTCAGGGGTAACTCCCAATGATTCTAAAGCTCTCAGATGTGATTCAAGTTTGTCAAATATTTGAACCACTTTTACTTTTTCACGTACAGAATTATTACTAATTACGAGTTTTAGTAATTCTCTTACGTACACTTGCTTCAGCAGTTTCTCGTTGCCAAATCGTCCTTTTAGTGCATCCACAACTTTCGGATAGTTGGCTGCCGTCTGTGGGTAACTTGCCACCAGATCGTATGCCCTCGTATCCTTGACCATGGACTGTAGGAGATATTGGAACTTGTCGCCTGCATGAAGTTCTTCATCCTCATGAATCTTCTGGAATTGAGACCAGAAGCTGAGCCACTCTGTCAAATTCCCATTAAACTTCTTTATTTCAATCTTCGGAAGTTTATAGGTTTTCTTGTTCCCAGCGGAGGTTCCCTGGGTTGCTAACGACGCTGCTGTGCTGTATACGCTCTGTGCAGGACTGCCAGGTGCATTAGGTTGATCAATGACTTTATTGATCTTCAGTCTTGACAGTTCAGCTTTGTCACGATATTCGTCGATAGATATTCTTTCTTCGACGATATCTTCATCTGTGGTTTCCTCGTCCAGTAGAGCATCGAGTATTGCAGAATCCAAATCCTCAATCTCATTCACGAGTCTTTCCAATCTTTTAAAGAAGACTCCCAATACGTCATGATCAGGGACTTCTTTTGTCAACTCAGCCTCGACCTCGTTGACTACTCTTGTAAGCATTGCTCGTACGGGCCGCCTCTTATTCTTGAGCCGCTCCATTGTACTAGAAATACGGATTAAATTCTCTTTTGTTATCGTGCCGAGAATTAGCACACTTTTACAGGAACTGTTTGGCACAGTGAAGCCTTTGAATCCGATTGGGGATGAAATGAGGAATCTGCCCTTCAATATTCACTCCTTCGGAATTCCAACACTCCTCACGAACGTATGGCTCCTTCTTGGGGTTGATGACCTTTGAACTTCAGTTCCTTGTCTATCCCTCAGGAATACGGTGATGGAGTTGACTACTGCGATGAATGTCTTACTGGGACCAGGTGCAATGAGCTGGAACACTTGACACTTATCACGTCGGGAGGTCACCAAAAATGTTGAGGAACCACCTATCTACCCGACTAGGCTTCCTCTGGTTGCTATCTGACTATGAAATCCCTTGGACTGAGTGCGACTGACTAGCTTCGGGAAATCCGTAATTGATGACGAATGCACGTGTATTAATAAATGGAATGTTTATTAACACCTTCTCATCAATTACAACTAAATGAATATTTTATTCTCAAATTAAATCCGTAGATTACAAAACTTTCTTGAATAAAAATTCGGAATTTGACTAAGAACAAAATCTCAGCACGTCTGTTCGGCTTGAAATTCTATATGGTAGTAAACTAAAAACGTCGGCTTCGGCCAACGGACAAAACGCACTCTAACAAAAGAAAACCACCTCTCCTCTCATTGGTTTATACATATACATGCGGGAAGTAAAGATTATCAACTAACCCCTAAAATACTTTCTCCAAACTTTCACTTAAAATAATAATTACATCAATTTAACCTTTCGGACATTTAACAATATCATCACTGAAGAGGGTTTGATAGAAGATATCTCTTTGAAATAGAACCCCACCCTACACTTATTCCTTAATTTCACCATAAAGACGTAATTGAAAGTTAATGAACAGACCACTTCAGAGAAATGGTTTTTAATTCTAATTCATGGAAATGTAAATTTCCAAGGCCTAATATGCAAGTATATTTCCTTTCTTCATGCTCCTCAATTGAATTCAAAAATTTAGATTTTTCAACGAATTAAAAAATATAATAGCCCTCGGAATAGATCCCCACCCCCTAATATACCTTTCCTAATTTTGAGGGTTTGAAACAATGGTACTGCCAAGTTCTAAATTGTAGCTTAACAAGCTCTAAAATGCATACAAGTCGAAGTCTGAAATATTCTATGAAAATGTATTAATATTATTTGTGCAAAAATCAACGTATATGATTAGGAATGCAAAATGCTATGAAATAAGAAATACAAGGCAACATTTTTTGGAATTTTTAATCCACCAGATAACTTTATTCTTCTTTTAAATGGCAAATATTTATTTACATAAATGTATGTAAGGAGGAAAATTGCTATAATAAATTCTAATCCAAAGACGATTTCATGACTGCATGTATATACTTTAACTTAATTTAATTTAATGTTTTTTATATTTTCATTTTATTCATTTATTTTTATTCACTGTAATTCAAACTGGCTGAACGAGGATACATCTACCTGTAAATTACACGAATATGATGAATCGAAACCAAGAATGAATGGATTCATTCTCATTCGTTCTCAAACTCCATCAAAGTTGAACGACGAGACAGTCAAACACAACCCGCAACGATGATAACATCGTCGTTAGTGTAGAAACATGTCGATATCGACGAGCAGTTAGACAGTGTCGATAAGTAACGCTGTGATGATGAGGCTAACCACAAACAAAAGTTAAGTTAAACCATTAACAACTATCTAGCAAACACAACCAACCTACAATAATCTACATAAATCATTCTCTCTGTTGAATATTATCTGAATACACCCTCTTATGAGAATATTACATGTCAAATATTTTAATCTAACCATTACAATAGCATTGATATAGAATTAAAGCATACATTATATTTTACAATTCCTTAATTAGAATAAAATCCAAACCTCTAGATACTGATATATTTAAATTTAATTCGTAAACAATTTAATTTATCTACTCAATTTCACTGCGATTGAATGCAACACTACGCCAAGGAGTCACCAATCGTTCTCAAACCGCGTTGTTGTGATGGAAGTTCTCAGTGAATGTGATAAATGTGATGTAAGATGTAAGTAACGATCCTATCTACATCCTTAATCCTAGCAAGAGTGCTAGTAATCTAGCAAGGGGCCGAACGGCAAAGTTAGAGCAGTATAAGTCTTAACAGTTTAACTAACTTTTTGATAACTTAAAGTTAACGAATGAAATAATCGGATTATTTAATTTTAGTAGTCATTTTTGTAACGATTCATCAGCTAACAATTTCCTACATCGTATGCATCTAATTTGAAGAAAACCCGTTTTTACTAAAAATACGCTTTATTGCATTTAAGTTTCATTTCAATTTTATAAAATAATATCTTGATCATTCAACGACACGTTTTAAAAACTCTAAACCCTTAATTAATTATCACATTTTTGCTTTGGTGTAAGATTTGTTGTATTATAACTGTGATATCAAGTCATTTTGTAAATGCTTTCGATCGAAAAGCTTTACAGCAATCCAACAACTTGAATTAATCTAAGCTAAATTAACAAATCACACAAAGGCCTGACTCCTCTTTGCCTACTTGCTTTGGCGGACAGTTGACCAATTTTCGGCCAACTAATCGTGGTTTCAGTCGTTTCATCTCTTCAGTGAAAATTATGTCTAAATTATTTTTATTCTCCGAACTATCGCTTATTACAGAATTAGGGCTTTCTCCCCCTTTTTCGGTGGATAAGGGTGATACGGATCCTTTGTTAGTCACTTCCATTTCTCCAGATGATGGACCAGTTCCAAGTGCTGGAGATTCACTACCTCCAGATTTGGCTTTTGGAGATCTCGACGACGAAAGGTCAACTCCGGTAATATTAATGCGCATCTTCGTAGCAGGAGCAAAAGGTATCAGCAAGCTCTCTGAAACGATAAAAACAAAATGTTAAAAGAATAGCACTATCATTTTAAAACATAAATGGAAAACGAGGGCGATCGTACCTCCTTGCTGCAGATTTCCATCAATTGCAGTCATCTGCCCAATTGATTTGATTCCACTATCCACCTCATCCATTGAGTTATCATCAGTCAGATCGATGTTCACAGGTTCAAGTGACGCCTTCGAAATGTCTGCGTTAGATATAGGTACAGTTGCATCTGGTTCAGGAAGGTCTTTGCTGTCTAAGGATAGTTCTGGCTCTGGCTCATTCTCTGGAAGCTCGTCTGCATCTAGAGGCTCCAATTTAATCTTAGGGAAGTCAAATTTCATTCTCTCGTACACGATCCTTTTCTCGTCAATAAATGTAGGACTGTCAGAACGTTCGTTCAAAATTGCTGAGTTAAGTGCAAATCCAAAAACCCCACCCGTGGAATCGTCAGAAATACCAGGCAACAAATTTGAGGACGAATCGTCATTAATTACAATAGGCGATTGAATAGATTTACTATAAATGGAATGACTGAATACAGAAGTTGCAACAGAGTTGTCTGCATTTTCATTTTTTCTCTCTAGGTTTAATGAGGGACCATTTTCAGACTTTTGGTCATCGTTAAAATTTTCATTACTTTCATCTAATGTTTCTTTAGAATTTTTTCCGGACATTTCATCATCATCTACATCTATTTCCATTAAAACTACTTCTTTTTTTCCTTCACTTATTATTAATACTTCATCATCTTCTTCTTCTTGGGATTTAGTGATTGTTTCGTCTGTTTTTTCATTTGGTTCTTCATGGTCGCACAGGTCCGTTTCCAATTCCACTTCCATTGCCGATTCTTCAACCATAGACTTTAGATAGTCCTAAAAAAATGAGTTTATTGAATTACAAAATACAAATGCAATGACAGTAATATTCATATATAATAATTAGCTTTGTAGCAGTACCTGATGACATACTGGATGATAGAGTTTTGTTTCACCATCGATCTCGTCTAACAAGGCGTCGCGTAGCCTCCATTCTTCCTCTTCTTCGTCGAAGTAACTGCTGAATGATTCGCCGCATTGAGGGCAAGCGGCTCCCTCATGACCAGATGCGAGAACTGAAGATTCTTCCGGACTGGGTACTGCATTCGGACTTTTAGGTGTACCAACAGATTCTTCGGGAAGTTCGAATAGACTGGCCGCTAGCATAAAATCAAAATTTTATATTTTCATTACAGAAAAAGTTATGAAGATTCAATCGATAGAATTTTCATATAATTTCAAATTCACTTACCTCGCTCCTCTAGGTCTTCTACTTCTTCAAACTGAATCCAATCCGACAAATCATAGTACCATTTACGACTTTGAGCTTTCTTATGATTTCCCTTCTCTCGACGATTAAATCTGAAGTGCCAGTCCAAATGTTGCGAATACCTAAAAGATGCAGAAACATTGAAATTAATTATGGCCAGCCTACTTCTGATGGAGTTAAGCCGACTTAAAAAATCTAAAGTAGTGTACCTGACTGTTTGATCAGGAGGGAAGCGAAGGCCACACGAGGCACATTGAACGCCGGTCCACAACTGCGCGACAAGTTTGTTTCGTTTTTCCTTCAGGCTATCATTGAAGGTCATGTCAACGGTTTCTAAAGGAGGCACCTTGGGCTTTGGAGTTTCTTCGATTTTTTCTTCTGCCTCTGCCAGTTCTGTGGGCATTTCTTCCTGTGGAGGACTACTGCTTTCTAAAAAAAAAAAAAAACCATTGAAAACGACAAATAAATGACTCCATTCATCTTTTAAGTAACAAAACTGTATAATTAGTAGAACAATGATTTCATTCTTAGGAAATAGTAATCACCTTCAGTCGTAGCAGCAGGTTGCGCAAAGTTGAATCCAAGAGCTTTAGCTAGTGCAAGTATATTGTCAATATTTGGGGCTCCGCCGTTTATTTCTTCAACAGGAGCTGGCTCACGTTCTCCTTTGATTTCACTTTCGTACGAGTGGGATTGATCTCCTAGTTTCCGCTTCCGTTCCTCAACAGATTTTTCCATATTAGTAGGGAAAAGATTAGTTAGCATGTCCAATGGATTACGGTCAGTGACCGGGGGCATTCCCGGCTCAAAATGTTCGCGTCCTCGAGGTCCAAAGCCCATTCCGCGCCGCCCTCGAATTCCCCTACCTCTACCTCTAAATGGACCTAAATTATAGTATATAAAAATCAACATTTGTTATTACGAAATTCGATGATAAAACTTTCATTCGCCAAATCAACTAGAAGCAATAATATAGACTTACCGAAGGCTTCAGGGTTTACGGCCGAGCTAAAATCATCGGCTTCTATACGACCACCATGTTTTGATCTGGCAAACTGCATAATTGCATTTTCAGTTGAAGGTGGAACTGCTAAAAATCTAAAGTAATGCTTGCCAGTTCCAGGAATTGTTACACTGAAGGGCAATCTTGCACCAAAATTGGTTGGGAATGGACGACCATTTAAAAGTACAGTACGGAAATTGTCACAGAATCTTAAAACTAAAGGTTCAGCAAACAAATCTAACTTCTGAGGCTTTTCATCTAAATAAACAGGAATTTTCTCAGCAGCATCAATATTTAAGTTTACTCGACCTGCCATCAGATCGAATCTTAGAATTTTTCCGACTTCAACCTGTGGCGGAGGACCGGTTAGCTGGAACGTGTGCACGCGGTTGTCCAACAGAATCTAAAACATTAAAAGACAAAATTGTTCACAACGATCGGTATTGTATTTATTGTTGCGTTTTTTATTGGTGCTTACCCTAACAGGAGGTCCATTGAAGCATACTTCATAATATTGGTTATCTACGTACAGTTCCCTAGTAGGTGCTCCAATTTTTACTGTGTATTGTTTCCGATTTATATCCAATCGCTTGATCTCTCCTATTGTTAAGTCCATTGGTTTACCATTAATGAGAAGAGTTCTCGAACGCCCATCTTTCTGAAATATGATTTCCTTTGGTTCGTCAGCCATCGTACCCATAAGGACAATAGCGGTCTCACCATAAAATCTTAATTGACGCATGACCTATTTGAATTTAAAAAAATCGCTCGTTTAGAACCTCGAAAACAAATTGAAGGTTTGAGACATAATATGCATTAAATCAATACCTTATCAATGGGGATTGTATTAGCTGTATCGGCTTCAGCATCTTGTAATTCCATTTCGTTTACACCAGGGATCAGGTCATCAACATGAGGAATCAACGCTTCTTCGAAAGGATTAGGACCACTTGGACGGGGCAATTGCTTATTCCATATGTTGATTTGTGGGATCCCCCATGAATTGTTGGGCCCAGGTCCACGAGGAGGAAATCTTGGTGCCGAATCCATGGGACCCCGAGGTTGAAAATTACGTGCAGCCCAAGGACCTTGAGGAGCTAGAACAAGAATTCAATCCGTTAATAACAATAATAAGAATAACATGATAAGTAATCATTGTAAACAAACTATTCACGGATAGTTAATACAACGAGCATGCTGACACTTACTAGATCCGGCTTCCCAAGGATTAGGTACATCCGAACTCTGCCAGTTTGGTCCTCGCATTTGCAATTGTTGAACCTCTCGTATAGCACTAGCTTCGTTAATCTGAAAGTTTGTACAATGGTTATGTAATTAAGTAATTTTGACTAATTCTATCAGTTAAAAAATACTGTCAATAATTAAATAAACTGCTCCGAAATTACTTGAGTGATCCTCTTCATAAGATCCATATACTGTTCCGAGTTGAAAATCCCTTGACGGTGGTGTTCTTGAGCTTTTAAAAGGATTGTTTTTACATCCATCTGAGACAATTCACCCTTGGCATTTAAAATTCTGTCAATGTATTCAATCCGAAACTGATCAACTGGATCGACAGAATGCGATCTAGAATCCAGACTTCTTTTTCTCTCCTCTGGATCATCTAATGATATTTAAAGATTTTAGTTAAACGCATATCTATGATAAATAATACATATATTTTTCTCAAAAATCGTTACCTGGAAGCTTATCATATAGCAAAGGACGTCCTAATGGGTCACAAGAACTACGACCAGAACAGATCGAATGAGCAGGAGAAATTGCTGGTGGTGGTCTATTTCTATCTTGCTGTTGAAGAATTTCTCGGATGTCTTCGTCCGGCTCTTGAGAGCTGCCACGACGATGCCTGCCCCCAATTGAAGGTTTTTTCATCTGCGACCAACTGTCGGACCTTGGTTGTCGTAAATCCACATCCTCTCGTCCAAATAAACTTCAAAAGAACATTCATAATCACGTATTGATAAGTACTATGGGAATCTCCCGTATGACCTGAAGAAACAGCCTTAATATACATAGCAAACTCATTGGTATACAATGTAATTGTATATAAATATATAATACATTATAAATAACAAACATGACCCTAGATAATTGGCACTTCGTACTCATGGATTTAGGTATTTTATTCAAGAGGAGACTGTGATCAATTACTTAGGGGCATGTAAACTTTATTGTACCCCTTGAAGACTTCATTTCCAACTCGATATAGTCGCTGAATATGCACTGAACGTTGTATAATGATTAAGAAACTTAAGAAACAGTTCTTCAAAATACAAGAGTACCGTTGCAGTTAATAACCATGTTAACTATCTGTAATGTTTCAATGAACCATACGAGTATTACCGAGTCCCTATGATAATGAGAAATGCAACAGTTGCAAAGTTACAACTCATAAAATTAGACGGACTAACAACTAAGGATGTCATAAATTGGATTTTAAAAAGGGATGATTTCCAGTCTATTCATGAATAATGTTAACATGACGATGACCCTAACTGATTGAAAAGAAAATCATTCGAAATAGATTTAAAATTAACGATGCAATGCTGATGGGATGCAGAAAAAAGAGAAATGGACAGAGCGATTTTTATACTTTCATCAGTATAAACTTCAATGAAAAAGAATGTAAATAACAGCGCTTAACGGTTATCGTTTCCAACAATGTGTGTAAGTATAACCATGATTAGAAACTGCTGGCTTACAGACTAGATTTGATTGTAAATATCACAGACGTAGAGATCGTAAGTCACAGACTTGTACTCATTACCATTCCACAACCATTTTTATAGCATTATAATTACATTTCAAATGCTAAAATTGCTAATAACTATTTTCTTATCGAATGTAAACGAAGGCCTCAAGCGGTAACAAATTAGAGTATTTTAATGAGTAAGGGTCACGTTGAAGTCAAATCGATAATCGTCCAACGGTTCTTATCAGGTCTTCACTAATGCAATACGTAAGGTTACGTAAATTAATCAAGTAAAAATTAAAAAAAGTGTAATACTCGTCGATAATGCTGCTGCCGTTCCCACCGGATCTTGATTTCTTGGTAGGCGGTTCACTAAGTGATCCATCGGCTTCTCTTCTCAGATCAATATCTTTAAGTACTTGAAATCTTAAGTCAACATCCCCTGAAACTGGTTCAACCTCCCCAGACTCCTGGTTCAACTGTGGAACTTTGTTTTCCTCTTCGTCTATCTCAACCCCAGTTGATTTACGATAGTTTCTTTTGAGTACTGCTTGCGTTCGTTCAGTATAATTATTCCATTGATCTGCCTTATGGCTTGGTCCGTCCTTGTCATGACTTTTTGAACCTCTCTTTGCAGGTGATCGCTTCTCATCATACCGGTTGCGCCCTTTATGGTCCTTTTTATCCGATTTACTAACATGTTTAGTGTCTTTGTCTTTCTTTTCTTTGTCAGATCTTTCTGAAGAGGTACGTCTACGCTTTAATGGACTTTTGGACGGAGAGTCTTCACTACCTCGCCCTGGATTTTCGTCGCAGTTAGAGGATTGACTAGAAGCAATAGACTGAGAAGTTGCTGGAGTTCCACTACGACTACTCTTCTCCGAGTAAGGGCTACCCTTACGTTTATCCTTTTGCAAAAAAAGCTTCTCTGGATCTCCAGCAGACCGTTTTGCTAGCTCCTTGCTTTCAGCATCAGTGAGGGCGACTAAAGTGCGCTTAGGCTTTATCGTGAGTCCACTGTATCCTTTCATTTCGTCTTCATAATCCTCATCTGAAGAATAAATTGAAATCCAGTTGGTTTATTAATTTTTATCGGGGTTGGAGTTCTATAAATCTATAAATTGCAAACAAAACCCCCGCAACGTACCTGATTCTTTATTTTCTTGTTTTACATCCTTTTTCTTCTCCTTATCTTTATCCTTGGGCTTTCTTTCTTTGCTCCTAGACGTTGATCTACTTCTTTCGGATGAGTGACTTCGGTCAGAAATTGTTCTTTCTTTGCTGGTTGATTTTCTGCCTTCATCTTCTTTCCCACGACTTTCGATTTTATCTTTGATATTTGTTCTTTTGTCAAATTTTTTATCTGATTTACGAGCATGTCCACCAAACATGTCGATTTCCACTATGTCGTTGTTTTTCTTCTGTAAGTGATCATCTACATGTCCTGTAATAGCGTTGACTTCAATCGAATGGATAGCCGCAACACCAGGTTTGATGGAAATCTCAGAACAGTCATGGGCCGTCCGAGATGGCTTTTCTGGAACTAAAATCTTTGATTTCACGGTACGCATTAGTTCTACTTTCGAAATCTTAGATTTATTGGCGGCTTCTTCTGAACGAGCCTTAATTTCCTGAACAAAGATCAATTCATATTTAGTAGAATGAAATATAGACAAAATCTATGAACAATAAAAACCTTTATTTTATAGCATTCATAAATATACCATTTGCCGAAGAACTCGAGGATCATGTATAGCAGGTGCCGACGTGGTTATTGTACTAGATTTTTGGATAGCTCCCGAAGACCCTGGTACACTCGGAGTGTATGATGAGAGGATATGATGCGCGATATCGGTTTTACTTTTCGCCTTCTCAGCTTGCTGCATCAGCTGAAATGTAAAATAAGAAGCATTATTAATAATAAGATAAAAATGATTTGATTTTACAGTAATAAAAATAAACGACATCGATCTATAAACAATGTTATCTACGATCTACTATTACAATTTACAATATAACTGTAACACAAAGAGTGGAATTGAAATGACAATCGAGTTACCAATTTTTCTTGTTTCATTGCGGATTCGAGTTCTTCTAATCTTTTGGTTTCTAATGCAGCCTTTGTTTGCATAAGCTCAAGTTCAATTTTCTTCTGTTGTAGTTCCAACAGCTCCTTCTTCTTAAGAAGTAGCTTTTCCCTCATCTGAGATTCAGCAACTTCTCCAACTGGAGCTGGTATACTTTTTTCTACTTCGAGGGACTCGGATTTTATAGCTGTTCCCGTCGTAGTTGGTGGCATTGACTATGAAACAGATTTTTGATAAAATATTTTAAAACAACTAAATACAAATATATACATATTGGTTGACCATTTACAATTTGAAGCATACCCGAGCATTATTTAAGAACTTCGGATTTACGTGAATGCTTGCACTGTTGGAGGGAGGGGATGATATGGGCCAATTTTTATCATGTTGATGACATCGTACATCGATTGCATACAGCTTTCTCTGGGGGAAAACGTCGTTCCACGTCTGCCGTAGTTTGAACATCTGTGACTTAACCCTGTCGTCCACCTAAGTAGAAAATAGAATTATCAATGATTATGAAACTTCTATTTCTAATTCATTAAACTGACTATGTATTAATTCATGGATCTTACCCGTACCTTCTCAAACACGCCACAAAAGGTTGAGACAATATTTTGGGTGAACAGGTTAGTATATTCTTTTTTCACATTTTTGACGATGGAATCAATCAAGTAGAGTGCAGGAAGTTTGACCCCAGGATGAACCTACGAAGTCATACAAAGCCCATTCCTATTGTATAGATGCTTAAAATACATTTATGTGGTTTAACATCAAATTTTTCAATATTTTTCATTTCACATGCATGCTCTTGAAGCTCTAATTTTATATTGCTAAATACTAAAACTAAATAAATCTGAAAATAGAAGTGTACATTAACATAATCGCATTGCTTTTTTACCGAGTGACTCGCACTCATTCATTTGTGTTTACAATTTACCATATTGTGTCCTATTTACAGTGTGTGACAACTCCTAAACAATACAATAACATTTCGCGGAAGTAAATCGCCCTGTTCTTAAGTTCGACTAAATATCTAAAATTAAATAACGACCCTGACTAAAATGATCGTCACATCGTAGTATCATATTTGGTTCAAGTACTAATATAGCTGTAAGTAAAAAGTTGGTATTTCAACTGCTACAAGTGCTACATAATGTATTTAAAGGTAAAACCGTTGAACTTAGTCTACCACTACCTATTCCTTCGACCTATAGTATCTAGTATGCATCCAATCCAGCATATGAGTAGATACGGATAAGTACATGCATACATACTGGATTAAAAAATAACCATGAAGTATAACTGATAAATGGACAGATTTTTTGTTTCAATGCTCGCATACTCTTTGTGCACGCTTTTTAAGCTAAATCGCTAGTGAGAACGATTTTTCGAATTCCTCTAAAAATTTAGAACAGATGGATAGTTCATATTTTCATATGTTGTCTTATCTAAAGCTCTAAAGTACCTTGGACGGAAAAAAAATTCGGGGGTTATCTAAAAAATTCTTCCAGGATGCCAAGGGAATTTTTCATATTCGAACTCGTGGTTAAAAGACTGGCACGAGATGTTGTAGTGATTTTAATAGGGGTGTGCTAAAAATCCGCATATTGGGATTTAAAATTCAATACGTTTAGTTAGTTTAAGAAGCAGACAAAGACGACAGACGGAGTTTTTTCGTATATTTCGCATATGCAAGTTGTGAATACACGGATGGAGCCGATGCGATGATTCGTGTCCGTATCTATTCTCAATATATCTAGTAAATCTTTGAAGGGAAGTCAATGACTTTGTATAACAGCGATTTCCTAAATTACAGCTGCGAATAAAGACATAACGAGTATGCATTGCAACTTGCAACGATGTGATGACAGTGTGTGTATCTGTGAATCTGTGTAACAGACCAGGTCAGCAATTGAATATAAAATAAAACTAATCTATTCCAGACTTATTTAGTGATTTGACTGCCAGCCCAGTTATATTGTTGATGTTATAGGAATGCAGTTTTAAAATGAAACCAAAGTTAGAAAAGCTTCCTGTTATTTTACTTCAAGATGCGTCTGCATCTTTCACTATCCTAAATCCTAACTTCCTAACTCCTAATCCAATAGATACTCCACAAAAGGAATTATAGAAATTATAGGAATACTAGGAATAAAGAAGGATGCATAAAATCAAAAGACAGGTTTTCCTTCGGGGCAACCCTTTATTAATAATTTATACATTTTAAACGGTATTTCCAGCATCAAGTTCTTATTATTAAAGCTAATTTTGTAATCATGATATCAGCATTGAAACAATCAATTTATGGATGTCAGGTTGCCAGTATTTTGGTTTTTGTACAACTTTTTGATATTTTCTGAAATTGGCTTCAGGCATTCGGATTCGGAAGGTTGACATTTGACATTTTATGCCTTCTCTAACTTAAGCGGATTGGGGCTTGTGCAGTTGTACACTATGTACAAATTATAAAAATACAAAAGAGACCGAAAATCGTTAATCTCAATACCACATGAATTCTCAACCATTTAACGGTTTAACCCATTCCAAGTGCAACCAATAGGAAATAAGAATTAACATGAACCCAACTCAAACTCGTTCTAAATATAGATACGTCATGCTAGTTTTAATTAGGGAGGCGTCGTGCACACCTTTATCTCGTCTACCTTCTGACTTCACCATCTATAATCCTACCTCCTACCAACGCTCAAAAGCACACTTTAAGATGTCTGAAATTAATCCAATACAAAAATATATTTTTTAAAACTGGCTGTGACAAGTTCTCACGTCCGCATCGCCGGGCCAGGTCAACCCGTGGCAGATTGTATCTGATTCTGATATAATGCATAATGGCCTGGCCTGGCCTGTCTCATCATAATAGTCAATAGTTACAATATTATTTCCCCAAACTTAATATTTATTTTAAGCAGTCGATTTCAGTCTCATTCATATGCATTTCCAATTAAAGTGCAACGCTAAAAGTGACTAACCGCTATGCGTATCGTATGCCTACAAGATATTCCCCAGTAAAATTACTTGGATTACGATTTACGGCTCTGTCCACTGTCCCTAAGTCACTATAAGTACAATGTATTCGACTACTACTGAGTTTAAGTATATATGTAAAATGTACTGTGTCAATACAGGAACTGTAATATTTATTTGGCTACCAAGCTTCAAATGAGTTCTAAAACGCTAATTGCTTTGCTGATTTAAACTTTTAAACGTAACGTTAACGGACTTCGTAGAAGTCAGAAGAGCTCAAAATTGGAGGTCAACAAACAGAAACTGAATAATTTTTACTTAAGGTAATTAGATAGTGTAACGGTCTAGTAATAGTCTAATTAGCCTTTAGCCTGCTTGCTAGTGCTACAGTTTAAAGTTTATGTTTTACTTGTCCTTTCTCGATTCCTCATTTTACTTATGTCGTTATTATTTAGACAGCAGAAGAGGCAATAACATGATTAACTATTAAACAGTAAAACTTAATAAGAAATAGCGGGACTGAATTGATAACATCATAACATGATGACAGGGAATTTTAAATAAATTTATTATGGACCTAATCTAACAGTTCAAAAACTATTGAACTCGGTATTTATTTTGATAACATTTCTTGGAAAACGACTTTCATTTCTATGTTTTATTTTTTATTCAAGTTTTTCTTGCTTTCGTAAACAATTTTGTTAAACCGTTGACAGTCAACTGTTTTGATAATAATTATCAAAATTAATTGATTAATGATTTCTAATAATAATAATTATTATTAGAAATCATTAATCAAATCAAAGCTTGGCCTTAGTCGGCGAATAATGAAATTTTTTTTGGAAATAATAAAATGAATATTGTTCTTGCAAATAAAATTCATTTTATTCGCAAAGCATTAACCTGCAACCTTCATCGCGATGAAAGACAAACAAAACAACAAGGTCATTTTTAACGAAAATTATGCCGAATATACAGACTAGCAAAACAGCCATACTCAGACAGACTCTGACAGGAGACAAGTTCAATATAGAGTAGTATATACTAATATACTATATACATTTTGTCCTTTTGACGCAATCTGATCAAACTAAACGAAATTTAAAATATTAATATTATTGAGGTTTAGTTTCAAGTTTAGAGCTTGGTATTATTTTGGCAAAGGATTGCAGTTGCAAGCCAACCAGCAACACACAACATGAAAAACTACTTTTAATGCTTGCTTGGTACTTGACTGCTTGATTTCGTCGATTAAAAAAGAATTAAAACAAAAAGAACAGAACGAGACACTAAAAAAATCCATTCTTGTGCATTTACGACTGTAGAAGTTACAAAATAAATACAAAATTTATGCGTGTTGTAAAATTATAAATTATCATCTTTCTTGAAACGTTGAAACTTGAAAGTTAAATGCTTTAAATGCATTATTGAATAATTTTTATCATTTGCTTGGTCATCCCCTGCCCCCCTTAATGTGTCATTGTATTTTATTTCAAACTAAAAAATTGACTGATGGCTGAGAAAACTGAGGACGATCCTTATAAAATGTGCAATCGGTAAAAAATACCAAGGAGAAATGGATTATAGATTTTTAGATAACTTTTTCTGAGCTCCGCCTTGGCATTGCATAGAATTACATTGATCGATCAGTTTCAATAGGGCAACTTAAATTTACTCATAGATAATAAAAAAAATAATATAAAAATTGCTAGCTTCCTAGCTTCGGTTAAAAATGTATACGCTGTATGACTGACCTAATTTTGTTCAACAAGAAGAAAACTTCAGACTACTCTGGCTCTGTATATTGTATTATTTCAGTTGTTTTAAAATCGATTAAACTTGTTTGCTTGGCCTTCAGATCCTTCCCAATTCCCATTCCCAACATCAACTTAATAAATGATTCATAAACTATAGGAAATAGGAAACATAAGAATACGACCGACCGATTAGAAGAATGAAATGTTGAAATAAATTAGATGAAATATGAAATTATTTTAATTCTTAATATTGATAATTAATTTCATGATTTGAATCGATATTTGCATCGCATAATATTTTGCCTGACAGCTTGATTTTCCACAGTCGACACTTTCGCACAGTATGATTTTAGGCTACATTTTATAAAATTGATTTTATAAATTATAAACTAAAACCAGACTATCTAGCTAACAGTCTATCTATGCTATCAGTTACACGAAAGTCACGAAACGAATGACGACGATAACGATAAGAGCAATCCCGACTCCCGACAAACATATCCAGACAAAATGCCGAACAATAAAATTTAGACGCCCGGAACGGATACAAATTGTTTCTACTACCGAATAGCTCTAAAACTTGAAAACTTCCAAACCACTTATCAAGATTTTTCCATTTCCTTCCGGCAAGCGATAGCTCAACTGCTCATCTAACTAATGATGCGCCTAATTCCAAAAATAATACATGTAATGCGTAATTATACGATTAACAGAAAATAAATCACGGGATGGGGATGATGGCAATTTCCCTACGGGATTGGATGTAATGCAGTAGATTAACAACTTGTTGCCAGCAAGTCACCAACCAAGTGCAAGTCAGCAAGAAGAACGACATCGTTGATTGTTTCAAAGCTTTACCATGAATTACATTTTTTGAATCTTATAAATATGATGACTTACAAATCGGCAAAGGAACAACAAAACCGATAGTTTATAATCCTAAAATTCATACTTTCAAAAATGAGAAATTATTCTGATTGAAGCATGCATACCCGACTTAGATGTTTTTCGATACTCTGAACGACGATTGGAGCCTGACGGATATAATCCTCCGCCATCATCGTTAGGACATTAATCACAGGCTTCGAATTCATCTTTAAATCCTGGAGTTGGGCCATATACGCCGTCGACACTTCCTCGTTTCCCATCTTGATTGCAGTTCTCGTCCCCTTGTTACTCGATTTCAAAGACGATAGCCGACTTTCGGCCCCTTTGCGTGGTATAGAAGCAAGGTCTTCAATTGTTGGTACTCCAGCGAACACTACACATTAATTACACATCACTTTTATTTTAATTTGTTAACTACAACAATTGATTTTTGATTCTTTTCATGTGAATTTGAAGATCAAATGAATGCAGAATGTCATCGTTTGAGCTTCAATTTTGTGCTTTCTCTAGTTCATTTATTTGTTATTTTGAATTTTTTACTGCATAAAAAACGTAATTTTTAGTAATTTTCAATCCTGACTGATTTTAAAGAAAAAAGAATACGGTACAGAGCACAGAGTTTACAGAGAGTATACAGCGAGTGTGAGTGGAATAGTAGAATGCAATATACACAATCACAAATCAACGAGAATCAACTGCTGAATATGGAGTTCAGAGTTCAGAGTTGTTTTGTTTTGGTATTCCATCATGGAATACCAAAACAAAACAACATGAAATCACAAATTTTGAAATTCAAAATTGAATACAATCCAAAATACAAAATAAATATGAAATATATGCAAATTCAAATTTAAATACCAAGTAAATGATGGGACAATCAATGAATGCAGAATGGAATTGCAAATTCAATATTTGATATTGCAAATTCAAAATTTGAAATTAATTTGAAATTGGAATGGAGTGACAAAATTGCAATGTTGTGCAATGACAATATGTTTCGTCGGAATTCAATTCATTAGGAAATAACTTTCTTAAATCTTGTCTTCAGTCTTGCAGTCTTGCATCATTTTCAAATTTTCATATTGCATTATGCATTACACATCTGCAATAATTACGAACCACAATGGGTCGGACTCTGCTTGATGGTACCCAAGAAAATATTTCTAAGTCCTTCTGAGAAAATATTACCAAAAAATTTTCTAGAGTCCAACCCGACAATGAACGAACTTCATTTGACGATTTTTTTGTTTCAAAATAAGTGCACTTACTTATACAATAACTTTGATTTTTTTCGTACCAGTTAAGTTACCAATGTTACCATCTCGTTGTCGAATCTTCAATTCACACCTTTTGTCTGCAATCCGAATGGCCTTCAATTTGAATTCGAACAACTTTTCAAACTTGCAAACGTGAACTAAACGCCAAACAGCATTGATTGCGTTCCTCTGTCCTCTGAATTTGATTATTTGATACCTGTCGAACTTCCAAACTACGCCGTACCAACTATGAACTAAAACTAACTTTATGTACAGCAATTAGTTAACAATAATTAAGAAATAATTAAAATACGAATTACAAACTACAACAACAACCATTCGAGGAAAGCAGAACAAGAAGTAGTAGAAGAGAAGAGCAGTGAGCAGTTGAGCAGAGGAGACGAGTTATATTCTGACCGAAGCAGAAGAGAAATTGAGGAGAAATCCTCTCCTTGTCGTCGCGCGTCGGATTCTCTATTCACTATTATTTGGAGTTAGTGGGACGCCATATAGACCACATTCACTTTACATTACAACAAGGCTCCCTAATCCCTAATCCTGCTTATTCAGTCATATACGAAACGAACCTATCTATGCCTCTATAAAAGCTGCATTTTTTGCCACCTCGAACGAAGGAAACTCCACCATCATTCAACGAACTATACGACATTCAACGAATAAAACATGTATGATTCAACGGAATGTTTTACTCCGTAAAAAACGATGTGCAATGTAAAAAACACGGAGATACGTTCTATAAGTATTACGTTTCCCATTGAAAAAGGTGGACTTAACGTAACATGAAATGAATTGAATATTGAATGCCAAGCCACGCCTTGTACAACTCATCCTATCGGGTTTAATACCTCTTAAGTTAGACACTTACTTTAGTTACGAGTATCTAGTTGTTTTTGTATGATACTGCAAAGTGCAAAGTAGGCGAGAGAAGGGTTTAGTTTAGGTTTAGTTTTTTATGAAACGTTGAGAGAAGGTAAGTTTAACATAGTGAATGGATATTAAAAAATGCTTCGGATTTTATTTGTATGAAAAATTTCTCGAAAATTTATGCAAGGTTTGGAATTGAAAGCATATATGCAATGCTATATAGCATGAATTGTAACTTGATACGACTATTAAAGTTTTATTGAAATATATATCATTATGTGTATTGAAGATAACGATACGATAAAACACAAAATGTGTAATGATTTGTCATTTTGTCCAACTTATCTGTATAATACTGATAAAAGCTCTGATACCCTCCCTCTGTGCTGTGGGATTAGTGTGTACGTTCAAAGTCACAATGTCACAAAACAAAAGTCGTAGTTCAGTATATGTAATTAAAAGCACTTGATGCGAATTGAATAGTGACTTTACTTATAATAAAATGACGCATGCATAATCCTAAAATTCATAACGAAATATGGACATGCTTGAAAGACATGAAATCGGTGGATTAGTCCGAGTCCAAATAAATACGTGCACTTATTTTTGGAGATGCTTTTACTAAAAGCATCTCCAAAAATGCCTTTTACATATAGATGAATTAAAATGCTTTGGGGGATGACTTATGGCCATAAATCGTTAATAGATGTTTGTTATTTGAGAAGATTCTGAACTTGCATGAAACGTATAAATATTCATTATCATTGTCTTATATACTGTCCATATCTATGGTCTTGGGTGAACTTTTAACGATCTTGAAGTAGACGTAGACGATATTAAGAATAATGGATTTTCATGTACTTTCATGAGGACATACATGTTCTCTCTAATGTGTTTCTATTCTTTATTTTTAAGATACATGTTCAGTTCAATAAACTCATTCGCGCGAGCAATTTATTTTATTTCCATGATATGTTTTAGTTGGTTATGTTATATTTGCTCGATTTGTAGCAGTGCATGGGGAGAACAGAAAAAGGGTTTATTATGTGATGGCTGATATTTAATATCATTTAAAGTCAATATTAACCAATCACAATTTCCACATCCGCGTCCGTCCGTCTATCTGACAATTCTGTCATCGCGATGACTTTTCAAGTCAATTTCTTAATATAACCTGTGACACCATACATTTGATCTTTTTGGACAAAGTCGTTCCTTTCGTCCTTTGGAACGGAAAAATCGCTGATTTGTGTGAATTTTAGATGCAAATAAATAGAGGCATTATAAATATCTGTAACTTCTAAGGTTTTATTTAATAATGTTACAAATTGTTCCTAATTCTAACTATAATCTGAAATCTAAATATTACAAGAAATTTGGTATGCATATTTATATATTGAGCTTAAGCGCACTGTTCACTCTCTGGTTTGGTTCACACTGATTCACAGCTTAGCTAGTTTATAACTAGGAACATGAGCAAATTTTCTCGACATAAAAATTTAGTTTTAAGACTTGACTTTACTTGTGGATAAGAGAAAAGCATTCGTTGAGATCGATTTCGGGAGAATTTTGACGAGCCGACTTAGATTCTGACGGATTAATTTTTAATTGAGGAAGGCCTCGAAGCCATTGAGACTTTGGCGATTTATTTCTTTCTAATGATGGGTTGCTGTGTACCAGTTTTCTAAGCAAGTCCTTGCGTTTTTTCTCGTTCTTTGGTCCCCGGCACAACCCTATCAATTTCTGTACTTCAAGCTGAGGAGCTCCCCATTCCATTAGCATCTGCAACATAGTTTAAAAAGCATAATCCTTAATCCATATGAAATAGACAGTATAAATGAAAAAACTGATTAGTGAAATATTTTGATTAAATTATATTACCTGTGGAATTGTTGGGTCTTTGTCGAAAGAACACTTGAAACATGCATCCAATATTTTCAGCAGCGAATCAACGTTTGCTTCACTCTCTACCCATACACATACAGCACGCAAGGTAGTTGCGAATGTTCCCCGTACAACTTCAATTTGTTTTGATATTACATCCCAAGTCATTAAGATAACCCTTGCTGCTTTTAAACAAACGATACTGTCATCCCAACAAATGCACCTGATAAATTGTCAACGAAAAACTTTAATGAATGCATTGAACCAAAAAATACTTAATTGTAAATACGAAACTGATCATTAATACAAGAACTTACGTCACTATACAGTTAACAATGGAAGTAAAAGATGTAGGATCAGATAAAAGCATGAGACCAATCTCCCCAATTTCAGTTGCAACTTGGGGATTCGGGTTGGCACTTGAATCCACATTATCATCCATATCCATATTTGCTTCAGAATTTCCAGTACCAGCTACGGGACTTCCCGTTCGTTCGATCAGTCTACTCAAAAGTTCAATATACTCTTTGGTTAAAAGACGAAGGGCCGAGCTTTCGATCACTTCCCTTTCCTCTTCCCCATCGGCTTCAACTGACTTGGCAGTTTCAATAACAGTCCAACGATTAACCAGCCTTTCTAACACTAGTAGTAAAAAAAATTGAACACCGAATATTTAAATTAATGGAAAATAAAAATTAATATTTGAATTAATTGGCATATTTTCGTGAAAACTTACTGAAAGGAAAAAATTTCTGAACAAACGGTTTTAAGACAGTAGGGGCTTGAGATATTGGACAACTGAGCAAGAAAGGTCTGAACACAGAGCGGATTATTCCCCGTAAACGGAAGTCGTCCAAAAGTTGACTATTATGGCCTACAAAGGTCAAATATGCGTCTCCCAGTTGTGGAATGGTATAAAATTTGGGACCTAAAATGATTGAACTTTCACCAAGAATTCCATGAGCCAATTCTTGAATATTCTGCACAAATATCTAAAAAAACAAATTATGCACAACTCGTTACATTTTCCATTGCGTTCATATCATACTATAACAATCATACAAAATGACAAAATGATTCAATAATGTATTTATCTGTACCTTTAATTTATCGGGATGAGATTTTTCGCCATCAGGTGTGTTGCCAGCAACCGTAATGATATAATTAGAAGTATTCATGTACACCCCTAACACACATGCCTTTTCAGTTTCGTTCAAATCCATAATGAAATTTAATTGAGTATTCTCTAACAAGGAATGAATCGTTTTAACTAATTTTAGAACAACTGGAAGAACAGGACAAGCGTGATCATAAGCTGGGTGAACTGCGTCGTTTTCATTCCCAGTCAATCCATTTGCAGATGCTGAAGTGTTTTGAGTATTTCCATTTTGTTGCAATAAAATGAGACTTTTTGCTTTTTTGACACGCCTCAACGAAGCATAAAGAATGCTTAGATTTCGAATAAATATGGGCTTTTTGTCGAAGAAAATATTCTCTGGAAAAATTGCAGTCAGTGATTGAGGTGAATCAGAAATTGTCGAGATTTCTTGCCATTCGATTGACTGAAATAAACTGCCAATAAAGGTGGACTGACGAACGGGATCCTTCCATGAATTTGATGTTATTAGTAATGATTCTATTATACTGTTATACTCCATTGTTGTTAATTTTGGTGCAATGGCCGCGGCTGAGGAATGAATGAAGTCAAATCCCAATGCCATAACATCTGGGAATTTCGAAGCTAACTAAAATATAAAAAAAATTAAAAGATCAAGATTACAGGAACTGAATATCAGAATATGCCACAGCTTGCTATTGAATACCTTTATCAGTAAAGAGGAAGAGTGGCGACGTATTTCTCTCGAACTGGAAGTTTCTTCATAATGAAAACATTTAAATAGAGAGTCAAAAATTGACAGCATCAACTGCATATGAGTTTCATGAAATTCTCCTCTTTTTTTAGCAAGCGAGAGAAACACAAATAGAGCAGAGACTGTTGATAAAATCAAAGATTTTAGTTCCATTGACTGTTCTGTTGCAAATCTTGAATGGCACTTCTCTAGATCACCTAGTCCTGTTATCACCATATCACGGTCTTCCTACGAATTTTAAATTCATGAAAGTAAAATTAAACTTGTTTGCAACCTAAAAGTCTAACCTATTTAGATAACGTGTATCATATAACGTTAACTTACATGAGAAACAGATGAAGCAACGGCATCAATAACTAAAACCAACGCTTCCCATTGGAAACTCTGGACTGCATTGGGACTTGATAATGAGTTATGCAACCAACCATTAACTTCGCTGTATAATCTTGGAACACGACGGCCAGTACTTCGAAGTAGAGTTGAAAACTCCGATTTCAAACGCGAAATGTCTCTCTTTTCTGTAGGATTTGGGGACGACACGAACTTATTCAAAATGACAGTCAGGAGTCTAAATACACAAAAATATGGATATTGGTACATGAATTCAAGTAAATACACATTTAATTCATTTAATCAACATGTTTATACATTATTTTTTTCGAGACTGTATACCTCGTTAACTGCTTATTAATCCAAGTCAAGTCGGTTTCAGATGACACAGATTCTCTCTCCAAGTTTTTTAATAATAGGTTTATTGCAGTAGTACTTCCAAGTACGGAAATTGCTTCTGTTCTCATCGCAAACTTTTCAAATCCTTGAAATAAATTTTCAAGATTTACTTTTCCAACGGTTGAATTTGTGGCTAGTAGACCCAAGATGTGGCCTAGTTTCCGCAGAAAGTCATAGTCATTCCCATCAGCAGAGCATATTGCTTGAAGAAATGGCAAAAAGGAATCGTTCTCCAAGCACATTTTTGGTATATCATATCGATCATCTTTTTTCATAGGCTTCCTTTCCAAAAGCTATTACATCCACAAAATTGCTTTTTTAGTAAAAATAGGCAGAAAATTAGTACCAAATTCAGGGATTTAAAATACCTGTGACAAACATTCTGCTGCTTCCATCTGAAACTGAGGCTCAGGAAGTAATGCACAGAGAATGGGAATTCTATTATCGGTGGTAAACATTGCTGGATTATTCCATTCGATATACGGCAGTAAACACCCAAGACATACTTTTGCTCTTCGTTTAAAAGAATCTATGTTTGTGGACTTGTACTGCTTTACTGACTCGACTAACACCCGAAAAAATGTAGATATGACTTCCGGAGCAATTGCAGTTAGGCTCTGGCTTAATTCCCGTCTTCGCTCTTGACAATCAACGGTCTAAAATCATGAGTATACAATATAAATCACTGCCCAACAAATTCATATCTTTCTCAAGCATGCAGCAATTCAATCATGTGGAATCGAATGATCGATTACTCAAGTTTTATATCTATTAGACCTGTAACGTGGCTACGTCTTCAACCATTCGCCGCAAAACAAGAAGAGCTAAATCTGTGGTACTTGCAATCTCGAAAAGTCGAGGAAATAAGTTTGGCCAAAGTTGGGGCCATTCTCGCTTTCCAATTTCAACAATGACCCTGAGAGTAAAAAAAAATTGCTATGCAAATACTTAATTAAATTGGTGGTCTACTATACATGAGACTCATATTTTATATTTACTTAGCCAAGGCTTCCTGTAAATATGCTGGACATTCTCCGGTATTGCCAGATCCATTCTGTTGAAGTCCATTTTGCATAAGAAGAAATAACCTTTCCTGTAAACAAAAAAATACATAGGTAAGTCAATTCAAAATTAATTTCTTAATTAATCAAAATTAAGCTACCTTGACTTCTTCTCGTTCTTGAAGCTGTTGCCATTGGAATTTTGCCACATGCTCAATGAACTGCAGCCCTGTACGAGTAACAAGAGGATCTGAATGGCTCGTTAGCAGTAACCCCACGGCACAGAGTTCAGTGGAAGATGCAGTATGGAGGAAATTGTTGCAGAATGTGGTAGCCTCAACTCTAGCTGCTTGTTGGGAGCTTGGGCCCAATGCGACCTACGAATTAAACATAGTACATAGTACAATATCAAATATAATTACCTACATTTAAAAATCAATTTATAAATACAAAATATGACAGTACACCATGAGATAACAAAAGTAGGGCAGTAAAGTAACTTCCGGGTCGTATTTTAAATTTGAGATTCCTAAAACGAATTCTCTACACTCTAAACAAAATTAAAAATGTATCAAAAAATACCTGAGCAGAATATGCTACGTTATTTGCAGTTGCTTGCAAATCCGGATGCGTCAAAGCAGTCGGAACATTCATTTTTGATTTTTAGCAATGCTCCAGCTTACTTAACGCCTGCAGCCTTGTGCCTTGTGCCTTCCTTGAGGTAGGATGACACTTACGACTATTCAGACTCAGACGTGTAATTTATTGAATTGGTGACGGGCAAATAAATGCAAAATGTGAAATAAATGGGATTGATTGATTCGATCGCTTTGCAATTTATCGCTGTCGTTAGCGATGTTTGATGTTAGTCTAGTCAGTAAATACAGTAATCATTCCATTCCTAATCCTACCTATGACCTAGCTAGTTAGCTTAGAACCATTCCATTATCAGACTAAAATGCAAAATGAATGGTGAATGGAATGACGTGGATGTGGATTATAGACTATATGGAAAAATGGAAATATGGATAATATGGAATGTGACTTCTTTCTTTCATCTTTTAAAATGAATACAGAATATGATAAAATTGATTTGAATTGTGAATTTGGAATTGATCAAGTCGTCATAGTCGTCATTCGTCAATATGATGTAATAGTTTGAAATGTTTGAATATTTATTGAATTGAATATGGACTATGGACAATCAAGGGAATTTATGTCCAACAAAGAATCAAATGCATTTTTTAATTCAGGCCTTCTTTTCGTTTGACTGGTTTTTCGATAAATTAAATATGCTTGGCTTTGCTTGTTTTGCTTCTTGCTTGCTTGTTGTGATGTTTTGTGTTCACCGGTTTTTAGTTTTTGCTCCATGTCCATTCAATCTCCGATCCGAGTCGAGTTTGAGTTAGAATTTCCAAGAGCCGCGGAAGTTGCATGTGTGCCTTTTTTGGCAAATTTATGCTTTATGCCTTGATGCTCGATGGCGATTCGATGATGTTAAGTTAAAATTAAATAAGCCTCAATTAAAAGTTAAAACCTATGCAAACAATAGGTTAATTAAGAATATATGTAAGGTCATTGATAAGGTGTGATTACAAGGGTATTATAGTATACTACCATCCAGTGATTGCTAATTTTTTATGTTATCCTGTTATCCAATTCTTTGCTTCTAATTCTAAAAAAGGTATGGTAAAAGACGGTTGGCATTGGCACATTTAGAATACAGTATACAGATCATTTATTTATCCAAATCAATGCTTAAAAACAAACCATTAGTTCGTATCTAACTCCTAAATAATGGCGCAAGAAAGATGGCAATTCAAGAGGAAGCGTTGGGGTCACTATCTGCGGAAATCGGATTTGGAGGAATGGGCTCATCAGCAGAAACCCTGTTCTCTGAATCGTCTAAAGAAGCTGCAGATAACAGAGCGGGTCCCACCACTTCCTCCGCTGATCCTTCACAGCGAAGTTCAACCTGCTCAATACTTTCAGAGTCATGTTCCAATTCAGGAATAGCTACTGCTGGCTTCTCTTTTTCCACGGCCGATGAGTTTGCAACCGGAATGACAGTTTCAAGGGCGATACTTTCATCTGATGGGACTGGTAAAATTACAGCATCTTTAAGCCCGTCATCTGCTATCTCTTGAGTACTCGGTTCTGCAAGGGAGAGCTGCTCTTCGTGTTCTGGATTTAAATTACAATTTTATAACACGACCGTTTCATTTTGGTGATTACTTTTTTATTAAGATTGTCAACATCTAACTCACCAATTGTATTTGTAGTGGCGTTCTCATTAACTTCTATAGTTGCCGAAACTGGAAGTTCTGCAGAATCAATCTCAATCATGTCAGTATTGTCAGTGACTTCAGAAACACTTCCACTTGGAACACCTTCAGAGATGCCTGATTCTATTATGCTTGAAGATGATTCACTTTCAACAGGCTCAATGTTAATGACGATAAGATTACTAGAGATCTGCTGATTCGGGTTTTCAAGATGCTCCGCTGCACCTAAAATGGGCTCAAAGCTGGCATCTGGTATTTCTCCGACGTTTGGTTTACATCCATGACCAAGTATAGTCGTCACTGGTTCTCCTACTTGCCCAATATTGACCGGCAGAAGGTTTTCTGAATTTTGTGGAATTAGCTCATCTGCATTACAGTCTGACGTTATAACGGCAGAAAGCCCAAGTTCACTTGAACGCATTTCATTCGACCCCATGCTTTCTCCCATTGATGAAGATGAGCTAGTGGAACCAATCGTAGTAGTCGACTGGTTTCCGTTACTGGTTATATTTATCATGGTAGTGGTTACATTCTGCAGTCTGGTATCGATGCTGCTATTACGTAGACTTATATGTTCTGCTTCGTGAATTCCACTCGTAACCAGCAAATCATGCTCTATACAAATTTAAATGAATTAGGAAAGTTTGTATAATTATGGAAATCCATGCATGTTGACTAATTGGAAACGATACACAACATAGAAAAATTCAGAAAATAAAAATGAAACTAAGTCGTTTTGAAAATCAATTTACTTACGATCCATAGTAAACGTTCGATTGGCAGAACTGTCGTCACTCTCTGAATAAGTCTGGTCCATTTCTCCATCAGAGGCACTGTCATTACCATTTCTCATGTCATTATCGATGGACCATGGCTCCACTGTGGATACCACCAAAACAGTCTTTTCTAAACCCCGGATAAACTTTTCCTTTTTTTTGTAGTGACGAGTTGGTTGTGTGATGAGCTCAGTAAGGCGCTGGATGGTGAATGGAGCTGCACGGAAAAGGTCAAAACGTTCCAACACAAACGATTCATTGTTTGGACACACTTCTCCAGGAAACTGGCCCATAGACTGAAGAATTTTATTCCTATACAAGAAAACGTGTACTGTAAGTGTTGGGCTGGTATTCAAATTTCAATATACACGGCATAATATTTCAGTTGTTCAACTCACGTTTGTGCGTTTGATTTGATTGTAATACTTTTAATTTTCCTTTAATATTTAATATTAATTTCAAATTTTTTCATATTTTGCAGTTGTACTTACCGAAAAAGTGGTCGAACATGCTGCCAAGGAAAGACAGTGTTACCGGATTTCGCAACATAATTAAGATAACGTTCCAAAGATTGAGGAATCTCCTCTTCCTTGTTGTTGATGGCAGAGCAAAATTCTGAAATGTATTTGCAATGAATGGAATCAGTTCACAGTTAACGGTGAAAGTAAAATTGAAAATCACGACACAATAATCATGTGCAATGGCTAATCGCTCGATTATTGCCAAAATAAATACTGAATGAATACAGAACTTACCATTGATTTCTCTAAGCAATCCTTCCAAGTCCTCCAAAAGAGCTTCTCCAGCTTCTGCCATATTTGCTCTCATGTTTTTGATACACGTACACTTACACAGAGCAAGCACACGATAAAATCGAACGGTGAACGGTGAATTGTGAAAGTTCAAAATTAAAGGTCCGGGCCGGCCAGGGCGTGGTCAAGGCACAAGGCAGTCAAGGTCAAAGGTCAAGGCTCGTCTCGTTGCTTGCTCGTCCGTCACGTCCAGCCAGGCAGGTGAAAGGTGTCTGCTGGTGTCAGGTTAAAATATGAAATAGAATCATGAACCACTCCACAAACCAGGTTCAACGCTGAACGCAGAAATCTGCAATCTGAAAGTCAAAATACAAAATAAACACACATACACATCACACATCAATGCACAATGCACAATGGTGAATGGAAATAGAATTATTGATTATCAGCAAAACATGAAGCACCACAAAGTGCAAAGAAAGAAAAACAAACAAAGACAAAAGAGAAAAATTAATTATAAAAATAAATATTTTGTATTTTTGATTTTAAATATCATTTTGCATTTCACAATTTCACTCATCACACATCATGATCATATGTCATACTACATCATAGAACGAACCGTTGCTATTTTTGACGATTTTGTTTGAGATCAAATGATCAAACAATCAAAGCACAAAGACAAAAGATGACTTACTTTGTACTTACTGATAAAATCCAAAATGTGAGTGAGTTTGTTTGAATTCTTGATGTGTGTTGAATGTTGAAGAGGAAGAGTGGGAAGAGTGAAGTGAATGATTTTTTTAATTTGAAGATTTGAATTTGAACGGAAAAATATTTTATTTGTTTGGTTTTTTTGTTTGGTCTTTTGGTAGTTTTGGTGCAAGAACGGAAATTCCACAAGAACGAATTCTGTTCAAACGGATTTGATGAACAAGCTCGAGGGACGAGATGGCTCTTGCTCTTCTTCAACCAATCTTTGTGAACTGTACGCATACGGTACCGTAGCGTAGGTAGGTGAACAAACCGTCTCACTTTACCCCTTAAGGGGGATCTTCTTGACGACATACCCCTGTGACGTCACTACTTGAGCTCCATAAGCGACAATGTAAAATTTCAAAGTGCTACTTGTCATTCAATACTTGATGAAACTGCTTGTAATTTCTTTTAAAAATATCTCCAAAGCCTTATCTTCAATCTGTTCTGAGAAAATTTTGAAAAAACGGTCTAGGTCAATAGTAATGGCGACCGAAAGGTCACCAAAATAATATTTTTTTTCTAACACTAAAATATACCAAAAAATCAAGAAAAAAATTAGAAAAAAGAAAATCATAAAATCTCGTCATAACTCTCTTATGACTCTCTAAGGTTATTGAGAAAAGAGGTGTCAGTCAGGGAAAGAGTTAACTTTTCTTGAAAAGGACGGTAGCGTAGATAGGGAGAGATGAACATTGGAGAACTCAAAATTACACATTGGACAAGATCGAGCTTTTTCACTCCAAGCAGACGGACGATTACTATAGGAAATGAAAAACTCGAGTTTTCTCACTCGCTCGTGACCACTTCCCGTCCCGATTTATCAATAACCTTAGAGAGTTATGACGAGATTTTATGATTTTCTTTTTTCTAATTTTTTTCTTGATTTTTTGGTATATTTTAGTGTTAGAAAAAAAATATTATTTTGGTGACCTTTCGGTCGCCATTACTATTGACCTAGACCGTTTTTTCAAAATTTTCTCAGAACAGATTGAAGATAAGGCTTTGGAGATATTTTTAAAAGAAATTACAAGCAGTTTCATCAAGTATTGAATGACAAGTAGCACTTTGAAATTTTACATTGTCGCTTATGGAGCTCAAGTAGTGACGTCACAGGGGTATGTCGTCAAGAAGATCCCCCTTAACGAAATAAATGAGAGGGGACTGGAAAGGGGCATCATGCATGTTCCTGTTCTACTATAAGTACTATAACATGCATGGTATAGGTGAGAGTGCGAGGGAGTAGCGGGCGGATGCTCGGGATGTATTCTTCCTATTATAACATGCATGGGATAGGTAGTTTGAGAGAGTAGCGGGCGGATGCTCGGGATGCATTTTCCTATTATAACATGTATGGGATAGGTGAGAGTGTGAGAGAGTAGCGGACGGATGCTCGGGATGCATTCTTCCTATTATAACATGTATGGGATAGGTGAGAGTGTGAGAGAGTAGCGGACGGATGCTCGGGATGCATCCTTCCTATTATAACATGTATGAGATAGGGGAGAGTGTGAGAGAGTAGCGGACGGATGCTCGGGATGCATCCTTCCTAGTATAACATGTATGGGATAGGGGAGAGTGTGAGAGAGTAGCGGACGGATGCTCGGGATGCATCCTTCCTATTATAACATGTATGGGATTGGTGAGAGTGTGAGAGAGTAGTGGGCGGAGGTGGGGTACTTGAGACTCTCTGTACTAGCGCAATAGCGCGTGCTCTCCCGAGTGCCACAGCCACAGTGCCATATATGAGTGATGGCACGGTTCCGGAATCACTCATATATGCCACAGTGCCACTCATGCAGGTGGACGTGGGACTCCCAATAGCAAGCACGGAAGTGAAGTATGCGTGTGCCACTTGTTATACTATCTACATACGCATGAAACTGTATTAAAGAAAATTAAAATTCCGAATAAAATAAAGATCGCTGTTGAAACGATGTTAGGTGTACATATAATGTAGCATTTTTATAATCTTCAAAAGGCTGTATTTGTAATCTTTCATTCAGTCTACAGTTTACGAGTTTACACAAAAGTTAAGAATAAATATAATAACATTTCATTGTGTGTGTATCCTAAATCCTAACAACCAATTAAAGGACATTTAGAATTATTTAGTGGCTTTGATTTTGGTACGGTCAAGTGAGTTGAACTGATTGAGTGAATGAATTCACAGGTCTAATTTTAGAGAGAACTAACAAATACCCGACCCTCGCCTTGCAAAACCATCAACTGTATTTCTTTAAATGGGTCCCCTACCGTCCTTACACCTACCTGCTGGGTTTCTATTTTGCAAACCCTGGAAATTCTGGGTTGTATTTTTATTTGTGTACGGACTTTGGTAGGGGAAAATTATTTAGAGAATTACAGTATTTCGTGTTTAGAATAGGATTAAATCAATTATTGTTTTTAAGAATTTCTCTGGTGTGTGGTAGACCTTTGATATTTAATATCAGAAGAGTATAATCAATTTGGAAGATTTCAATTTGTTGTCAGTACACCAAAAGCACATGTTATATAAATATTAATTTTTTAAACTTCATGCCTATAATTAGTAGCAGTAATAATTGGGATTTTGGAAATATCTGGGGCAAAATTCTATGATAATGAAATGACAGTGATTATGATTTTCCATAAATACAAATACCAATATAAAATCTAATTCTGTAAATTTCATCTGGATAATTATATTTTATGGAAGCGGCGAATTGTGCTGAATTTTTCAATCAAATTATTTACGTTTTCCTTTGCGTTTCTTCCCTGATGTAGAGGTATTTGGTGGAGCATTTGTTCCACCAGGACAACAATTACTTGCACCTTTTCCTTGTTGATAAAAGTGACCTCCACCAGGAACACCTCCGGGTGATTTGCATAAATTATTAATTAATGAGTCCCAATCATCCTCTGGATCCACATGAAAATGCCCATCGGGAGAGTGGCCTGAATTTCCATTCGCCGACTGTTGCTGACCTTGCTGATTGTTACCATTTCCAGCAACAAGTCGGTACATGACACAATGAGAATCAGGTTTAATATGGTGTAAGTTCTTTTTCTGACATTTTGCCCATTCATTAATCTCCCAAACATGACAATCCATACAGGCGAAGTAGTTCCAAGCTAAGCCAAACCATCCATTTCTTTCAGCCCACAGTTCTCCCTAAGACAATATAAAAAACATAATTAATAATCGAATATCCGTTATTTCAGTAAAGTCGAGAATATGTCGAGAATCGAGATCATCACCTCCCGAGCTCCATGGTGGATACCACATTGGGCACAGTACCGTGCAGCAAATAGTGGTCGGTCTGTTTTATTTTTCTTATGACGGGAATTACACTTTGTACACCTACACACATTCAATTTGATAAGAAACTAAATCATATAAATATTCTAAAATTTTAATATTTGCATTTACTTACATAAAACATCATTTTAAAGTTTTAAACTGTACCTGATTGAACTCGTTGCGATTTCCATCTTTTTCCTTAACTGCTCCAACAATTTTCCAATTTCACCGTAAACTTTTTCCTTTGCATGGGCTTCAAGTAACTTGTGATGATATTCAGCTCGTTTTAGGGGTTCCCCAATTAATTCAAACGCCCTTGCCAAAATCTTGAAGGCTTCCTCAGCCCCCAAAACAAGATTTTTATCGGGATGAACAAGAACGGCTTGTTTTTTGTAATATCTCCGTATAGTTTCGTCAGAACTATCGCTACGAATTCCTAAGATGCTGAAAATGAAAAAGAATCAGTTTTTAAATCTGCTTCATTTACAATTATTAGTTATAAATTGAAGTGATTAATTTAATAATGGTATATTACTAAACAATACGATAATGAAATAATGTCGACGACTGTCGACGAGTCTCTAAATAAAATAAGTGTATTATTATTTATTACCTGTAAGGATCTTGCCCCTTGACACTAAGCAGTCTTTTCAAGGCTTCATCACCATTACAGGGTAAAGCAATATTCCTTTCAGGTCCTATTAAAATTATAATTAGGTATTCTTTTAAGTCTTGTACATGTCGTGATTCGTAAATAAATTCGTCAAACTACGTTTAGTGTAGTCGTAAAATATATAATACATAAAAACCGATGTAATCTTACCCAATGCAGCCAGTAACTCCTCTCCATTTCTCTTGTTACTGTTTCCACATGAATTTGGGTCCTCCAGTGGCCTGCGAAACGATGTTCTCCACGAGAGCGTTCGTTTAACTTTCCAACAACACCGTCCAACCTTATCTTTCAGCGAATGAAGTTGATGGAAGCATATTGGAAGGGCCTTATTTATCCACCACAAGTGAAAATCTTCCATTCTGATACACATATAAAAGAACATTTAAAAAAATATTCAACCTGAATCATAATTCCAAAAAATTGTAAATATTTTCCAAGACGTACAAAGTTGATCCGACGGAGATTGACAGGGTGAGAACATCTGTTACAAGCTTTAGAAGCCAAGCAGCGGCTGAGATCATATGTGCAGCCCAAAGATACATCATTCTTTCAACTCGACGAACGGCACAGTTGCGATCTGCATTCAAAATTAGTTTTAAATAATATAAAGATTGCAAATTATTATTATGTTTACATTTCGCGATACAATGACGTGTTTCGTACCATCTCTGCGAATTTTAGCTTTCTCTTTTTCTCGGCTCTTTCTTTGTGACTGAGAACTTCCGGCAGTGCTACTACTACCGCTCGGTACAGTACTGCCAGCGGAAGCTCCAGAAGTTTGTGAGCCTGATCGCTTCTCCGTTAGTGATTCCCGACGGGAGTCACTAACTTCGTCATCATTGTTGTTTTCACTTGCATCTTCTGTTTCGTTACCAACAATCCCAAAGTTTTCCTCACTGTATCGTTTGTCGTAATTACTATTTGCATTCGTTGGCCGATTTGTATGATTCTTTCCACGGGAAGTATAAGTCTTCCAGCCCCAGTCGCTCTTTTCGTCCAAGTCTTCGATTTCAAACTCAAAGCTGCTTTGACCAGATGAAACAGTAGTAGCTTTCGCTGATGACTTCGATTTACTTCCACCGGTGCGATGGTTTTCAGACGATGACAAAATTTTTCGTTCATTTGATTGTTGTGAACTACTTTGCACTTCCCCTTTTGACTGTCCAGACTGTGTACATTTTTTCTGGTGCGTTGGGGTATTGGATGGTGTAACCTTAACAGAGTTTCCAGTCTTCAAATTTCCCGTATTGTTTTCCTTTCCTTTGGTAGGATTAAAAAGTCTTCCGACTATACTTTGAGGAATCAACTTTTGTTTAGCCACTGGACTGGAAGAAGCCGATGCACAAGATGACGATGCTGCTGAGGAATTTGAACTCATATTTAAGTGTTCAGTAGACTTTCGGTGGTTTTGGTGACATGTTGATTGAACTGATTCATTCACACTTGTTTTGCTTGAAACTGGGGATAGAGAAGTCGACGACAATTTGCGATGTGAAGTTGCACAAGGCACAATACCATTCTGGGATGCATTTTTGGCAAGAATTTCCGAATATGAAGGTTTCTGTAATTTAGTTAAACCAACAGTACAGTAACATTAAGCAACCAAAATTGTTAATTTTGCTCTTCAATCCAAGATAAATAGATTAGTGTTACTATTATTATAATAATGTGTCAAATGTGCTGATTACGAACTTACCCCAGGAGTCTGCGGTCGAGAACCGATGTCCATCCCATCATTTGGAGTAGAAGCTCTAACAGATGTACCAGCAGCATTCGTACCAATAACACCTATTGGCGATTCCTTTCCACTACCACAGCTTCCCAGTGAAGACAGCGAGGCTCCAAGACTTTCTAGAATATCTTCTTCGCCTCGCAACTCAGATCTACCATACGGGTTTCCGGTTGCACGTTCAGAGGGAAAATTTTGGGTTACCATCGCTGGTCCAAAATGAGTGTACGTTCCATTTGACATCGACATGGATCCCACAAAATTTTCAATTAGAGGACTGATCACTTTGTTTTTATTCGAGTTCTCATCAGGTCGTATTTGTCGTGGGTAAGTGTTGTTGCTTCCAGCCGGGTGTTGAGAAGTTGAACCGTTTAGAAGATGTATACCATTATTATCTAATCGATGTGGAATATGTGAATTGATGATTTCGTTATTGTTATACTGCTGCTGTTCAGGAACGGATGTTACAGGAGTTCCTCCATAGTTCTGCGGTACGCCGATGATGGATGAATGCCTGAGATTTTCTTGGGGGTAAAAGTTGGAATATCCAGCATTTCCTGGAATCCCAAACTTTTCATTCACAGCATATTCTTGCGATGCAGTTATAAAATGGTTGAAACCGTGAAATTCAGTCGCAGATTGATGATGAGGTTCAGGATACGGATACATATTCATGCCATTTTGATTTTGAACACCAAATCCCGGCGGAGGTAATTGCTGTCTCGAAGGTGGTACATTATTATAATGCATTGGAATTGCATGTTGGTTCATTGGCATTGACGCAGTGAAGTCACCGGCTCCAGACGTGTAACCTCCATGTACTGGAGAAATTCCGGGTCTAACCGAATTGGACGACTGAGAAGGTATTCGCCGACGATCTTTATCCATGATGACATCTGCAATGCTTGGGTTGGATGATTGAAATCGTCCTATTTGCTGTTATTACAAAGAAAGGATAAAAAGAAATTTTAATATGTATTATAAACTACAAATGTATTATATTTTGTATTTATAAGCATTTAATTGATTGTAGAAATAACTGCAAACTGCGTCAGCGATTGTAGAATTGGCCGTTTTTTTGGTTTTTGTAATTTCTACCTATGTCAAATTGAATAATGATCAATTTATTGCACACAGATCGAAACAAATGGAAGTCTTGGTCACTGAAATTGACATTAGCAATGGCAACATTAACATCGAGGTCTATCGAGGACGGTACCGAAGTACCGATACCGATACCGATACTATCGATACTACTAGTCATACTACTAGGGCATACCCTACGACGTCGACTATCTATATAACTTCCTAATAAAATACTTGACAAGTACGATATTGTGCAATTATTTCATATTTGTACATCCAAAAATAGTAGGTCAAACTTGGATTTAAATCCCCACTTTTGGGGCTAAGGCGAAGGGTCCCTGTCCCTGATTCGTATCAAATGAAATGTATGTAGTTTAGCAGTAGCTGACTTGAATATGTGTATGCTATTGTTATGGCATATGCCATTGGCAGAGTGGAGGGAGAGAGAGCAGATAGTAACCATTCATAGTTTAACAATACGAGAAATAGCACTTCAGTAAACCCAACAAACACAAACAGTCTCCATACTCCGTAGGTAGGCCAGGAAAGATGAAGGCACTCAGACAGTCAGGCAGATGCGTTTTGGATTTTTCATCGAGAATGGAAGAACCCTCTTTTCTGAATTCTGACTTGTCTTCTCTTAAATTATTACATCTCTGCAACCTCAATGAACCTAGACCTAGACATAGGCCCATCCATATCCTCATTCCTAATATATTCAATATTATTATTATATATAATATTTTATATGATATTACATAACATTTGCTAAAAAAGGACAATCCAGACAAAGACAAAGATCGAAGATACAGGAATACAGGATACAGGGAGAGACCTAGACAAACCGACGGGACCACTTACTTTACTATGTTGTTGTATGTACTATTGATTGTTGATTGAATAAACCGTCCAACGAATGTACTGATGTATCGTAGATATAACGTTTTTATAACGTTTCATACACCTCGAAACATGTTCACAGTGAAAACTGTGTTTTAAAATATTAAAAATGCATGAAATATCGAAAATCTCAAATTGCCCCAGTCATAGAGCAAAATTACATACGTCATTCGAAAGCCCTTGATCGTAGCTTTCGAATGACGTATCACACATATATGTTTGTAATTTGACCTCTTTGGCCCCTCCCCACCCGTCAGGGGGTGACCCCACCCCCAAATCATATACACCATTGAATAGCCCTTGATCATAGCTTTCCATCGATGTATCACACATGGGGGGTTGCTATTTGAAAAAATGTTGACCTTTGACCTTTCCCCCCTTGACCTTTGACCTTAAGGGCCCCCAAACGAACTTGACCTCCGCTTGGATGTCTTATATAAATATCCGAAAGAAAAATTTCAAAAAGTTAAGCCGTTCTCGAGTTATCGTGTTTACGGACGGACAGACAGACGGACGGACGGACGGACGGACGGACACCAGACCATTCGCATTATGTATCGTAGATACATAATAAATACCACTTTTTTAAACGAAAGGGCTGGCACGCGAGACGAAGAAACCACATGCCACATGTTTGGTTCATTGCGAATGTGAATTGAAGAAAACAGTAAAACTTAAAACACCTAACGTCTGATGGATTGATTTGATGTTGCACTTGCAACTTGCAACTCAGCAACTGGCAACTTTGAACTTCTTGAAACAAAATTTTTAAGAAACACAAAGCCAGATCACAGAAACAGATAAAAAAATACAATCTTCCCTAACCCTAACCATTTTATTTTAACCATGCACAGCGGCTGCGGCTGGTCTCATTTACTAGCCCCTTTGATGTTAGACAATGGAATTTTTAATTTTTAATTTGATTTTAAAAATAATTGTTTTTTCTATTTACAATCTGCAATCCTATGATCTACGAACAAAGTGATACTATGTACTACACTTAATCAATAGAATAGTCTCGTTTCAAATTTAATCGAATGATTTGATTTATGACTTCCGATGATTTATATTTCCTGATTCAATTGACCATAATTCCCTTCAATAGTCCAATATCAAATATGTTGTATACTTTCTTTATATTGCTTATGCTTTTTGCTTATGCTTATGCTTCGTACACTAATCTCTAATTATATTATCCATTTCTATGTTCGTACTTCGTACATCAATCTCAAATCTTGGCTTGTGGATTGGAAGTTTGGAAATTGAATATTCGAATCGTCTTGTGTCTTGTGTGTGTGTCTTGCTTATTACGTTACCTTACATTACACCTTATTTATTGTTTATCCCGATCCCGCAGCACACAGCATCAGCATTCAGCTATTTTGAATTATACTAATCGGCATGTGGCATGTGTGCAATCTCAAATCTTATGACTTGACTTATGACATACACTGCGGTGTTTTGGCTCCTCTTGTGCCTTGCCCTCCTTGATCGCTGTGTACTGATAGTTTGTAGTTGATTGTGTAAAGAGATAGAGACAGAGACTAATGTCCAATGTTCAATGGCATGGTTAATAATAACAATAACAATATGGCCCAAAAGAAGTTTTGTTTTATAAATCATGAACCACTCCACACTCACCGTGTTTTATAAGACAACAATACTGCTATTATAACTTATTTTGTATTTATACTTCATACTTATATGACTTATAACTATAACAAAGCCTGTTTGTATGTTTGATGTTCAATACGTTGTAGATAGGCGTTGCGTAGGCTAGCTTATGGATGGCTTTCTTTATGGCTTTTTTATACTTACTTGCAACTTCAAACTTATGCAATGTGTGTGGTGTTGGTGTTAGCCAAAACACAATTCAAATGTTGAATGTAACGTTATATGATGTATTTTAATTAGATCAAATTCAAAACGAAGATGAGCTTTGAACATAGCAAGACTGCATACTATTACGATTATGTTATGATATATATATTTGGTGGGAATGGATAGGGTAAGGTAATTAAAAATAAGGTGTTCAGTGTTAAAAAGGGTTGACACTTTAACATAAAAGAATTTGTAAAGTGTAAAGGATTTTAGTACCTGACAAAGGAGAAAAATGTTCAATCTTCAATGCACAATAATATTTCGGAATTGAGCATGCAGCAGCAAAGAAGAACAACTACTTACCACAGTTCCACACGGACGAAAAAGACGAATCCGAAACGATTTGTCCTGAAATTGTAAAGTGTAACTTAAGAGGGTAAGTTAACATGAGAGAGGCCGATACGATCTGTTCTGTGGTTTCTCCTCTGTGCAGCAGAAACACTCACCGAGCCTCTTGATTATGTGGAGTTGTGGGAATTTTAAAGGTTTTTTTCTATACCAAAAATGTATTTGTTTTTTCCATGTTTTTTCATTCATTCGATGAATGAAAGGGAAATTCTTTGCATTTTGCATATTTGGATGGAAACATATGTCTTTCTTTGCTCTAATCTAAACGTTAACTAAACTTGAGTTGCATTGCATTTAGCACTGGAGTTTTAACTTTGCGGCTGTTTATTTATTAGTTTTTTTTATTATTAGGTTCCTGTTTTTTGTTTTGTTTCGAAACATGTTGACCCGTTACCGTTAAGTTTGGGCCTAGGCTTTAGACTTTAGAGTAGAGACAGCAGACAGAGAGAGGGTCTTTCTTTCATCTTCATCTGCAATCTGTGATCTGTCATAAGATTGTTCATTGATTTTCAATCTTCTTCGTCCTTTGTTCGTCTTCGTTGACGATATTTTATTATAACGATGAGCAAGGTAAGTTCAAAGTTGGAACGTTTGAAGTTAAAGCTTAAATTTTGGTTGGTTCTGCTTCTGCATTCTGCTTGATGTTAATGACTTACGTTGATGAGAGATGGGATGGAAAAAATCCGCATAATATTCTGCCTGCCTTAATCCAACAAAATCTTTAATATGCTGTTAATCAATTGTAACACATACAACATACTGATTTGTATAAATTCAAATTCAAAATTATACATTAAGGTGGACATCCAAAGCATCCCTATAGACATCCACGCAAATAAACTTTGTGACTGGTTGATAAGTCGCCATCATTGTACCAAGGAATGGCCTGAGAAAATTGGAACCATCCGGAAAAAGATTAATACTGCCATTCAAGACATGCCTGAAAATGCAACGATTGCTAAAATTCTTATTGGTGCTACTCGTAAGTAGATTTTGCGCTGGTCATTTTGTTCATTTTAAGAATCTAACATCTAACATGCGTTTTATATCATTGCAGCCCTTAATTACTGCCACTGTGTAAAAATAGTCGCAGTTCTGAAGGACACAGAAGCGGACAGTAAGAATATTTTCGGAATGTACGGCTCACAGCGTATGAAAGATTGGCAAGACATTATAAAGTCATATCAGAAGGACAATCTGTACATGGTGGAATGCGCCTCAATCTTATCCCGAAATGTTACATATGAAATACCAGCTCTAAAACGTTCAGTAACAAAAGCAGAGCAAATGCAAGCTGAATGTCGGAAAAAGGATGCTTCGAATCGGAAACAGGCTCAAGAGTATAGAGATAAATTTCTACATAGTTGCGCTCAGTTGGGGCTACATTTTGATAATTTCGACTCAAAAAGTACCGAGCAAACATTCCCGTCAGTCGCGGCCGTTGGAAATCAAGTGGTTGGGCTGATGGACCAAGAATTACCTGAAATTTTTCGAAGAATAACTTTGAAGTCTAAGGATGTTAAGGGGGCAGTAGATTTCTATTTACGATTCTTGAAATCGACCATCGGCCTAGAGAAGGATCAAGAAAAGGATTGTGTTGCCTTACTACGATTAGTGATTGGTAATTCATTTTGCGATGTTATGGATTTTAGAATCTAGAGTTTTCTGTTTTTATTTATAAGTTTATATTATACATTGTCATTATACATGCTCTCAATGCTCTGCTTCTACTTTTTAGAAAAGGGAAATGTCACGACATACCAGTACAAACATGGGGAAGAGCCCTTAAAAATTGACCCGCCCGTGGTAAATTACACCTTCGAAGAAGAAGCTGAAACTGGTGCCGATTTGGACTTGGATGTTGGAGATATTGATTTTGGAGATTTGTCCGTGGCAGCTGGAGATGAAATTCAACTAGAAACTGGTGATATTTCAAATTCTACTATTCGAGTCGATTCCTATACTCTTCACCTTCAGCTAACTTTTAAAAAATATATAGGAGAAATTGACTGGGGAGGCATAGCCGACACTGATGTTGTTGACGGATCTGACCAAATTGACTTTTCTATCGACGTTGGGATGTCAGGTATTGTGTTGGAAGAAGATGGGTTAGAAGGAGGTGTTGCTCGAGGAGAAGATGCTATGACTATATTAGAAAATCCAGAAACTAGAAACTATTTCATCGATGAACTGCTGGAGGTATCATTAAACAACCCATTTTCTAAATTAAAATCTAAATATTTTTGTCATTTAAACTTGTTTTGATTTATCTAGATTGAAGGTTTCCTAAGCCAGCGAATTGAAGAGGTTAAAAATGAGAAACCAAATGAAGTGATGCTATCTGCTCATGGTGAATCTATGAGTGTCGATGAGTTGGGAAAATATCTACAGCAAACTAGCCATGTACTAGCTATGTTCAGTGAAACAAAAATAAAGCAATTTTTATTAGTTCGTGAATCCAAAAGGTAAAATTCAATAATGAGATTAAATGCCTTATAATGTTATATATAGTATGAAATCCTTATGAAACTAAAATCTTTAATTATGTTGTCGCGATTTGACAGATATATTGTTCGTCTTGCCGAATCGTTGTTACAGAACCTGAAACTATCAAAGAAATTGGACTATTCGGCTGAAAATGCTGCAAGAAAAATTATCCAACTCGCAGATGAAATAGAACAAATTAAACCAAAAATTCAGAGTTTAACAAAACAAACACGGGAGTTGCAGAACGAGTTATCTAACGAAGTATCTTTGAAATATAATAATCGACAAGTGTATATCACTGGGGGAGTTTAGCATGTAAAAAATATGATACAGAATTACGGAAACGCTGTTTCAAAATCGATTGTCTAATTTTTTGCGCCTGGTGATTTTTCTATATCAAATGATTATATTGTGAATAAATAAATATTGAGTAAATCCGGAAGATTTCATGGTTCATAAGGTCATAATCATTAATGATTAGTAAATGTATTTATTTCATCAATTCTAGCGTAATTTAGCACACTCCGAGCAATATATTGATATATAATATATTATATACTATGACTATATACTTATTTCACAGGAGTTATATATAACATTCGTTCGTTCAGGTACGGTTAACAGTTTGTTCTTAGTTAGTTTAGTAACACGAATTATGAATGTGAATTTTTTTTCAGGTAAATGTGAATGATTGTTTTGGTAGGAAGGTTGCATTTGCTTAAATCTCACATCAATCAAGCTCGGATATATATTTTTATAACATTCTATCGTAGAGCTAATAGCTATAAACAATTTTACAAACTATTACTTATATTGAAAAATCCAGCTCTACTCACTAAGATTTATACAAAGGTACCGTAGGAAAATTAAAAAGTAATTACCGGAGGAGCGAGATTAAGTAAAATTAAAACTAACAGGAAGTCATTTCATTGCTCCAATTATCCGATATGCTTATTGCATGGAAATGTATTATATTTAAATAGCATAGTCATACAAGCTAACAATTAAAAAAGTGCTTTATGCTTCATGTTTTTTGAAAGCATTAAAATAGGTTATACATTTTTTTAGAATTATTATATAGCAGTGGGTATATATATATTCAATGATGTTACTACATACGCTTATCAAATTCAAGCGTCTAGTAAGGAATCTCTTGGATCGTTGAATGTAATATTTATTAGCCACTGGTCTCGAGTAACTTCCAAATAACAATAATTATAAATGGCTATGATTTTGCTTGAGATCTCCTAATCAATAATTTAATTTTGTAAATTCTATAAATGCACCACCGAAAATAATATCATAAATATTATAACGAATCGACTAGATATCTTTCAAAATATTAAAACATAGTAATTTAATATGGAAAGTCTTCTAAACGAAACTATATGTGTATGTATATGTATTTTTTATAGTTATGTATGTAATATTTTTAGTATACATTAACATTTGAAGCTCTTTAAGAAAACGAAATATTTCATTCGAACAATTTAAATATTACGACTATGACGCATGCATATATCAACCGTTAGCATTAATTTCCGCGTTAAGAATGAAAACTTAAGAATAATGCAAATATGCTTATTTCTACTCAATTTAATACGTCAATAATTTAATACAACTAATGAGGTTCCTCGATAACCGTAGTTCTTATCTCAAATACATCAATGATTTTGTACGCTCACGAAACAATGGGATTCTTGTAAATGAATGGTAACCTCATATTTATGTGTAACTTTCAATACTTACAAATGCTTTGTGTATTTCTATCTAGCGATTGACCGCTTTTTAAGCTTTGATTTCAAGATACCCTTTGCTTCATTTTTGTAATTATACCAGCAGACTTTAAAAGGGATGGGAAGGTAAAGGTGAAGGAACAAGGGATTGCCCACAAGGTAACGGTTTCGACACAAAGGAATCATCTCCAGTATCCCTGACTTTCCTAACCTTTTTGCTAGGACTTCCACCCCGTCGACTCCTATCCATTTCCGAATGTGACCCATGTTTGTCACTACTATGCATAGGAACCAAATGATTGGAATTGATGTAATTTGTATTTGAATGGTGAATGGCAGGATTATTGTGTCCACTTCCATGACTCTGGATTTGAACGTGGTTAACCATACTATGACTATTATTATGGCCGTGACTATTATGACTATGAGTATTAGCTGGATAGACGTAGTAGTCCTGACTCGAGGAATATTTTTCATGCTGCGAATGATAGCCCATGCTACTGGACGTGGACCCCGACATCGGAGAGCTGCACATCGAACGTTTTCGACTGCTACATCGGCTTGGATTGCTGCTGGAACTGCTGGAACTACTCGAACTGCTTCCGTACCCAGGAACGTGAATTGGTGGCAATGTAAACATACCGGAATTGGAGACATTCCCACCCTCCGAACTAGAATAGTAGGATGGATGGTACTGATGACTATTTCGATGTTGACTGGGATTGTGGGGAGTAGACTGCTGAGTTGTAATACTTCCATTGGCAGAGGTTACCATATTGGAAATCCCATAAGAAGCAGCGGAAGGCGAGATTGGGTACCGGTACCCAGAGCCATTGCTGTGCTGTCGGGACTGGGACTGCGAGTGAGATAAGCGATTGTGTGTACCAACATTTGGACCGGATTCCCGGCTACCCCTTGGGGGCTTTACAAGTACCGGAGGAACTGTCGTGGTCGTAGGAATAGGATGGGGAATAGGGATCGACTTCAATTCTACTGGATTCGGTAATGGTTCAAGAGCGTCGACTATTTTGGATCCGGAGCCCTCCCGAGCCAAGTTGGCCGGGGGTGCAAGGAGAAAACAGACGCTAATTGTTACAGGGTGTAATGGGGGTGCTGTTTGTGGTTCCAACTTGGCAAGATATGGGGACAAGACGGATTTATCAATTGTAAGTGGAATGTAGTACAGTCCTTTGTCGTGCAGGGCAAATGCAGGGACGCCAACGCTTTTTCTATCTCCTACTGTGTCGTCGAATAAAATGGGTAGGGGCAGAGGTGCTTTCTCCAGTCGGCTCAGCGACAGAGCTTGTAGTAACTCTTCTCGAGTGAGTTTGAAATCTGCAGCTTCGATATCGGTAAGTGCCAGGGGATCTCTTTTTAGAGAGTTGGGCTTGATTATATCCCTGTCATATGAAATTAAATGCCCATTTGTATTGGAAACGGCAGTCGAATTACTTCGAGAGCGGAAGCTTTTACTAGATCCACATTCATCGTCTAAGTCCATTGGAGACGCATTCTGTAATTTGGTAGAGGTTTCATCGTCTTCGTTATCGCTATTTCCTTGATCGATTATGGGGTCCACAACTTTTAATGATGCTTTTGTAGCGTGGCCCTTTCTTGGCGACTGAGAACAGTCCTCATCTTCCGGCTTCTCAAGATCCGCTGTAAATCTTTGTTTGATTGTGTTTTTGAATTTGTATCGGTGAATTGAGTTTGAGGATGAGGAGCCACCACCATCTTGACCGTCTTGTCCTTCATCCGAGGATGGGCCATTTAAGGAGCTATGCAGTGCATGAGAACTGGAAGTACATAAAACATGGGATATAAAATAAGATAAATATTTAGGTTTCTAAGCGCTCGATGGCTAAGATTCATGAAATAAATCATGGAACCTACTTTGAAATGGAATTGCTGCTGCAGATAATTGAAGGAATCGGAGGCTTATTTCCCGAACGAGATGAATTCTTGGCCTCAGAAACTGCGAAAACATCGGAAATGTCTAACGACAGTTGTGTCGATTCACAGCTATTGTCCCCCTCGAAATCAAATGCCGTTGGAACGGGTCTGTCAGTCGCGGCCAAGTTTCCTGATGTATTTGGAACAGGAAGGGCAAAAGATTCCCCATCTGTAAAATTAAGTTTCAAAAATCCTGAAATAAGTCCTGGGGTAAATTATTTTTTCCAATACCCTCAGAGGTAAAACCATTCCGGGGTGACTTTATAAAATACGACGATTTCAATATAGATGAAACACATACCTTGGACCCCATTGACATCACTACCACAGGTCAAGCCCTGAGGTTGATACCCCGAAAGACTAGATTCCCCCGAACCTCCTGGATTGTTAGAGTCGGAAGGAACATCGCTGTCCTTGCATGACTTTCCAGCGTTTTCTTGTTTTGGGCATAACTTCCCATCTTTTCCCTGCGAAATATATAGCTAATACTTTAGTTATTTTCAAAAATTAAATTAAACCAAATAAAAAATTCCGTATAATTTTTTCACGTCTAAACTTACAAAATGATCCCTCAAAACATTGTCCGAATGTGTGGTCAGATGCTTTAAAATCCGAACGCAGAGTCCGTCCCCAGGGTACAATCCCTCTTCCTCAACCAGAAAATGCATTGCTTCACTCATGCATTCTTGGAATCCAAGACGGAAGTGAGACTCGGGTGTCGATTGGACCAATGAACCAGTCGTTGGCGATGATACTCTTGTCAATGCCGAGGGATTTTGAATAACGGGAGTCGCAGCATTATTCTTCTTCGTGCTTTTTGCGATGTAGTTAAACTCGCATTTTTCTGTTGGACGGAAAGAAAGTTTTTTTTTATTCTTTACAAGTCCAACTTTTGAAATCGTTAACCCTGAAGCAAGAAAAGAGAACGGAATTTTATTACCTCCTGAAGGGCAAGGGTGACATTGCAAATGTCGTAAATGCTTGATCGCCAACTCGACGATCTCCGTCTTTTCGATTCTACCACGCCCTTTCCTTAGCGCGGAAGGGGGCAAGAGGCGCGCGAGGTCGGCAAGACAGTTGTTCATTCTGGAATTATAAATTTAAACTTTAAAAATGAATTACATTTTGATTTTAAGAAATTTTCTGCATTGGACCACTTACCGGTCGCGCCGTCTCTTCTCGATAATCCTGTGCGAAAGAGGATCCTGTAAACATTCAAAAATAGCCCAATCATTATCTAATTTCATCGAAAAGACGTCACTATTGACAGAGCTTGAGATCTATCGCTCTGCAGATTGAATTTAATCTCAAAGGTCATACAGAGTTGGGCTCAAGCTTTAAGAATATCTCTTGGCATTATATTTCACACGTTTTCCCAATTAACTTTCTCTTTTATATAAATCCCTTATATTCTTGAGGGGATCAAGATTGGAGAGATATGAAATCCCACTCGCCCTTTCTCTCTATTAAATTACACATCTCCGAAATTGCAACTGTAACTTACACGAATAGTCTTCTTTTTCGGGAACCCGTATTCATTTTCTTCCACGGCTCCGGTTGCGAAATTCAGGTTTCTGAAACAAAACCAATGCATTAGATCATCAAATCATCATTTGTCTCTGACGGTTCAACCGTTCCAAACGCACGCTTCCCATGAAATGTCATCCACACTCGTTTATAATTATTTTCAGCCCATTTGACCGTCATCCATGCAAAAAAAATAAGGTTAGGCTATACGATGCATCAATACCGCACATAATGGTATTTAGCCATATATGTTATATGTATGTATTGTAAGATCGACGAGATCAGTGGAGCATTTTAGTCTGCGAAAAATTGGCAGTCGTTTTTGCACAGAGAGAAAGCAAGCGGTCGGTTTGGTGTGTGAAAGTCGGGGGCATATTGCAGAAATAGAACCTGGCATTGCCATCAGGCCACCATACCACCAGACCAGACTGCCAGTGAGGGCGATCGATTTTTTTACTTTCCTCGTGTTTGTTACATATTCCAACCCATTATAAACTCCTATAGTCTTCTATTCCCCCAAGGCTAACTTTAGGCCCTGTCTGTATATAGTCTGTGTGACACGTTTTGCAATGAACGAGTCATGTTACAGTCCATCTGGCTGGGGCTTGTTATTTAGAGGAGAGTATTTATTTCGGGGATACTATTGCTTGCCAGCTTGGTGACTTGATTCAAAAATAACATAACAGGGAAGGTGTTTAGGGTCACTTATTCCGAAAAGGCTTATTTCTGAACACAGGTTATATACGAGATAGTTTAGATTCGACTCAAACGCTGCAATTTTCTAGCCAGTAACTTATTACAGTAATTTGTACCAACGTTTGACCATGCAGGTATTACGACTGAAAACTTTAATAACTCCAATTTCAGACGTCAAAAATTGTAAAAAATTTGTTTATTCATATCATGTAAGTCATACCTCATACCGGAGGAGTAATACAACAACCAATTTTTGTTCAGTCTCTTCCAAAAAAAGTGCCTGCTTTTCCCTCACAATTACTGTAGCATATAGTTAACATTTATGCAGTTCGCTAGACTTTCTCTATTTTCTATCCGAGCGTTCCTATCTGATGGTAAATAAATAATAATTTCGAATGCAAATATTGCGAAAGAAAAAGCAATTTTATGGCACTGGTACATGGAACTAGCCGAACATGGTCGCTGGCTGGTTAGTGATTGTATTTTGGCGTGACCGTGCTATCAGCTCCAAAAAGCCATGAAACGGCACGTGTACATTTTTATTCCTCTATCTTCTTCAATAAGTATCTACAAATAGACAAATTGTATGAGGTGATAGAATGCAAACACGTTAATATATTTTATATATTTAACATTCATCGAATTGAAACCGATTGCCGAAAGGGATGGAGAGTACATGTTTAGGGAATGAACAAGGTGTTCCAAAGGCGTGTTGCTCCTCCTTATCGTCCTGATAAAGCGTTTTTTTGTAAATAAATAAAGACCAGTTTTCCTTGTTAGATTTGGAAGGAGGGATCCAAAAACAGTTATTTATAGCTTTGCTAATTGCGAGGCGGAACTCTCTGACAAAAATATAAAACTTCTGACTTTACAATATAATGGTTAACTTTCAGAGCACCTGTAGGACCTAACTTAGGCTAATTAACGCTATAGATATCCATAAATTCGATATATTTATCAATTTATCACTATTATTGCAAGGCCTGATAAAGCATTAGAGATACACTGTACGATTCTATAGGCTTTACAATTTTGCATCAATATCAAAAGGGGATTTTGTTGAAATTAGTTGTCGAGTCGGGTAGGGTTTTCAATCAGGCCCAGTTTCCAGGATTTCCAGGTATTCCCGGAGGTTGGAGAAAGTTCGTTGGGTAAATGTGAAAGCTTCAAAGGATTTCCAGTCAGGTTTCCGACCATGTGACTTTATCTCACTCGACTCGTGTTCCCAACACACTGTCCTATATTGCGGATGCATGCTTTTAGACGTGACTTTTACAAGTACATACAATATGCCCTATTGCACGGATAACAACCATTGCTTCAGTATATGTGAATAGAGTTAATATGGCTTCCGGCCTTGAATACAACGCGTTGTTGGGGATATCTATATCAGATAACGAATACCAGAAATATATGATGATTATGATGACGACGGACATGACATGACGGGGATAATGGAGAAAGTTGTGAAAGTCTATGAGACATTTTTCCGTACATCATATACTGTTTTGTCTACTTCTGTCCAAGAGCTCGGAAGGCCATACTTAAGTTCAATGTTGGTATATACCCAACAGGGCAAGTCTTGATTCTGTTTTGGATTTTAAAATGTTTCGAGGAAAGAGACTGCTAAACTGCAGGACTGTATCACACTTTCTCCAGATAGCCAGATAGCCAGATACCAGATAATACATCCGGCCAAACAAAATGTTTAATATAATAAACAAAATAATACAAATAAACAAAATTGATGTCGGATTTCGTTAGAAATTCATGAATCCTTTCCGTCTATCAGCGGTTTGATTAAATATTTGATACTTCATTCATTCTTTCCTATACAAAGGTTGTGAAGGCATATGCTTAAGGTTAGACGACTGCATTAAAGTACTTAAAGTAGTTATATCGCATCTCCGAAATATTCAGAAAGTCCTACAAAAAGCTGGAAAAGACAATCCACGTTTCTCAAGTCAGTTATTCGGCCAAAGTTGAAGAAATTGCAATCATTGCTTTCACCGAAATAACTCAAAACTCTTTCACTCCTCTTCAAAATAACTAACCATTGCGAGGAGACTTATAAAGATATAACTCCCCAAGGGATTAATTTTCATTACTTTTACAGCAACATATTTCCAAGTCCAAATAGCCTTGTTGTTGATTCAGAAACTGAAGGTTTCATCACGAATTTATACATTTATACCGAAGAGATAAAGGACGGGGCACATGTTTTGACACATGACTGGACTATTGATCCTATTATTCCTATGCATCCACGTACGGATTATAATAGTCGTGCTCATCTAAAGTACATATAAATACTGACAACTGACGACGATGCTGTAAAGCATGGAAATGTTATAAATGCATATCTGATCTGTTATAAAGTACAGGCCCTCGAAACAGAACCTCCGAGTCGAGTCAATAGTCAACAGGATTCAGTATGGTGGTTGGTGGTGGTGGTGGATGTTAAACTTTATCCAGACTTGAGTATTGAATCAAGGATAAAAATAGAACGAAATCGATTCTGATGTTTCAAGTGTGTACTACTTCAAGTTCCGTTTGTCACATTTTATACATGGATGGAGAGGACTTGGATGGAACAGCAACAGTTGATAGTCACATGTACGTGTACGTGTTCGTATGGAATCATATCAGAGGATCCCATTTCGTTTCATTAAGGCAACTAACTGCACTAACTGATTCGTAACTCTAACTAAAAATTACCGACAGCAGTAATTGATAACTTTGCCATATGTCAGATTGGGTGGGCTCAGCTCATGTTACCAACTAAAATGCTCACGATCCTCATCAACCCACTTCGTTATGTTTGACTGTTCTAAAAATAGTTCAGAGATAATTTCGATAAAAGTTTATTAATTCGAGGAAGAAGATCATCAAAAATGGCTTGTTTCTCTCTTTTTCAGATAAATTATGGTATGATGCAATTTGTTGAAATTAAGTCCTGTATAATTGATATACATTCATTTTAAAGCCAAGGAACCCGATCGTGATATTAAATGTAATTGGAACGAGTTCACATCAACAATGCTCATAATAAATAAATAAGGTTGCACGTGACAAACTTTTCTTTTGTCAAACTGTTCAATGAACCAACTATTTACGACCGGGCTGAAAGAATGAGACTTTCATGATGACAATGCTTTTTAAATGTATTTGCTGACACATAATCCTTACGTGGATGAAATGTGCTATTGTTCCGAATTCATAACAAATTGGAATCGTTTCACCTAAAGGGTTGAAGGTGACAGATATCGTTTCATCTTTTGTCAGAGGGCAGTGAAACGAATTTATGTTCTTACATGACTCAATGTTCCACAATTATTATCCATCAACAATAGGAGCCTTAGCAGAAACACAAAAATGTTAGTACACAGATTAAAATGACATGTTTAGAAATTGTCAAACCTGATATTTCCATATCATAGCTATACAGATTCGGAATATCTAGTTGGAAAATAACGTTTTGTTGGAAAAGTTGAAGGCATTGCATGACAAATTGATGTTAAAAATACTCAATACAAAAAATAATGAATTAACAGACTACTGCGGTCATGCTTTAAAAAACGTGACTTGTCTGACGATATTTTCCATGATGGCTGTTAGTGTTAGGTTACTGTTGGCATTTTACATTTGTTTACACAGTGTAATATAAACAGACTTTCACGAACAGACGGTTATTCCCTTACATATTTGCATTGACGTTGTTTCTTTCAAAACAGTCTTTATCATATCGTATATTTAGTGCTATACGTTTCTGGTAAACGGTGCAAGTTACAAGACACAAGTACCATAGAATCCCAACCCTTTGCAAATAGTATAGCATTTTCTTTCATTAATGATATTTGTGAATTTATATGAGGTAATGTTCCAGCTAAAAATTCACCTGATACACCTCATGTTGGGTTAAATTCAGTCGGTACAAGATCGCATAATATTACATCGGATGTTTAAATTACATGAAAAAGGTAAAGAAAAATGATGAGATCCTTTGGTATGTCCACGCCCACATAAAGAGCAAACCGAACTCGAAATTGTTATTTTAACTGTCTAAAGTGTAAGTCTACACTATCGACAACAGACTTTCAAGAGATAGATTGCTAAATGCAAACAGTTTAGTCGACGAAAATTGGGAATGCTTTCACAAGGTTAGGATAACAGTGTGCTTAAATGCATAAAAATGTTGGACATTTGACAAGGGAAAAAATAGTCTGTGTTTATTCTATGTAATTGAAAGTTATTATTGCATACACTTCCTAAATTCTAAAAGTAGTTCCGTCGCTCCATTTTTTATCGAGAATTATCTTTGCTCAGTAGTTAATTTGACCACATGCACGGTATACCTTAACGTGGAACTTTAGAAGTGTGTGCGAATTAATTGAATTCCAGAGCCGGTGAAAAATTTCAATGAATTACAAGCCAAATTCCCTACCCTTAAACAACTATATGAGGAAAAAACTCCCAAAAATAACCGTTAATGATTTACGACGTGTGAAAGATAACTGGAGATAACATGATAGCATGGTACTCTTTCACTGCAGTCTGACGCATTAGGACTTTAGGACTCATCGACTCCCATAATAAGCCCGAACCTAACTAACCTTGGAACTGATGTACCCATGTATCCACAAAAACCAATCAGTTTTAAGGCTCATGCGTTTATGAATTATTATTATTACTGTAATATAGGTACTATATAATAATAGCCCTTGAGCGATTATTAAACAAAGATGGGAAAACAATCAGGATTAAGTAACCTTAATTTAGACGTATTAAAGGCATACATAATTTCAGGCACAATCGCCAAAGCCGTCGTTCATGTTACTTTCTTTGCCCAATATGGTATTCGAATTTGAAATTAGTGTCATCGATTGATGGAATATTGAACGGGACTCGCAATAATATCCTTGATTGCATTTCGGGGGTTTGTCTGCTAATTCCACTTGCTTTCTTATTGATATATTTGGACAATGGGACACTCGTGCTCGATTTGGTTATCGAGTTTCTTAGTCTTCACTTGCTATTTAAATGAATAGCTTAGTCTGTCTTCATAACTTGTATAGTTGTATATATCAAAACGATGTTATTCAAGTGAATCACTCGAATATGGTTTCATAGTTCCGATAATATGTACCTTAAAAAATGCTCCGAAGCTTACTGAATAAATAATCCAACTTTTACCTGTCTTTACCATGTTACATGTTGGAGGAATGGCTCCCTGACCTATCTAACTATCCGGCAACATGCCGAACGGCTTTCAACACTTAACATTATTGCCGAACTAAAACTAAATGATTTACAATTTTATCATCCAGCTCCATTTGAGGAGGATGGCCTTGAGCTATGTATAGCTTAGCAAATGGGGTTTTCAGTTTTCAAGCCTCAACCTTTGAACCACTGCACTGTTGAGTGTATTCTTCTTATCTTGGAAAGATTGTTCACGCTTCTAACACGAAATATTTCACACTGATATAATATGTGTCAATTACAGTGTGGGTGACTTCGTCGTGAGTGCTGATTGCTGTGTCACTAAACTGTAGCAGGATTCAGGATGGACAAAGGAAAAATTATTGATGAAGATATGCTACTGACCCAAAAGCTTTCTCCGAATGGATATGCAAAATAGAAATTATTCGGTCTCACAATGTTGTGTTGTAGAGAAGCCGGGCATATTTATTTTTAATTAAGCTCTGCTACAGATTTTTTTTAGCTTTACCTATCGAGTTAAAATAACTTTAACTTTGTAAAAATTAAAACCAAAAATTTCATGAAAATGTGATTTTGGTGAAAATTTTATGGTGCATGAAAAGTACTATACTTTTAATCATTTTTATCTGAAAAAAATCTATCGTGGGTTGTATAAAAAATTCAGCCCTATCTTTCGGAGATTTGAGTTCTAACTCTGAAATTCGTAACCGGTCACAAGTCCGTTAATTTATACCCTCTGGCCATAGCTAGACATTACTGCTTAAAATATTTTTACGATAATTACGAATCATGAATCATGATTACAGTGATATGTAACCACTTCCATTGACCTTGTTGGCTTTTAAAACGTTTTAGTCAATGCAACTCTCTGCAGCAATAAACTTTAACTAGTTTGATGTCAAATTGCCAAATAAACCCAGTAAAAATCACGTTTTCCTGTCTATGTTCTCTATTCCTTATTAGTGCTTTTATATCATTTCTACTACTCCCGATTACAAATACTACGTCAAACTACCAAGGATATTTCAGTTCGGATAAATGAACTCCAGACTGATCCTGCTTCCTAAGTTTACATTTTTACACTTTGACGACATAAAAATGCTGATGTCCTTATCCCTTTAATGTGCACCATATGCACACACACTTTAGATGATATAGCAGACTCTGTATTTTAACTACTTTTGAACGTGCCAAAAAATTTAAACAAGCTCTAAGACCCCAACTCCACTTGCACTTTAGGAAGCCAGAAAAAATCAGGAAGCTGTACAAGAATCATCTATAATGTTTATATTCTATACGAATTCTAGACTTAAAAAAATGTAACATGGAATTAGAATTCAAACGCCTGGCTTGGGTTGGAAATGGCAATGCAACAGAAACAGAATTCAGACGAAAAAATGCACTTAAAATGGAACATGTATCTCCGTAAGCAGTGACATTTTTTAGTCTGCAGTCTGAAGGGCTAATTTTAATCAGTCACGTGCCCGTTCGTCCTTATACTTGTAATAGTAATAGTTGCGATACAAAACTTTGTATCCTCCTTGGTGACATACGTGGTACGATCCTACTAATAACTAATGATTTTATGACACAGAATGATGATACAGAACTTCTGGTTCAAACTACCACTATTTTTCTACTCTCTTGATTAAGAGCGACGATATGGGTATCATAATAGTGATGACCGAGCAATATTTATTGAGCTCTATACTCTTTAGATGGAAATATCCAGTAAGGTCGAGTCTGCCCTTGGTTAACTCAAAAATTCGTGGATAACATTCTAGATCTGTATTATTCTGTTTATGAAATTGTTGAGTGAAGCCATATTATATATCCCAAATCTGAGTAGTGAACTTCGTAATTTTTTATAATGCCTGATCTGCTTTATTCAAGCCCACGCTTCTTAATCGACTGAGGGATAGGGATTTTAAATTTAGACGTGGTTCCTACAATCCCATAACAAAATATCCATAACCTAGTTGCATACGTTTAAAATACAGGGATAATTTGCCATACTCTGAATAATGAGAAAGACGAAACTTGAACTGTATGCTCATTAAAACATGAAAAATGCAAATGTATATTTATAGGTTTTACGTCGTAAATATAATATATTTAAAGCCTCCTTCTAATATTTTTAATGTGTGCTTGTACTTAAATATGACTCGCTACATTTAATACTCAAACGCAACGGATGTAGTTAGTCAGGCTACAATTTCTGGCCAAGTAATCAGAATATTCTTCTAAATGTAAATCACGATTGCCTTATATTATTTCGAAATCCAAATCTAAATCTAAAATCATCTACTAAAATATGGATGCAACAGGTTTCGTCAATTGGAATAAAATTTGGAATATACCATGCAAAAATATCGTGAAGAATCGGAGCTTTGAATGGAATAAATCCAGCATTTAAAAGAGACTTTGATATCTGATATTTGATTCGAAAATTCAGATTGCAAATCTTTGGCTTTTCATTCTGATGATAACTTGAAATATATTATTACTCAAATCTAAGATCAAGCGATACCAATTCTTCCTTGCAACCACAGTCCGCAATGATAAACTCCCTTCATTGATACCCATGATCGATCGATCTGTATCTGCTTAGGAGATATATGTATAGTATAAGAAACGATGTGGCAATATATAAAGGATTTTAGATCACAATTCTCAACAATCCTGACAGTAAAACGAGACGACGGGGAAAGAAGGATCAGATCACAAGTCTGACGTACATTTCAATTCTGATAAAAGGTCAGCAGACTATTGCAGAACTTTACGTGCTTTTATTCCTGGATTCTCGGAAATACTTTTCTTATCGTAGAAATATATAGTGTGCAGCCCAATTATGGATGACACACGTCACAAAAAAGTTTCTTCAAAAAGAAAACACGTATTTTTGATGACAATATAGGAACTTGTTGTGCTGTTCACAACTTGTGTCTGAAATATTATACTTTTGAAGCAATTAATGAGCTAGCTAGATTCTATAAAATGCTATCAAATGTTCGTAAATTACCGTAAATCCTACAGTAAAGTAAGTAAAGTCCCATGGGCGGTTATTTAGAGACAAGAAGGAAGAAGTACAATTCAGGTGTATTTATGATAGATTTCTATCGTTTTAGGCATCAAATTCATTTAACTGAAACCTACTATTTATTTGGCCATTGGGTTTATGTTTTACAATCTCTGAAAATGTATTACTTATTCCATGAGCTACTTTAATTTCAAGTGAATGTATAGATATTAAAAATTATTTTTAAAGTATGAAAACTATATAAGTATATAACACCGAAACCATTTTCCTGTTTGAAAGAAAATATAAGCGTGTGCAAAGGAGGTTTCACAAATAAAAATTCTAAAATTAAAATCAATGCAAAATATCGTAATTACCTTTCATACTGTTGCTGCTGATGACTAGTATTTCCAGATCCAGAAGATCCGGACGAAATCCCCGAAGAATTACTGTTGCTATTATTATGACTTCCATGATTCATCGGAGGGTCTTCCCAAAATTGTTCCATTTTTGGTGGTGCGTCCATTTCAGACATAACACGGTATCCAAAACCCTTACTTTCTCTTTTGAAATGTACCTTAGTTCCTTGTTTTTTTTTTAAGATTAAAGGGATCCAATTTCTCAAAAAATGTCCAACAAACACAGGTTTTCCTTTACTAAAACAACAGTTTATATTCTTCTGTGAAGTATACAAAGGAGTCTGTCAAAAATCTAGCTGTCTCGGAAGCTGTCTGCGAAACCAGAACCTTTCCCAACTTTCTCCCTCTCAGAGTGAGGAAAAAAATATCTCTTGCAATCTTTCCCAACCCGACTTCTCTACAGAACCAAGTTGGGCACGAGTTAGTCACGACTCTAGAGAAGAGAGTAGGACTGAAATATTACATGTCCTACTTGCCAAAACCATAAAACCCGAATGAGCTCTGTCTGTGAAGTTCTGCTCTCCTTTCTCAGCCCTTTCAGCACAACTACTTGTTTTTCAGGCGCTACGGACCCCCAAAGTCCTCTCAATTGAAACAACCTGCTGGTTTGGAAATGAGATTCCTGACATCCGGTTCCCGAGTCAAGGTTCAATATTGGATGATTTTTAGACTTCAACGAGCCCTGTTTTTTGCAACTCTTTTGCTCGGACTCTAGGGAGCTGTTCGTACTTTAAAATTTAAATTTTTATAAGTAGATACGTCGAGGTAGGTTAGTTATTGTAGTTGTTCTAGAACTTATAGACTATCTGTCTGTAAGTCAGGAAGCTTGAAAGTGAACTGGCCCAAGTTCCTTAGTTTCCTAAGGAATAAAGGTAGCATCAATCCGTATGAAATGGAACACGGGATTCCTCCAGTTCTTCTCAACATTGGGATATATGCTACAGAGATGTTTTTATTCCAGCTCTAGAGTCTTTAATATATACCTTATCCTGTCTGCAAACTTGCGTTGAATCTCATAAAAAAGTTAGCTAAAGCTTGCAGGATATTTATTATATGCAGTCTCGTAGATTTGAACCCTATGGGTCTATATAGACACACACACATAGTTTTTTTAACGGTACGAATTACTATACATTCTCGAAGCTCAGAGAAGTCATGTCCTTTAGAACCATTAGCTGTACTTTTAGTTATAGTTGTAGTAGTAGTGTTAGTACTGGCTTCAGATTCAGATGATTTCAGACGAGTGTACACCACACGCGCAACCCAACGTAACATCATCATCATGATCAGGCAGGCCTCTTTCGCCGCACGTGCATTGACGACTTCAACTCTTCCACTCTCAACATCTTTAATCAATCGATTCATGTTGCCAAGTCTTGGGAGAAAGTTCCGGGATTTATTTTCGGGAATAAAATCGGGCACGACCCGATCCCGTGACCCAGACCCCTGCGGGTCGTTTTAAAGCCTATATAAGGGTCCTTCAAAGGGTTAGCCTTATGGATTCTACTGGAGAAAGCTCCGGGGATGGATGGACCTATATGCATTTCTAGACGGAACGGTCTACAGTTTTTAGAACTGGGTCGGCGAATCTAGAATGTTTGGGCTGGAGAAATGTCAACATGGGCTTGCAAGCACTCACGCGAGAGACAGTGTGGATTATGGCAAAAGGGGAAAGGGTTAGGTGGTGGTGGTGATCCAATTTGGCCAAATACAAGCCATGGACTCACGTGTACGGCAATGCTTTCTGGCTGACACTTGCTAGTCCGCATGCTTTTTTTTATTTCAGAGGTTGTGTTGGAACATTGGAACATTGTAAGTGGGTAAATAAACGAGCCCTGTATCGAATAGCATGGATAGTAGTGCAGAATATTAAATAATGATATGGTTATTTTTTGTTTGGACTCGGCAGAGTTGGTTTGTTGATGATACATGGCTGTTATGTGTTATTGGGTATCAATTACTAGTTATTACTTTTAATAGGGATGACTGAAGCTTGGAGAAATGGGAATGAATGGGAATAAACGTGTATGTGGGTTGGGTTGCGGTACGGGTACCCGGTTTTGTAGTAACTTTCTTCCTGGATATAATATTTCATTTCATCATTTCATTTCATTCACGGGTAATGTGCGGTTATTAAAAGTAAAGGTTTTTTATTACACAATTAAGTAGAACAGTTTTTATTGGAAAATACATGTTTACATTTCAATTGGTCTGGCTGTTTTGTTTGTATTCCTTAGATTTCGTTATTTATTTTCCGGGATATGTAAGACAATTGCTCAAGATTCTCAAATCCAATAGAATGTTTTTTTAACTCGATCTGACTACAACTCATTTTTCCGTTTCGACGTTTCTTATAATGACTATGACTAACCGGTGCCATTTTAATGACTATTTATTTAAAGAGAGCCATTTTTCAGCTCCTATGAAAGGCACTTTCGGATTATACCTATTTGTGACAAAATGGTTTATCTATGCCTATTTATATCTTATTGATAGTGTTATATATAATGGTTAATCTCGGGATTGAAAAAGTTGACCCAACCGGAAAATATAGTCGGGGTATGCTAATAATGATATATTCAGCACTTAAAATACTTGCCCATGACTCTTTCAGTATCCTTAAAAAAAATTATTAGTTAAAATTCTTCAGGTTTTGCCAAACTGAGGGACCTAATCACAATCACAATCCCAACCACACCGCAAGCCTAAGCTAAATAAGGGGTAGAATGAGGCTGTTTTCAAGAATCACAATCTCATTTCTAAATTGTTGTAACTACAATTATCAACTACAGGTGACAAAAGAAGTTCATCGTTCAATAATTGTTTCTACAAGCATATCATTTACGTATGATAACTTTAAAGTGTGGTTATTAATACCTCGTAATCAGGAATCTATTTTCTGAGAGGAGTGACAGAATGACAGAAATGCTTTCGGATAATGACTTCGTAGGTAGGCAGGAGGGTATTATACAGTCAATCCTGCACCATTGAATGTTGCATTTCTAAATTTATATTGAACCCATGGTTAATAGATATATGATGATGCTTAAGCTCTGTTGTGCGTCACATCAATTTCAATTCCAAATTCTGATGTAAAATTGTCAATCTCGTCAACAAGAGATAGAACTGTCATTTACATAAAAATCAACCTGTACAATTTAGAATTCACAATCTCTTCTCTATCTGTCGGACCACCACCACCGACCAATTTAACCAAGATGAAAGGAGAGATGGGTCCATTCCATACTTCCAGGAAATTGTAATTGGAAGGGTGATAATGGTAATTGCAAGATGGGTTTTGACTCCTTGACATCTAATTACCGACGTATTGTACAGAAAACGTGACTCGGTGGAGCTATCAAACATACTTGAGTTCGGTTGTTGACTGCAAACACGAACTGTGGGCACGTGAAATGAAGGACATTATGGCTGTAACTTGGAATTTCACTCTGGGATACCCAAACCTACATTTACGTGCTTGCCTGTTTCCACTTGGTCAAGTGTATTTGATATTCTCCTCTCATTTTTCAAAATATTGTAATTTGTTTGCTTTACAATCAATCTCGTCCATGAACAACCTTAAATCACAATGTATGACTCATAAGAATTTTCAGAGTATAAGAGTAGATCCGTAGAGCATGAATATCTATTTCGGTATATAAACGGTATTTCTAGTGCATCGTAGGAAATTAATGCAACTCGAATCGATATCGATATGTGCGCTTTTAAAGATTAATTAATTAAGATTAACATTCCCACAAGCTTCAATAATACCTAGTAATTCGAGTTTTTCATTTTTATTCCACGTTTTCGTATTACATTAAATTCCAGTTTTATAAATTATATGCACAATAGCATAAATTCAATGAGTCCTGAGTTCTTTAGAAAGTATCCTATTCTCCAATCCCTTTATGTAAGTAAGCCAAAGGAGAATATAATGGCCAGGGGAAACCGAATTAATTTTGACTCTCAAACCCTCAGCTCGTGACGTACATAAGGAGAAAGCACATTTTGGGGCACGGGTGGCTTGCTATCTTCATAAGTCACCAGCTTCTACAAACGTGACACAAGACTTTCCAATATCTGACTCAGGTCGGATACACAACAACATCCATACCGATAGCCAGAAGATAATCTAACGAAATGTTGTCAACTCTATCGAACAGAATACAGTTCTACTAGAATCTCTCTTATTATATGGTCTTTTTCCTATGGTTTACTCCATTACATGGGTCGGTGATACAGTTTTGTAGGCACACGCTCTTCACATGTCGTGCGGGGAATTGCATATTACGCTACGAACATTTTTTATACTTCGCAATGGAAACCGCTTGTAGAAAGCAGTACAATATGCAAAGAAAGGGTCCGCGCTTTCACTTTAACATCGACACTACCAAAAAGATACAAACGGCGTTCTCTATACAGACTTTCTCAATAGGGAATATATGTCTTCCAGACTTCCAGCATACAACCGGAAAGTACTCTAAAAAAAACAAGGCTCCGCTCCGGTGTATAGTGCGGTAGATATTAGTCAGAGTTTCAGACACATTCAACTGACAAGTGACATAGGCAGAAATGGGGAAACCCAAGGCCCCGTTCACACAACACCTAAAGAAGTTTAACACGGTAGGTATAGGGAATTCCGTCTGCACCTCTCTCACACATACAGCTTATGCCGTATTTACGGAATTAAACCCCCGGGGACTTTATTTTGCGAAGGCTTGTAAATCGTAAGGGTTAATATTGCAGGATAGGAGAGTTTAATATGGCGCAGTATAGGGAATCCAGTCCACAGTCCTCTCTCTCCTCTCCCACACACACAACACCCGGAGTTTAATATGGTGCAGTATAGGGAATTCCGTCCTCTCCTCTCTCACACACACAACAATCGGAGTTTAATATGGTGCAGTATAGGGAATTCCGTCCTCTCCTCTCTCACACACACAACACCCGGAGTTTAATATGGTGCAGTATAGGGAATCTAGTCCTCTCCTCTCTCACACACACAACAATCGGAGTTTAATATGGTGCAGTATAGGGAATTCCGTCCTCTCCTCTCTCACACACACACACAACACCCGGAGTTTAATATGGTGCAGTATAGGGAATCTAGTCCTCTCCTCTCTCACACACACAACAATCGGAGTTTAATATGGTGCAGTATAGGGAATTCCGTCCTCTCCTCTCTCACACACACAACACCCGGAGTTTAATATGGTGCAGTATAGGGAATCTATAGTCCTCTCCTCTCTCACACACACAACACCCGGAGTTTAATATGGTGCAGTATAGGGAATCTAGTCCTCTCCTCTCTCACATCTCCCAGAGTTTAACAGGGTAGGCATAGAGAATTCCGTCTGCACCTCTCTCACACATACAGCTCCGAAGTTTTACACGGTAGGTATAGGGTATTCCTTGTACATTGCCTGCCTACCTCTAGTTACCTCGCCAAGCTGTGGATCTAATTATCATATTATCCATTTCTATGGTCGATATCTACCCAACTCCTACAGAACCCAGGTTTTAAACATATATAATACTAACAATAAATTGATGATGTGCCAAACTGCCAAACCCCAAGTTTTTAACCGGGTTTCAAGATTATTTGTTGCAATTTTTGAACATGAAAATGATGTACAATAGGTGTCGGAATTAAAAACTTCATTTATTCATGTCATTATAGTAGTGTATAGTAAATGGGAATCATTATTACATATTTTTTCGTTGACGGAACAAGCACAGAATAACATAATACATCCGGAACATCTACGGTCTTTCTTCAGCGCGTTGCCTCATTCTTTCAACAAACGCTTGTCCTTTGCTTTTTCTATAACTTTCGAATGGGTCATTGACGGAGACTCCGACACCTTTATATAAGTCTTTTCTTTCTCGGATCTCACCACCAGAGATAGGGGCCTCGATTCCTGAATACAAATACCGGAAATAAATGAGATACGCCATTAAAATTATAATTTCGGATGAAAATTCTCATATTTCTAAAAGTGAATATAAACCTTGCTCATTTGCTCCTAAACCACTGCCGCCCCAGCCCATCTTTTTCAATAGTTGATGCCCTTTGTTCGATTCATCCAGCTTGGTATCGATTCCCAAACCCGCAGTCCTAAATTGATATTTAGAAAACGTTGAAACCGTGAACGTGGAGATTACTACAGAGATTAATTCTATACTTACGTAAAAGTAGGAGGAGTTGGAGATCTTCTACCCGGACTTTTGGACCTGGACCGCCTACGTCGAGGTTTTCTGCTCGGTGATCGAGAGCGAGAACGACGGCGCCTATGAGGAGTTGGAGATTTACTGAAATATCCGATAGATCATTTTAAATTATAAATTAATCACAATTAAATTTGTCAATTATATTATTCATAAAATGAAAGGCATCATTCTGTACCTTTGATACCGTCGCCGTGGGGGTGAGCGACCTGAAGGAGATGAATCTCTTCTTGGAGGACTTGGTGATTTGCTTTTATCTCTTCGGCCTTCCCTGATGTCATCTTCTTTCTGTTTCCTAGCTAAATTTTTGGATTTGAAGTATTCGTAGAGTCCCAATCTTTCCCACCCTTCACTACAATTGTAAATTTGAATAGAGTTACAAAGATGCAGCATCTACACAATTACACAATAGCTTATGAAACAAATACAGAGATAATGATTGGATATATAGGTACCTATCTCGAGGACGCTCATGAGATGGTGGACCATAAAATGCTTCTACAGCAGCTAAAAGTCTGTCGCTAGGAGGGCATGGTGGAGGCAGTCGAATAGCTTTAGGATCTATTGGTTTGTAATTGTCGTCTTCCGGCTAAAATTCAGTAATTTCATTGTCAAAATCATATGCCCATTTAATAATTATAAATCAATTTCCAGCGATGGTAAAATGGCATACTTTTACAAGCTGAACCATAAGCCCTGCAGGAAGTTCATAATATGGTAATGCGGGCATTAATTCCTTCTCTGAAACTGGTTGTGAAAATCCAGGCGGAGGACGACTTATATCAGGTATTGGAACATTGGGTGGATTATCTAAGATAGGAGGAACATGAAGGTTAAGTGGCTTTTGTATGAATCCGGTGGGTGGACCTTGCCCTGGATACCCGGTTGTAATTGACGCATTTGGTGGACCAGATGAAGAAATTGCGGGCATTAAAGGACCTCCATTTCCAGGTATTACAAGTCCTGGAGGAAGAATATTTTGCATTCCTTGAGAGGTTCCTGGTGGTCCACTCATCATTTGAGAATTTCTAATGTTCAAATTAATCTGTTGCTGTTGTTGTTGAGCTAATTGAAATTGTTGCTGTAACACTAATTGTTGAATTTGCTGATCCATGGTCTATTAGAGTAATATATATATATATATCAAGTGTTATATCTACAGTAATAAACATGATACACTTTTATAGGTATCTAAATACCTTAATGTTTTGCTGGACGTGTTGGCAAAATAGCTGATGTTGGCTATGATAGCCTTCGTAAGTTTTTTGGGTATTTTGTGCAATTTGAGTTACAACAACCGCATGTCGTTTCAACAGTTCGCTGTGATATTCAAGCCAAGTGTTGTTGGCATCCCTTAATTTATCCACTGCAACAGGACTCACGTACTGGCTTTTGTTTTCCCATAAAGTAAGCAGTTTATTTAGCTTAACTAAATTCTCCTCGTTTCCCACTTCCTTTACTTTAGCATGACAAAACATAGGGATCACCATTGCTTCAAGAACTTGCTGTAGGTCTTCAGCTCCTTTTCTCATGCTGAAATGTGAAATAAATATCTCAAACTTACTTTACATTTCAATTGGAAGACATTTGAAAGAAAACTAATTTAAAATCCCGAATTCGTAAATACAAAACATTACCAGTGATGCAAAACATCATTAACAAGATAAATTATATGAAGGCGTTGACAAAATGATGCTTCAGTATCAGTGGTTCTAAGGTAAACAACACATTGCAAATTACAAATTACAATCAGTTATGGATGGATCGATTGCATTTTTTCTTCGCTAATAAAAAATAAGTGTAGAATATTACTTTCTAAGCAGAAACAAGGAAAGCAGTTGATAATGTTTAGGGGTTGAAGTATGAGTAAAAATCCAAGCCTTTCCTCCCGAAATGGAATCTTTAGTGCAGTTGTCAATAATTGGTTGAAGAACTTCATCCAATTCTGCAAGGTTAATATTGAGTTCCGCCGCAACTTGCTGAATTTCTGCTCCTTGTACGATTCTGATAGATTCATCAATCTGTAGCTGTTGCTGAGTCATCAACACCTGCTGTTGACCGGCAAGATTTTTCTCGCTTTGCCTAATCTGATCTTCAAGTGCCTGCTTCTGAGTCTTGAGAGACTCGATTTCTACATTAAGGTTTTTTGGAGGTCCACTTGCACCAGCTAAGGGAGATGAATTTATAGGAGGGCCATGTTGATTATTTTGGGGGTTCTGGTTCTGAGGCGAAAACTTCGATACAAAGCCAGGTCTCGGTCCAACTTGCCCTCTGTTAATGTCAAATGGATTAGGCCCACCAGGTCCAGGAGGACCTCTTCCGTGATTGGAAAACTCGAAATTGCTTGTCCCCGGTCCTGATCCACCAGGTTGACCTTGTTGAGGTCCTCTATCAAAGTTGCTCCCTCCAGGAAAACCTTCAAAATTTTGCTGTTGTTGAAACGGCATCCGTAGAGGAGGTCTTTCAAAGTTTTGCATCTGGGTTGGTCCTGGTCCTCTATCAAACCGAGACATATGTCTTGGTGGCGGCTGTTGTAGAGCCACTGGTGGGCCTTGTTGCTGTTGCTGATCATACATCGACGTCGGTGGAAACCTCGGTCGTTGCTGCAGCTGATGCGGCATACCAGGTGGACCTCCTCCAAAATTCGGTTGCTGTTGTGGTCCTGGTCCTCCAAAATTTGGTCCGAAATTTTGTACTCCTGGATTAATTTGCTGCATATCCATATTCCCTTGATCCTGCTGTCGTTGTTGCTGTACTGACGCTTTATGTTTTAAAACCGCCTGTTCAGAAGAGACTCTGTACATATAGTAGTTGTAGAACTCCCCTCCGTAAAGAAATGCAAATCTCGGATTTCCTTGCTGTTTCAGCTTTGTCATTGTCTCAAATTCGGAGCCATTTCGGGCAACAAAAATTGCAAGCTTTTCGATGATATTTCGTAGTTCCTCATCTGTAATACCAAATTCATAATGTATGATATAAATTGTAAGTACAATACAATAGCAAAATCAAAATGTGAAATGGTTAGGGCTAGGCACTAGGGCTTAGATGTTAGAGGGCATCGCATAGGGTGTATAGTGGAAAGCAACCGTTTCAAATTTAAAAGATAAACATATACTTTATTGCGATTACAATCCACAAGTGGATTGCACATTATTATTATTATTGTGCCCTGTCTGTGCACTGGTGAATTTGGAATTGCATGTGCATCGCAATCCATTTCATTTTAAAGTCGATGGAATCATTCCATTGGAATGGATGGGAGTAATTTTTGATTTTACAAAACACAGAACCAAAATATTGAATATGATAATACGAATGCATTACACTTTATACGCATTACGCATTCATAGTAATTCATACATTCAACATTCAACATTACACCATTTACAAGTTTGAACTTTGAACTTTGAACTTGAAGTTGTAAATTAAATTACAACTTCAAACTTTGAACTTCCAATTTCATTTCACATTTTGAATTTATGATGTATGATGTAATTAGGAATTTAGGCTCATCATATATCACATATCATGTGTCATGTATCATACATCATACATCATAGCACATCATGATCATCATGAATGCAGAATGATTTTTGTTAAAAGCAAAAACAAAAAAGAAATGAAGTTGTAAGTTCAAAGTTTGAAGTTAAGTTAGTTACCTTGTGGAGGCTGTGGAATATCCATTTTCACGCCGAAAAATCCACGAATTCCCGGACCACAACCAATAGAGTGTTATTTATTTGATGAGAATTAAAATAATTGGTCGGAGTGTTTCATATTTTGTATTTAATTTCGACTAAAAATTAAAATAATTTGCAATAAATGCGGCTTTAGAATTCACAGATGAAAATACAAATTTTTAATTCCCTCGCGGAATCCTCTTTCAATGATTGGTCTCAGTTGTCCACGTGTGGTTCTGCCAAAAATACAAACATTCTGAAAAGTCTTCCTGAACTTCCAACAACACACGTCTACACGTCTTGATGTTGTATCCATACAATTCTATGGTTGTATTGTAATATCTGACGTCCCATATTCCCATCATATAATAACACTTCTCTTAGCTTAAATTCAACAGGGGTGGAGGTGGAGGTATAAAAGAGAAAGAACCGATTTCACTTTCAGTTCACAGTTCACATTTCTTTCTAGATTCCAGCAGAGAATCCAGAATTCCAGACCGCTAGACGGGACTCCTGCTCCAGAACCCGGGTTCCGCTCTCCTCTTGATATGTGATACGATCTCTCCGCATATTTTTCGGATTTACCCGGAGAAAGCAGGGGACTTCCCAGGGAAAGTACGAGGAGAAAGCAGACTGAATTTGTTGTTGCAAAGGTAAAAGTGAAACATAAAATCATGCATATCCACCCATTCTCCATTCAACATCACATGTACTTTTATTATATATTTATATATCATTTTTGTAGATTTCGGGTCGTCGGGTTTGTACCGAATGCCGAACGGTGAACGGGAAAAGGCACGGGTGAAAGTCAAGGTACGTCTGTCTCTTGTCCTATCGTCCAACGGTCTAGTCTAAGGTTTAACTCCAAACTCTGCCGAGTCTAGCCTCCCCGAATTCGGGCTTTGTCGACGATCGACCAAGAGAGACCGTGGAAAGTAGGAATTTAATGCTGAGAAAGTACATATATATGTAATATGTTTTTGATTCTATCACTACAGGCTGGGAGGGAGGCTTTGAGTTCGCCAATTCTCGAATCTCGAAGTGTTCGAAGGAGTGGAAGACAGACGGGTGGGGTATCGAGCCGACTATCAAGTATCCAGTTTCAGTGTTCGCAATATCCAGGATATATTATTTGGTGAAAGTCCCCCTTGTTTGTTTGCCACTGCCAAGGAAGTGAGTGGGACCCTCGGAATTCGGGTATCGAATCTCCCAAGCGAGTACTACTGTACTATTATCATGTAGTCAGTGGTGGTCGTGGTCCTTGACTTTTCTGTTCGGTGAGAACAGTATCTCTCAGTCGTCGTCGCTACTGCGGGTTTTCACTCCATCACATCTCTACTTTCACTGGGATTGAAAGGGTTTTCTTCAGTTCCCATTCCGTGTAGTCTGGGTGAAAGTGTACTTGGTGAGGGAACTAGCTTCATTCCATTCTTGTTATCCGAGCCTACTACGTCGGGGTGGATCGGGGTTCAAAAGGGAAGGAAGAAGGATCAGTCAGTAGTGACCAGTGAAAGGAAGCAACATGGCTGGACGGGTTTGTGCGGCAATGGTTCTCGCTTTTTACATTTTTATTACATTTAAAGTAGTTTGAAACTGAGTTCAAGAGGGTTATGAGGTCAGGAGGTTAAGGGATTTGGATAATATACTAACGATTCGCTGCCTACACTTTGCTTTTTTTCTGTCATTATATTGTTATAAATTATTCTCGAATGTTAAGTGTGACGATTATAGATTATTATCGTACGACTTGAAGGTCAAGATGAGTTATAGTAGGGTATAGGATCGCCGGTATCGGAGCAGGCCCAGCCAGACTCGATAATCTATCGCATTGCCATCAATGGTAATGATAGCATACCATTTTAATTGGTATTTTTGTGAATTATTGAACTGTTCAACTTCAAGGATTTCTTGATGTGTCAGATACGTGGAAATCTATAGAAAGTAGTATCCGTTATAGTGGATGGTGACTGATAAAGGGACGTGGCTGAATCTCATGGTCATAAAAGATTTTTCATATTTTGTAATACATTTTTAATGGTTTTTAATATTCAATTTAGGATACAGTGCAACCATGATGCAACCTTGTCATGTTAGTAATAAAAATGCTTACTCTGACGCATTCAAGTGAATGTAAGCCACAATTGAGGTAGATTAGTAGATTTTATATTTTTAAATTTTTATAGTGACGAATGTGACGATGATGCACTGAACTAAAATTACTAAGGTCATAGCTGTCATGCAGATGCAATATCGAACCACAATAAATTTTGATTGTACTGTGTCATGATTAACGAATTCTAGAAACCCCTTTTTGCCATTTTTTCATATCAAAATTTGTCGTTCTATCGACAATAAAGGCCAAATCACATATAAAGGCTTTCCGTGTTCAATAGTAAGCGTACGTAGTAATGGTTTATAAACTTAATACAGATAAGTAAAAGTATTTTGCTAGATGAATTTGTGTAGTTTATGGCATGACTTTCACTCAGGTGTTGAAGTTAATAGTTAGTACACTATAAAGTCGAAGTCAGCATGAAAGCGTCATTAAGCTCACATTACCATTACTACGCCCTGGCATTCTGGTATCGAATTTTCTAGAGCTGATTTCCAAGTTGTAAGGTATTCCGGTTGCCTATTAAATAGGGATTTCGCCTCATTTCAACGGATTTGATCGAGCTGTCCGTAGGGAAGTAGAACTAATTTTGAATAGATGGAGAATCGACCAGATTATAACCACAAGTTTTCAACCTCACCGATATCAAATCGAGAAACATGTGGTTGTGGTGGAGTTATAGGCAGATTGCATTATGTGTCTACTGAACCGACCAGTCTACTAATAATTACTGGGGTTAGATGGATAGTTCATAGGTTAGGTACCCAGTACCCATGGGTAATGTATGTACCTGCCATCCTCTTAATCTGAATTATTCGTAGTTGATACTCGTCATACGATAATGAATAGCTAGGGAGAAAGCAGTCAACTTCAGTCAGTTATAATTAAAATAAATTAAACTCTGCTGGAGGTCGTGGCCTGAAAATTGAAATTATACTGTCAGAGGGAGATTGATATCCACAAATTAAAATTCAAGAATAATAGCCAACAACAAGCTTAAGAAAAGACGCCAACTAAAGAGTTTCTCGTTTTTAAACCCCCGTTCTCCTTCTGTATGTTCAAACAAGCTACATTGATTTTATACAAGACAGGGAGAAAGTTGTACTTTCTATAGATTACATTTCCAAACAGAGAATTTAGCTACAGAATTATGTCGTACACTTGTACTTGCACAAGCCGGAGGTGGATGCTATGGAACGATTGAGGATAGTCGAGGACGGATTTCGGAAATGTAGGTCGATCCATACAATTCCCTCGGCTCAATCTGTACCCTCGTTTGGACCGTAGAGATGTTGGGTCGGGGGTCCCAACTTTAATTTCAATATTTTCATGGATGGTACGTAAACGGATGACGTAAGAGATGATATAGCGTGGAAAAAGTTTCCGGATTATTAGCCTGGCCCAACAAGAACGGGGGTTCTTTCTCGATTCCACTTTGCAATTTACCATGCTCGTCATCGTCATTATTGTAGCAGAATAACTAAAATTTTATCGTATTAAATTAAAGAGTTTGCAAAGTAAGTTCAGTCATTTCGTCCGATATTTTTTGATAGTGGATCAATTTTTGTGGCCAGTAAAATTATGGTTGGATCGATTTCTATATCGTATCTAGTTTTATTTTATTGGTTCTGTTTGTTCAGGATTGATTAACGTCAGCAATCTGCTCTGCGACCCGATCCGCTTTATTACCGTTTGTATGGTTGCCAGTTTTAGAATGAATTTCAAATCAGGTAAATTTTGCAGTACAAACTAGAAAATTTTTATCCCCGTATCTGCCACAGCGAAAATAAATTAAAAAATATGTACGAACTAAAGCAAGCACGAGAAGAAAGGGACAAAGGATGATTGACGGATTGCGTGCCGCAGGAAGAAGTTGTAAAGGTCATGATTAATTGCCCTTTAAGTAGGGTAAATTATAAAATCATTATTTTATAAGGATGATTTTCATTTTTCTGATATGTAAATTGGGTGTGAGTGGATCGAGTAGTAATTACATCCTCTAGAAGATAATAGTTTTTGTCGGTCGAGTTCTAAAGGCTATTCAATGTTTGGAGAAGAATCCATGGGCGTGTAATAGAAATGAATTACCAAATTTGTGGATTTCAGAAACAGTTCCATATTTTATGAAACGGACGATGAACGAGTGTGACATTTTAATGTCAGTTTCGTAAAATTCGTAATATAGTCAATAACACTGCAGTGTACTTATCCGAACTTGTCTATACTTCGGAATAAACAATAGAGCTGGCACGTTTAGTTCATCAGTTCATAGATTCATTAAATATTAAATCTGGTTTAATATTCTGCTATCCTGTAATTGGACGAAAACAAACATTGCTATTCCATGAACGTGGTTAGGTTTTGAAGGAATATACATTTCTATATTCTGTATGGGTCAAAATCAGATGAAAATTTTGGTGGATAGGCCCACAGGGATTGTGGAAAAAGATGCAGTAGAGAATAGACATGGAGCTGGTGTTCCAAATTATCATACGTTACGTCTGGTGGAACAATAACGTTAAAATTTAATAGTTGGCCTTAGTATGCAGTACAAATATCACAGGACTCGTGTTTAGTTTTCTGGTATATTATCGTTTTTTGCCGTTTCTTTCATGTATGATATGAAGGCTTTCTCCATGTTCATTGAATGGGCAATAATATTATTATTATTAGTTCCGTGAAACGTGGAGCTGGAACATTTGCACTTTACATTGCAGCAGTAGTCTTGTGGCCATTTCATTTGGGAATGGGATTGGCTCCGTGTTTCGGTAAAAGGGTAATGGCTGAAAGGCTTAATTATGGAAGTGTAAACATAATGGAAAATTTCTCTTTGGCCTGCCTTCTGTATTTAGTGTTTTCTCGGCGTGTTAGATTGAGTATAGTGGCTGCATTCTTCGAAATTAGATCCTGAAGATAAACGAACTTAATTTCCATCTAACTGACTAAAGTTCCTTGTTAGTGTTGAGCCACTTTCTCTGACTCATATCTGTTTTATTAATCATAATCATCCACCTAAGGATTGTTTTTAAAAGCCTTAACTGACTTCATTTTTCCATTACTACACTACACATAGACGACCATAAGCACGGTCTGCATTGCTCTACAATATTAAAATTAATTATATTCACAAGTAAAGGCAGGAGCTAAACGTGGAATCCGAATGTTTTTTAAGAATTTTTAACATGATTCTGCCGTTATTACTCAGAGATAGGAAACTAGACTGTTTATCTTACGCTTGCACTCGTTGTACGAAGATTTATTCCATGTTTTAGAACCTCATTTGAAAGGATTTGTTCTCTTGTACTCCGGCATTTCAGTCAAGGATAATTGCATTACTTTGATCTTGTTATGTTAAATGTAAGTTATGTTCCAGGCTACTTGTAGAAATGGCCAGTCGTACTGTACTAGTACTACTACTGAAGTTTCCTTTTAGGTCCTCGTCCCTTGGGAATGTATAATAGATAGGGCGTGGCGTGGTAGGCAGGATGCATGGGCGATATACAATAGTTGAGGAAGACGTATGGTATTTTCTCTATCTGTAGTGTGCAGAATTAAGTTTTCACTCCGTAACTGTAAGTCCGAGAAATGGAGTCTTAACTCTTGGAAGAAGTAGGATTTTTGGGTTTCCTGCAAAGGATCTTGAGGAGGACTTTCACCTTTCACCACCAGAAGGTGAAAGGCCATTGAGATTAGAAACGCGTATCCCTTCCAGAACTGGATTTATCTTAGGAAATGAAATAAGGAAAGCCCTCCCGTTCTCTTCGGTTGAGCCTTACATCCTACATTTCACAGGGATAAGAAATTTGAGATAAGGCCGTTACTGGTAACTGGCTACGAAAATCGATGCAATATCTTGAGCCCTGCCTTCCTGAAGATAAACTGTCTAGATCCTGGAGAATGTGGAGAAGTTAAGGAAGAATGATGTTTGAGTCTTTGGAGTTTGATAGTCGTCGATTGATATTCGGATCACAAAGCAGGACGGCAGTGGTTCTTTTGTTCCACTCCTCAAACCCTCCTATTGTTGCTTTCTCTTTGGGAAGGGTTATATTGTATTCCCTTATATTTTGTATGCAATTGTTTATTCCAAGAAGTAAAAAGGTCTCTCTTGGGCTAGATTTATATATATCCAAAAAAGGTAGAGCGGTCTTGAGATATTATTTAGTATTATGGTAAGTGTGTATGCGTATATAGTATTCTTGCCAGTTGGAAGTTGAAGTTGGGGCAATTTTACATTTCTACGACCTTCTGGATGTTTCTGGAATCTAGACTCAACTAGAATCCTGAAAAAGTTGTGCTCGAATTGTTCTTCTGAGGGCTGGTCGAAGGGAAAGTTTAGATTAGGGAACCTTGGGGAAAGTAGTTAAGTGCTCTATATTGGGAATTGGAGTCGAGAACAAAATTGAACTTTACATTTTGATGAATTTTGTCCAGAATACAAAATAAATCTTTTGTGATCGTCGTAAAATATTGAATATGCTTAGAGTACGGTTTGGGGGGTTTACTTGGGGTACTGCGTGCGTAGGTGGGGACATCAGGGAAACGTGCTTTCTGTGGAGACAGCTTATTTGGAGCTCTAGAGGTTATATATGATGCATAGTTTATTTATGACGACAGTTTCCAATTCTTGCATGCAGGGGGAAGGAATTGAACGACTTTGATTTTGGCTGGAGCAGATAAAAAGGCGAAGAATTTGGGTAGTTTTTACGTGAAACGGGTCGGTGAAAGTAGCGGTGAAAGTATGCACTTGAAATATCAAGTTGAGTAGATTATAAGTTGTAAGCCTTTAATTCCTGGCATATTATGGTATCATGAAGAACAGGGATGAATCCTGAAACTTTGGTATTAAACAGCTTTAGTATAGGAGGCATATCTTGGAACACTTGGAAGTATTTTTTTAATGTTCCGGTAAGGGATTACCACAATGGGAAAATGGAAATGGTTCTTGACATGGGTCCAACTGTTCATGTATATGGACTAGACTGGGCTTGCTCCGATAATATTGATCTAGATAGACTGATTCAGGTTCAGAAGCTAAAAAAGCCCTTCTTGATAAAAAAAAACATATCTGTAACAACCACGAACTGCGGGATTCGGGGGTAGAGTGAACGTTCAATAATATTTCATTTGTGTTTACCTTTGACAGCGTCTTCAAGTTGTAAGATGTCCATCCGACACACTTTCGCTGACCAACTGTGCCATCGTCAGTCCGTCGGATTTCCCAGGCGGGTAAGTAAACGTTGTTATTGTTATTTGTTATTGTATACTGTGTGCAGAGTTGCTTTTGTAAACATTTACATATTCACGTCACAATTCTTCGTCCGAAGATTTTCTTGTCTAGTCGTTATTTAGTTGTTTAAGAAAGTAAAAAAGAAAGAAAGGAGCCGTTTTAAGACATCACGCACTGTTGAACTGTTTGTATGCATAAGTAATAACCGCAATGTTGTTTGTGCCGGAGAAAAAATCTTTTCACTAGCGGCTGGAGTGAAAATTCTCCGAATTTCATGATTTATGCAGGCAGTATATTTCTATCTCGAGTTCCTGGATCTTGAAGATTTGTAAAAAAAAATACGAAACCATTCGACATTTGATATTTCACCTGGAAGGAAATGAAAAGGTTTCTGGGAATGTAATCTAATGAAGTAATTCCATGTTCCGTCACCTCGGGGTTTCCCCGTCATTTGCATGCTACAAGACTTTAATCAGGAATAGGGCCACCAGTGCCGGTTTGACAAAGTTGGATCCGACCAGTTAGTTAGAGATAGAGAGCAGATGGGGAAAATGTTGTAGACTTTAGAGTTGAAGACGGATCTTCTTGAAGACGGATCTTCTTGAAGATCCACCCATACACGACACGCAGCAGTCCCCAAGATTTACTCAAGGAGGAATGATGATGATGTTAAAGTAAGAATTCTTGCTTGCATGAATGACAGGCTTTGAGATAATAATGGCTTGAGCTTGTCTGGAGAAAGCTGTAGAGGAAGTGGCATAAAAACAAGAGGTATCAGTCAACCTCTATTCGCTCGACAGCAGTCGACAGTTCATGCTGGTCTGCTAGAGAGCCTTCTCGCCCAAAGTCAATTTAGATCCGTATTCTGTGTAAGGAAGGAAATGTAAAATGAGCATCATCTCATCAAACGAATGGGCGAATTTGGAGTTTCAAAGCTCGGAAGGTGTAGAGTTGGAGAAAGTCTTCCACAGAAGAAACTTTCTTTCTCTCTCTTAATCGATTCAGCAAGAGGAATAGGGTTTCTGGCTCTTGGCTAAAAAGGAGAGACCATCATCAGAGTATAAGCATTATCACGATGAAAGGAGTAAAAACTAAGTCTGGGGTAAACTTGAGCTTTCGCATATTGTGTCGCAGTCAATGTAATATGGGCAGTGAACGTTCGTTGGTTTACGAATTCGAATTTTAGCTTCATTTTGAAAAGGATTGCAATATGTGGCAGGATTGGTAAATTGGCGAGTCAGTTTCGAAACCCACTGTTTCCGCATATGAACTGTAACATTTACAATCCACGAGTCATTGTATGAGGGCAGAAGGGTATTTTTAGTACTGGATGCGTGGATAAGGACTTCATATACCTATAATCAGGATTGTCTCTGTAAGAGATGAAAGGAAGTTTCCGAAAGAACCGGAACTACAACTCCTTCTTTGAGTTTTGGCGAATTTTTCTCGTGTTCTTTCATGCTTCTCTAGACATTCGAGGCGTTTGTCAGTTGGATCGACTACGAATGAAGTAGAGAATGTGTCGGTATTCTGGTATTCGGAATGTGTATAGAATAGTTTTCCCTTTTTGGGATCTAACTAACTGTTCTTTGTTTGAGTAAGGGAGCAGGAACACACGGGAATTGTTTTGTTGACTTTTGAGATACAATATAAAAATAAACAATTCATTCTTTATCATTAGGTGTTCGAGGAGGAGATTAGCTAATCTTATTGCTGGAATTGTGTAACTTTGTTTGTTTTTAAGGCTATGCAGTTAAAATTTTTTAATTCAAGGCTTTGTTTTCAGGAATTTTACATGTTTTTGATGTTGGGATATTTATGCATATGTTGATGGTTTGACAAGAACCTCAAAACAGGCATATTCAAATCGATCCCAAAACTGGTCTGTATTTTGCAATTGCTGCACGTGTTTATCACTTTGACTGTGATTAAAGATGTAAGGGTTCATCCGTATGTCTGGCAAACGGTAGAGGTGGAATTTTTTGTGCTGGGAGAAAGTTATTGAGGAAAGCTATTAAAAAGTTAGAGGTTTTTTGCACTAAAGCAAAAAGTTTTCCCTAAAAGAGTACATGTCCTCTGGAATTATTTTTCCGGAATTTTTACTTCATGGTTGGGTGATATAAATCAGTGTTTTACTACACCCTGGAGGAAACCCTTTCGGGCTTAACATTGTGGAAGGATGTTGGATAATACTTTTAAGAGTATGAACGTAGTATGATTACTTTATCTTCTGTTCGGTCAGAGGTTTCTGAAGTATTGTTATGAATCAGCTTTCTCCAGACGTTTTTGTCGTGAATACAGTTCTGAGGAGTTTGTGTTTTTTTGTCGATTCTTTGTGACGAAGAGAAAGTTAGGTTATTTATGGGGAGAAAGCTCTGGCTAATCTTTTATAGCACCTTCTATTCTATTGAAGAGTACTGATTGGAAGACCTGTTTTCTATCATGCGATCATGTCGGGTTTGCTTTCATTAGTACAACACTTACAACAGATAGTAGGTGGAGATTGGTTTAAGAATTAATTCGTTTCCATTTTCCATCCTGTTTTGTGTGTTTCTGAATCAACCACATGAAAATTCTTTGTTAATGTTTCCGATGCTTGTTACATTTATCTTGTAAAGCCATTTCTCTGATGTGTGGAGTTTATCAAACAGTGTTTTTTTAAGCGGTAATGTAACCGAATGACCAAACTGGTGTCGCTGAGTTTATAGCCGAATTTAGAAGGATTTCCAAGATAAGCAATATAAGCATTATCGTTTATAGATTTTGATGATGGACCCTCAAAGATCTGTTTATTTAATTTAGTTTCATCGTACCTTGATTAAAATCAGATTTAAGGTTCAGCGAGGCTTTGCAAGGAAGCATACATTTCAATTTTACATTTATCGGGGTGGGATATCTTCTAGAATCCCTGCAATTTATGATTTCGATTTTTTCTTTGAACTGCCCTGACTTGACGTGTGCAGGAAAAATTGAATTGATAATAATTATTGAATTTTAGATAAAAACATGTCTCTAGTCTAACCCCTAATTACATAAAGTGTCTTATTAAAATATAGGGATGCGCGGAATCGTCAGCACGTACGATTATGCCCAGCCGGGGTAAACGATCGTCAGTTGATTGTCTTCACTATCAAACAAAGCCCCGAAGTAAAGCCAGGAACAATTGGGCTGAGCCTCACACAACGGAAGTTTGCCACGGCGTCAATTGGACAGGATATGGATGTTTATCCTTATGAATTCGATCGGGCGAGAGCTTGTTGTGCTTCGTTACTATTTGAAGCCGACTTTCTCCAGAAGAAACAGTAAGACATCGTTAAAAAAATCTTCATTGACTTCAAAATTTAACAAAATTATTTCTACTGAGCGAAACATATTAGTTTGCAGAAGATTTATGAAATCCATGAACTTAGAATAATTTCTTTCATACAGGTCAACCAAAGATCCTTACGACACGGACTTGATGGCGCAAGAGCTTGTGTCACAGTTTCCGGGACAGGCTTTTCATGTTGGAATGCCCCTTGCCTTCAGCTTCCAGGATAAGAAGCTGTTGTCACTGGTCGTCAAAGATCTCGAAGGTATTGGATTACGTTCTTATATTTATTTTTTTAACACTGAATACTGAGTGGGAATGGATACTCTACACTTCATATATTTTTATACAAATTCAATATAGTTGCGGACACGCGCCCATTAAAAGACGGTGGCGAAGTCGTAGTTTCTAAATCGGACTTGGGCCTTTTACTGCCAAACACTAAGATCACTTTCGAGGGGCCTATCAATTTAACCGGGAAGGCAAAAGGGAAAATTCAGAGACAGTCAATTATCAATCCGAGTTGGGATTTCCAGAAAATGGGAATTGGTGGCTTGGACAAAGAATTCAATGCTATATTTCGACGAGCATTCGCATCCAGAGTCTTCCCACCGGAAGTCGTAGAACAGTTAGGGTGCAAGCACGTCAAGGGGATTCTTCTTTATGGTCCTCCAGGAACAGGGAAGACTTTAATGGCTCGGCAAATAGGAAAAATGTTAAACGCCAAAGAACCCAAAATTGTTAATGGGCCTGAAATTCTCGATAAATATGTCGGCCAGTCTGAGGCAAATATTCGTTTGCTGTTTGCCGATGCCGAAGAAGAAGAGAAAAAACTGGGTCCCAATTCCGGTCTTCATATTATTATTTTTGATGAGATTGACGCAATATGCAAATCGAGAGGAAGTGTTGGAGGTGGTACAGGTGTTCATGACACCGTCGTCAATCAACTTCTGTCTAAAATTGATGGTGTGGAACAGCTGAATAATATTCTTGTCATTGGAATGACAAACAGACGAGATATGATTGACGAAGCTTTACTTCGACCGGGTCGAATGGAGGTATGTTTATTCAATTACACAACACACTAAAAGTATACGCGGAATTGTTTATGAGTTCAAGAGTATTAATCGCTTGTAATATTGTTTTGATGATACAAGGTGCAAATGGAAATCGGTTTACCGAATGAATTGGGCCGAAGAGAAATTTTGAAAATCCATACTGCACTAATGCGAGCACACGGAAAATTGGCAGATGATGTTTCTCTGGAAGTAAATATACCTAGTTTTACTTATTGAATCGATTTATAACTTATGTATTTGATATGATTAAAAAATATAATGTATGCTCTGGAATTGTAAAGGAATTGGCTGCATTGTCAAAAAATTTTAGTGGAGCAGAACTTGAAGGTCTGGTACGAGCTGCCCAATCTACTGCCATGAATAGATTAATTAAAGCTGCATCTAAAGTGAGATTTGATTGTGCTATATTACTGTTTTGGCATAAGCTTATATTTTAACATTTTTTGCCCTTTGCTGATAACAGGTTGAAGTTGATCCTGAAGCCATGGAAAAATTGAGAATTAGTCGATCTGATTTCCTTAATGCGTTGGAGAACGATGTAAAACCAGCGTTTGGTACAAGCCAGGAAACACTCCAAATTATGTTGGCACGTGGAATCATCAATTGGGGTTCACCGGTTTCCCATGTACTAGAAGACGGAATGCTGCTCATTCAGCAGGTATATTTTAACCATGCCAAAAACTATTTTTACGACTTAACGTATTGTTTCTAATAATCACGGATATCTCATACAGGCGAGAAGTCCTGAGACATCAGGCTTGGTCAGCCTTCTACTAGAAGGACCTCCCAATACTGGAAAAACAGCTTTAGCGGCTCAGTTGGCTAAGAATTCCGATTTTCCATTTGTGAAGATTTGCAGTCCCGAAGATATGATTGGCTTCTCCGAATCCGCCAAATGCATGCAAATCCGGAAGGTAAATGATTGGATTGATTTAATTGAATGTGCAGCAACTACATAAACCTAAGCATCTTGACTAAAATTACGAACATCGACTTTGACTTAGAATACGCTGAAGTTTTCTTTCTGACATTAGTATTCAGAATCTATTATGCAGTTTAAGTTTGTAACAATTAAAATTTGTTCTAACCAATTAATAGATTGGAAAACTTTCTTAAAACTTCAAAACTAGCACCAACAATATTTATTTATTACTTAGGTGTTTGACGACGCGTACAAGTCATCTTTAAGTTGCATTCTTGTTGATAACATTGAACGTCTCCTGGATTATGGACCGATTGGACCCCGATATTCCAACTTGACGCTGCAAGCATTGCTTGTTCTACTGAAGAAACAGCCTCCAAAGGGTCGCAAATTGTTAGTAATTTGCACATCATCGCGAAAGTACGTTAATATTATTAAATTACCTTAATTCAGCGTACTAAAATTAGTCTAAGACAATTACTGAGCAAATATGAATATATTAGGAACGTTTTGGAGGAAATGGAGATGTTATCAGCTTTTACCGCTGTGCTTCATGTTCCTAACCTAAGTAAACCTGAACATCTGGTTGCCGTTTTGGAGGAGTCTGATGTTTTTACCAAGCAAGAAGTTGCTAGTATTTCGAGATCAATTGCGGGAAGACGGTACATAGTAGTTTTGCACTTTTACCTTGCAGTAAAAATGCTTCAATATATTATAAGTATTAAGAATGCTAATTTTCTTCAATTTTGCAGTGTGTTCATTGGAGTTGCGAAACTCCTAGGATTAATTGATCTAATTAGACAAACGGAGGGAGATTACCGAGTCGCGAAGTTCATCTCGAAATTGGAGGAGGAAGACGCGATCGAATTACGTGGTTAGTTACACACATACAACAATATAGCAGGTGTAAAATAATTTGCTCCGATAATCAATTAATTCTCAATTTATTTTACAGCTTAGGGTTTCTGTCGGCCCCCAACCCCGCCTGCGGCTCCACCAAGACAACCTTTTAGTTTAATGTCTTGTTGGATACGGTTGGGCGAAGCGGTTTGCGGTTGCCTCCATGATTGCTGGCCGCTTGTTGCATTGATTGTTGGTGGTGGGGTTGGTGGGCTATTTGGTATGGCTGTGGGTATTGCCGTTGGATTAACTTTAGGTAAGATCAATCCATAAATAATTTATCTTCACTCTGGCCAACCATATTGATATTTCGTACTTGTTTGTTTCTTTGATTTTAATATCAGGAATCATAGTAGGACTAATCGTTGGGTTAACCTTCGGTATCATATTTGGATTCATTGCGGGTAAAGCATTTTAAGACGATTTAAATATTTTAATTAACTATTAAAATTAACATAATTTTAAAAATATTTTATTAAAACTATTTTTAGGCGAAGTAACCAACGGCAAAACCCCTGACGGCATGCCTAAAAAGTCAAAGCAGGAGAAAGAAGATGAGGAATGGCTTGCCTGGATAGTGGCGGCTCAGAATAGTTAGGCTAATTACCTTGGGATTTGTTTGTTTAATACATTCGCCAAGTATGCTCATTTTATGTCAGAATCTTGGATTGGTTTTAAAGCAGTTGGTCATCTCGTGGATATCTGTTTGTTGAGTTGGGTTAATTTATGATTCTGCTATGCTACTGGTAGAATTTAATCATCTATTATCCTCACCGAGGTAAATGGTCTCACAATAATTGTGATATTTAAAACCAGTAACACTTTATTGTCCTCATTGTTGTGATACAGCTTTAGCTGCATTGTGGTTTGAACGTTTGCGGAGATGCTAGTTAATTTTTCAGTCTAATTAAGCGGCTGACAACCTTTTCCAATCCTAGGAGGCAGGAAGTCCTTCCCTAACTGTAACTATATTACAGGGCTGTTCTGGTTAACAGCCTACACATTCCTCATGTACTTTCCAACTGTGTACTAATACGAATTATATGAGTGAAAATGAGTCGCGGGTGAAAATATGTATGTAATTAATTATGTATGTACAGTCCATATTGTAGTGTCATTCATTCACGAAAATCCTGTGTGGTGCTATGAATGATAATCAGTAGTCCGTAGAGTGGGTACTTAAAGATTACCCTAGATATCTAAACTGTATTCAAATTGAAGGTCTATGTTTAGAGATCCCCAATCCAATCGGATAAGTCTGTGTTAGCCTCAGAATTCCAGCAAATCACAAATCATGTATCAGTGAAGGAGTAGTAATTGGCTTGTAATTATCGACGGAGGACGATTATTACATATCCATTTCCATGTATTCATTGACAGTGTAATTCCTTATAATAATATTATAGATTAAATACACGCAAAATTCCTCTCAAAATCGTATTCAAATTCCAAATTTGGATTTCTGAATATACGATGAGTCGTAGTGCCAGAGTTTCTCCCAGTATTTACATTTCGACAGTTTAGAATCACGAATGCAATCTGTAGAAAGTACCAGTGCGTCTGCCATTGACACTTACATGGGAATCCAAATACATTTTAATTCCCTTTCACCTCCCTAAATTTAAAAAAAATCTAGGTCTAAAATGACATAATTTCCTTGTTCTCTCTTACTGCAAGTTGATGACCTCGGTATAGAGGAAGTTAATGTGCAAGAATCAGCAATACTAATCGTGTAATTAGATTAGGATTAAAACGGGAGGAAGCGGGCAGCTGATACAAGAAGCTGGGAGATTGACGGTGCTACATATGTACATAAAATGCATTCTCAATATGCAGTGTTTTGTCTTTAATGATTCCGGTAATAACTATTGTAAGTTAGGCTTCTACTTGATTAAAATTTAGAATTGAATTTTTTGTAGTAGGTAAATGTATTTATTAAAAGCAGTATGTTCTTTCCACGCTAGAACTGCTTCCTCGCAAGGGCAGTGTATATCAATCAAGAGGTTTAATTGTAGTTGTTAAACTGTCAGCCTACTAAACTATGTCAACTATCCTATATCCTATTGTGTAAATCTGAAACCTATGTTTATGTGTCGGATGAGACAGTGTGTCAATGTCGGGTTTGTAAACAAGCCGGCTGGTAGGGTAAGTTAGAGTTGTTTAGAAACTTTATTTCAACCCATTTGAAATAGCTCATTCGCATCGTAGATTGTCAGAAACAAATAAAAATTGTCGCTAATAATAATAATATATTTAAGTTTGTCATGTACTTGTGCGTCTCATACGTTCCCTTTGTTGATTGTCCTCTTAATAAAATCGACGGTGGCACGCTTCTCTTAAGTATTAAAGCAAAATAAAAGGAGCAAGTGCCGTCAGATTAGTTGAATTTAATAACTATATTATTACAGCTAGAGATATGAATAATTAATATAATTAATAGGTTATGACTCTGTTTGGAATTGAAGAAACATCATAGAAAAGTTGAAGATTTTTGAACGTTATCTTAATATAAAAAACAAGTTACACTGATACATGAACTAATTTAAACCGAATAAAAAATCACAACCATTAACTCATTTGTTTTTTTTTGTATGTTTTTACTGGACTTCATTCTAAATTCATCATAACTCATTATAATCTAAATCTGTTGACAGATATAACAATTACTCCGAGAAATTGATCCTGGTTGGGGGTGGGGCAGTTATTCCTGGACGTAGAGTGCAACGGGATTGAATTCAAGTCAGTTTCGTTTATATATTTATTTCTGCATAAACTGCAGTAAATCTCAAATTAATGTCATTGAGTATTTAATTTCCTAGGATAATTTAATAAAATCCTGGCAAAGCGCGGGAAAAATAGTAATGTAGATTTGTATGCCTAATTTTGAATAAAACCGAGGGTTTCAAACCCTTATTTCTAATTAACTACGATGATAACTATTTAACTATACCCAAAAAAAATTTTGGGATGTCCTCAAAGGAAGTTTAAGACAATTTAAAACTTTTTGGATGCTCTGTGGGTCTGTCAAAAGTGATCAGAACTTATGGGGTGAATTGATACATTTTGTCGTCAACTTGCAATCTGAAGGAGTTTAATTCTGGATTCTAGCGTTTCTGTCTCTTTTTGGTTTAATTGCGTTTTCACTGTTTCGTATATAATTTTAATGATTTGATGTCAGATAAAACGATGGATGAAAGGAGTAGCCTAAAAGATGCATTTCAATATAACTGGCTTTATTCAATATATAAATTAAATTCGTAACAATCCTGTTCTATAGACATTACACAAATAAATTTTAACTTTGTATCATGGTATCAGCCAAATTTTTGCCCGTATATTACAAATAGTTGATAGTAGATGACTTCTTCTAAACTCCATGCCCATTGTTTGTATTATTGTTGCGTTAGTTCAGGGTGGTTAGTAAATATATCACATTATAATTCCAGTAAAACGATTTAAATATATTACTAACTATAGGCTGGTATATTCACTATTCATCGCGGTAGCAATGATTTAGTTGACAGATTGAAATTGTAGATCAATATTTGTTAAATTTCGTTTGAATTTTAAAAGATCTTAAACTATTTTAAGTACACAAACTCACAAAGATCATACAAATTCGGGGTTTCATAAAAATACGAACCTAATTTATTATTATGTTATTTTATTTTAAAAGCATTCATTCCATCTGGAGTTTTAAAAAAATTGGCCGAATTAGTAATGACAAGACTTATTTAGACATTTCGACATTCTTCGATGGTTTCGACGGGAGCGTAGGCTAATTTACAGGCCTTGGTGTATCCTAAGGATGCGGTGCAAACGGCGCGGGTGGTATCGTAACCCTTTGCTGCGGATAACTTTTCGCAGATGCTTTGGTAATCTTTGGCATCCACAACTTGATGACAAGGTCTGTAAACGGAGTATTTAAATCGAAATTAGATGGTGCAATTATAATTTCAGTATTGCTATATTTCAGTATTTCAGTATGGTTTTAGATGATTACCGCAGAGAAGAGTTGCTTCCGAAGGCTTCAGCACATTTCTGACGAGTAACTTCAGTTACAACGGGTACTGAGGTGACGTGTTGTTCTCGGCATTGGTTTTCGATCTTCCAGCTCTTGGCCAAATCATTGGCAGACTTGACGATCTGTTGAAACAATAGATTGTTAGTCTGTTAGTTTATTTACAATATAGATTATTTTCGTGTTTATTATTATTGTCAGCATTATACCTCTCCAGTTGGGGTGCTCATATCGTCGAATTGTTCCAAGTTGAATTTTCCAAGCAGACCCAAAACCTTTCCATGATAAAATCCGTTGACCTTAACTCCACAAACATCTTGGGAGATGGAACATCCAACTTTAACTCCTTGGGCTCCTGAAATCAGGATCCAGTCACCATTGCGTTCGACGACGAAAGATCCAGCTTGGACAGGGGAGTCGATGTTGACGATAGCTCCATTGACAGCAACCTGTTATTTAAAAATAATTCAATGTTAACGGATGATATGCGTATAAGACACTTCATCTTACACGGGGCTATTAGTTAGTGCATGTTACGATTGTTTCATGTCTTACAGTATGATCGGGCTTGATAGCGACAGTGTTGAGTTTATCGGTTACAATGATGGCTTTCTTTACAGTGGTTCCTTTGTTGTCATAATCAACAACGACGGAGAAGTTTCCGTTGTCGAAGTCGGAAGCGAGCAAGTATTGACAGTTGCCCTCGAACTTGAAGAATTGTCCGTCAAAGGTCTTGTAATACTGGGATCCGAGAATGAGACCATGGGCTGAAATTATTCAAGATTCAAGTTATTTTTAGTTCCAGGCATTTTTGCAATTGGACAGTTATCAGGCATTTAAAAGTTTAGCATTCAAATTCATACCACTGAATGGTGGAATAATTTCATCAAGGGATGCACCGTGTCTGAATTTGTTGATGGTTTCACGGATTCCGTAAGAGTAAGTTGGGAGACTGAAGCTGACCTTGGGTGGCCTTGGGATGGTAATTTTTTCGAACAGACTGGACAAGTCACTCAAACTTTTGATTGGAACTGGGATCTAAAAAGGAAATGAAATTGCAATGAATGTTATGTGTTAGAGCCATTAAATGGCGTTATAAAAATTAGCTGAATTATACCTTGGCAAGGAAGAAACCTTCCTTCAAATCAACGGTAAAGATTTCTGCTCCGACTTTCTTCAATACAACAATCATTTTGTCGCAGATGTTCTTGATGGCAGCGACATCGTCGACGGACTGGCTTTTTGCCTTCTTTTCAACGTAGTCAGCAATGGCTTCAACGACTTCATGGAATTCCTTCTGAGGAATGGTTTGGAGAATGTAGTTTTTGAAGCCCTCAGCTTTCTCTTTAGATTGTTGGACAAATTCAGTCAGCATCATTTCAACGGTGGTCATAACGTCCTTAACGATCATCTTGACAGTGTCGTTTTCAAGAGCATCGTTTGTCAATGATCGGATTACTTTCCAGCACTTGGCAACTTCATCAAGGGCAACTTCAAGGAATTTGCGGAGGCATTCTCCGGCATCTACAATTCAATATATTCGATTAATACTCTCAGAATCTTAAGTATATACCGACTGTAAAATGCTGTATCGTACCTGAAGAAATGTCCAAGAACCAGTTAATCCTTTCAATGATTTTAGGAGTAGCAGCGGAAATACGATCGACAATTTCACCAGCGAGTTTCATCGTCTTTCTGGATGCAACGATAATGTTTTGCATGAAATATTCAACCCATTCTTCGAAATCCTCAGCGGTGTATGGAATTTTGCTGGAGTAATTCTTCATCAATTCTGGAAGAGTTTCAATAATTTCTCGCAAGGTGTAAATAGCAGAAGCTACAATGCGTTTGGCCACTCGGGTCATTTGATTAACGACTTGAAGATATTGCTTCATGTAGCGTCCGACAGTTTGTGCTTTCTCCATCAAAAGTTTGGTATCGTGATGGGCATCAAGTTCGACAGCCAAACTAGCAAATCTATCCTTGGAATTAGTGATCAAAGTGTTGACATTTGGAGATGCCTTTCGCAAGTTGGTCGAGACAAATTTAGCTTCCTTCAAGATTTCTTCTACTGAGGATACAGTCAAGTCCTTCAGATTCTTTCCGACTTTCTCGCTTCGTTTTTGGGCTTTCGTCTATATTTCAAATCAATAAATTCCATTCGTTATAGTCGCTGTGATATTACTATATTTTCTGATAAAATTTAACTGCAGTATAGACTTACCACAACGTTCCTGATGTTCTTTCGATCCCAGTCGGCCTTAACGGTAAGGATTCGACTATTGTTCAATGCAACAGTGAAGTCAGCCAAAATTTTCTTGCCGTCAGCCTCGTGGTCGTACAAACCAGCAACAAAGCTATCTTCGTGTTTGAAACCAATGAAAGCTTCATAGTAGACTCCAGAATCGCTCTTGGAAGTGTAGGTCTTGGCCTGGATCTTCTTTGGGCTTGAGGTGGAAACAACGGTTTGGAAAATACGGGCATCTTCCATTCCTGGAAGCAAATATTCTTGGCGATATTCGAATCCGGAACCATGCTTCTCAAATGCACTGACGAAGGATACCAACTTAGTTTCACCACCCAATACCTATTATTCATTAAAAAAACGAAAATTATAAATTTTGCATAAAAAATTAAGTCAATTTGAGAGCAATCGAATTTGTGTTTGCTCTTACCTCAACACTGACTCGCTTCCATGAAAGAACAGCTTCAACCTTAGCGGATTTCATTTCGTTTTCGCGATTTTCGTAGTGCATAACGTTATTGTATGTTACTTGTCCATCGGCACGCTTGAGTTCTGACTTTCCTCCGAAGTTGATGTTCTGGCCCTAGAAAATCGAGTAGATTTTTATTAAATAAAACTTAGATTTGTAGTTAAAACATATCTTGCTAAAATCTGAATTTGAAATCGTACCTTAGATTTGACGGACCATTCACCCTTGTACAAGTGACCTTCCGAGATTGCCTCCCTGAAAGCCTTGTACGCAACGGTGATTTCGCTATTAGCCTTGAATACGTCTAAAACGGTTTCCAAATCGACAAGAGTCTTCTCTCCTCCGACGTGCACCTTAGTCTTGATCATTAAATCTTTGGTGAGATCAGGATGATGGACAATGAGCTCGACATTACGTCCATAACCTTGGTCGGATCGTTGTTGACGGACCGTGTTGAAGGTGATGCTCATCTTCTCCTCGGGGTGTCGAGTCTTGTCCATGTAGAAACTGTACACAATCTTGACATCTCCAGCTCGTGGATTCTCTCCGACAAGGACGGAAGCGATGACTCGCTCAGGGAGAAGGATTTCAGCTCCGATTTCATTACCATCCTTTCGGTAGAGCCTGTATCCGACTTGTTCAGATTTTTCTTTGTTCAGGATGAGTTTCATGACATGTTCACACTGTCGTCCATTCTCGGATTTAACGGTTCGGAAAGTGGCACCGCTGACGGACTTTTCTCCATTTTCGATAGTCTCGCCGACGATTTTGAGTCCATATTCCAAGTCCCCGTTGGATTCTTGTTGATGTTGGAAATGGATATCTCCGTTTCGGCAGTTGTTTTCGTTTGAGCAGACGGAAAGTTTAATTTGCTTCTCCTTATCTGAGGTCTTAGCAACTCCAACGAATTTCATTGGGGAGCCGTTCTTGGCGATTTCTACGGAAGCTCGGATTTTGCGTCCATCCTCATTATCTCGTTTGCGTTCAAGAGTCGTGTCTTCCAATTGGAATTTTCCATCGAAGTTAAGGGCGGTCAATTTCTTGTGTTCTCCCTTGACTTTGAGAGACCCGTCGTAAACAACGTGCATGCCAGATCGTTCTTCCTTCTTTCCGAAATCGAATTCTGCAGAGAATTGTTCCTTGTTGTTTTCTTCAATCTTAAGGGCCAGGGTTTGACGTCCAGCAGTCTTCTTTGAAAGCTTGACGTTCAACATATTAGCCTTAAGGTCGGGACTGTCAAGGGTGAGGTTGGCATCAAAGACTTCTTGAGATCGGATGATTTCTCCCTTGCTACTGACGAACTTTCCACCATCGCCCCAACGGACCAAGGCTTCGACGTTGAATTTGTCTTTTTCGGATTCGTTGACAGAGAAGTAGACTCGACGGGTTGGTTCTTCGGCAGCTGCAATGAGAAGGTCGATGAATTTCTTTGTTGGAGAACTTTCCAGTTTGTTCGTAATTCTGAAAGCCAATTCTCCGAGGGACTTGGCAAGGACATCGGTTTCGTAAATTCCGTTTCCGACTTTGTTGTTTGTAACCTTCAACTCGAAAGTTCCATCTCCCTTTCGCAATACGGGGCTACCTCCCTTGATGGTAAGCGCGATGTTGGGAAGTTCATGTTCGATTTCGATGTTCAAGGAAGACTTGTCTTCTTTGTAGATCAATTCTAAAGCGGTAGTCATCTTTTTGTTGGTCATTTTTCCGTTTGTAGAAACAGCGAAGACTTGCTTGTTCTCGTGCTTGTACTCCGTTGTGAATTTCATTTCGTTGTTGAGGACACTAGCTTCAGCGTTCCACTCGGTGGGTTGTTCTTGGTTCAATTTGAAAGATCCTTCTTCGTTGTACTACAATGCAATGAGACAGTATGTAAATTTACTATCGTTTCAAGTAAAGAAAACTCAACAAAATTTAAGGAAAAAATTAGCCCTTTCTGAGACTTACCTCAAAGTTACTCCAGGAGTTGAACATGAATCCATACTTCAAATGCCCTTCAACATTCTTGACTCGGTCGAATGGAGTGTTGACAACATATTTAACACCAAAGATTTTCTTTGGGGACGTCTTGTCGTAATCGACGGTAACTTCAAAATCGCCCTTTCGTTGACCTCGAGTTCCGGCTCCCTTGATGGCCCACTTGCCGGTCTTGCTGTCAGCCTTGATGTTGTATGACATTGGTTCGGGGATGACAGAACCACTAGCCTCGACCTGGTGTACACATATTCAATAAAAAAATGTCATGCGTTTTGTTTCTAATATTATATGCCAGAATCAGAGATGTGGACGTTTGCTTTACCTTAGCAGCGTAAGCTCTGAAGTTTCCGGGAAGGGCAGAGCTGACTTCAGCACGGAGATTGATATCTTTTTCACCCTTGTAGTCTAAATTGACGGCAGTGACGGCTTCGAAGGTAAGGTCTTGAGTATTGATGTTGGAAATTCGGTTTTCAAGAGTAAGTTCATAAGGTTTCTTTCCTGGGAGGGTGACCTTCAAGTTGAGCTTTCCAGCCTTGGCGTTCCTCTGGTTCTCCAAGTTAAGAACGGTGGAAGCGGTGTAGGTTTTGTCTTCGGGGGAGGTGTAGCTGAGGTCGAAGTTGCCTTCTCCGTTCAGGAATTCCTTCATGGCTGCTCCCTTCACGTTGATCTTGGAAGACCGTCCGACGATGGTAACGTCATTCCTGTAAGGGAGAAATCATTAATTCAGTAGTCTGTTCTAATGTCTAAAAACTCCCCAGGGTGTGGTTTATTATGTATTTATAACTTACTTGGAGTCGAATTGCCATTGGGTGCTGGAAAGAGTTGTGACACTCTTGATGGTAGCAGACTTAGATTGATCTCGATCAGCATCCCATTTGAGGTTAGATTCGAATTCGTAAGTGTCTCCTTGGTTGGTAAGGTCAGAAATAAGAGTTACTTTTCGACCAGATGGGATCCACTTAGCGTCAAGTACAACATTTCCGTTTCCTTTGCCCCAAGTTTGAGTCATCTTGGAATCGAGATATTCGCGAACGAAAGCCTTTACGGTGATTGTTGTTGGTTTAGCGGCCTTGGTGTATTTGTACTGGGTCAGAACATCAACGTAGTTCTTTCCTTTAGCGTCGAGTTTAAGAAGGGCTTGATATCCGTCGGGCCTTCCCTTGACTCCAGTCTTGAAGCTGAAAGATTAGAGTGATTATTTTAAGGCTTTCGTAATAATAAGTTGAAACTGAATATTTCAAATAGTATTCTCATATTCTTACACAATGGGGTCTGATAATCGATCGGAGGTAATGGTGGTAGCAAAAGTGTTTTCCATGTCCAATTTTTCGAATTTGTAGACAATGTCGGTATCAGCTTCATACCAGAATCCTGGAGTGGCAGCAACTCGAGTTTTGAAGTTTTGCTTGTTATCCGTGATTTTAGATGATACCTCTGTGAATTCGTAGCTCTTCTCATCGAAGTTAGCCTATTTAAGTTTAGATCATGTTAGGAAATGCAAATTGACCTTCATCAATTTTATGACAGATCCATGATTTTAGATTATTTACCGTGGCTTTAACGGTGTAATCGTATTGATTTTGTCCATTGGAGTCGTATCGGAGATTGGCCTTCAATTTCTTTCCTTGAATATCAAGTTCAGCATGACGGGCTTCCCCAGGAGCAGCCTTGGCCTCGGCCTTGGCGTGGAAATCAATATTAAGAGCTGGATGTTTCACAGTAAGTTCGTGGTGGACATCAAAGTGCTTCTTGGACTCAACGTGGACCTTGGATTTCTGTGACACATGCACTTTAGGCTCTTCCGAACCACGAGTGTAGGTCAATTTGTGAGAAAGGGAGTTGGATTCCTTGACGACTTCCCAGTCGATGTCCATGTTCAGGAAGGAACGGCGGGTTGATCGGGTCATGGCTTTAAGAACACAGGTCTTCTCGTCTGGTTTTCCGACGGTGGTCTCGATATCGAAGGAATGTTGACCAGTCTGACCGTATTTGAAGTTGACTTTGGAGTCATAGACATTCATCGTCCTCTCAACGGTACCGTCAATAATGAATTGTCCGGCTTGTTCGGAAGCGAAAACTAGGTTACTAGCGACAACTTTGTATCCATTTCCGTCCCGTCTTGGCATCTCAATGGATCCTAGAAAATTAAAAGCACTCTTTGGAAATGCCCTCTACATAATTTCTGAAACATTTCGAGACGTCGATTGTATTGCGCTAAAATACCTTTAATACTTCCACGTACAGCCTTGATAGGACCAGCGGTACGGACATCAATTTCGAGTTTCTTTCCAGATACCCTAATGACTTGTCCTTCGATCAATTTGACAGATTCTCCTCCTGGAAGAGAGTACTCAACGACAGGTTCGAATTTCTGGACATCTCCAGCAGTGGTTTTCTTTAGTTGGACCTTTCCGTTGTAAGCCTTTCCGTCGGAGTCGATGTCGAGGCTGAATCCTTTGAGTTCGTTGGTGAATGATCGCTTGTCTAAAATATATTTATTTTTTATACACAAGTTTTCAAAATCAGTAAGCAATCAATAGTTTTGGAATTCCTCTTACAATCAACATTGAGTTTGTTCCATGGGGAGTCAATCTTGATTTTGTACTCTGGGGTGGCGGAGTTGTACTGAAGACCTTGAAGGTTGGCAGAAATCTTTCGGTTCGTCCTGGATCCGGGGGTGTCCAAGAGGAAATCGACGGAGAAGTTGTTATCTGTTCAGGTTGAAGATAATAGAATTTATACACCAATAAAAAACAAAAACGGTTCCGTGTAAATCAAGTAAAAAACATACCGGTGTCATCAGCTTCAACTTTAAGATCTGTAAACAATTAAACAATTGAATATGAATTATATCGTAACAATTGTATAAATTACTGTAAAATTAAACGAAATTTCAAATAAACTCACAGTATCCTTCCATTGAAGATTCAGACTTCTCAACGGTGAGAGAAAGTACGCCTGGTCCATTCAAGAAAACAATTGGAGCGGCGGCAGATACCCGTGGGATTTTACCATCATAACAGACCTTGAGTCCAAGGTAGTTTAGACCGAAGCATTCTTTATCGACAAGGGTCCTGAAATTATTTATTTGTTTGTTTATTTCCATAAATGAAAATGGAATGGAATGGAACGTTTGATTCTGTTTAATATGTGTAATATGTCGACTTACTTTGAGTCCATCTTGGCCTTAAGGGAAGTTTTCTTTTCCAGGGTTTCGGGTGTTTGTTCAACCCAGTAAACATCGGTTCGGATATCAACGATTTGAGTTTTTTCTTGGGGAATGTTGAACCTGACTTCGAATTTCTTGTTCTCGTGTACGACCTTAAGATCAACGCCTGAAATTAAAAAAATGCAGCCGATTAGAACATAAACTCATGATTTTAAGGATTCATAATTGAATTAGGAAAGGAAAGCTCACCTGAGGCAGAGTGAATCCTTCCTTCGAGTTGAAGACCAGACTCAATAGGTCCAGCTCCGACGGTCATCTTAGCTTTCAAAACGGTGGCAACGCTTGGAATAACCTTAGCTCGCATATCCTTTAATCCCTTTCCTCGGAAAAGTTCTGGGATATCAAGGTTTCCTTGCATTTGGAGGGAGAGAATGCTGGTTCCTTCAAGGTTGAGGTTGAGTGGCAATCCAGAGAAGGTGGGTACGGTCACTTGGTCATCAAGGAACATGATGGGTTCAGTGATGTCGAATTTGTGATCCTTGGCACCATCGACCATCTTGGCGAATCCTCGCTTAAGTTCTCCGGTCAAGGAAGTTTGTCGGACATGTTCTTCGCTGAAGCTCTCGACAAGGACGGAGGTTCCCAACACTCGGATGTAAACGTCTCCAACTCCATACTCTCCAGTTCGTTCTTTGATATCGACTTTTTGGTGGATAGATTCGATTTCGTTCTCATTGGCTTCAACCTTAACGGCTCGCTTGAATCGGTTCTTGACGCCTTCACTGAATGTATTCCATTTCTCGGCTCCCTTCTTCAAGAGGTGGTCGAAAGATGTGGTGGTGACCTCACCAGTGGGTCCGAAGTATTTTTCAAGCAAGTGTTCAAAATCTTCAGCGTAAAGTCCAACCTGCGTAAAAACGGCAATAATGTGACGTAAACGTTAGGGAAAAATCAAGTCATACATTCAAGACCTTTTTTGGATTCTACTCACCTCAAGCATGTTGTAACTGCGGCCGAAAGCATCGACAGTCAAATTGGCAGAGGCGGTCCTTGGGATGAAGGAATCCTGAGAGAAGATAACATTTCCGTCGATGGCAGCTCCGACGTTGGCGTCAGGGCTGAAGGTTGAAAGCTCAACGTTCCTGGAGAATCGTCGGGCATCCCGTGGGAAATTCTTCTGGACATTGTTAAGGTTGAGTTGACCGATGATCTTCTTGATTCCTTTCTTGGTAGGGCTGGAGGATTCCAATATATTTTCCATATGCGAGACGACAAAGGAAGCAACTAGAATATCAATTAGAATGGATTGTTAAAGATATTTTAACAACCTTTATTCTCGCTATTCTTGTCATTGAATAGTATGACCATTTATACCTTGGTTAGATTTTTCGTTGTCCAAAATTGTTTGGATGCTTTCAACATCCTTTTGCTGCATACATTTGGTCAAAGTCAAGTAAGCTTGAATTCTGACTTGAGAGGATTCCTTAACATGAGCGAAAATTTTCATGGCATCGTGTTTCAATAAGTCTTGACAAGCGTCACGTCGGAAAGCGTCCAGAGCTCGAACTTGGAGCCTTTCGGAGGTGGTTTTGTCCTTGAGTAAATTTTGAATTGCAGTAACGGCGGATGGTGTCAATTGGTCAATATTTCCCAAAGCTTGGAGGGCAGAGACAACCTTCTTGATACCTTCTTCATCGGAAGCGGATCGAACATGTCGGGCAATTTGGTCGACAAGGGAAACGTATTCGCTGTTGGAAGCGCATTTGTGATTGGTCATTTTGCAGTATTGGTGAGCGAGTCCGGAAGCAGTGAGAATGTATCGGGAGTCCACTTCGGTTCCTGAGATCAAGGACTCTGCGGCCTTAAGAGCGATAACTCCTGGTCGTGGGGCAAAAGTAGCGTACATGTTGAACATGTTTTTGGTGTTGCATTCGGCTTTATCGCTGGCAATGACTTCAGCGACAAAAGCAATAGCTCCGTCAGTTCCGGCCATCGCTGCGGCATCCAAGTATAATTTTCCAAGTTTCTCAGTGGCCTTGTTGCACATGCGACCGCTGGTGATTTGCTCGTACATTTGCTTCAAGTCATCCTTTCGGGCAGACTTGACAGCCTTTCGAAGTTGGAGGAAGAGGCCAGGGACTTTGGATGAAACTCGTCCAGATTCAACTTCTTGGCAAAGTTTGTTCAAAATGTCGACGGCACGGGAAGCAGAGGTCTTTTGTCGTTGAACTTCTTGGATTTCAGCATGGTCGAAGAAGATTGAAGAATGCTTGGTCGCAGCATGGGCACCCTTTTGAAGTCCATCTTGGGTTGAAGTAAGGGTCAAGGTAGATTTGATTTGAGTTCGGACACCTGATGAACCAGTGGTCAAACCAGCGATTCTGTGCTTTTCGACACAGGAAACGGTTTGGTAGACTCCGTTGGTAATTTCTTGTTCGCAAGTCAGGGAGGAAAGAACGGTTGGGATGGAATTGTAGTTCTGAAAAGATTTATTATCGCATATCGAGTTCAAATACATGACAAAAATTGCATCAAATATTTTGTCCTCATTAAAATGTAATCTTACGGAAGAGACATCGTATGGGACTCCGTAGAAGATGGATTGTCCACCATCACGATGGGTACATTTGTTCAGGTCCCTGGTCTTTGTGTACTTGTCACCATTCACGGTGTAATAAGTTGGACAACGTCCGGAAATATCGGTCTGTTATTGACAACAAGTTAGAATGACAACTTCTGATTTTTATGTTGAAGACTAAGTTCCTATTGTAACTTACCTCAATAGTTTCAGTCTTCTCATCACTGACTTTGGTGGCTTTGTTGGTAAGCATAGAAGCAACGGCTCTCTTAACGTTAGCAGACCATGTTGGGTCATCGTCTGATACACAGAGACTCTCAATTTCTCCATTTTGGTAGGCAAATCGGAGGGATGACCCTTCGATATCGTCAATTCGACTGATAGCCTATAATAGTATTAGAAATACGAATGAATTTTTAGCCATCATTTGTCATCAATTCTTTCACTAGAAAAGATGTAATTTTAGATTTAAGCAGACGTAGACGTAAAACTTGTCATCGTCTCATCTCTCATACCTCGCCACTGGGACTTTGGATAGCAACTTGTTGTAAAGTGAGAATGAAATCGCATGTGGACTGAGCAGCTAAAACAGCTTGACCTTTGACTTTGATCTTGCTAGTTTCATCAGTAGAGCCCGCAACTTCGGTGACGACTTCAGTCTCAAATCCATAAGTGTAGGTTTTCCCTTCTTGGTAATGCAGCTTTGAATCGGATCCTTTCATGAAACAAGCCCAAGCATTCAGAAATTAAAGCAACGTATTCAAGTTGGATTATATTTTAATCTTGATTTCCTTTGGCTATTCTATGCCTATGGCAGATATGACGTTTTAAAGACAAATAAGAGCTCAATTATTATCTGTCTGTGTATGTTATTTTTAATCAAGTTTGGTTTCAAAGAAAACTGTTTTGCAATTTGAAATTAAATCAAATGAACAAATTGAAAAGGACGATTTAAGGGGGTGTAATATAAATCCCGATTTACAACCCCAACGGGCTAGAACTTCAAAAGGAATGGCTTTAATTTTGAGATTTTATTTCCATTGCATTTTTATGAAATGGCCCTGAATGGCCCGTCGTTACTTAATACAATTGATGAAATTATAATACAATTACAGCCAAATTTGTTTGTGTACGAAGGATGAAGACAAAGGGTATGGTTCTATTTCGGGAGCTTCTAAATGCGGATTGGCAATTTAATCTAACTTAATTTTCCGATTAAAAATATTGAGAAGATGGGTATACTGATCCCGAAGTTTAATAAGAAGTGTTATATCTTGTCAATTTTAAAGGGTTTTGTCTGTTCTGAAGCATCGTATTTTTAACCCTTAAAAGGTCAACCGTTAAACGAAGCCACAGATAATTTTTATTTAAATAAGTCGTTTCATCATTTTGGATTTTTGGGCTTGGTTACTCGTGGCTCTGACTCTATCGGGTCTATCGTTTTAAGCTTGAACTTGACCCTACTGAATTTACAATATCGCCAGAATTGTCCTTCAGTTCGGTCAAATCCCTAGTAATTTTTGCTGACGGAAAATTTTTCTACTTGCTTTAAAATTGAGAATCTGCAGTTCTAGCACGTATGGCTGATATCATTGTTTGATTCTTATCAATATATTTTAGCTTTAAAATAAATCATGCAATACGATGTTTTTTATATACCGTTTATCAAGATTCATCAATCTGCCTCTGCAACTACTGTTTTAAACGATAATTTCTTTTGGCGTTCTATAAAACGTTGCGAAGATCTTCATGAATTTTACAGAACAATTAAGCTATACTTGTTTTTTACTATTCTTTATTCCTAACTTACTGAAAATTAAACCGCATCAGAATGATGCAAAGTCGATTTGTATTAAATTGTATGATTTAAAGACCCAGATTACATAGAATAAATCACAAACTCTCAGGTTTCTCAAATAAATAAGAAAAAAACCTACTGAAACTGGACTTTGATATTGACCAGAGCCTCATGTCGCCGTGCATTATTACTATGTTTACCGTTGAAACGAATGTTACGCAATAAGTCATTCATTTTGAACTAAAGACGCGTTCTTTATCTGCTTATCAAAAGAAGAATGTTTCCTAAAAAACATCGAACATTCGAACATTTCAAAATCTACAGTAAAAAAAATAATCACTATTTGCTGCGACCACCCTTCGCTTCGAGTTAACATGACCAACCAAATCGGTCCAATCATTAAAAAGTAATATTGGAAATGAAAGACAGGTATGACTTCATAGAGTTGACATTGACTTGTCATCAACAGTTTCAATCAATCAACATTATGTATTAGCAGCTTACAAAAATAGTGTAATATATTATACGTAGACAGAACAAAAGGCAAGATGTGTCATTCTATCTTCCACTATTGTAAGACCAAAGACACAGCTTTAAATCTTATAAACTTTTTGAGACGCAGATATCTATGCTTTGTTAACACTGACAAATAGTTAACTTTAAACTAGAGAGGTTAGAGGTTAATTATAGAGAACTCAAATGTTTTTCATGGAATTTTTACTTACCGTGATGGCATACAGGGGCTGCACAGCTTGATCGTGTTGCAGGTGCTGAAATCAATGAAAATTTTTGTTAAAATCTAATGTTCCATGTTTTAAAATTACATGTACTGACAATTTGGAAATCAGTATTAGCCAACCGAACAAAAGTTTCATAGCTTAATTATAGGTCGAACAGGTATCCTATTAAAATCTAATCATTTTTTAGAGAAGGCAAGAGGCACTCAAAAATAAAATGACATCCGCAAAGCAGTTTTTTAACCTTAAATGTTTAAAAACTGTCGAAAGAATGTTTAAAAACTAAAATTCGGATAAACATGCAAAATATATTGTCTAATATATAGCCCATAATAATGAGAATTTGCATGTCAAAGATACTTACCAGAGAAAGTAGATGGGCAGATAACGGCAACAAAGGCCAACGCGATTGCTAATCGCGTACGTTTAAATTCCATCATGATGTACGAAACTATTCACTGGATGCTTCTAAGAGGTCCAGTTGTGGCGAACACTTAGAACTCAAAAACCCGTCCAAATCCAAGACGCCTTCTTTAAATACTCCCGTTCAGTTCTTAACTAATCTGGGAGGATAATTAAATAAAAGGGATAATTAAATCTCTGACACATTCAAAACCTAATCGTAATAACTTATAAGTTGCCCTTTATACGTAACACCAGTATTTTTTAAAGTTACAGAAAGAAGAAAACATATCATTTATAACTATAATATTTCATACCATATAAATTATAAATTAATATAGGGTTAAGACATGGATCACCGCACTAAAGCCAGAACTCTCTGTAGTGAAGCTACCTACGTAAGATGAAATAGTGATAAGCGAGACCCTCTTGATCCCCTGTTTTTATACAAAAATCCGGCTTATCGTCGACCTGCCCCTCTCAGAGAGCATCTTTATAATAATTTTATGTCCATGAATCTGCACATGCTGTTTCTCAACCTCAACCTAGGCAAGAGAACAAGAAGGCACAAGGTTGGGATGAATGGGAGTCGAAGAATCGAAAAATCTTGAAGTTTTAAATGAGATGTCATAAATCATGGGTAATAATAAACGCTCTTTCATTAAATAAGTGTCTTTTCTTCACGTTTCTGCAAATTGCAAATGTCCACTCATCAACCTAGTCACAAAGAGTTACCAAAGTTCACTTTCCTCCACTGCTCTCAATTCAGTCAAAGTAGGGAGTTGTAATGTAATTATTTTTATTAATCTCTGCAGGAATATGAGACACAAATACACTTTTTCCAATTTACTTAGAGGGTCAGTCTGTTACGAATTGAACTTGTCAGAGAAATGTCAAAAATCCTGTCCCAAGTCCAAATTTAATCACTGAATGAGCAGTATGCCTATATTCAGTATATTCTCTCTAAATTCCAGATTCAGACGTTTCTTAATGAAATAGATGACAGTTGCACTTAGCCCGATAGGTCTTAATTGTCTTTTAATACATTACTCTCTCAAATACATTCTTCTATCGATAAGCCCCAAAATTAGGCTTATTTCTACAGACAGAACGGAACTACACGATATTGACTCATTGACACAATAGCACGAGTTGTAAATGAGAGATATACTGATTTAAAAAATGTAAGTTTCTGAGAGTTGGCTTTGTGTGTCAATTCATATTTGACCAAGCTTTGGAATCCACGAACTTGCATACAGCCAAAGTGTGCAAATATCGTGTACAGTTCGTAGTTCAAAAGATCAAGAAAACGAGCCAAACTCTCTAATTTTAATTAAAGTTAAAGCTTCATTTTATATTTCACATTGACATTGCCTTCTTTTACATGTAATTTCAATTTAGTTAAAGCAAACTAGTTTAAGATCAAGCGTCAAACTGGTCGCAGTATCAATGAACTGAATTCAGAGATTATATTATTCTTCTACTTATGGTATAACTTATAGAGCCAGCTTTAGGACACCTTTTCCAATCTAATCGTTAACAAACAAGCTACATTACAAGCTAATGTATTTTGCTTTGGGCTTTATTTTCCCTAAAAGCTTCTTAAAGAAAATATTTAATAGAAAACACTTTTGTTATTGCGGGATGTAAAACGAAATGCAAAAAAATCTACAATAATTCTTGAAAAATATTGCTCTTAAATGACTATTAAAGAGTTACCGGCCGGCTGGATGGAGCTTCTGTTACCCGTTGTCCTCATGGGTCACAACTTGGCAAACTTTGCGAATTTTGACTAGTTCGACAAATAATAATTCGCATTTAATGCAAAACTATCTACTGTATCGAGTCCCTAAGTTCGACACCTGAATTTGCTCTCAAATTCCAAGTCCATCAATAAACAAGTATTACAAGAAGACACGGAATACAAGGGTCATCCGTTATATAGTCTAGAGGTCTAAATCTATCAGAACAAATCACGTCAATAATGTTTTCATTGCCAAAGAGTTCTGATTCCGGATATCTTCTGCGAAGAAGCTAATAAATTTTCGAGGAGTCAATAGTCAAAGAATGTATTACTCCCTGATCGGTTATAAATTATGATATAAAAACTGGTAATACATAGCAGTACATTTATTAAGATTAACATTTCAGATTTTTAAGAAGTTACTAACCAGGTAAGGTAACTAATCTTGGCCTGACATGACAGCTTTTAAGCTTTAAAACTAATGAACCAACTCTGCTCCACAACCTGTAAACCCTAACTTAATATAATAGTATGACCAATAATAACGTATTATTTGCAAACACTACCTGTTTGTTTGAAACTCTTTCCTTGTTTTAGCTCTAGCTCTGATTCGTATCAGATCGGATTTTCAGAATGAAACTAATGCTTCGTGTAAAGCCTTGGAAGTAGAGCCAATTTTTATGACCTGTGTAGCACGATATTTTAATATGAAATATGCATGCAATTATTTGGTTATTGCACTTCTACTCTACAAGACCCAGGATCATCCTCGGGATTATCTAACATCAAGAATACCGTCCTCATTATCATATTTATCGATTCTGTTGAATTCATATAGGAAATGAAAGCTGCACCTGAGATCTGAGATTGACTTAATAAAATCTCAGCTGGCCCCGTCCTACAATTACCAATTATCATCATGCCTGCTCCATACGGGTTCTCAGGAATCCAGAGCATTTTGCCTAACTTTCTCTTTCTGAAGCTGGATTGTGATTTTATGCAGAGGTTTATAGCATCAGTTCGTATGGATGTGGAATCAGTTGACTATGAACCAAGCTTTTATGATAACGCTTAAATAGAGCAATTAATCGATGAGCAACTAATTTTATTGCAGGCATTTAAAAGCAGTTGAAAGAATGGGACACTTACCTACTGCACTTCTTTCGATTATATTCATAAACGACGGTAAATGAAAGTCCTACTCGAACTCGTCTTTTGTTCTTCTTGTCAATCGACAGTTTGATCCCAAAAAAATAAGAATTTGGTACTAAACTACACTTCTGACTGTGTAGCAGTGTCCTTAATGTAATTAAATTGAACACGAGGTTGTTGTTTTTGTTCTCAAGTGTTTTTTAAACTTTAGCTGATATATGCTTTTCTGCTTCCGTTCCAACTGACTGAGCTTCTTGTGCAACCTCCTTCTAGGCTTTAAGGCTGGATCGTCAACGTCTCTTCTGCTTCAGTTCTGACTGTTTCAAAAACATATACATGTTTCTTTGTTAATTTACTTGGACAAATAATGAACGTATTTAGAGGCTTGGAATTGTTATAAGATGTCCTATATATGGATCAATTTCTCTTGAATCAACAGTCGTATAAGGAATCCTCGTATCGAAATTGTCGAGTCGACTTTGACTCCAATAGATCACAGATCGGCAAATGTACGACACAAGTTCTTGATACTTGATACGGAACAGGAATACAGAATTGACAGAAAAATTGGACTTATTAGTCTCTTCTTGACTCGTATGTATGTTAGATTCTTGAGCTTTCTTGTTTATTACTTGGATTTCTGATATAACTGACTTATTTGTCACAAAAAAAAAGAGATGACAAACTAAACTACTGACTTATTTACTTACTTTCTTGAGATAAAAATAAAAGTCGTATAGTTATTATCAGGGGACGGCTTGGGCTTAAAATATAATTAAGGCAAATCATTATATAATACAACGACGGAAGATCTAATGCAAACGTGACAAACAAAGTTGATAATACACGATTCTCCCTCACTTGTATTTAGCAATAAAACAAAATTGTAATAATAATGGTTTTAATAAAAAAACAACTTCAGTTTTCAGAGTGACAAGCTAAAAATTAATCAATTCCCCCTCCGATGCGACATGGTTATTTTTTGCTCTGAAAGTTGGCAAGTTAGTTTTAATAGCTATTACAGTTAGTAATAAAAAAAATACCTTGTTTGATGAGAGCAAATAGATCTAAATTTTCAAAACGAATCTTGTCGATCCGTCTGAAACTATGAATGAGTGACTGAAGTCGATTGATAACGACGAAGACAAAGACTGACGACTCACGACAAATCGTTCCCTACTTTTTCCCGTCACTTTCCATTTCGGAATAATATTATGTCCCATTGCATACATAATAATAACAATGATACAAAGTTCATCATGTAATTATCATCCCCGAGATCAGTACAACCACCAACGACATGTCGTTAGATATTGTCATAGTTTAATCTATAAACACATTAGGAATGACGAATTAAATACGAGATATAAGGTAAGAATATACGGAATGAGATGAATATGATTTTATGCAAATTCCAAATATCTAATCCAGGTGAGGGAGAAATTTTTCGGAATAAATAAGACCAGAAACATTGTACAGATCGACAATTATATCCATAAAAACATGTAAGAAAACAGAATTGATTAGAGATTTTCCGAAATGGTTATTTCCATAAGTTACTCAATACTTACCTACGTCTGCTTTGATTACTGACATTATTAATTATAGATCGTATAGGGTCGTCACAAATAAGTTGTTGGGCACATCTGCAAATCCCTGTCATTGACAGGACTGGGTCGGCATATTTATTTAGGCAGTCTAATTGAAGATACATTGAGGTAGATACTACAAATTAGAATGGATCTAGTTTTAGTCGGATTTTCTAAAACTAGGAAACAAAACGTTAGTTAAATGATTCGTCAAAGTAAAATTGAACTAGGTAAATTTATCAACTCTGTATTCTGGTAAGGCAGCAGACAAATGTTTCATTATCATTTTAATTACCCAGGTTCCAGGAAAAGTAAAAATCGATCGTCATTCGTCATCTTTTGTGTGTTCCCCATTAACCTTAGGGTGCCTTGCAGGGGTTTCAGTCAGTTTAAATTTAGAATTAACGACATTAAAAATCCATAGTGCATGGATAATCCAGTATTATAATACCACATTTTTAATGGAGATTGGAAATATGTTGGGAAGCGTATGGTAAATAAGCAAAAATCTGAGATCATCATCATTATTTATTTTTCTCTTTTCTTTGTATAATTATGAATTATCAGCATTTTATCACCTCTACTTACATTTTACACGCTTACAACGGCTAAGATAGTTTCTTAAGGGGAAACTTAAACATGAATCATGGTTTTTATTAGATGTATATTATAAGACAAGCATCAACTAAATAATTTGCGTCACCCAGTATCATATAACAATATTTAATTATCCAACGGAATTTTCCAAGCGAGGCATCAGTACAAAATATGGAGGAGGCAGTGATAATGACGATGACTGAATTGAAACGATTAGTGTAATTATAAAGAGAAAATTGTAGAACTTTTATGATTGAAACTTATTGGACAAAGATATAAGTAAATCAATATAGTAACTTAATTAGTGGTTTATTTTTTTTATAATCTGTCGTTTTAAATATATTTTTGCTAATTGTAAGTACTCAACCGGGAAAGGTACACAGTTACACATCTTCTTTTAATTAACTAGTAATTTTGTCATGAACAATTAATGCGCTCAACGCTCATAATAATATAACATATTAACATATCGCCACTCTCTCCAGTAATACTCTATAGTAAATTCAATTTTTCGTATAATTTTCATTCGTCACAAAAACAAAGTTTTTTACAGTTTTTAGAACCTTATGTTTTCGAAAAGGATTGATCTTGAGACAAGGATTTTATATGGAAACGTGTGTAACGGATCGGAACCTTGCAATTTGTTGATAGATAATTAATCACCAAGGTTGATTGATACCATTTAATGAGGCAATCTACTAAAATTAGTTCAGCAGCTAACCTCAACCTACAACCTATTTCGAGTACCCCACTGTCACAATTTAGGGAACCTAGAGATTGGGGGCTCGAATGTACCATTTCATTATCGAAAGTGGAAGCAAAACAAAGACGTCCAGAAAACACAGATTCATCCAAGGATTCTGAACTTTGGTCTTTAACAAATTCGCATTTAATGCAAAAAAATTCTTAGTGTTAAATAGACTGGGACCGTCATTGATAATTGAAATCTGGAGGACCAAAACATTCTTCTCTAAGGAAGATTGATTTGAGTTATTTACAAACTGTAAATATTAACCAATTCCAACTAGTTAAACTCTGAAAACAGACTAATTAGCGAAACTCATTAATAACAAAAACAAAGCTATGCTGCTGTTTTAATTAATCCGTATGCAATATTGAAATTATAAAGTAAATTAGCTTCCGCAATCATTCTTCCATTTCCAGAAACCAATGACGGGGACAAAGTTCAAATTTTTCTGATGAATTTGTTTTGCATCTGACACTTTACATACAACAATGAATGAACTGAATCATGGCCTACCCAACGCAACGGTCTATCCAAAGTCCTCAAGAAATGTGCAGTTCGACCAATACAAATTTATGAATCGCAGTATTATTCTACGATCTTTAAATTCTCACTACTTCCTTAATCCAACCTTTGCGTCAACTTAACAATTGTTTGGTTCATAATTATATAAAACTTCATAATATCTTCCGCGCGTCATGACTCTTTAATTACGACTAGATTGGAAAAATAACGTAATAAACTAACGCCAGCTTCCAGTTAGGATTTCAGCACATACGAATATGAATGACAGCTAATTTGATCTTTTAACTGAATTCATTTTTTAACATAACATATTACAACCGATCTTATCACGGTTAATTTAATCCATCCAGAACATTGCCCTTCATTCAGATTTGAATTTATTTTTAATCTTCGGCAAGAAGCTGATAAGGACTCTAGAGAGACAGACGATAACCGTTTGATGTCCGAACCTGTCTCGCCAGTAAATTACCAAGACTAACATATATCATCTATTCTACGGATGAGCTTTCGTACGGGAAAATCAGGTTTAAGAAAATGACATCAAAATCTCATCTCAAGAGCCAGAAAGACAGAGAAGTCGTTTCTCGAACCAAACCATATTATTCCGAATTATTAGAATATAAGTTACACAACAATTTCACCTTTCAACCAGAAAATATAAAAAAAAAATCAGAGACCCGTAGGACAAATCACGCTTCCATACCGTGCCATTGGCCTTTCCTTTACCACATTTTTATCAAAGGCTTATCATCATCCTTTTTAAACACCAGCAAAGGCAGCTTCTACAAACTACAGAGAGATAAGTAGAACTCTAACTCGAATAATATTATAGCTGACAGACAATTTAATCCAGTTTCAAGGAAAGTTTTGTATAATAAAGACCTTTCTGTTCACACAAGTCGAATCAGAGTTCTGGCTTCATGGGATTAAAAAATGGATCCCTGTCACTGCCTGATTCATTAAATTTTCAATACATCGGATCAACTTGAAAATAATGCTTACTTGAGCCTAGTGAATTTTATGCCATATTTTAGGAATCTGATACTGACTACTAGAAATAATAATAATCAATTAATACGACAGCTAATTGAGTAATGGTTTTGATTTTCAGTATTCCCTATTATTGCTGCGGTCTTTCGTGTATAGTATATATATAGACGTATTGTAGAGTTCCTCTCTTTATGAATCCTTAAAATCCATAATCCCAAATTGGGAAATACTTATCACGAATCCCGAGTATCTAATGAATATACAGAAAGTCCTAGGACTGTTCACAATACTTTGTTTAAATGTCATATTTTTGGACCGCTGTCTACCACTACTACTAGATAAGTATTACACACGTACATGATGTACGGGAAATTATGGAAAATTCACCAATCTCTGATTACACTTCTAGAACACTAGGACATTTCCGATTTCTGCATATACTTTACATTTACATTTGACATTAGTATGTATTTTTAAATTCGCTCATTGAATGATTGTAATTATTTATAATACTTTATACTTTTTAACGATAGTAGTGTTTTTACAACATATTAGCTGTGTAGTTACAGGATACCTAGTTCTTTGGTCTACTTTTTGAATTTTTTAATAGACGTAGTTATCTATGTTTTACATGCTATTTGATTTTTACTGTTGGCTTTTTAGGCTGCCTATTTAAAGTAACTAATAGTAGTCGGTATAGTATTCTTAATTGGAGCAACTAACATCACCACGACATGAGCTTTTGGTATCAGAGCCATACGTTAAATATTATTTCACGAAGCATCCGGAGAGTACACTTGAACTGGAGGTTTTACTCACGACTAGCGACGCTTATAATGACCAAATAGCACGGGGACTGGTTAGGGTTGTAATTTTAATTATGATTATTCCAATTCCCAATGCCAATATTCCGAAGATGAAAAAGAAGTAGAAATAATTTGCAGGATGAAAAGCGAGAGAATTATGTTTTAAATCGCGTTTTTAGTCCTTATCTTTCCTTACCGAACATGACAAATGATAAATATTAAAGTAGTATTTTAAACAGAGGATTAGAAATTAAATCCAAAAATCATATACAAACATTAGAGAGGCTAATAACACGGGACATATAAGCATAATACATAGGTAGGATAATGCATAACAAAAAGTTGGTGCCAAAACTAGATCATCGTATAAATTAATAATTATAATTACTTATTTTCGAATGACTATAATAGTGATCTGCGCTTCTATTTGATCTGCTTTCCTATAAATGTTGACTCTGCCCCGTCGGTCTGTAACAACCAGCCTGACGCCAAACAAAAAATATTATGCTTGGATTTTACCTTTGCAAGTGGGGCTATAGAAAGACATAACCTCGGCTTTGAGGCTAAAAAGACTATTCAGAATGAACACATCAACACTGTTTGTTGTTGCGTAAGTTTATCTCACTTTCTCATACATTTGCATCCAATCAACTCTTTGCTAGTTGTACTAGAAATGACTGGATTGATCAGTGGAAGCTCCTTGGTTTTTAACTGAATTTAAGTCACAACAACCTGCGCTATTAGTAAGCAGCCAATCTCGTACGAAATCATATCAATGAATCTCTGACAATGAAAAATATCCGAGGTAACTTCTGAGGCAGTCTAGGAAGAACCTTTTTTCAGTATGACACTTGTTTGGGCTATTGTAAGCAAGTACAACCGCCATTCAAAAACGGAACAATTTAAGCATATGCATCAGCCTTTTGAAGTTGTGAAAATAGAGACATAACTTAAATACGTCAACAAATGAATGCTTAATTACCAAAACAATTTAACAAAAATGTAATGCTACAGTAATTAATTATCAGGGAAGAACATAAAGCTTAAAGTGCAACAGAACTAATGTAACTGTGCTGACTTACTCTAAATCTTTGAGGGATTTCGATGATAAGGGAAGAGGAAATTGTAAAAATTCGTGTAGAACCTATACGTGTTATAAGCATACAGTATTGTAACAGAAGGGTCGGCAAGGAAAGGAAATACCTACAAATCCGGAAATCGATTTCTTTTTTCGGTGTAATCATGGGGGATTTGAAAATATTCTTCGGGCAAGTCGTCGCGGAAGGCGAATTCTTGGAATGTGATTTTTGCTGTTATAGTTGGCAGGATCGGAATCTCTGTTTATGGAAAGATTAAAGTAATTGTTATGAACGGCAGTAATAACTTCTATGAATATGAATCATAAAATTACAACATTCTAGTTCCATTCTGAGTCAGTTCAGTTAGTCAACAGATTACAAAACAAGTATTGATTATAGATAGATTACCTATTTTGACAGGGAATCCCGGAGGTAACTTCATAGTAACGAATTCCCGTAATTTCTTCAAGTGCTTAAATGGCGTTACTACTTCAAGAATATTTAGGAGCATTTCTACCGTCATTGGAAAGTCTTCACTCTACAGTAACCGAAGGGTTTAAGTTAGGTTAAATGAATATGTTACGTATTTTGTTATTTACCCGATAGATACTTTAATTGCTCAATGCTTACCACTGCTAGAGTTGCTTTGAAAGCCTTAGATGAAGTTTTACACATTTGTGAACGACCTAGATGAGGTGGGCTGCCAGGCTCTGCCAGAATGTACTCATCCCAAGTAATCTCTGGCCTGGTTGGGGGCTCTAATGACTCTCTTCTGTTATATTCTTCCTGAAAAGTAAAAGTCATCATATTAAAAATGAGCACAGGATGATCAATTAAAGATCAGACCAAGAGGATGCCTAGTACTTCTGTGACGAGCTCAAATGTGCTTGGACTTGACTTTGTTAAGCTCTCAATGTTTAATTCTTTATTCTTTTGGAGGTCTTCTTCAGATAAATGTTCCCTTCTCTTCCGAGTATCTAAGCTGATCCCTTGGACAGAATAGACGTCAGACTGAAATGGTCCCACCAACTCTCGCTTATCCTCCCGGAAAATCCAACCTGACTGACTCCGATTGAACTGAACCTCTTTTGTAACGAGCTGGGCTACAATTATATCACTGCTCATAAGAAGGTCAACCTCATCTTCAAACTCCATCTCGGACTCCTGTCAATAAATGAAAATTTTATTTTTTGATATTTTCGATATAAATACTTTCAAGCACTGGTAGTCATTTTGTACCTTGTTTGACATGAGCTGATACACCTTTAATTTATTATCCATCACCACTAGCGGAGAATTATTATTATTCCCACCCCCAATCTTGTGATGAATGTGATTGCCATTAAACACGAAGGAAATGTCCCCCCTTTCCCACTTCATATCATTAAAATCTAGTAATGTTGTGTCCAGACGAATGGAGGAACCTCGTTTGTAAATTTTACAAATATCTGACGGTAATATCCGAGATACTAAAGGCACTGGAAATTTTAAAAAAGTGTTGTGGTAAAAATAAAGTATCTTATTATTTTGAATCTAAACAAACTGTCCAGTAACAATCTCTTACCCCAACTTTGAAAGTCCCATTTGAGCTCCATGTAGAAATCCTGAATCCGCTCAAGAGCCTTAATCAAGTGCGGTCGTCTCGAAGACATTTGTTCTCTTAGCTGCTGTTTCGATTTACGAAACAGGGATACAACTACAAATTACAAAAAAATGAAAGATAATTTTATTGTTAGTTAAACTTTAATAGAAACGTGTTTTTTATAGTTTGTGGTGTTCCATAGTTATATCGTACTTGTAGGTCTATCCCCATAGCTAATCGCCTCCGCAAGACTGCTCCATCCTTTCAAGTTCTTAGCTTTTACTGGAGCTCCATGAGCCAAAAGGATTTGAACACATTCTAGAACGCAACAAAAAAATGATTCAATATGCAAATAAAATTAACTGCAGCCTGTATGTATTTTGAAAGTTGTTGGTGAGTCCTTCTCCTTACCCTTGTGTCCTAGCATCACAGCGATATGAAGAGCCGTGTTTCCTGCAATTCAAAAAATATTTCAAAATATGATCATCATAATATATATTCGCTTCGCATAAGCCCTAAACTTAAAACTGTAAACCAAAATTCGGTTCATAAATTAAATAAATGTGAAATGGACTACTGTGTACTGACTGGATTTCGCATTTGATATTGCTCTAACTAAACAGTCCGCCAAACGGTAATCTCGAATATTGTTATTTATTTTGAATGTATTTTGTTGTTTTTAGATAAATGACACAAGAATAAAATCAATCCAAAACTACAAAGACAAAAGAACATTAATTATGAATTACCATGTCGATCCTTCTGCGTAACCTCTTCCCCCTGTCGAAGTAAACTGGCCAACTCCCTCACATTCCCTTCGAAGGCGGCCTTGTGAAGGGGCAGGGTCAGGTCAGCCTTGTCCTCGACCTTCTTGACCTCCATCTACAAGTCCAAACTAGCCTCGCTCGATTCCTACTATTTACCAGCAAATGTCATCAATATTATTTATTCGATACTCAAAAACTCAAGTCAAACTCGACGATTTTTTAGCGGAAGTGGATCTGCTGATAAATATTCTAAAATCAATCAGAATTCAGGATATTCAGATGATCGAGAGGGACGAAGAGAGAGTGGAAGGAATAATAAAATCTCTGTTAAAAAACTCGCTCCTATTTCAGTCAAGTATCACTCTATGGAGGCAGGACCGTACGGAGCACAAGAGGCCAACCTTCCACCCAGATTAAAAATGAATTTCTCTACCAGCCATTCCTATGATAATCTATATCATATTTTTAGGACGACCCAACAGGGTCCTAGTCGTGGGAAGAAAGACTACGGGATTATACGGAAAAATACCCGAACTGGCAAAAACACCTCTACAACTACAACCGGGCATGCATAGCCATAGCCTTTTGTGCTCGTCGTCCTGCATATAAGATGATAATATGATTTCGGTTTTGAGAACCGTCCTAAAGTCCTAGTCTATTTCATGAATTCCTCATGTCATTTCCCATGAAACTCGTCAAAAAGCATGTCTCGTGGGATGACACATTTCTAAATTTGCATGTCAATCTGGAATTCTGGACGGAGTTTCCCTTCCAACTTCTAGGTTGTCCGTGAAAATATGAAATCCATGCTGGATTGTCATTGTCATTTCCGTTAGGTACCTTGTTATTACTACTGCAATGCATTAAATAAAGGTAGATTTTCTTATGCGGTGAGCAATGCTTAAGGTTTCAGTTCGACATTTGTTTATAGTGGGTACAATAGTATGTCAATTTGATGGATGAGATATCAAAATTCCTTTGGACTTGACAATGCAGTCCATTTCGATATGTGATTTGGTTAGTTCCGAAAATAGGATTAGGAAATACAAAGTGGGAGGACAATCGGGAATCGAACTCGTGTTCTTGGAGTTTTTTTTAAGTCGTCGAGTGAACAAGGTATTTTTATTTTCTGTAGTAGTTTGGCAATAAAAGCCAGTCAAACAATACCGATATTGATGATGCATAGTTTTTTTTAGGAAACGTACGAGTATTAACTAGTCGTCTAAAGTGTTTTTTTATTTGTGGATTAGAGGTCATTTTGTCTTCAACGAAGCGTTAAAAAAATTAAATAAAAAGATCATCTTATAATCGGGTTTGATCGTTTTTGTAAAGAATAAGACGGAAAATCATTTCGGAATTTCAGATGTGTATACATTTCCTAAATCTGAGCCCAGCTCCCCGTTGGAAAATTCGTCCAATGCATTCGAGCATTCTTATGATTTTGTGAATAAATTTCATCCTTGCCCAAGCTGTACTAAACTAATATTTGAATCACGAATAAAAATAATGACTCCAGGCTAGAATCTAGAAAGATGTGAGAATTAAAAAATTAATCTTTTAATCAATTTCAAGAAGCCAAACCTGAGAATACAATTCATGGGAATTCATGAATTACAACTGGTGACTGCTGCAGGGGTTTAATATAGAAAATCCAGACAATAAGACAATATTATATGCTATATCTCTCTATTTCTTAGACAGCCAATTCCCATTTAATTAGTGAGCCATTTATGTTCTTTATTGTAACTGTTATATCTCCCACTTGTAACATTAATTCGTCATGGGAAGACAGCTTAATGAAATCATTAAACCAACAGTGAGGAGTCCTTCGAATTTTTAAGCCTTTCATCAACGAACACTGGATTCCTAAGTATTCCTAAGCATAAAAGATCCTAAAAACAAACAAAATAAATCGTACTATTGCAGCTCCGAATGCAGCCCGGACTGTATCCCGAATTCGGGCATCAAGGCTGTATCCAAGTGAAAGTCGTCAATGAGATGATAGTCATAAGAAGTAGCCCGTTACAGTGTGGTTCTGGTTCTACACAGCGCACGACGAACGAACCGGATAGGGCTCTCTAATAAGAGACTGAATATAATAATATTTTAGATATCCAACATCAAAAGTTCCAAACTACAGGGAACCCCGAATCGGTCTCTCGGGGATTTTCTTCGGGTATTTAGAACCTTTCCCGCAACCTAATCCACTCTCCCCGTCTAGGTATATCTAATCCTAGGACCTATTTTAGCTATTATTATTTGTTGTCTTGTGAAGACGAGGAAACGTGGGTGCTGGATTTCCTCAGATTTACTCCCACCAAAATGCGGTATCATTACAGAAGAGCTAGAACAATAAATTAGTATTGAGAGGTGCAGAAATGTAAGGGTTGTAGGTACGAGAAACTAAGAACCAGGTACTGCGAGGGGACTGTTAAGTAAAAAATCAGTCAAGAGTTTGGCAATCTGACAGTTCCGCATATAGAGTTACGAGTCAACAGAACACATTAACTTAATTGTTTCCTTTCCGGTAAATCTCCGACTGATAACTGATGGGCTTGTGAGATTTGACATGCCGATGTCAGTATTTGGTATTCGTCGGATTCGCAATTATTTGATGTTTCTTAGATTATTTTAAAAATTCGTTGGAAAGGACAATAGAGGATGTGTTCTAATATTTCCGAACAAGGCCTTGTAATATTAGTTTATGACCGCTTTGGGCAAGAATTAGGTCTTTATTTCTGGCCTTTCCGAAGCTTTTGTAAAGTACAGGGTGTTACAATAAGAACAATAGGACGATTTTCGTTGCTAGTGGGGACTTCTTATTGGAACACCCTGTTTGTCTAATAGCCAACTTAACAACTTAAGAAATCAAGTTCAAGAATTCTTCTTTAAAAAGAAATTGAGACTGTAGACGGTATTTCGATTTGAAGGCCATTTTAGATATAGAATTTATCAAAATCCGGATTTTAAAAGCTTAAGATGTATGCGGATATCAGTCTTTTATGTCAGTGTGCCGTTATATAGCTGACATATACCAACTATTTTTGTGTATGTAGTTATGCATGTACGTTAGAAGTTATATTTAGGAATTTCAATTTCCAAGAGTCAAGGCAGTAAGTGTTTATTTTTATAACATTTTCCTTCTTCATCTGCTTAATATGTACGGATATGTCAAATTCCCCTTCCGAATTTAAGATGCTCAGAATTGCTCACTCCAGATTCCTGATGAATGGCGATAGTGTTTTATTGATAAAGGTTGAAGCGATGGCGATATTTGATTCTCGCAAGTCTCGATAAAGCAATAATTACGGAATAAAGCCTCATCCCCGAAATAATTCCTCATCCAGATAGATTGTCATCCAACATTTGACTTAATATTTTTATTCGCTGGACAATGCATAGTAATTAATGCATTGTGTATGTATGCATGAGAATTATTGCGATTTCTTTCTCAGATATCTACCGTCAATCTGGTTAGTTCGACATTATTTTAGCAAACCAGTTTAATGTCTATAACTAAATACATATATTGTAAACTCTTCCACTCCCAAATCCTTGTAAAGATCATACCAAGGACATAATATTCTCACGTTTCTTGGTTTTAATCGTTTTAATATTTCGTCCAAGTGGCCGGATAAAGCAATTAAGTCATTTAAAATCTACCAACGCACCAAGGTAATACAGCACAACGCTACACGTTTCGGCGTCTTATTTCAATGGGATCTTCCTTATTCATAAATCGGAATTTTCATCCTCATCTGCACTACTGTGGTAGTTAAGTAGTAGGTGAACATAAAATATATTCCAGTTAGGTAATGGCTGTATTGTAATTTGTAACTCCAGAAAATAGTCTAATTAAAACAAATTGAGTATCGCAACCGCAATCATCCTTTTTTGGTCGTACTGGAACACTAAATGAATTCCTGCCCCTCGGGTAATAGAATTTGTGGCCCGGAAACCTTATCAAAAATCGTGAGAGTAATTGGGCTATACAACGTACTAAGTATGAGTGCAATACCCAATTAAAAACACAATAGTCCTATTATGTTACTCAATACTTACATGAACTTCCTAATTGCTTCCTAATCTTATACAACTTTTGTCATTAAAGCTTGCAAGGACGTTTTTCAATAATAAACAAGCATGTAAGTTGATCTTAAATAGGAATTACGAAAAATTTGACTTGCACCGGAAGCACATTAGCTTATCAGAAAACATTCGCTTTAATAAAACGGGCTTTAATTTTTATTGATAGCTTTATCGTCGTTTGGTTCTGCAAGTATAAACAGACAGTGGAGTCTTTTTCAAATCAGGACTTAGTAAATAACTTCGTAATTCATATCAAAATGATACCAATTAAAATACATAAATGCAAAGTTATTTATAATTTTCTATTTAAATTTTTTTCTAATTCGTAAATCGAAGAGGAAAAGTCGACCTCTACCAGACATTGCATTTTTTTATTGTGGTACGCCAATACAAACCAGACTGTGTATCTTACGTATGAAATGTGGTTATAAATTTACATATTTAATTGAAAATATTGAATTTGTATTTACTCGAAAAATATATCAATATATGATACACATAGGTTAACTAGTTTAAATACGGTAGAGAAAAGTCCAGAAATAACCACGAGGCAGATGATTAGTAGATACGTTGTACAGTTCAACGGATTTGAAATATAAATACGGATCAATATACCATTCTTCTCCTGAAGTGATTCACCGTTGCTTACTCGACAAAAAACAAGGCCTTCTCTGGAGGTCGCAGACATTTCAATGACCAAATAGGATTAAAAAACTCGGATTTTTTTGTAGGTAAAATGAGGTCATTTGCTGTTTCATGATTAATGATCCCCAGTCACTCCCCCATCAATAAAATCAGAAATCAAAATCCTTCGGCGAGCTGCAAGTAATGGGAATTGATGTGAGAACCAATCAGTTGGAGGTTGAAGTGGGTTTGGAAATACTATTCGACATATTACTACTAACAAAGTATTTTAAGGGCACACTTTTTAGTCGAAAGCATGAATCATTTAAAAATCAAAATAGTTTTAAACGATATACAGATTCAGCTTTGTCTTCTCGGTACTTGGCAATTAACAAAATTATCATGGCCCGAAGTTTGGTGGAAGTGCAAAACATTTTAAAATACCATCTATTAAACACATTAAATCTCACTTCCTCCATCTTTCCGGTTCTGATTACGGTGACATTATAATAAATATTATGATATATTAGGAAAATTACAGCCCATTAAACCTCAACCTTTACCAAATATGCAAAAACATAACATCCGGTAAAGCTTTAATTTGTTTTGCTTTTTTAAGGAAATCCTGTCCCCTATGTACTAAGGCATGCCGAGCCCTAATAATACACATTTTTTATACTAACTGAATAATAACGAAAAACCTTCAGACTACAAATTAGATATTCACAGTTCAGATATGCAAATCGAGTAGAGTTGGAAAAGTACAAAGTGCTCATGTTCTAATAACATTGTAAATGCAATCATGCAGATGGACAGTGTGTAATATGGGATGGATCTTGATCTTGAAATAAAAAATCCAATCCCCCATCTCCAATTCATAGACTTCAGCAAGATTCAAGATCAAGCATCTTTTTTACCTGCTATTGCAATGGCACTTTGCCATAATTCAAAGTCAACTCAACTCAATCGGCAGTCCTTATACTTGTCCACACTATTACCTCTATTACCACTACCTATAACATAGTAAATGGCATGGACAATATGTAATTCCCTTCCGTTCTGCTCGAACCTATAAGTTGTCATAATGATTTCCCAATCCCTCATGTTATCCTTCCTCTTAATTATCGGAAGTAGCTTTAGAGTTCATATCATCATCACATTTACATAGCCATTGCCGGAACTTGAATAGAAAGGGGTGGAGGTGGAACTCTACGTTGATAGATTCCCCTAGCATCTAGAATATGGTTTTACACAGCTACAGAATGATGGGATACCTGAACTGATGATGATTTAACACGACAGACCGGCTGGACTTCCTCTGACCAGTGTAACATCTAATATCTAATATCACTCCTGTAGGCAGAGCAGGAATTCTGCTGTGTTATTATTTTACGCAACAATAGAACCCCTGTCCAAGCGGTAGGTATATTTTATTCTAGCAATCCTATATCTGCTAACAATGAGAGGAGTTAACGACCAAGGAGTTCATTTATTTTCCAATTTCATGACTGAGGTTACCTGTAATATATTATGGAGGAACGTGAAAAGGGATGCCATGCAAAGGTATTCTGAGTATCAACACCAGAGAGAGATATTGATATATGCAACTGCACTACCTGTAATTAGTTTAATAGAAGGAAACTGGACTCGACTCAATCTATTAGGAGTCGGAACAGTTTCAGCAATATCTAATAGAGGAGTATAGAGGATCGCGATCGTTTAAACTTTAGGCTGGGAATGCGGCCAGGGGATCGGTTGTAAGGTAAAAATAATACTTAAATTAAAGTAAGAGTACAAGCAAAACCTAGTACATATTTTATTCTATACCTAACCTACATAGTGCCTCTATAAAGGGCTCAAAGGAAATTTCCCAAAATATCCTATCCAATAGCCCCCTGTTAAGGCAATCCTAAAGAAATTCACACCTTCTTAAAGGTGCCTACTAAATATCCATCAGGTATTCCATATCAAATTTAGTTCTTGGTACATAAACTACAACATTAAAGATAGAAGGACAAATTAAAAGTCTGTCTGACGAAGTTTTACTTTCCAGTCGTCAGCCAGATCAGAGAAGACAAGATACCGCGTGTCCAGTGGTCCAGAGTCCATTCCCAGCAGAAAAAATTGTGGATTTAAACAGAAAAAAAATCCAATCAGTATCAGTGCTCGTGTACTTCTTTGCAATTTACTTGGATACAAGGGAAGAAACTTGTTTTAACACTCATCAACACGGAGCCAACTAAATACATATAGTTCCCCTGTGCTGGAAGCACAACTTCTAGTTCTCAGTTGGTGCTCCTCAAGAGAGAAATCTGTAAGCCTTTAAAGCGTCTTATTCTGGAAATTTCAATTAGCATACAGATTTGCATGCAGACTATATACTTTAAAATTTAAATTCAAATCATATCCTCAAATTCGCAATTCGCACAACTACCGTCTCATCGTTGTCCATCTGCAAAGGGAAATAAGAACGGAGGCTTAACCCTTTTTATTAAGTGTTGAGAGAGATTCACTTTCGCGTTTATCATCATATTCATCATCAAGGAATATACTCCTACTTCTAAGATCAGACTAAGCCCATCTTCCACAGATTTTGAGTAGGATCTTTTAGTATTGATAGCTCGAGAATCGACTACATCATTTCATACCTCACCGTGTAAGTCTCAGAGAGAGATTCGACAGAGACGGAAGATTTTGACTTAAGACCAACTATTTCTTCAATCTCAGGCTCATTTACCATCAACTTCTGCACAAGAAGGGTGATGTTGGCCGTGGTTGCAGTTTGAGATGAAGCTTACTGCTCTTACCAACTAATATTTCGAAGAGTTTCGAAACGAGTAGTATATTAAGTGTCTTAAGCTAGCAAAAAAGAAGGTCAGCTTCTTGCAGTATTGTTGTCGAGCCGTCGGAGCTTTTTAAAACAGTTACGGATTCGGAATAAGTGAGGACTCCGAAAATCCGACTTGCAGATTACGTGAGTGAGACTCCTTTTTTGCAAGAAAAAAATAGTTATTCGGAATTCTGACTCTTAGTACTACTTCCCCTATACTTTATTACATGACTTACTAAATCACTAAGAATACAAGTCAATCCCTTCTGTTTTATATTAGTTGTTATCTTGTTATAGGGGAAGGTTGGATTTTGAGCCTGGACAAGTGCCCGACTTCAATCTAAGAGTACTAGAGGAAAAATGCACAAAATATGTTACAACCCGTCCTGTTCCACGAGTAGTTGAGTACACTCGGGTTTTATTATAATACATTTAACATGCCCCGATCTTCGGCACCTTTCCAAGCTAAAAATCTCAAACTGCTAGTGTGGATTTAGTAGATTACTTTAGTACAACCACAACTTACGGACTACTAAATAAAACCCTAAAATACACTATAGTATATTGATATTCTGTTATAATATATTTCCAAATTTGTTATACATAACAGTAATGTAGGCGAGGCAGGCAGCAGGCGTCTATGGTATTGTAGGTACGTGGATTTTGCCAGTTTCTAGAAGAGTTAGTTAGCTTTTGCATGGTGGAATGAAGGATATCATGCGAAAAAACCTTTGCCATTTATCTTTCCTAAACCACGAACACCACGATATCCGACTTCGGTTCAGTTTTGCTCTGTGGCCGTGGCCGGCTTTTGGCCATCAGTCGATTCGCAATTGCCAAACCGTGATTGTTAAGTAACTTGTAGGAAAATCGGGTAGTCTTGAGTTACGAACCGTGGGAATCTCTTATACATTTTTGTTAGGAATTGTATACATTAAAAAGAGTTTATTTTTCTAAACCGTTGTTGGCTAAAAATGAAAGGCGTACATTAAAATTGCACTTATTATCATTGTTAAATAGACTGTGGCACTCGACTCGGGTTTTAAGTTTTAGTAAAAATGTGCCTGTCTTGACGTCTCAAGGCTTGAGACATCGTTAACTGGTTATAATTACCGAGTTGGTTAGTTATTATAAACAATAGCAGGACTTTCTTTAATGTGTGAATTGGAAATTGAAATCCACGTCATAGCCCTGTTCACTCTTCGTTAATAATCGCAAACAGGTTGAAGTCCTCTTCAAGTTGCTGGAAGTTTTGGATCGAATATTGAAACGGATAATCGTTTATCCACATAAATTTCGATGTTAAACCTCTAATGCTAATGAGGTAATTAGAATCGAGTTGAACTTTTCCATCGCATATTCCATGTATTGTTATTCAGTTCAGTTACACTTCTCATTAGATATCAATTTGCAATGATGCATAGTACAAGGATCGGATGGAAAAGTAATGGTTTCGTAAAACTGAGACCCCTTTGTTGTCGATATAAATATGCACGAATGGAGTACGGAAATGAGTCACCCTGGCTTTTGTTTTGTTTGTATGAATTCATTGGACCTGGAATGGAATGGCAATTACTGAGTCAGAGAAATTTGTGTTTACAATTTACGTTGTAGTTTCAGGTTTTGCACGTACAAATAAGGTCTTAGATTTCATTCTAGGTTTCCATCACGTAATTATTATCATTTTGGCAATGTAAACAAGCAAAAGTCTAAACTGTTCTATGTGACTTCTCACACTTTTTCTGTGAATAATTTAATTAGGACGTATCTCTGATTTTTAGTTTTTCGCAACAGTGGAATTAACACATAAACATAAAAGTTTAATTATTATATATAGTATCCCCTACCAAATGAGGTAAGGTGAGACTGTTTTAAGTATCGGAAATGAATATAATTCGTTTCACCTTGTGAACAATTGAGATTTACTTGGGTACGAATAAGGGGAATGGCTAATTTGCATAGGAAGCTACCTGAGTAACAAGAGGAAGTTTAGTAATTAAGATTCATATGTAAATCACAGCATATAGAGAAAAATATAGTTTGATTATCAAAGACCTTGAAATTGACATTAAAATAATGGGCTCTTGGTCTGGTCTTCCATTTACTATGGGGATTGATGCATTCAAAAGGATTTATTTCTTTTTAGAGATTTACTTACTTGTTTTCATTCACAGCTAGATGAAACATACAGTAGAGGTATCATGTATTGTAAAACACGTGTAGTTTGTTTTACCGTTAACGACAATTAGATCCTATTCAATTGTAAAAAGTTGTTAAAACGATTAAATTGCGGCTTCAAAAAGTTCAGTATTTGGTAAACTAATGGAATCCTTCCAATTTCAAGGATCTCGGACTCGTTAAATGCATTTCTAATTGACATAATGTGCAATCCCTTCCGTTTATACTCGATAAACGTTTACATTAAAAATATCTTTCTTAACTTACAGATGGAATCATATCTTTAAGTGCAGTGGATGAGGATTTACTTAAAAGTTCTTCTGTCTTCATGAAAAAGCTTTAAACTAAAAAAAACTCGAAGTCAACCGTTTAGAAAGTGCATTAGTTTAAGTGGAGTAGAAATAAAACGGTGACAAAATGTCTGGAGGCCTGAAAATGCTAAATAGTGAGATCACTCCTAGCAAGGACAATCTTCTCATCTCATCTCTGGAGGATATCCACATCCACACCGTAGATCTGGAAGCGTCCATTCATCCAGAATCACCCGATTGCAAAATGACACGGAACAATAATGGCCTTAATAGGGATAATAAAGCAAATGATCACGAAATCGAAAATGTTTCCAGCAAAAAGCAACAGAATATCCTCCTCGTCCAGCATCAGCAGCAGAAAAAATCCTCTTTAATTAGCAGTGCAGATGGGAAAGGAGAGGAGAGGATTGAATACCAATCTGTAGAGACAATCGAAGGTCAAACGGCTGTCGATCATCAAAGCAACAGAGATGGTCCTCAAATTGTCGAAGTTGATGACGAAGAAACGGATACCTCCTGCTGTTTCTTTAGAGGGGTAAGGCATTGCAGTCTGTTTTCTTAAGATGTTACAGGGGTTTTAATGTTCTAAAGAGCCTAATTAATAGAATGGATGCTATTAAGATTAACTCCCTATTTAGATACGAAAATCTAATAGAACGAACTTAAATGAACTTAAGCCTTCATGGAGTCATCAGAGCGTGTGATGATCATGAATTAACTAAGTAAATTAACTATAAACAAAGGTATTGCATAATATGGTCTCAATACCCCCTTTTAGAATCTCTTCGTTTCGCATCACGCACATACACCTAGTATTAACTTATTGTAGTGTGTTTATAAATTAGCTAGAACAAATTGGAATGAAGTGATCTTTTTAATTCAATTCAGAATGTTACGTAAAATAAAACGCTTTGCGTTGGGATTTTTAATTGCCACTACTACAAGTCTTAGTTTGTAACATGTTTGTAACCGACCTAACTTGGGATGGAGTTAAAAGGTATAAGAGACTATGTCCTTGGGTTACTGCATTTCTTAGCTCTGAATTCGACGGGACAAGGGATTAAAACCTTAAAGAATTCGCAGTTGCATTGGAAATTTAAAACCCAAGATTTCTTCCGTTTTATTTATGTGTGCCGTTTTTTGAAGCTATGCTTGTTTGCTGGACTGGCAGAGTTTCAAAGTTAATGCTGCGATTGTTTAAATCGAGATCGAAATGCTTCTCATAACACATCATCAACATAAATCAGCTAGTGAGGCTTGGAGGAATTTTACATAGAAACGATAACAAATACTTATATGAAAGTACTAGGGTTGATTTACGTTGACCGTGCACGCAAATACAAACGATGATTTAACCTAACCTTGCGTTTTTTATATTTTGGCTAGGGAACCATTTCTATGCAGCCTCAGTGTAATTTCGCAAAAAATCTTGGAAACAAGTTTACAAGAGATTTTTTCCCATACCTTTTTGGTGTATTAAATCCCCTAAAAGTCAATGAAGGTTTTTCAGAGAAAACCTTCCAGTGGGACGTATTGTTAAGTAATTATGGAACACGGTCCATTTCATGCACAATGAGTTGACCTTCACCCTTGCTTGAATTTTATTTGTGAAAGTCTAAATCGAGAAATTACCCTTGCACTTAAGTTATGTAGTTTCAGTGATTTTATTGATGTATTATTAGAGGCAGAAGACTTCTTTAGCCGATCAAGTTTTAGTCTTAATTTAAAATTAAAATTGTTTAATATTTGAGCAGAATTGACAAGTTAATTTTCTGAACGAGGGATGATTTCGACATTAATATGCACACATTGTATGGTCGAAACATATAAAACGAATCCAATTTTGTCTTATTAATGGAACTATTTTTGTCTACCATGATGAGCTTAATATTAAAGACGACCAGGACGAAAAACTGTTGTCCTCCAGCGTAAGCTAAGTACCATGATCTGATCTGGATAAGATGGGATACGTAATTAAAAATGTACTAGCCCGTCATCATCTTTCGAATGAATCACCCACAATAACTGACGTATGACGAATCAATGAATTTAGCAGTTTACTCTCTTAAAGACAGTCGAGAATTCATATCCTTTTCCGAAGTTAGTGTTGATTACAAATATCTTTCGCAATGGTAAAGTCCTAACTTCTCTATAATTATGTGGTTCGCTTTAATACAGGAAATATTTTTAAACCAAAATAATTAGATAATTTGATTGTTCCAGACCCATTTGGTACTTTAAATTATGATCGAGTCGCATCACATAACACTATATTTGACTGTAATTTTTTGTACGGTGAAGTTAACTTAAAAACGGTACAAGTTGATTCCGTTCATTCTACCGATTTAAAAAGTGCTGGGTTTAGGATTAGAAACTCTGTCCACAATGCCTAGTAAATACAGGGAGTATTTTCTAAATCGACCTTCCAAATCCTGTTTACTTTGCCACAAGGATAAGGTACAATTTCCCTTTATAATAACTATTATCTGTTCCTAATTCATTCTTCTCCATAAATCTGTCATTCCAAATACCAATCCTCCATTAACCGCTACTCAGCTAAATCAGAGAAAGCTCAATCTCAGAGCCTGAATTTGTGTCAGTCAATGTCATTCTTCATTCCCGACCCAGAAATTATTTTCAAAACCTTTTCTCGGAGCACACGAGCGTGACATTGTTTTAGGATCCCATGGCATGCAACGGCATTTTCTCCGGAAGCATTATCAATGCTTCTAAATGATATCCTTCCCCTTCTCTTAAAAATTCTAACGTTTCTAAAAGCTTTCTTAAACTACAGCTCATCTTCAGACTTTGCCAAGTCATAGTTCCTTATATTTATATTATTTCTCACCCAAACAAAACGGGGTGTGTATATTCTAAAAGCCTCAAAAAATAGCTGTGTCTATAAGGAGGTAGATTGTGAAGTTAAATTAAGAATAGACGTTTATAGTTGGTTTAACTCAATCCCGAGTGGCGAATGACACGGTAAATGCTGTGCAAACTTTGGCAAACACCCTCTTTGAGTCATAAATCTTTTGATGTATCAAAGCATTATCAATCTTTCTCTACTTTGTTTAGCTAAAACGATCCTTCAAACATCCATCTATCACATATATGCATTACTTTTCTAAAAAGTAAATGGATTTTAGAAACGAAAAATATTTTGCACATTTATAAATTATAATGTATCGAGAGTTCATATACAGAACCGAGCTCATTTTTACTACCACCACCACCGCAGATGTGATAAATGTCAGTCACTTTTACAATTTTTAATTTTATTACTGTTATTCCATGATGAGGATGATGGACAAGGAGCGAAAAGGATGAATTCTCCCGATAAATAAACTGGACTTTAAACCTTATTTCGCCTATATTATTTTTAATAAATACTCTGACTTTGCAATTTCCATGTTTCGTACATATGTAGCCGGGAAATAAGTGCTTGATATATTTAGCGAGTCTTGTATCCTCTGAAATTGATAATGATAATGGAAGTTCAGTATCCACCAGATGGTAAAATCATATGCAATGTAGTGTTCTGGTTTTAACATTTGGGTTTAAGTAACACACATGCGAGAAGCACTGGTCCGCATGGAGTTTGCGAATAATTATTTATGCATATAAAATCCTTACAGAATGTTGAATACAATGGATCAAATGTCGTTTAATGAACTAATATAAACTGTTGACTTATTGCATTGGGCCTCAATTCATAGCCAACATTCCCATTGGGATAAGAGAGGAGTAAGTCCAGAAGTTCAAATGTGATAATGCTGACTAGAGCCTGGAATATGATATATTGCTTGCGAATAAATATATCAATTAAAATGTCCCCGTCCCCAGTTTATGAAGTATATGATCGTACTTGTACCATGGCAAATTTCTCAGGGTTAAATGATTTGATAATTTGATTTTATCCCTGCCTGAAATGATCAAACTTATTTTTATTTCAAGTTTAGTCGGAACGAGAGGACAAAGAATGTAGAGTTTAGTTTGCAAATAGTGGGCAGTAATCTAGAAATTGAAAGGGATATTTAATGGCTGGAGTCAATCAATATATAAATCAATTTATAAATCTATTATTTCGGTTTTTTCGCAGTAAGAATCTATCGAATCGGAATTTAACCCATTGGACGAGCCGACTCGGGACTGCTAACTCCATTTATGAGCAGAAATTTAGCTAAAATAACTGTTTGAATTTAAAAGTGCATTTTTGATCATTTCTCGGATTAGTGGGTCTGTGGTGGTGGTGGTTATACAATAGAACAGTTACATTTTATTGACATTATTTGCAAACAAGAAAAGTTTTAGCTACTTGGTATAAGGGCTCAAAAATGACGGACGGTTTTAGTAGCGTAATTGCTTCTCTAACGGGAATGTTGGTCGGGTTGTATGTTTTCATTCGACAGCTTTTGGGCTATGATGATGAGGTATGGAAATTGCATTCAATGACTGAAATGACTTGCGAAATTTATTAATTATTTTGAGAGAAATCTCTGTTTAACAATGAGATGAATATAGCATACCTTGATGTACTAGATAGTACCAAGACCAAGTTGAGAAAACTAAAATAATTCCCGTTCTAATAAATATTAGAACGGGAATTATTTTAGTAAAAATAATATTATTTTTCTTTCTTGTAGTATGAGTAGTATAGAGCAAAGAAATTCTTTATTGTTGCTAATTTTCTTGAATTTTATTTATCTAACAGGAGAAACGGAGACTGGAGCAAATCTTAAAGAAAAAACAAGATGAGAGAAACTCAGAGTTCTCGAGACTTCAAAACATTTGTAAACAAGGGGATAACAAGATGATCCTCAATTTAGGTAATTATTCGCTTGCTCGATCAACTTGGATTTAGAGTGACTTCAAAGGAAGTTAAACGTCAAAGTATACCAACTCTACCAAAAAAAAATCCACCGTAAATTATTAAATAGATTCCCCTCCTTCAGATAGTTTCAATTAAATTGCGGATTATAAAATTAGTTCCGGCTCAAATGCATATGAATACAGAAGGTTGATGACAACTAGAATCAAACCTATGAGCTAAGTTTTGGCATTCTAAAAAAATTTACCCCCAAATAACTCCCCGTCTTGGAAATAATTCTTGATTCTAGAGTGTCTAAATGGATAACTTATTTTATGAACTAATTACGTTCCAATACATCTGTCTCGTGCATAAAAGTTACTAAAAGTATTACTTCTCCTTAAATAAATGTGAATTTTTATTAAATTAGGATGGGAGGAGTTGGTTCAAGCTTTGCAGAAAAGAGAGCTCCAAGCTGAAGCCGTTTTGGCCGCATACACTGAAAAGGTAAAAATTTACTTAACTTGATTTTACTAATTGTTCGTTTGCACCGATAATTAATAATGATTTCATGATTACCCCATATAGGCTCTTGAAGCAACATCAAAGTTCAACAATGTAACAGACTTCATTCCACAGGCAACGGTAAGCAATTATATCCAAAATCAAAGCAAACACTATACTAGTTCAGTGCTCAAGTGGATTATGAAACAAAACATGGTCATTCGTCAACTACCGGGTATGTTAGCTAATAATTAATTGATAATTCTTAGGCTTGGGCCAAAGAGCTTGATAACATGCCGGAGCCAAAGGGCCCACTTCATGGGATTCCTTTCTGTGTGAAGGATGACACAAATGTAGAAGGACTCGATACAACGTATTTACAAAATACCATTATGTTGATGAAATATGCCAATAAAATTCACACATATTTTACTAGTTCTTTGAATGGATTCACAGGTTAGGATATGTTAAGCGTTTGTACAAGCCAGCAACGGAGAATGCAGTTCTGGTTAAAATCTTAATGGATTTGGGAGCCATTCCTTTCTGTAAAACAAACGTTCCTCAAACGCTATTCACGTATGATTTAATTGAATTTAAATGCTGTTCAGATTATGATTGAGCGAGACTAAAGTTATTTATCGTAAATTTTTTAATGATTGATATTTAGATACGGAAGTGACAATCCCGTCTTTGGAGCCACGACCAACTGCTTCAATCCCAAACTAAGCCCCGGCGGTTCTAGCAGTGGTACAGGCTCTTTAGTTGGAGCTCACGGATGTCCATTTGGAACCGGTACGGACATCGGTGGTTCTTTGCGAATCCCAGCCCATTTCAATGGTGTTGCATCTGTCAAGCCTACTATTGGAAGGCTGAGGTATGTTGTAAATAAATAAGCACATGTCCCTGTCTTGTTTAAGTAATATTTTTAATTAATATCATTTTCATTGTAGTGACAAAGGTATCGTTTCTTCACTACCCAACCTGATGGGATGTAAGTGCATAATATTTTAAATGAATAATCAGGAGAGGCTATCAAACTATCAAATATCTTAATTCTTTCATTTCAATAATTTAGTAACCGCAGTTCCTGGAATCATTGGCCAGACCCCGGTAATCGTTGCTACCGTCTTTAAAGGAATCTGTGAAGAATTTCGGCAACACAAATATGACGCCAGAATACCTCCTATTCCTTGGGATAATGCCGTTCGTTACTAATACTGAAAAATCAAGCTTTTTGAACCGATATTTCATTTCCGGGATTCGTTTTTAATAATTTTACTTCTATTTGTAGATCTTCCAATCTAAAGAGAAACTCCGTATCGGATACTTTTCCTCTCTGCCATATTTCCCAGGTATATTTGCAAATTCTTGTTCGTGAATTTTGTTGTAGTTTTTGTTCCACATTGAAGTATTAAAAATAAAACGTATTTTCAGCAATGGGAGACACGGAAGAGGTCTGTTTGCGAGCCAAATCAACTCTGGAGTCATTAGGCCATACGCTTGTCCCATTCACCATGACCGACCAGTACCGTTACATGCATGTTCTGGCAAAATTCCTCTTGGCAGACCACAACCAGCATTTCAACAAATGCTTGTAAGATTTTACATGCACCCCGAACTTCACCCGGAAAAATTTTTGGGATGGGCAATTAATAAGATCTCGATTTAATCTTGTCCGTAGGAAAAATGAGGACATTGCACAATCTATCCAACTGTCGTATATGACTTCATGGATACCAGCACGTCTCCAAAGAATGATGAAAGGGTTGATGAATACAAAGCTCTTCCCTTTCATGTATTCCAAACGAACGAGCGCAATGTTCGGAGCCGGTGCTTGTACTTCGACAGAGTTATGGGATAATCAAGGCGAGAAAAATCAGATCATCGACGAAGTTCACGCTGAATGGAGTCGCTTGAATTTGGACGCTGTGATTTCCCCCGTCTTCCCGTTCCCTGCCCCCTTGATCAACTTCCCCGGACTTTTGCCAAGTAAATATACAATAAACATATAGGATATTCATTATCTGGTTTTGTATTTAATTACTAAACTATCCAAACTGACTGTGTTCTATTCATTCAAAGTGGCCGTGGTTTACGCTATGATTTGGAACTTGGTCGATTTTCCTGCCGGAGTCGTTCCTTTTGGAAGGGAATCTGGGAAACACTTTGATAGTTTCGATGACGAGGGAGATGTTGCCTTAAAAATGGCCAAAAAAGTGAGTATTTTTCGGTTATTATTATACTAAGATTTATACAACCAATATTTATGTTACAAGCAAATACGATTATTTTGTTGATAGGCCACAAAGGATTCAGTTGGTGCTCCGATTGGGGTACAAGTAGTTGGATTGCCTTACAAAGAAGAGGTCGTTTTAAGATTAATGGTGGAGTTGGAGCAGTTTTCGTACAAGCACTAAACGAAACTAAAACCATTGTTCTGTGATAGTGATTATGCACATCTTATGAAACCTTTTATTTAAATCTTATCAAATAGATTCGAAACAATTTTTACGTGACAAATCGCTCGCGACCTGTATCTGTAAATTCTAATAATTTATATTTAATTTAAATTATAAGCATTTGCAATCTTCATCTTAAACATTTATTTATCGTGATACGCAAGAAGAGAAAATAATAATAATGGGTCATTTAATATGTCATGAGACGCTAATAAAAATATTTTTAATTTGAAAAACGGTTTCCTTTTTTATTCGATTCCTCCCCCATTTTATTTTCCCTGCATTTTAAGCCCACTTCAACGTTGTCAAGCGATATTGGTCGCGTTACCATGTTAGGTTAGGGGATCATAAAATAGATAAAATAATAAACTTCGACATCTGATTTCAATGGAAATGTGGATTTTTACTATAGATGTCTATCTTCATATGTAATTTTTAATAAGAACATAACATTGCAGCCGATTAATTCTTCAAGAATGAAAGTATCCGTACAATCGTCATGTATCTTATCATTGCTAATTTTATTCTGTGCCCAAGTACCTCCTTCAGTTGATTCACAACCAGCATCTCGCCAAGCTCCTTTCTGTATAGACACTTCAGAAAACCAGGAAGCATCAGTGATACGTTTCAAACCAATTTTTGATTTCTACAATTCGAATAGCGATGAATTTGTTCCAGTTACAGAGGATATCCACAACCACTCCTCCATCCGAGGATTCATCAGAAAGGTAAAATATTTAAGTTTCTACAAATGTCTTCAAATTACCAGAGCAAGAAAATTTGCTGACTCTTGTATTTTAAAACTATTTAGATCAATTATACGAGAATCACTATCGACGCAGTCGAACCCGACGAGCATCCTTTGAAAGTCTTGAGGCATTGGATACATGTGCACATTACTGCCGGAACGGCTCTGGAAGGCCTTTATGTACAGACAGTTGTAGGCCCGATCGGTGTCCCGAAAGGACAGTTTGTAACGAATTTCGATTGCAAAGACTGTTCAGTTCCGACCTCGGAATTAGATGCAACTACCGTTGGTTGCAAGTATCGACCTATTTCCGCTATGATGGTTTGTACCAAATATTCCCAAGACGCCACGATGTGTTCAGTTGCCTGCTATGCTTTATCTTAATCGTACAACACAAAGAAATCAGTTATTCTTAATTTTACATTTAATTTCTCAGCACCCAAACGTTATGGTAATCGGAGGAAGAGCAACCTCCAATGGATCTTTCTCAGAGGCGCATTTCCATTTCACTTGGCTCGATCATCCGATGGACGAATTTGTATTTTTTCAGTTCCTGTGGGTATCCATAAAGATATGAATGCTTATGTTGATGTTAACCAAAACATTTTAAATGGCAATAAGAAAATAATCTTATTCAATAGGATCGTAGCCGTTAAGAGCTTCAAGTGTATGGTTTTTGAAACGTATTATACGAATTCGCTGGAATTTGTTTACATTACCGAACCAGCGGGTTTACCGTCTCCTTTCTACTACGGCTGGACTAAGGAGGACATTACGTGTCACCGGTTTTGGGGAGTGGATTCTAGTGCTCATCAGCTAGGTTTGATTCAGTACGACATTCACCAACGAGCAAAGATTCGGTACAATAGAGAGTACGATGAATGTATTGTGAAGGGGAATAAGATCCCAGAAAAATTGTGCCCCCCTGGCCTTTTTTTACATCAGCAACGTACTTTTGATGCGAATGATTTAAATGACAATCGATTAGACTACAGTTTAGAAAACGCGATAGAGCCGTGTCGAGAATGTGGACAATTCACGTGAGAACGAACAAACCAGTTGCTACTGAATAGTGCCCAATTTTACTGGTTTAATAGCATTCATTTTTTATTTTAGACAACCTATAGATCCTTGTGAAAATAATCCGAATTCGGAATGTTGTCCCGGCGCTTTGCCCTCAACGACCACGACCTCGACAACGACGACTTCGACCACAACAACAACAACTACGACAACAATTGCCCCAACTACAATTTCAGTCCCTACAGTCCAAACCACAATAACATCCCCCACGGTCCAAACAACAGTACCAGCCCCCACCGTTCAAACCACAGTAACAGCCCGCACCGTCCAAACTACAGTAACAGCCCCCACCGTTCAAACTACAGCAACAGCTCCCACAGTTCAAACCACAATTACAACACTTGCTTCTATAATCACAACGAGCGGAACTCCCGAAACGATAACCGTACTATCTTCAACGGATGGGTCACCAGAAAGTTCAACATTCCCAAACAAGCCAACTACTCCATCACCATTCACTACCGCTGCTAAAAAAACTTCAATGTGGGCCAAGGTATTGCTAGTCTACCGATATCGATATTGTGCTTTCAAATGCTTTATATAAAAAATACTATTATCTCTAAAAAATATTAGCAAGTGCTACTTCGTTTGCACGGATTTTCGATGATATTCTGCTGGGCCCTTCCGGCCTCGATGGGCTACTTCTACGCAAGGTTTATGAAGGAAAGTAGGGCGATCAGAATGGGAGCTGCATTTTTTGGAATTGGAGATTGGCTTGTTGTAAGTTTTCAAAAATTTCTAAGCAGTACCGATGCAACATATCTAAACTTCAAAAATTCCTTTGAATTTATAGACACACATCAACTTCGTTTACCTTAGCCTCTTTGGTTTAATCGCTGGGATCTTTCTCGTGTTCAATATGGATACAGAAACCATTTGTGAGGTGTTTGATGGTGCTCAAAAGGTGTTTTGCTTGGAAGAGACAAAATACCATGTGTTATTAGGGGGCTTGGCAATGGGATTTTTCTTCTTTGCATATGCTTCCGGATGGTGGAGACCCGAAGACCCCAATAAAAGATCGGTGGTCATACTCATCCATGTCATTGGGGGCTATGGATCGAAGTACTTGAGTTGTAAGTAGGAATGTCACACGTTATCTGATCTTTTTAATGCATCTTACATGAGATTTATTTTATAATTGTGATAGTATTATCTGTATTTACGACAAACGTGGACCCGTATGTGATTTTCTGCTGGATAATATCCGAAGTCCTATTCTTGGCTGTATTCATTTTAGCAACCGTTGGTCAGTGCATTGCGGATTCGGACATGGGAATTTATCCAAAAAGGAAATGGTGGCCGGTCCTGGAAGGAATTGAGACTATGCCTTACCAATCCTGTGACTACTTCAAGTCCCTCATCCTAGTGGGGCATTATTTTATTCAAATTACTATATTTGTGGTTATTTACTTTGTGTATTTGTGATTTGCGATTGTTACTACTTGTGTTCATTTGTACTGATCTCCAACGAGGGGAGAGGGGCAATAATAATAAAAATTTATTATTTTTAACACAAGTTCTTAGGTTTTGAAGTTAAAATTTATTTCCGTCCTCCGATCCGGATCTAAACAATTCAACTATGAATAGCATGAACTAAAGATTCTCCAGAATAGATCCCACTTTCTGTTCTTCTAGAAAATGCAACCAAAAAGTAGGAGATAATATATGAGAAAACTTGCTTAATATCTATGATGACATGAAAGAGCATTAAAGATTCAAGACACGAAGAAACGCAAGTACTGAATCCAATCAAACAATCAATCGTTAATCAACTTCATGCATACTTTTCATGTTATGCACTTTTAAATGCATTGTCTCTTCAATTCAAACATAACTATCCCGCCACCCTATCTTTGGAATAAGCCCCCAGCCCGGAATAAGTTTTTCCTTGCTCGCAACAACTAAATAAATGTCCACTCCTCGGCAGTCTCACTTTCCCCCGTGCCGACCTAGTAGTACAAGGCAAGTCAATTTACAAGTTTGTGCACTGATGACTGAAACTACGCCAGACCCGACAGCGACACAGCGGCACTGTGACCCGACAATTTTTTGAAAAGATTCTTTCAATAAATCGACTTATCAGACTTGTATTTCCGTTTCAACAAGGCATTATTTGCCGTGTTGTACTTTTAGTACATTCTGTGATGATATGATCAAATATGACTTGAACTTGAATAAATACGTGTCGTTTTGTTATAAAAAAAAATAAAATATATGATCAAATATTATATAGCATGATTGGTAATTGTAAGCCAAGGTACTGAAAAGCATGATAAATGATTACGCATCTTCCATTGTCGGACCGAGTTCAGTTCAATGTTCAAAGATAACGACAATCATATTGTAACGCGGATGGCCACCGTAAAAATTACCTTAACGACAATCGATAACTTCAATACAAACCAGAAATAAATACCTTTTGATGATCATGTCTGAAATCATAACACGTGAAACATTATTGAGCCAGGGGTGCTTGAGATTTGAGATATTACTGATATTTACAATGTAAATATTCATGAGGATTGAGTAAGCGGGACATACTTTACTATCCTGACATTCGATATAAAAATATGGAGCTGCAATGATATTACAATTTACCACTTTAATTAATTACAACAGTATAATTGCCACATGACAGTAGTGGCACTGTTAATTACCACCATTGACTATCACCAGGCCTGTAGAATAGATTTGATTGTAGAACAAATTTGTACTATCATTCCAAGGAAATAGGCTAAAGAAAAAACCAGTTGGGCAACTTCTTTTAAACCCTTCATATGCAATATGTCATAGCACTGACATAGTTACTTTGTCGATATCATAATATTTTATATAGCTTGAGCTTAAAAATATTTATTTTGCATTCACATTCCACAATATAAAATGGGACTGGGTCTTATGTTTCTATCCGGTTATTTGGGACCGTTTGCCACCCCGGTACAGACTTTAATCGTTTGCTGGGTTCTATACAACGGGTTTAAATATTTGAGGGTAAAACAAAACTATATAAACTCACTAATAAAATAAATAAATATTTCTATATCATGTTTTTTTATCTCTAATTTATCGTGAATTATAATTTTATTATTAATAAATATTAATCACTGTATTCTTGATAAAGGGTTCAATGAAGATTTCCAGTAAAATAAAAAAGAAGCAAGGAGAACGAGAAGCAGATTTCAAACGATTGGAAAACCAATCTCGGTACCAATTGAATGAAGAACATGATAAAATTCTATCCTTGAAGGATGACGAACTTATCAAGGCCTTGCAGAATCGAAAATTAAAGGCTTCTCAGGTTTTGGAGGCATTCATTGCTAAGGTTGGAAATACATAATAATTTAACACGACACATTTTATAGGTTTTAATTGAATTATTAATTTAATTGTCGTACGTAAATAGGCTCTGAGAGTTACCAGAAACATCAATGCTGTGACTGAATTCATTCCATACGCCGAAGTATGCTACATCTGATTAAAACTTAAAGTACAATGCCTAAAATTACTAGTTCATTAGATTCTTGTTACTTTAGGAATGGGCAAAAGAACTGGATGACATGCCAAAAGTTAAAGGGCCCCTTCATGGTCTTCCGATAAGTGTGAAAGATAACTGCAATGTCAAAGGAATGGACTCGACCATTGGGCTGGGAAAATATATCGATGACCCTGCCCAGGAATCTGCAGTGATTGTTCAGATTCTGATGGATTTAGGAGCTGTTCCGTTCTGCAAAACAAACGTTCCACAAACACTTCTAAGGTAGTTTTGTGACCATTCAAAATGCAAACGAACCACGCGGAACTATAAAAAATTATTTCTGCTTACAGTTTTGGATGTGCGAATCCCGTATTTGGCCTAACAAAAAATTTCTTAAATAATAATCTAACTCCTGGGGGATCGAGTGGAGGTGAATCAAGTCTGATAGCCGCTGGAGGATCAAGGTTAGGAATAGGTAGTGACATTGGCGGTTCTGTCAGGATTCCTGCTCATTTTACGGGCATTGCCGGTTTTAAAGTTACCAAAAATCGGTTCAGGTATGTATGCATAATTACCTAATTCCACAATAAGCCTTTTTCTCAATTTTCAAGAACATTACGAATATGCTTTACTTTGCAGCGGACTGGGATACAGAGGCTCACTGCCCAATGTTGTTGGACGTAAGAATTTTTTTTTATGAATATGTGATACATCCAAATTGTTTAACGGGTAAATATTTATGAATATTCTCTTCCAGTTGCTGGTGTTCCAGGATTATTGGCCGATGATGTAGGAATGTTAGCAACAGCATGTCAACATATGCTAGAGGGTGGAATACAAAATAAATACGACGCCCTAGCACTTCCGATTCCATGGGACCAACAGGTAATCCAGTACCCTTTTGGATTTAGGAGGTTATTGAACTAAATATCATCATCCTCTATTGCGGAGTAACTAATGGACTTTAAAAATTTATGGCAACTAGACATTTTCATCAACAAAGAAACTTCGGATCGGGTACTTCACCTCATTGCCTTACTGGCCCTTGGTAGGGGACACGGAGGAAGTTGTGTTGAAAGCTAAGCAAGCATTAGAGTCCCAAGGGCATACTTTGGTACCATTTGAGATGCCCGATTCATTCGAAATGATGGATCTCGTTTTCGACTTTGCCTTTGCGGATAAAGGAGAATATTTGCTCAAAAACTGGTATGGAAACTTTTGATTTTGATCTTTACTTCCTGTAGAATTAAAATTAAAGTTTTAAGCCTGATCGGAAGTCCTATACCTAATCTAATTTATCATTCCATAGGAGACATGAGCCGATTCCAGCTTCAGTCATTGTCAACTATCTGATTTGTAAAGCACCGTTATGGCTCCGAAAAATCCTCACTACCATTATGGGTTGTCCATTCGTACCATTCATTTATTCGAAACGGGCAACTAGTATCATTGGACGTAAGTTCCGTCATTTTACAATGTTTTTGTGGTCACTCCAGTCAAGGTGCAGAACAGTTTTATTTTATCTTGATGTTGTCAGGAGGGGCAAACATGACTGGAGATTTATGGGAAAGACTTGGAGATTCCAAAAAGATGACACAAGATCTTATAAGATCTTGGAAGAAAGCGAATTTGGACTTACTCTTGACTCCAACCTATCCCTTTCCAGCTGTGCCACACAACATGCCTGGTCGTCTGCAACGTAAATAAATAACAATATAAATAATTTCCTACTTATCGTATGGAGGACTGACCTGCAAATCTTAGCAATACTGTTAAGTAAAATTAAGTTTCATTCTATAGCGTCTGTGATTTATACAATGATCTGGAATCTATTCGACTTCCCTGCGGGTGTTCTGCAATTCGGTGTCGAGTCGGGGGCTAAAATCGACAAGTATGACCATCAGGGGGATATGGTTTTGAGAACTGGAAAGAAAGTACGTACGATGAACTTTAAATTTGTTAATCTATTTGTAAGATAATGTTATAATTAATCTTAATTATTCGTGACTGTTCCACAGGGAGCGAAAGAAGGTGTTGGAATGCCAATAAGTGTTCAGTTGGTCGGGTTGCCTTATCAAGAAGAATTAGTTTTAAGAGGAATGGTTGAACTCGAAGCTGTGTCTGCTTTTAGGAAATCGTAGTTCAGAGACTTTAATGAGGAATGTGGGACTGAAAGTTTTCGAATTGGACAATAATTATTATATATGTAACTGGTATATGATGGTGCTGGGAATAAAAAGTTTTTAACGTATTATATGAAGATGCATTCCTGTTTTTGATTTCATTCTTTGTAAGTATTAGCGCTTATTATCCAATTTAATGTTTGCCCATTTTTAGGTCTTAGAGAGTACAAAGTAGTTTCTTAAAGTAGATTAGATTTCATGTTATAACTTCTTAGTTATTTCATAATCGATTTTTATTCATTCAATAAATTGTCTGTTTCCTTGTGTGTTATGACTATGTGGTGCATGACAATCCAAAGTCTTCCACTGGGGTCATAAAAAGCAAACTGAATTCAAATGACAGAGTTTCCAATAATGTATCCACCATAGGTCAACCTATGAACCGATTTGACCTATCATCCAACTTGACTCCTAATTTTACCCAAATAGGCATGTACCAAATTTGATAGTCACGACAAACCCGATCCCATACACCCTCAGAGTTGAGCTAAAAATCCAAGTCCCAGATAGGCTTTTTTGACCCAATGATGTTACAATTTGTTGCCAAGGAACTTTAAGACTTAAGGGAAAAACACACCTTTTCGTAAAGTTTGCATGATTTTATGACACGTTCCTTTTTTATTATTCATGGTAGGGTTCTGTTCAACGATCTCTGTTACAGGGCTAGGGATTATTAGCAATTTCAGTTCTCATAGGGGGCTATAAACTCCATTCTACTTACCAAAACGCACCCTGATAACCGGATCTGAGATACTTTCCAAATAAATCAAAATGGCAAAAGTGCAATCAGAACGATCCTTGGTTGCAACTAAAGAATCTACAGAGGAATATGGGGACTACGACGAAGATGAGTTTGAAACCGAAGCTCAAGACGAAGACGACCTGGAGGAAGATGAAGAACGGGAGCGAAGGAAGAAGTTGGCCAAGAAACCTCCTAAAGCGGTTCGGACCTGTGGCAAATCCTCCAATCAATTTGACCTCTCAAATGTCCCCAACACGGCTAAGTAAGTTACCGCTCCGAAACGGATTGAATCGCAAATTGAAGAGAGCAATGCAAATTCATTCGTATGATGCATTTCCTTTAAGGTTGAGCCAACGGAGGAAATCCGCTTTAGGCTTACTGATGCAAGGGATTCCAAAACCCGAGGGTGCTGTCCCCTCAACGGCTTTGCCAACTTGGTACAATTTCTCCATGAATGATAAGATCCCGTTGGTCCCAGCTCCAGCTAACTATATTTACTATTCCCGTGGGAAAATTGGACAGCCTGTAAAATAGTTGTTTTAAATACGACAAAAAAAAATTTGTCACAGGATCAATGATTAGTATTCCTCATTTTCGACCTAGCTTCTTCGACCACACCCCTTTTACACGTTATGGGACGAAAGGAACCTTGAAAGAGTGGTCGGGGCTCCATACTCCGCCCTTCACGACCCCCATGCTAAAAGGTACATGACCAAGCCAGGAATAAAATCTTTTCTCTTGAAGCAAGGACTTGTCAACGATAAGAATGAGGTCATTTGTTCTCTACGGGAATTTAATAAGTTCAGGGGATATCTCCGAACTCAGTACAATGACGAGGTCCAGGGAGCTGTTTCCTCAGGCGTATGATCACAATTCTTAAAATTTCATAGCTCCTCCCTAAAATCTGGAACCTAACTGAATAAATAATTCAGCGATGAATTCCTTTGTAGGACTCCAATTTGAAATGGGAGAGACAGCAGTTACAAATGATCAGGAAGTATTTGAGTGACACGGAAGGTCAGGGAGCCTTTTTGAATCAGAGACGAATCAATGCCAACAAAGTTAAGAGTGAAGCTATCCGAACGCGGTCAATGCAGTATGTAAAAAACATCACTATTTTATTTTTAAGGTGATTTTGCTTAGAATTTTTTTGTTCAGGATTCTAGATAAGCAAAAGAAAGCGGACCAGCGGTTAGTAAAGTTTAACGAAAAGAGAAGCCAGGAAAACTTGGACAAAGTTCTTAAAGGATGCGAAAAGCAGAAACAGCAGGCTGAGCGATATTTCGGCGTAATGCAGCGTCGACTAGACCAGCAACGAGCAACCTTAAAGGAATCTACGCTCAGAGACATGATAATCGCAGACCGTCGGAAGAATGATACCCTACTCTCCAGTTCCGCTCTCCACAAATTCGTAATTTCAAAATCCATAATTAATTAATTACAAAAAAAAAATCTTTCAATCAGAGATACTAATCTGTAATTTTTTTAGAAACTGGAATGGATCGATTCGAAACTCGAATACAGCAGTCAAAGAGCTGAGCAGGACTCCAAACTTGAGGAAGCCATGCGAGACGAAATCAAAACGAATGCTAAGAAGAGGCAAAAGAAAGTCGAACACTATCGATCAAAGATGCGTAAGTCTCGATTCTCTCTCTCATCTTCGATATGTAAATAGCCACTTATCGATGTGTTCTGAATTTAATTTTTGAATTCTTCTATACGATTTCTAACTAGCCGCTCTTGTGGAGAAAAAGAAGCAAGAGGAGAAGCGACTTTGGGAAATCGTTCGGAAATATGCTATGCGCTGGCTGGAGAAGGTTCGTAAGCGCCTCAATGCACCCAAGGACGTTCAACATGAAAGCGTATGGATCGGCCATTCTAAAGGCGTTATGGACGATACGCTCAAAACTCTTAAGGAGATTTCTGGTTATGGTAGGTTAAATCTAATCAATGAATTCCGCTTTCTAAAAAAATTCTGGTAGTTTTTGACATTTCAATCGATTACTAACTTCAATTGACAATTTCAGAAAAAATGGACGACTTTGTGCTCAACATCATCAAACTGAAGAAGCAAATTCAGCAACAGATTGTACTTGAAGAAGCACAGGAAGCAGAGGAAGCAGCAAAAGCCGCCGCTGAAGCTGAACAAGCCGACGGCGAGAAGAAGGAAGGTAAAGCTCCTACTAAGGAAGATCAAGTTCCTGGTAAGCAAGGGGGTCCAGAAAATCCTACCGGTTCTAAACCGTCCGTTGCAAAGAGTGTAAAATCCCTAGCCTCCAAACGAGATGTTAAAACCACGGAGGAAGTACCTGTAGAGGAAGAAGAAGAAGAAGAGGAAGAAGAAGTCCCCGAGGAGACAGAAAATCCTGAAGAAACTGACGAAAACTAGCTAATTTCTGACCCATTCAATTCCTAATCAAATGAACAATGACATGCGATGTATGAAAATATGAATAGATAAAGGAATATTCAAACCCCCATTTTTAAGAATTGTGTAATTTATATTATATACAGGACATTGGTGAAGATTATAATTTTTTTATCATTTTGATTTAATTCCACGGAAACAAAAAGTTTTGATTCGAGATTGCTCAAATTCAAAATTACAATTTTTTATCCGTAATTACAATCGGTGGCGGTGGCATTGCTTTTAGCTTAGCTTTCCAACACATTGGACTGGACAACATTCACAATCACAATTAAAATAATATTTGAGTTCATTGGGCGAGTTGTTAGGTTGCTGGCGTAAATAAAAAAATAAGCATGCAGAAGGACCTAATGACACGAATTATGAGTTTAGGATATGTCGTAAATGAAATAATCGAATTGTAGTTCATTCATAACTTTAAACCCAAGGCAACTAAAGTTGAATGATTCAGCTTCGTTACCAGGTAGCGCAACTTGGGGCGTTTTCAAAAAGTAAATAACTTTTTTCAGTCTGGGGGACACTTGTCCCCCAGTTGTAAAATCCGTAGTAAATTGAAAATTTATGAATGAACTCTTGTCGGATTTATGAATGAAAGGTTGTCAAGGGAGTACTCGCCCCAATTTTCGCAAGAAATTGGCCATGATTTTTGGCAAGGATTATAATGGGCGATAGTTTTTGCAAGGATTTGGCAATAGTTTCAGCTTTAAATTCGTCGCCAAGGAGTTGGCTATTTGAAAGTTGAAAACCTACAGTGTGCAGTGTATAAAAGCCCGAGTCAGGCAATCGTGTGTCCTTGTACGTTTATCAAATCATAAAAATGAAGGTTTACAAAATTACAGGGCGTTCTAAGTCAGTTTTCAGAAAACCCGCATTGGTCACCCATTAGGGCCCATGTCCATAGAAGCAACAGTTTGCCCCCAATTGGTCACATTTGTTATTGCAATATTATATCGTGACGGTATACAAAATTTCAGCGTTCTAGGCCAGATTCTAAAAATCCCGCTTGGGTCACCCAAAGCAACATTTTATCCCCAATTGGTCACATTTGTTATTGCAATATTATATCGTGACGTTATAAAAAATGTCAGCGTTCTAGGCCAGATTTTATAAAACCCGCATGGGTCACCAACTAGGGTCGCTAGAAGCAACGTTTTCCCTCCCAATTGGTCACATTTGGTTTTGCAATATCATATGGTGACGTTATAAAAAATGTCAGCGTTCCAGGCCAGATTTTATAAAACCCGCATGGGTCACCAACTAGGGTCGCTAGAAGCAACGTTTTGCCCCCAATTGGTCACATTTGATTTTGCAATATCATATGGTGACGGTATACAAAATTTCAGTGTTCTAGGCCAGATTTTAGAAAACCCGCATGGGTCACCCACTAGGGTCCCTAGAAGCAACGTTTTGCCCCCAATTGGTCACATTTGATTTTGCAATATCATATGGTGACGATATACAAAATTTCAGCGTTCTAGGCCAGATTTTAGAAAACCCGCATGGGTCACCAACTAGGGTCCCTAGAAGCAACGTTTTGCCCCCAATTGGTCACATTTGATTTTGCAATATCATATGGTGACGGTATACAAAATTTCAGCGTTCTAGGCCAGATTTTAGAAAACCCGCATGGGTCACCAACTAGGGTCCATAGAAGCAACATTTTGCCCCCAATTGGTCACATTTGGTTTTGCAATATCATATCGTGATGGTATACAAAATTTCACCGTTCCAGGCCAGATTATATAAAACCCGCATGGGTCACCCACTAGGGTCCCTAGAAGCAACGTTTTGCCCCCAATTGGTCACATTTGATTTTGCAATATCATATGATGAAAGTATACAAAATTTCAGCGTTCTAGGCCAGATTTTAGAAAACCCGCATGGGTCACCCACTAGGGTCCCTAGAAGCAACGTTTTGCCCCCAATTGGTCACATTTGATTTTGCAATATCATATGGTGACGGTATACAAAATTTCAGCGTTCTAGGCCAGATTTTAGAAAACCCGCATGGGTCACCCACTAGGGTCCCTAGAAGCAACGTTTTGCCCCCAATTGGTCACATTTGATTTTGCAATATCATATGGTGACGGTATACAAAATTTCAGTGTTCTTGGCCAGATTTTAGAAAACCCGCATGGGTCACCCACTAGGGTCCCTAGAAGCAACGTTTTGCCCCCAAGTGGTCACATTTGATTTTGCAAAATCATATGGTGACGGTATACAAAATTTCAGCGTTCTAGGCCAGATTTTAGAAAACCCGCTTGGGTCATCCACTAGGGGCTATATAGGGTAGATGTACTTATTATGCTGTACGGTAGGAATAGAAATCCATAAGGCCTATTGGACAGTCCAATAGGCCTTACCCTATATACTATATGATTGTAAATGAGCATATCTATAGGTTTAAAATACACGCTTCTATTTGTCTGTATTTTAAACCTATTCCCTTGGCAACACACTTTTGCATGACCCCCACGGGTCAACCGATCGGCCGATTTTTCCCACCTCCGAACTTAGCCTTCGCATTTGCAAAATACACAAGTGTCCCAAATTTGAAGTCGATCGGTCCAGCCGTTTGGCCGCTAGCGTGTCACGGACGGACGGACGGACGGACGGACGGACGGACAGCATGATTCCATAAGCCCTGACTCGGGCTAAAAAGTGAATTTTTTATCCGAAAACCCCAAGGTTTATATACTCTTGGTTTCCTGGGTGTCTTTCTTTCAGGAGGTTGTGCCAGTAGCTCAATTTCGAAATTCCAACTCTGGTCTGGGGGAAAACAACCTCTTTTAACCAGTTTCTAGGGCGATTTTAGCTAAAAAATTTAGATTTTAATTGAAAAGTGGGTTTCACTTCCATCATCGCAACGCATAGAAACAGCGGTTTACAAAATCGATACGAATCCGATATACGTTTTTTTGACAAACTGCTTCACTAGATTTGTAGCAGAGACAATTCTCTAAATTTTGATACCCCAGTTATATTTTTTAGTAAATGCAATCGAGAGAAATTACGATTCTAAAAGACCAATTTCAACACCTTGGTTTTGAGTTTATTTCTGAAAATTCTGCATTTCCGACAGATTTTAGCTGAAAATTGCCGTAGAAACGGGTTAAAAAGATTGTTTTCCCCCAGACTAAAATAAGAATTTCGAAATCGAGCTACTGGCACAACCTCCTGAAAGAAAGACACCCAGGAAACCAAGAGTATATAAACCTTGGAAAACCCTCAAAGTTGCGCTACCTGCTAACGGATCTTATTTTTTAGTTGCCTTGCTTTAAACCCCTGCAAAGCTGAATGATGGGGAGAGCATCTAGAGCCTTAATCCGAATTAAGAATCCTATACCCGGTTCCGGGTTCCATATCCGTATTTTATCCAGGTTTGAACAACAACTCTTATCTCTTGTTCTTTTCCTACAACCAAATTTTCGACATGAGTCAATGCCAGGATTGCTTGACAACCGGCGCTGCAAGGGGTTGTGCGAGATGGAAGGTTTTTTCAGAATTTACAATTTCGGAGATTTTGAATTCCTATGCTAATTCTTCAAAGCGTATCTTGGAAACCAAGACTTATTTCACACATATAGCATATAGAGCAAGGCAACTAAAGAAAGAGTCAGGAACTGACTTTTTCTTTAGTTGCCTTGCATATAGAGACTATCAGCTATCACGATAGTAAAGATGTCAGCGATTACCCTTCCGATATCAAAATCGAATACTTTAAGCACCTAATAATAATAAACTTATATTTGAATCTCTAATTTATCAGATATATTATTATTTTACCTCCATTCAACTTTTATATAGAACGAAACTATTATGCAGATATTTGAATGCAAAAAACTATGAAACTATGAAACCAATGAGGTGAGCTTATGTGATAGTGACTTTATACTAAAATTGTCTGGCGCTCATTTACACTATTAATTTAATCCTATACAAAAAAGCGATGATTACCGGTCGATAAATAGGTCGATAAATAATTTTGGTTTTTTTAGAAATTTATAATTGAAGGGGATCCTGGGTCTACCTTTGTCCTCCTGACCTTTACCCAGAATCCTTACTTCAAGGCAAGTTATATGTACTTATTAATCAATTGAGAATTGAGAATCTGACTGCGAATATTATATACTGAATGACGTAGAATTATGAGATACAATACCGTCCCCCTTGGGGTATGTGTGGATGTTGACGATGTCCAAGGACTGTGTCCCCTTTGACCCAAAAGGTGATGAAGGACATAGGACGAAGACGATGAAATAAAATGATGAATGGCGACGACCATGAGGTTCTTTTTAGGACTAGAATAGAAGGAGACCAATTCGATACTCCTTGTTGATTTATTCAACTCAAAACTCCGACTGATGCCTCTCTCCGTACTTACAATTATTATATTGAATTCCCAGAGACAGCGTCTCTGGGAGAACCAATCCCCTTTCACCTTTATCCTTCTCACGTTCCCCCACCCGGGAATCCAAATCCGTTATATCTTCACTTGCCCAAAGGCCCCCTTACACAGAAAACCCCCTCCCCCTGGGGTATACAATACATATTACTTAAAAAAATATATAAATCTTAATCTTAGATACAATTGAACTTTTTTTTAGTAGTTGATTCCCATGTGGTAATCCTATTGCCTTCGCTCTTGATGATTTGTTGCTGATCTTGCGACGCTGATTGGCGATGATCTTGAGCTGAGATTTTGCTAAATCATAATTCGCATAAGGATTAGGTTCAACATTGAATGGAATAATTTTGACTTTATATACTTAGTTACATTGTCAACTCGGTTATCGATATTTTAAGCGATCTCAGAGGAAGGCCTTTAGGACACTTCCTCCTCAGCCACTACATAAGAAATATTACAATTGTCAGAAACATTAACTAGCGGAATCTTAAGCATGTCCAACATCCATCTTTAAATCGTTGTTTGACACTTTCATAAATCTTGAACTGATACGTGCATATACATCTTACATTACATACATTTACTATCTAGAAAAGTCAATGGCCTCTCTTCGTCATTTAAGCTATGAACATTGAAAATGTGCCCTTTTACTGACCATTTGGATACAGTAAACACACTGGGATTGTCCAATTCAACATATATCGGAGAATTGTTTGACTCGACGCTATATTTGACGAAATCTGGATGTAACGTTGGTCTTGAAATTCGGTCATACTGAAGTCGCGTCTTGTGTTTCTGTTCCCGATAATTCTGGTTCTTAACTGCTTTTTTTGACATTGTTGGAAGAGCAGTAGGCTACTCCCCGGTAACAACTGTAAATAGCATCGAAATTAATATTAGCATATTATAGAATACAAATATAAAATTATGTATTGTGAACTTATTTTTAATATTACAAACTTCCCATCACCAAAGTTATGATAATTATATTATTAATTATATATTTATTCTTAATTGGAATTGTAAGTAGCAATTTGTACATACTTATCCTTACCCTCCTTTATCTCAGATTTGGTTGGTTTTAGTATCAACAGTATCCTTTCAATTTCCACGAATTAAACATTATATTTATTACGTAACTTTCAAGCAACTGTTCAAATTACTTTTGAAATTAATGACATTTTTATGTATATACAACTTGGATTAACTATAACAAATTGATAGAATTTGAATTATTTCATATATCTCTTGAATATCTGATTGTTGAATTACTCTAGTAGTGTTAATAGTGTAACAAATTTGTCTGTCATGAAGACTTTTCAGAATTTTTGCTTTCAAATAATATATTCTACCCGACGTCTCGGAATATCTTTTCACATTTTTCTTGCATGCAGAATATTTAACGAATGACTTGATTCGAATTACGGCTGTTTGAGCCTATTTCTCATTTACGATTGGAAGCATGTTCCTGAACTGATTATCAATCAATCTCTTTTCACACAGAATAACAACTGAAAAAATCTACCCTGGCCAGCAGTAAATTTTTCATAACTATAATTTTTTACCTGTTTTTTGGAAAGATATGCTGACATTCTGCGTATTTTTGCAAATCCTAGCTTCTCAATTAAATTCCTAACCTTTTCAAGTTGATCAAGCTTGTCTAGACTTAGAATATCAATTTTAAAACACCTTCTTACAGCAATACTCAATCCTTTGTCAACATTATTTAACTTAAAGAATTTATATTTTCAACCGACTTTTCCTCCAAATTTGAACTTTAAATGAACAATAATGTTATAAAAAAAATTTCTGTGTTAACTTTAACAATTTTTCCTGTGGCGACAGTGCGTCTGACCTGAAGATAATTTGACTCTTAGATCATTCTTAGTAAACAACATTCCATTACCTCTATTTAACTCCCAGAATAATTCAACCTGACTATTTGAAGTAATTAATCCCAATAATTTGTATAGTCACGATTGGACTCACTGTTACTTCTCTCTCGATAGTTTAAAGTCTGACTTTGTCTACCCTGTCCATAATAATTGGTAACTTCTCTCTCATTTTGACCCTGGTCTAAAAATTTTACCTCTGAGTGATTCGCATACTCTTGAGTATTATGAGCAACATGAGTCATAACCACTGCCTTCGAGCACTGAAATGCTTTATGCCCATAATCATGACATTTGAAACATTGAAAGTTGTTAAGACTTGACTCATTGTTTAAATAGCTAGCTCTACTCTGTTGATTTGTTCCAGAATTGGATTCAATTTGTGAACCTGACTCTTTCTCATAACTATCCTGATCTGGTGTGTACTCATTAATTTGACCGTTTCTATAATTACTGTTTGGACTGTTTCTTTGTTTAATTAACTCCTCTCTTAATCCTCTAATTGGAGGAAGATTAGCTGGAACTCTATGCAGAATTCTACTTTGCCTATTTAAGCAATCATGTGCGTCTGCAACTCTTTCTAAAAGCTGATCTAAAGTCCACGGATTTATGTCCGCTAACAAAGCACATAATTCTGGATGTAATGCATTCCTAGCCCGCTTTAAACTAACCTCCTCAGGCTCTGTGGGATCAACCTGTTTAGCTAAATTTGCCATCTCAAAAATGAACTGTTCTGAAGGATCGTTCATGGACTGCCTTCGAGTATGTAATAACCTTACACGATCTGCCTTAATCGCCTCATTATCATATCTTGCTTTAAACCTTAACTCGAAATCATTCCAACTTCTAATTTGACTTGCAATGCTGTCATACCACAATTGGTATTCACCTTTCATTAACATAGGAATTAATTCCCAATATCTAGCTTCTTCATAATTATGACTCGCAAAATAAGTTTTGCATCTCTTCAAATACGTTTCAGATGTCATTGTTCTGCTATCGTAAACCGGAATATCTATGCAAGTATTCATATTTGCAACTTTTACAACCTTAGTCGCCTCCGCTACCTGCCCTGCTAACATCTTATTCAAATGAGCTTGAACGTCTGCAGCTAAACCTGCGAAAACAGCATCTGCTGGATTGAATTGTGCCATCTTGACTGGTGAATAATTAGCAAATGGTACTAATGGTGGTTGCTCAAAGAACAATTCTTGCAAATTTAAATCCCCTAAACTGACTTGTCTAACTTTATTAACATTATCTTTGCATGAAACAAAAGAATCTTGATTTGACTTCTCTGAATCTGAATTCTGAATTCTAAGTTAGGTTTGACTGTACTATCTGAGTCGTCTGCATTCAAATTAGAATGACTGTCTGTCTGGAGATTACTAGAACCTTGTACTTGTTTGACCTCTGTCGTGCCCTTTCTACCTTGTTGTCGTGTCCTTTTCTTAATTGGCTTTCCTACACATTCCTCTCTACTAACTACAAATCCTACGTATCTTTCCGATCTAGTTTTTTCAGGTGGATTTCTCTTTTCTTTAGGCCTAGAACCAGGAATATGAAAAAAAATGAAAAATTTGAACTCCTATCAAGGCTTCAAAACCGTTTCACTTTACCCCAAAATTATTATAGTTTTCTCAAAATAAATGTTAGATTGAACATCTCAAATTGCCCCAAGTTCAAGAAATTATTGTCATAAGTGGACTTAAAAAACCGATGAATATTGAGTTATCAGTAGGATAAACTCAATATTTAAAACAAAAATACGCGTATCTGGATGACCTGGTCAGTGCCAGAGGAGTTATCAGTTGGATAAACTCGATCCCATTAAAAAATATAAACTCTCTTTTTACCTAATTTTTAATGAATGATGATTGAAGATTGGACGTCTTCCTCTGAACGAAATTCCAGAATCCCCACACGCACCATTCCCTGATGACGGTGACAAAAATACAGTGCATCCACGACAAAATCAAAATTAAATTTTGAATTAAATTGCACCTTAACAGAAAAAATATATAGTTAGAATGTCATCTCCACAATATTTAAAGAAGAAATGTACTCTCTGACAGCGAACGGATCCTGTCAGGGTCGTCATTTATAATTGAAGGGGATCCTGGGTCTACCTTTGTCCTCCTGACCTTTACCCAGAATCCTTACTTCAAGGCAAGTTATATGTACTTATTAATCAATTGAGAATTGAGAATCTGACTGCGAATATTATATACTGAATGACGTAGAATTATGAGATACAATACCGTCCCCCTTGGGGTATGTGTGGATGTTGACGATGTCCAAGGACTGTGTCCCCTTTGACCCAAAAGGTGATGAAGGACATAGGACGAAGACGATGAAATAAAATGATGAATGGCGACGACCATGAGGTTCTTTTTAGGACTAGAATAGAAGGAGACCAATTCGATACTCCTTGTTGATTTATTCAACTCAAAACTCCGACTGATGCCTCTCTCCGTACTTACAATTATTATATTGAATTCCCAGAGACAGCGTCTCTGGGAGAACCAATCCCCTTTCACCTTTATCCTTCTCACGTTCCCCCACCCGGGAATCCAAATCCGTTATAAATTGGAATTATGGAGGTTTTGAATTCCTCAAGTAATCCTTCAAACGTGTGAAAATGATTCCCGGCGCTTTCCCACCCGGACACTTCCCGCCCGTCGTTTTTCAAGGCGACAGTTCCCACCCGGACACTTTCCACCCAAAGCGGACACTTCCCGCCCTAAAAAGGCCTCCGAATTCCAAAAATTTGTGTATGACCCTTTAAAATCTAACGCAAAGACATAACAAAATTCCCCAAGCAAAGACATAACTAATTTCCCCAAGCAAAGACATAACTAAATTCCCTAAGCAAAGACATAACTAAATTCCCTAAGCAAAGACATAACTAAATTCTCCAAGCAAAGATATAACTAAATTCCGGTTGGGTTGTTAACCTAACCTAACCTAACCTAACTTAACCTAACCTAACCTAACCTAACCTAACCAACCCAACCGGAATTTAGTTATGTCTTTGCTTGGAAGATTTGGTTTCAAGCTAAGGGTCATTCAAAAATGCTGTTTTTTGTGTTTGGGTGGGAAATGTCCGTGAAAAACTTCTGGGTGGGAAGTGTCCGGGTGGGAAATGTCGCAGGTGGGAAAATGCCGGACACGGTGAAAATGGCAAAGAGTTGTTATGAAAAATGACACGCAATTCGCATGAATGACTCAAGTAAATCACGGAATTCTCATGAAAACTCAGCATGAAAGTTGGTAAAGCTTGAGAAATGGCAAGAAATTCGCACTAAATTCGCAAGGAACGATGAAAACCTCAGACATCTATGTGTGTATGAAGTCTGTGCACCATGGTTACTTAATTACTCGGAATCCATTGTAGGGCAAAATCGACGATTTTGCCCTACAATGGATTTTTTTTGAAAAAACCTTCCATCTCGCGCAACCCCTTGCAGCGCCGGTTGTCAAGCAATCCTGAGTCAATGCAATCAATAAATATGCCATATTTACTGTGTATCAAGGCCCTAAATCCTTAGCGACAAGCTTCACTTACAAATTACAAAATAATTTAAAATTTTTGTAAATGAAGCTTGTCGCTAAGGATTTAGGGCCTTGCTGTGTATCACGTCAGGATTGCTTGACAACCGGGACGCCGCAGAAATTGGTTGTCAAGCAATCCTGGTATCACGTACCCCATAGTTTACCGGAATGAGACCCATCGCTCAAGGAGTTTAGTCGTGAAAAACTAGACAAACATGAAGAACAAGGCCAAAATTGCAAAACAAACAAAAAGTCTCATGACAAAATCATTTCTGGAAAAGGTGCATTAGCCGACGAATGTATAAATGTATAAATTAGGAGCATAAACTAGCGATAAGTCTTCTCCCCGAAATGTGACACCTTTCTGAGAGTTTCGAAACATAACTTCCCCGGAAAACTATTAAAATGGAAATATCCGGGAATTGAATTGTACCCTTGCCCTTGTTAATTAATTATTGTGTATTTAACTCACAGGACTATAGAAACATTTTATGTGCGTAGTCGGTCTATTGGAATAAACCTTAAAAACGGTGGTAGATTAACTGTACGCGATAGTTCCATTATTACAACAAATGGTTTCCAGAGCTTCAAGGCATCTGCTATAGATTTCAAAATAATCCTTTCATTTGCGAGCCCAAAACAACAATGTAATATCTATATACATATAACTGCTAATTTGTATCTATGTCATGTTCCAGGTATGCATTTCTTACTGGGTTGTCTTATCAAAAAAATGAAATGGCCAAAAATTCACAAATAATTATTAGAGGGAGGTGGCAATTTTGAAATTTTGAAATTCGATGACCTGTGACCTAGGCTAACGTGACCTAATGAATTTTTCTTCGTAAAGGGGTAATGTGAGACACCGATTTACACCGCCACACTCCGAGAAATGTTTTGGTTATGTTGGAATTCTGAAATTTTGACCCCTTGACCTTGAAACGGTCAAAGTCGTCGAAATTTAGAAATTATCGTGTGACATATCGATTGACAACTTCTTTCGCCGAGAAATCTTTCGGTTATGCTGGAATTGCAAAATTTTAGCACCCTGACCTTCAGACGGCCAAAAGGTCTAATTTTGGTCATTGCCAAATCTTCGGAGTGAGAACGTTTCTCCTTTTGAAGTTTTGAATGTGAATTAGTGATTAGAAGGAGTTAGTGTTGTATGTTAATGGGTATGGAGGGTGTTTGGGGCAGGGTTCAATGATAGTATTTGGATAGGGCAGTGGCGGGGAAGGGATTTCTTTGGGAATGGATGTTTTAAGGGCCGTTCTAGATCGGAGCGCTAAAACAACGGCGTTGGTTTTAATAACCCATAACGAGTAGGGCAACGTTCAGAGGTGTCCGTGTCTTGACCATCGGGTACAATCTTAAAAATTGCTGTGGCTCACGTCTGAAACTTTTTGTTTGAAATTAGCCGTAATTAACCGTGTATCCGTCATTTTAAGGCCCGATATCGGGCCTGTGGCTGCCTAGTACATAATATATTCGCTGTACCACGGCTCCGCCTCTAATGAGCTCTCAACGTTTCCAGCTAAATCTTGATAATTCTGCTTTTTTTATAGCTGATCAGCTCCACATAATAATAAAGCTTCCGGTGTGCTTATCCTTGTTGATGGTAGAATTACATGAGTGAAGCTATCAAAGAACCTTGTAATCTGATGATGATGATGATGTTTACGAGGATCATTAGCATTTACAGATGCAAATACCGTTACCTTAATATCATACTTGGCCTTCAGAAGCGTTCCTATCCAGAATTCTGCGTAATTCTTCCAAAGGAACGGAAATAATAACCAAACCAGAGGTACATGATAAAATAATGGCAATAATATATAAGCTCGTGAAGAAATCAAAGTTAGAATCAACATCGCTCCGCTTCCTCCACCTCCGGGTTTTGACATCCCAAGTATTTCATTCTCTATATCTGTCACCGCAAAACCACGTATGTAAACTTGTGCATATACTGTGTTTACTGAAATTAGAGCCTTCATCGCGGGGTTGTTCTATCAAAGCCTTGTAGAAGAGGTTAATTTCCCGAGGAAACGGGTTTGTTGAGGAATTGTTTTGAAGATAAAATACTCAGTTACACCTCTAAAAAAATTTCAAGTTGTCTTTCTGCATCAAGAAGATGAACTGTGAGATGTATTGCCGATTGTCATCCAAGAATTAACGTATTTTTTCTAATTATTTAGGGGGCTTATATAGTTTTTTAAACTCCGTGAAAAGACAGTGAGAATTATTTAAGGGGGACTTAAATTCAATAAGTACAGGAAGATGGTTCCCCTTCATCAAGGGCACTATCTTCGTATCCCCTCTCCTACTCATCACATCCAAACATCAACAATAACACACAACGACCCAAAACTAACATGATGTCGGGTGAAGAATTCACTCAAGAATGAAAACCCTTCTGTTTTGATATGTATTTTTTGGTCGTGTAGTGAAAGGACGGTGAAAGGCCTGACTTCCCTTTCTCATCTTCTTCTACGTCTCATGGCATAACATTTCAACTTATCAATTCCACAAGAGAAGGCATAACAACATATCAGATATCCCATATGACGCGTTCCCATTATCCTCGCACTATAAAATCCAACAGCTCAATGGCCTTCTGTTACTATTGTCATTTCCTAATGATCCGGCCCTTAAATTCATTGCATTCGTATCAAAATCAATAGCCAGAAGAGATACGACATTAGTATTGCCTCGAATATTCTGGCTCAAATGTCGGGTTTACCATTTTTCGTTACTATCTATTCGTCACTGTTTCGGGGTATGAAAAGTACATTTCAAGCGAGTTACAGCAGCCAATTGAAATCAGTGATTATAATCTCATTAAAAAACAGCTTCAAATCTCAAACGAATCTTAGGATTACGGATTAGGGACAAGTCATGTTAACCAAGTAAAAGAATATTCGAGAATCTTGACGATGGAAAAACAACAAAAGCACAAGTTCCCAACTACCCTTGGGCTTTGATATCTCGAGATTATCATAATAATATATTATTATCCTACATTGTAATACTTTTCCAGTATCAAAGTAGGAAGATTGTGAGTGTTTTCCATTGTTAGGAATCCCCGAAGGCTGTCACTGCCAAAGAAAAGAGTAAAACCGTGTCAATTGCGGATTGGGATGTCGTTATTATTATTGAGAACTACTTGCTTCAACTTTCACTCCTCCACTTCTGACATTTTTTTTTGCCATTCCCCGACGTGACAATTTACTCCCCAGTCTTGTTACTTAAATAAAGCCTACTGTGCAATTTCATATGACAATTCCGCCCTACTCTCGGCTCTAGAGGAAATATACGGGCGAAAAGATAGCATACATCACACATGAATATAATATGCTGTAAAGGACTCAATTCCAAAACTACTCCGGAGCTTTCACTTTGAAGTTTGATCCGTTCTTAGGAGAGGAATCTGCTATAGATACAGAGAGACTTGTGGGCGAGACTTTGCTGGAGGCAGTCCAGTTCTCGAGTTTCATTCAGCATTTCATCAGAGCTACCACGGGTTTAAATTTATTTGAAACAGGGGAGCGGAGTGCTATTTATTATATCATTTTGAGAGGAAAGTCGGATAGGATCTGGAAAGATGGGTCTTTTCTATTTCTAGAGAATTTCTTGGGAATGAAATGCCTACTTTTGTACACGTACTTGTTCTTTGAAATCCTCTGTGCTGGAATCTGGAGCTTATAAATGTATCCATGGTCGTGGCGGTGGTGGTGGTGGTGATAAAATAGGAAGAGAAAGCAAATCTCTTAGAACTTATATCCCACTCCTTTCTTCCCACGCACGACGGCGGGTGGATGAGGAGATTTGTATCTAAATAATTCGGCTCTGTAACATGGCTTTCGCAATCACTTCAAAATATACACAGGCATGTATTCATATATGTATATGATGGTAACCAGTGTCATATAATCTGCATGTGGGATGTGGGATGTGTAGACGATTACTTAAAAAAATTAAGTATCTTGTCGCTGGTCTGGTGGAAATTTAAAAAATATTATATACTTAAATAAGCTTTTGATGAAGTGATACTTGTCATTGGTAATCTCCTCCAGGACTTCCTCTATTTGTTTTGAAAGAACTCCAAGGGGATATATTGATACATGCACTTCAAAGGGGTGGGTGTGTAAGCATCGATCTATTTATGAAATCTTTCAAATGTCACAGTTCGAAATTTAAAGGCAAATTTTACAGCAAAATTTAAAGCATTTTTACAGCAATAAACAGCAATAAAAAAAGCAACGACAGTTCACGTGAAACTCGGTTTGAAAAAGATCTCACAACATGTAAGAATTTCTTCTTAGCTCTTTGTTAATAATAATTTTGAAATATGCACCTACACCAAAATAGTTAAAATTAAACTCTCTCCTGACATTTTCAATAGAATTATCCGACTTCAACGTAAACTTGGAAATTGAAATACTGACTCTATATTATTTATGCCACTGTCCTTGCCCCCATTCCGGTTTTTTTTTCTTAGAGATGGCAACAACGAGAAGTTAAAATACGCGAAGGACATTAGTAAAAAAGAATATTGAATGCATTTTCATACACTCAAATGCCTTTCCTTATACGATTCAAAAAAGAACAAGAGAATTCCTTGAAACGATAAGTCAATTTTGTTGTTTTTGGAAGAAGCCTCTTGGAATTCGACTACTCGAGGGAGGTTTTAACCTTATTCTTCCATATAAGTCCAAGTCACCATCATCAGATCACACGACGACTACTTTCTAGGGGTTTCCATCCAGGTAACTACTGGCATGATGAGGAGAGTTATTCTCTCCAGCAAGACTCCACCACCGATGGAGTCAGTATAGCTCAATTTCATGCTCAGAATCATACAGATGAATATATGTGTTTTATTCTGTTGGTTGGTCTAGAACTTGTATTTATAGGAAGTTGAGAGATAGTAGTATATTTTGTGGAAAAGACAGGGTTACTTTCCCCAATATGTGATTTTGATCGAATTTTTAGTCGTTTTAAAGTTCTCGAAAACATTCAGTGTGAACTGTTTTTTCAAAAGGTCACTTATCGGCCTTATCGCCTTGAAAAACAAAAACCACACTTCTAACCGAAATCACTAATCAAGGCCTTTAATTACTATAAAACTGGTGAAATTGCTCAGTTTTGAAATTAAAAATCCAGGAAATGTCCAACTTGTTCTAAACAACAAGTGCCATTTACCTCAAATTTTAATCCAACAAAAACCCACGGTTCCGGAACCCTGGCCGATGCTCTATTTTGTCAGAGAATTCTCAAAGCTCCCGAGGTTACAGAGATTCTCCAGTATCCAGGACCATGGAAAAGGTTCCATATGTAATTCCAGTTCCCAGCTCGGGGAGTCCTGCGTAGATGAGATGAGGTTCTGCTGGGAGAGAAATCTGGAGAAAGTTTTTCCTTCCAGCTCTATCTCCCTATAAACGTAGACTTACCCGCTTTCTCCAGCTCTCTCCTCTGCTAATACCCTATTTCTATATGCTCTGCTGCTGGTTTCTGCTTATATAACTAACTCTCTGTGTGTGTCATGTCAACTTGGGAGATGTTGAATCTTTTGCTGGATGCTGGTGAAAGTTATTCGGGCAGACCAGCTCCTTTTTAGTTCCAGGAGCCAACTGAGCCAAGTGACATATCCGATTTGGGCAAGTCGGGTCTCTAATTTTTCATTTTAAATTCCCGTACCAGTACATTACAGTATCATATTCCAGCCACCACCACCCCGACCTTTCCACCTCCCGTCGCCGTTGATTAAGTGTTCCTCTTCCAGAACCGCTCCAACTTTTTTCAGCAAAACTACGGCTAGGATAGGGTAAATGACACCTACTTCAAAGTCGGAGAAATCCACTCTAGCTCAACCCGTGTTATAATTCTGGAATCAGAGATACTAAAATATTAACCCCCACGTCTGATTTCATATTCAGAGAGCGTGAGGTTAGGAACCCCTTGTTGCACAAAATATTCAATATTGCCTGCTATATACCACTTTTAAATACAAAGGATAGGCTCTCTAAATTGAAAACAAACCCCTCTGGTTTTGTTTTGATTTATTTACAATAATCCATAAGTGTATAGATCCACGAATCCGATTACGCGCTATGAAATATTGAATGGGAAAGTGCATGAACTCTACCATTTCCTGGCTTTGGCAAAGGAGATAAGAGACACTGATAGTTTCTTAATGAAATAATAACAGCTATAATAATTTATAGAGACTTTGCAGAGAGAATCCGACTTTTATTTACGCTTTGTCTCCTAATAAGGATATATGGAATGATAAATCGAGCCGACGAGCCAAATCCCGAGGAAATGAAAAGGACAGTGACAGTGATAAAATTCAGTGATCAAGTGAAACGTCCAAGCAGAAAGGCAGGGGGTTAAACGTCCTCCTATTTTACTGTGAATCCTCTCAAAAGTTAAGACAAAAACTGGACTCCTGTTTTACTTTCTGAAGTATCGTAAAAACTGCAGTTGGGAATTGAGTTTGGCATAAAAATCGAGCTGTTTTTTCGCCTTCACCTGGTCTAAATTCCCTAAAAAAACGATATAACTGGACCGACACCATAAAAAATAGTGGCCAACAGGTTAGAGGATGGGCGGAGTGGACCTGTCCAGATTTAAGGAGACTAACCCCTTTGCTTTCTCCTTGTCTCTCACGACGTCAACGTTTCTAAAGACATAAGTAAAGTTAAGGATCATCCTTGAACCGAGATTAACTCCTTTGAAGACTGGAAAGAAAGAGAGGTGAGTCTTGAGTCTGGAGATTCTAGAGTGTTTTTAAGGATTAATAGGGACATTTATGAATCCCGTGTCTAATGGCCTAATCTTGAAGTTGGAGGTAGGAGGCTAGGTCCAGATTCCGAAACAGCCTGGAAAATGGATGTTGATTTCGCACTTTCTCCGATTAACTTCTACATAATAAATAAATTGCCTTGTCTCACGCAAGCCCCTCAAGAGCTCACTTGCATTTTAAATAAACATCCTTAGAGGGTCTTTAGATACTCTAACGTCTAACCCTTTCCCGGCCTAGTGTAGCGTGATAAATGGGATGTCTAGCTGAAAAATATCAGTACTGGTACTTCCCGACCAAAGAAAATGTGATTGGATTCGGTAGAATTGTGGATATATTTGTTGTTTGTTGGCTTTGTGAGTTGTGTCTACTAGTTAGTTTTCAAATTTAAATCAATACTAGTCCTTTTGGTTTAATTTTAATTTTTTCATGGTTAAATCGTTAGTTAACTGAATGAGTTTAATTGAAAGAAGAGTATTTAAATTATAAAAATCATAGCTTTCTCCATTAGGCTCCAAAAAGGCTCCTTGAAATAGATTGATATTGTGCTTACACGAAATTATTCCTCCATATATCCCGATGACAGAGTAATCAATAATGCTCTTTCGGGATAAATCACGCAAGTCAGCCTATTGTCTCCGTGTAAAACGAATATACGGCGGATTTCGAGGTGGGAATAGATGCTTTCGAGTCAAACTATTATTATTTCGACGTAAGTTAAGAACCTTTCTGACATCTTGACAGCTAATAGTTCATGTATACCAATCTTTAAATGTCATATTTATACTAAGCTAAAGTAAACATGTTTGCATGTAAAGTGATTGGTTCGTTTTTTTTATTAAATCGAGGTGTCTGTGTGAAAGTCTGGATCAATTCAAAATTGACGATCCTTACTTTATGTGTACCTCAAGAGATTACGTCTTCATCAACGTGAATAAACATTCATTCGGCTTTTAGGTATAGAGGTAATTTGCAAGGGAAAAATTTGAATTAAAGTCGTATCGATCTTATATACTTCATTAAAAAAAACTCTTGCATTTATAACTCAAGGATGATGAGGTGGATTGTGAATTCTGCCATAAACTGTCTAGAAATATCTGGATCATTTCCTCTAACTTTCCTGGAACTCAGTTCCTCGTGCATGCTCTATTAAAGCCTACAAACTACCAGACAGTCCAGACGTAAACTTCCTCTGTCTAATCATCCAACTTCCGTGTCAAATATTATGGTATTTCTGAAAGTTTCCTCCAGAGCGTTTTGAAGACTATTTTCTATAGCTGAAAAGTCAACCGGCGACGATTTTTTCTGTTACTTTCGGGCTTTATCAAAGAAGCTGTATATTTCTGAATGCAGAAACAAATATTTATTTTGTTTTATTGTTGTGTAATCTCAACAAACTGTCATTCTAGAATGCCTGTTTCAGCTTCGAGCATAATGAATCAAGATCACGCGATCGAGCTTTTTAGATTTTTTTACAAAGCAGATTCTCAACTTTTTTTTCTAGCTTCTGATGCAACAAATTAATCCCATCCGGTAGCCTGTAAGAAAGAGCTTTGTTGCCAATTGGCTGCTCAAAAATAACCTGTAAGTGTGGTAGAAAAGGCAAGGAGATGAATAAATGTGAAATGGTTTAAGTTATCCATCAAATGGATTCAGGACATATTGTAAAAGCACTCCAATCTCCAAATCCCAATCCAAGAATTACAATTTCCGTCCTTGTACCTTCTCCTCTGTATATCCTTGTATCCATGAAATTAGATTTGAGGTTCGGATACGGATCTGCCTTATATACATAAGGAATCGATACCCTCTGCACACAGAGAGAAAGCTCTCGTATATTTTATTGTACAACATCTCTGTCTTCTTCTAAGATGATCCTTTCTCCACTTCTATCTTCCATGGACTATGGACTTCTTTTCATTTTCTTGGGATTCGTCCTTGGCTGGGGAATATTTACGGGAAATAAGAATGTATGTCACGAGTTCATGAGCCCTTTTACTACCTGCTTACATAAATTGATACGTTCCACGTCCTTCCGGAAACATGGGTTCAAATGTTTTCTAACGGAGAAAGCAGGTCCGATGTTGTACCCGTCACTTCGTAATAAACAGACAAGACACCCTTAATAAGTCCCCATTTCAAAGAGTTGGGAAATAGGACTCCTTGAATCAAGCATTCACTAAGATCCTCGACAAACAGCTTACAATTAGGCATTAACGGAAATATGTTAGGATTTCAAGACCAAATCAGATATAAAAAATGCCTAGTTGAAGATAGAAATCGAGGTTAGAGGTTTTTTTTTTTGTTTTATCCCATAAAATTACGAATTTACTGAATCAATTCCTCTGAAATAAATCACATAAATCATCCCTTTGGACAACTAATTTAATGTACGGTATGAATGTATCGAGCTGATTCACCTGATCGATTATAAGGTCGGATGTTGTCCAATTTACCTGTAATAAGATATCCAAAGATATATTCTCTATAGAGTATTAAGATAGCGTTATGTTATCAGTATATTGTAATATTTAGCAGTTTAGCACAGACACGAGATCTAATTTAGTTTCTCAGAAGTTGAAATATCTTTCTGTGACTGACTGATTCTGATCATTACGTCTCAAACATGGAAGAAATAGGCTTAAAAACGGGTTGAGATAAATAACAAATTGTTTCTGGAAATCCAATATCAATCAAACTCAATTTATCAACGTTGGAGGTAATGGGGTATATTGTTTCAGGCAGTAGGGATAGTTTACAGGGTAACATCATCTAATCTACCAAGGTTGTAGTTTTAATGAATGTTTTGAAGAATGTGAAGGCTGTCTTAAAAGTAAGAGGTTTTGAAAGAATAAAACCTTATAGGTCATAAGGTCATCCTGTTTCTTTCATTCACAGGTCATTCCCTTAAGGGTAAATTGGGTCGAAGAAGGAACGAGGCCTGGTATACATCCTGGGACCAATAAAGAGACAGCTTTCTATGATATATTTTGTTATTCTACCAAGTTATTCCGAAAATCGCCTAAAACCTGGATGTGAAACGCAATTTACTACAAAGTACACATTGACACTACTTGGCTCAACCTACTTGATTAACATCGTATAGTTCGTGCATGACCAAACGCAGAACAGTAGCAATGCGATGATGGTATGTAAAATGTAACGGTGTAATACTATGGCTTTGTTCGATGGGTTGAATATGTATGTGAATGTAGAGGTAAAAGGCTAGTAAAGTATGTAATTTTGAGGTCTATGCGAATAATGCATGATTTATACAATATTATCACGGAGAAAGTTGGGGCAATGCCGCGGAGAGTGGGATTGATCAGTTTTTATTACTTGTTACTTACTAACCGTAGAGCTACCTTTATATCCTAACCGTTTAGTCTGCCTTTACTGAGATAAGTCCTCCGGAATTACTTGCTCCCCTAAATAAACCCCACTCGTAAAACAGGGTGCTTAAAATCAAGTTTCTTGAAATCAGTGGTCGTTTTATTACTTATTTAGTGCCTGAAACATTTCTCACCAAAATTATAGTGTTGTATCGAAAAATACAAAAATTATATGCATATCTGAAGCCAGGAATAACAAAAAAAAAATTACAAAAAATAACTCCCCTCCCCGAAATAACTCTACTACTTTAAAGACATTAGACAACATAACTCCACTCGGGGACTTTCACCTTACATTTAAAGCAATATAGCTTTACAGCCACGTTAGGGCTTACATAGGAACTACCTCAATCCAACGTTACTCATCATCGTATGCATAGAAATCGGAGTTAGCCGTGTTTACAACAATGTAATAAATGAGTTTACAACTTCCATGTTCAAATTTTGTAGGACGGACCTCAATGGCTACTTCCTCAAGCTCGTATAATAATATTATAAGTTTCTAACTTCTAGTCAAGTTTTCAGGAGTTAGGTCAGGCAATTCAGTTAGAGTTAGGACTTTAGAAATCCACTCCCATATTATTACAAGACAACATTGCACAAGAGAGTTGAGCAAGGTCGACTTCTTCGACTCTTTTTTTTTCTCCATATAAATGCGAAGGCGTGCGTGGGTGTTTTAATGTCCAACCGAGTTGACCAAGCTCCAAAGGCTTAGCTGCCACTGACAACTAAAAACTAACTTTCATAAGGAACGGAGCCAAATACATTGGCGGTGGTGGTACTGTTGATTGGTCCCGAAACGATCAATATTCAAGACTTATCTACATCTGTATGAACTAGCTCATCCACTCCGACCCCCCACTGAGTTAAGAATGGAGCTTTTAATGAATGAAACAGCTGCGGAATATGGGATCGGGGCAATGATGATATCATCATCCGGTCGGAGGAAGAATTAGTTGGAAGAGGAAAATTAGCCCCGTAGGATTTTGTCTTAGTTCGTCCCTGTTTTCGTCGAGTCGACATCCTAGGACCTGCCTCTCTCAGTTGATCAGTAACAATTTAATTAAACCAAGGAGCCTAAGAGACTCCCGAACTTAATGGAAATTGTGAAGAATTGTCATGCTATACGGGATCCAGCACCCACGCAGATTCAAATTTGTTTTGGCCAGGAAAAACCTACCATATCCTTTCAACTCCCATACTTTTAGAAATAAGACGCGCTTTATAGAACAGTAAAAACCCAATTCCTTATTTTTATATACCTCCCAAAGTTCTTGAGCATTTTTACTTGTTTTTTCCTATCCTAAGTCGTAAGTAATAATCTAATCAGTTCAGTATGGCGTTCCCTACTTGTTATGAAACATAAATTCCCCTTTCCTGTTTGTCTGAATAATCTCCGCTTCTATAGCAGATCCGTTTTATTGACCCGACAGATTCAACGGCTTAGCGACACATAAAAATTCCTAATAATATATTACTATGTTACAAAAGCAGTACCTTATCCCACTCTACAAGTACACTCCCAACGATAGAACAAGAGTTTTAGGGCTAAATGTTTCGACATTTTTCCATAAACCTGCACCGAACAGGATGTGAACTGCATTCTCTTCCCGAACTTTCTCCTCCTGCAAATGTCTCCCACATATTTACTTAAAGTGTTATTTGACCTCCATTTGGCATTCCTTCCCAATGGTTAGATGGAAGAGAGTAGATGCGATTGTGAATGATTTAGTGTATTGATCCCATCTTCCTGTACCAGAGGGATAAAACTACGCAAAATGACGGCTTATAGTCGACTACAATCTCTATTATACTTAATGTCATATGCCCAACAGGGAAAGTTCTTTCTTTACTTTCTCTCCATTCTGCGATTACTCTCACCTCAAAACCTCAATACGGAGATGATCTCGGGGAAAAATTGGCAGTAAAGGTTATGTGTCCTCACTACACATTTTCACCTTAGAGCTTGCAGGCCAGGCCAGGCCAAGTCTCAAGTTCCCTCCTTGATATAGTCAATTACGAGGAAATTTACTTTTGATATACTGTAACTTACTACGACACTCCCTTTCTGAGAGCTGAGAGAAAGGACCAAACTTTACTTCCTGTACGGAGATAAAATTTTTGGCAGATCTGACCTGGATTTACAAAATAATAAAACACATTACAGAAAAGAAAATTTAGTTTTTGGTTTGCTGCGTTTACTTTTGAGTATATCAAATGAAAGCTTAGGGCTGGGAGTAAAAATTGAAAAATGACTCCTAACGCCTTGTTTTACGAGCATAATGTTTCTTCTTCTCCTATTTCTTGTTTTAGTTTATTACGTGACAGGTCTTGATGACAGGTTGTAGCCTAGGAGAGAAAGGTTGAGCTATCTCGCTACAGTTCCGTCTTATTTTTAAAAACTTTTCACTTACACTTCCAGGATCACACCGTGTTCAAACCGGCAAATATTACAGTCGGAAATTCGGGAATGAATAATTCATTCCACTGTGTTCAGGTTTCACTATATGACTCGAATTTGTTAAAGCCTCTTTCTCCTGCCTGATAAAATGCATTCAACATTCAAAGAAGTGTAATAATAATAAGTTATATAACAAATGATGGAGCCAGGACATGGCGTTGTAAGATATAGAGAAAGGGAACTATGAACTGCCTCGGTCTCCTTGACTAAATCCTGCTTAAACCTTTTTCTATTGGTATACTGTAAATCTTGGAATGGAATCCCCTACGGATTTGTTACTTCAGATCCTCAGAAATGTTGTTTAAGCAATGATCTACTCAGGGTAAAATTTTTTTAAGAATAAAAAGAAACCAAACTTTGAACGTGTTTGATGAAATATTTTGTCTGCAAAATTTGTAATAATATTCAGAATTTTAAATGGTTCGTCTGTGTTTACTTTCACTTGGGCTTTCTATCTATTTATATCTTAACCGTTTGGATCAGGTTGACAAATTAATGAAGATAAATCTTACGTTTAAGATTAAACAGTTTTTAGGGCAGTGCAGTGGGACTCTATTTCGGAGAGACTTATCAAAAGCTTCAATATACATGGGGATTTATTTCGGAAATTACGGTATGGAAAGAAAACCTTAGTTCTGTACCCACCACTAGAAATCTGAAAACCTCAACTTTCTTTATACTACTATACAGTATATTATTACACTCAGCAGTCTTAGCTTTCATCATCAGTTCCAAAAAAATCTCATGTACGTCATAAAAGCAAAAAGGATATTTCATTTCTTTAATGTCGATATAAACCTTTCTAAGGGAGGAAATCTGCAATTTACTTCACATCCCTGACTTGAACATATATATATATATATATAGATATATGCCATATGCATATATGCCACAGATTAAATATTAACGATCCTAAGGTCAACCACTTTGGGTAGACTACTGTTCTGTTAAAGTCCCTTTCCAGATGCAATTCAATTCTTGGGAAAGGAGTTTAGAAGTGGATCAAGTCCTTAGGGACGCACATTGAAATGAAAATCTAAGTTCTTACTCAATATTTATGTATGATAAAAATTGGAAAAAGATTTTCTTTACAATTTCGGATTGTCAAATATAAAGAGTCTAGTATTACTGCATGTCTCTCGTTTCGAATATTTGATTTATTTTAGAATCTAGTCAAAATATGTCTACTGACCGGAAATTACTGTTCCTGTAATCCCCTTTTGCCTTAAAATCCGACGTTGGTAAAGCCTCACTCTAATATACATGATGGTTATCAAGGAAGGATCCAATTTCATCCCAAAATCTGATTCCAAATTACAAAGCTTTATGACTGTAATAAATTTTGCAATTGGGCAACTGACTTCACGTGTATGTTTTATACATATACTACATAAGTACCTGTGATGAAAAATTGGCCATTTATTTTCGGGGACGAGAATTCAGAAGGAAATTCAATAGATTTCTTAAGCTTATATACAATCTCAAAATTTGCTTTAAAATCATCGTGAAGCTTTACAAAGATTTCATTTAGAGTTTGAAAATTTGTTTTATTACAACCAGGATGAGGACTTATTTCGGGGAAATACTTTTCAAAGATTTTCGCCATTGCAAATATTTGGAACGTTTCTTAAAGCCAGAAAAGGCTATGTACAGGCTAGTTAGATAGTTAGAATTTTAGTAATATCCGGTCATAACTTGAAACAGGAGCTTATGTTTGCACTGGTTCAAAACAAACTACAGCATTGTTGTCGCCTTTGACACGGATTCTTTTGTAAACGTATTAGTTGCTTGTATTAGAATTGTATTAATGCACAAATCACATCACGGGAAAAGGCAGAGATACAGGTTTATTTTAATCCTGTTATTGTAGATGGTTATGGCAATTCCGTTTCCTGTAATGAAAGCCATTAGCAGAAGCCTTGAACGAAGTTTGGTGTTGGTTTGTATACAAACAATGAAAGTATCAAAACCAAAGCATACAATTTGTGTAAACAGTCAACAACTCCGGTTAAATGGATATTACGACTTGTTCTGACATTGGATTTTTCCATCGATCTGTTTATTGAAGTTTCTGCTATTGCATTCTCAAGAAATCGGGCTAAAACACGAACAGAAAAACGCATAAAAGCTGTAAATAACCTATCCAATTATAATTCATGTGAACAAAAAATCAAATATGACAATGTCAAATGTAACAATTTAATTTCCTTCATTCCAGGAAACCGCAAAAAATTGTTGCTTTCACTTGGAGTGAATACGGAAATGAAGCCAAAGGCACAACCTGGAATATTAACTTTCAATTGCTCAAAATGTAACAACGATTAAACTGGAGACTTTTCTGGACTTGGAAAATAGAAACATTAAATACAACAGTAATCCCCTATAGTCTCAAACCGTTGAATTCCTCGGAATACAAACGTTATTCATTTTAATGGCCATGGATTACATCCGGGAATTCGACATCCGCCTGGAGAAGGAGATGTTCTACGCTGGAGAGGCACTTTCGGGTGTCGTCATTCTGGACACGATCGAAAACTTCAAATTACGGAGTAAGTACGGCATGATTTTTTAGTGGATTGGTACTCACGTTTCAATGTGTCATAAAAATAAGATTGGCATACATGAAATCCGATACGTGTATGAAAATTAGGAACCCCATCATTATTATAGTGATTGAATATGAAAATATTATAGAAAAGTTAGAGGGACTCTTGTAACTGTAAACATTTAGTTGGAAGTACATTTCGAATCTCTTCGACGTGGTAAACAATTCCGGAAAAACCGATTAGGATCTCTCGAATTGTGAGGATCGAGATTTAATCAGGGAGCTGGATGTTGACAATTTGTAGGCATTATTTCCTCTATTTCTTTGGAATACTGGGTTGGGGTCATCAAGTATTTACATCACAAAACCCTAAAGACGTAGATGTTCTGAATGTCTTAGTATTATTGCGCAAACATCTCTAAAGAGACTAATTTGTTTCACAGGAATTCAAGTCGTTGTCCGTGGCAAAGGTCACACGGAATGGAAGGTGATGGTGAGCGGAGAGAGGAGAACTGTCAAAGATGATCAGTATTTTATTGATGATCGGACCACTATTTGGGGCAAAGGTTAGAACATTTCAGAAAAATATGTTTTTGTTAAGTTGGACTTTTCTTTGCCATTTCGAAAAACAAGCCAAGTTGACATGAACATGAACATTGGATTAGTCCGTGTATTTGCAAACATTTCATCGGCGAAAACGAAGTTATAATCTATACAATGCGAAAATTTTAAATTCCTAGATAAGTCCGACGGAAACGTCCAGATTCTACCAAGAGGACTACACAAATTCCCATTCCGATTCCAACTCCCCGAAAGCTCCTTGCCGTGTTCATTTGAGTCCAAGGCTGGTCAAATCCGATACTATATTAAGGTATGCAATTATTCATATTTCTCAATTTGATGCTGTTCAATTGGGCCAAAGTCAAGCAGATTGGGAATAAGAACTCGATAATATAAATCATAGCATCCCCTTAAGTCCCTTGAGGCCCAACTCCAATTTCCAAATTTCCATACTTAATTTCCAGGTAGCGGTAGACACCCCATATATACGACATATGCGATTAAATTAATTTTATAATGAATAGGTAACTGTGGATATCCCATACGCAAGTCCGCCGCAAGGAATGAAGTATTTCACCATAATTGGACCTCATATTGACTGCATGGATTACCTGGTAAGCTATAGGAATGAGCTATAGGTCTTGTGCTGTTTCTATAATTAGCTTCAATTAATTGTCTGTCTTGGATTGCTAGTCACAAATTTGTATGCCCACGACCTTATGAAATTAATTTCTTCACCTATGACTGAGATACTACAATTATTTTAATTATTAAAAAACACAACAGAAACCCATTGTTGGGGACAGAAAGCGACCTCGATTCAGCTTGTGTTGGGACCGTCGGCGAGTGACCCTTCGGACTCATCTAGAACGCTCCGCATACGTTTGTGGGGAAAGTTTGAGATTGAAAGCCGACATTGACAATCAGAGTGGAGAAGACGCTCGACTTAAACTTCGACTCGTTCAGGTGAGTTGCATTTTATTGTCAGTGTCATTTTTGGACTTCGTATTTAATGCAAGCTTTTATTTGTCATGTATAAGTATGAGCCTACTTTTAAAGACCAATTGAAATACAAAAATTATATCATATACAGCCAATTCCAGAGCTTTTTAAAGTAATGTGAAATAGAATTAGAAATATTAATAAAACTCTGCGTTTCTCCCATTTACTATTTGAATAAATAAACCTAGATATTTTTCATACTGAAATCGTGTAAAAATATCCCCACCATTTTCTAGGTTTCGAAAAACATTACCCCCCTGAATTACATACCTCCTCAAATCCTTGAGGAAGTTTTGACTGGAATTGTTTCCAAAATGACAGAAATGTCCATTTAAGAACACCTAAACCACCCCGGAATAGAACCCCACTCCAAAACACCAATTCGAATGATCTAAATAAATATAAGCCTAGAACATCTATATTTAGAGAAATGCGGCGATTCATAAAGTTACACAAGGATCTAGAATATCCTAACTGGAACGAGATTTTTGCGGTTCCCGTCCCTTGTCCGTACCAGTTTCCAGTTTGTTGAACAGCGGATCTATCTCCCTCTCCTCGTAGCCCTAATGCTTTACTCCTTCTGTTTGCTCTCCGAATTAGCTCGAATAAATAGATTTTAATGTACTTTAAGAGACTTTAGCCGCATTGGAAAGACTAATATTTGTCCTTCTGAACTCGTAAAGTACGTGGAGTACTATATAGACCGAGGTGTCCTCGGCGTGTCGAAGGAAGTGTCCCACACGATTTTGGAATACCGTGGAGCCCCTGTCGTCCCTCACTCCAGGACCAAATGGGACTCTCATCAGAACCTTGTGGTCCCTGTGATGCCCCCAACACTCCTTGGGGTTTGTCGCCTTATTCAGATCTACTATGTTCTCAAGGTGAGGAAACAAAAATTTTTTAGACAAGAAATCTAGGAACTTGAAATTGCATAATAAAAATGATTGCGAACTCAAATCCCTTTCAATTTTTCTCGGCTAATGTAATTGCTCCGCTCCAAACGAATCAATATCTCAAGAGAGGAAAGAGGACTTAAAACAGGAGGAAAACGTGATGAGTGTTAGCAAACAAGAGAGACAAGTTATTTTAGTCCATATATATTTTCCCTTTGCTGGACATTATTGATTTTGTCTTTAACGACACATTCTAGACGGGTTAAGTCACCCACCCGCCTGTGTGGGTTGATATATTTGTCTTCAACGTGGAGGAAATACTAACGAGGTTCCCTAACGCGTTTCTCTCTTGTCCTTAGTCGTGGGTTGGATTTAAATATAAATAACATTTCTTGCCCAAAGATACTTTCTCCAAAAGTTTCGACGAAGTTTTCTCCGTTAATTACTTCCTCTGACGGAATCAAATTCATCTGAAGAGGTTGTCATGTTCTTAGCAATTATTAATTGTATTGTTTTTATAAAAAAGTTTCTATCCTTAATTAAGTGCATTCAGTAAAACATACAGAGAAAGTTCCAAGTTTCCGAGTTTGCACTGTTCTATTTCGCATTAAAATCCAATCAATTGAAGAATAATCGAACTTCCAGACATACTATCATTCTCTAACCCTAAATACTGAAATAACTCGTCCCAGGGGCTAGATTTCCTTAAATAACTCCTAGTTTAATAGAATGATTCCACATCTAATGATTAGGATTAAGATTTTTTACTTTTACTGCATTCAAGTACAGAATACTACGGATCTGCATATGTAAACTGATGTAAATAAAAATGCAGGTCTAACAGTTAATGGCACATCACAACTTCACAATTGGTCTAGAAATAACAATTCTCTCCGAATAATTTACCAATCAAAATAAGGTCGAAAAATATATCCCGGGGGACTTATTACAGTTTTACAGTAGTACAATATTGCAAGAGGCTGCATATTTGTTGTTGAAAAATGTATTTCGTCTGATGGATAATGTAAATGTAATCGTCCATGAAATTGAAATGTATCTGTCGACTCTAATAGGTAAGCGTGGAACTGGAGAAATCCGGGGAAGATCTTCATATGCACTTTCCCATAACAATTGCCACGGTTCCATTTCGCATCCCGAATTCTAATCAACCACCTGCGATCCAATATGGTAAGACAACAAACAACAAGCCCTTCTCTCATTTCTCTAATACTTCCTGCGTCATCCGACTTGATTCGATAAGTAATAGCTTTGCATCTTATTACATATTAAGTAAACGGGATCCCATTTCCAATGACGCCATTTCATATGCCTATATGCATATACTCGGGTAAATATTAGGCCTTCAAGCTATAGGTGATATTTTTAGGGATTTTAATTAAATAAAGTGAGGTCGAACAGATTTTCATAGTTCTACTAAAGATGAGTTCTTAGGATGTGGTTTGAGGGGTCTGGAGTCTAAGATATCTGGCGTGAGTTTTTTAGATTTCGCCAAACTATGGGGATTTCTAATTTATTTTACCATTCTTTATTCCAACTATAAAATGGTACAAACCTCAAAAAACCTGATAAAATCGAATTTTTGCCAATTTTTGTGGTTTATTTCAAAACGTACTGCGTAAAATTAGCGAAAAATGGCATCTAGTGAAATTGACGTATTTATCTGTTAAAGTAGTAGCGTGTACTATTAATTCAAGGTTATTTTGGAAACAACATGATTTAAAATTTATGCCATGGTTTCGGCTGTTTACAGAGGTAGCATCCGAACATGCTGAAGGTGGGATGTATATCGGCCCCGAATTCCAGTTGGGCCAAGTTTACGATGGATCGGTTGAGAATGGAGACTCGGTTGTTTTATATCGTCCTGTTTACCTTTCCATTCCATCACAAGGTGAGTTTGAGCCTCTACAATCCAAACTATAGCCATTCTATGTAAACAACCCGAATATCATACCTGGAATCGCAGAAATGACCTTTAGATTCAGATACTAATATAACTTAATATTTCCCAAAAAAATTAATCCTCTAACTAAGCGCTCTCACTGATAATTGTATAACGATTGATTCCCTCCCACCTTAAGTACCTTTAAATTAGCATATATTTATCTAATTGTTACGATTTCCTATCGAAACAACGCGGTTCCCTATATCATGACTACAGATGCCTTGTATCGGTTTCCAGGCAAGGGCTTACGGTCTGAAACCCCAACCAGTGCTAATCGAAATGCCATCCTAAGTGGCGGTTGTGGTGGCACTGGAGGATCTAGTAGTAGTAATTGTCCTACGAATAACAACCCACCAAGTGGATCCTCCACAAGGACAAGTTCCACATCCAACTTAATCAAAGGCTCAAAAGTACATGATGGAAGTGGAGGAATTTCGGCGAGGAAAACACTCGAACCCAGCAACTCCGTCTCTTCGGAGAAGGATACCATTTCAAAGGAGTCAATCAAAGGGATTTAGCTTTACAACTCTCTAGTTTTTCGGCTTCATAGTAATATACAAATATATGAATGGCTTAAAATATATACGTAATATACATAGATTCTAAATGTACAGTCTTCTTATGAAGAATATATAGAATTCTACGGAATTCCTTAGAAATTCTACGAATCGTTGTGCTAATGTAAAAGTACTAAATCCAAAGATTAAAACTCTAATCAGTTTTTGGGTAAATGGAGTAAAATCATTAGTGAGTCGATGGAGTTTTTATCGTGTGATCAACTTAAAATATTAACCGAAGCGATGTTACTTCATCAAACTAGGCTTCTTGTTCATACTACGAATAGTATGAAATATATATACGTGAATATTATATAGAATATATACACAATAGATGAATACTTTATATTAAATATAAAAACCACCAAATTGTAATTAGAAAATATAGCTTTTAATATTATATGAAGTTTAAGGGGGAAGAGATGTCGGTCTTTAATATTTCTTTGCGTCCAGTCAAATCACAATAGAATCGTTTCATTCCAGCTTCGACAAGAATCCATTTGGAATTAAAAGTTGGACATTTTAAAGCCATTATTCGTGGTCCAGTTATGCTGAAATTCCTTGAAAAAGAGAGATAGAGTATCCATGTTTTTAGTTGATCAATTTATTACTGGAAATTATAATGGAAAAAAGATAAGATGTAATTTTGTACGAGATTATTGTGTTTCGTCAAAATGAGAAATAAATTATAATCAGAATCCAAAAATACAAAATCTGGCTCCGTTTCCACTTCCTCTGTCATTTGTCTTAATCCAATTGTGGTCTTTGCGGCTCGTATTTAGGCGATGGATGTTTTGGACTACTGCCAGGTGCTTTTTCGCACATAAAACGGAACAACCCTGAAAACTTCTCCGTTTATTCGGCCCTTTAGCTCCTCATCAGGAAGAAGAAGTATCAACAATGCCTTAGATGACCATCCATATATAAATACATATAGCCTCATCGCATCTCATTTTTAAGGAACTCAAAGGCGTGAGATGGTAAAAGGGCACGTTTAAAGGTTTCTTCATCCTTGATTTAGCAGATTCACTCCTTCCACGTGACCAAACATATCGACATGAGGGATTGGGACCTCCAATCTCGAGCTACTGTACCGTAACAGAAACTAACATACCGCAACCAGATTCGACACTCCTCATAATATATTATTATTCCAAAGTTCAAACAACAAACTTATATAGTTTCCACGCAAGATGAAGGAAGAAAAACGCAAATCCTGAAATAAGACCCCCCCCCCAGAAATAACTCTCCATCGATCAGGATTAACTTCTTCTAAAGCTCCCAAATAACCCCTTATGTATAAAACCCCCATGGGGACTTATTGAAAAATTTACAGCATACGTTGTGGAATTCGATTCGAGAAGGTTCGATCTCCAATGCCATCCGAGTGGAAGGATGTAAAGAGAAAACTTTTTTATCTCCGCTTTATGGAAAGGGTCCAGTGGATTCTCCAGGTATATTTCAAACGGGATAAACTTTTATCCCGAAAAGGTAGTAAAAATGTTTTTAAAAAATAATAAAAAAAATCATACCCCTTTACTTTCCGTCCCTACGCAATCCTGTAATAAAATGATTCAGGACAAGAAGTCCATGCAAGGACAAGTGCACTTATTCTTAGTTAAGGCATGGCTAGTCGAGCAGGAAGGGTCTAGAGCCCTCTAAAACCGGCAACTTTCCATCTCCCTTGTGATCTGTCCGTATTAGCAGGAGCACATGGTTTACGATCCCTTGTCCTCAAACTGAAAGGTCCTAAAAATTCCAAACTTCAAGCCTGTCGAAGTCGGAACTATTAACTGTAAAGGGACTCTCATTGGCACAGGAGATTGAATTATTTTTTGGAAGGCTCATAAATGCAGAGCAATTACCGTAAAATTCTTAAACAGTTGTAAAATATAGCCCATCTTGCCAGCAAAGGTAAGGTAATGAGAACTGGGCTAATATCATCATCAAAAAAAAACTCCCATACGCATCCCGTTCCATCCGAACTGGAAAAGAACTTGAACTTTTTAATTCCCCAGCGGTTTGGTTCTGAAAGAGTAACTGCTCAAGGATAAGTTTGAATGCACATCCAATCATATTATCAAGTCTTTTAGAATTTCGGCAAGTCAGAAGTGAAGGCCTTTGTTGAAGATATATTATTATTATTTCCAACTTCCACCACCGTAGCCGAACGGCTCCCGTTTCTTGACACAAAGGATCCCGTTCCCGAACTTGGAAACCTATAAAAGTTTGGAGTCTTAGGAGACTCATCGGTGACTTGAAAGCAGAGTTAGAAGGGAATAATGAAAATTTTCCACGTATCTTCATATGAAACTTTGCATACTATATATGTAGGTTCTATCTTTATATATAAGACAATTAGGTAAAAACTCCTTTCACTCTCATCCGGCCTTAACAAAGACGTAAGCCCCAGTCCACAAAAACTATCCATTACAAGATGAAATTGACTCTGACAATAATTTATTAGGAAAACGGGGGTAGGTACTGCTATTACGGAGGAGGAAAGGCCTATTTGCCTACCCATCACATTTCCTAAAAGCCCCTGATCGTCTTGCCAGATAGGAGGCTTTTTATTCAAAAAAATGGAAATCTTTCCAAAGAAGATAGATCGTGTGGGGAAGATTTTGCATCTTTTGTCTAAAAAGCACTTTAGTGGCCATATTAGCACATGCCATGACAGTGGGACTTGCAGCAGGACGACGGGGTCTGGCATATATTAAAATGTTACCAGGATTCTAAGGTCTGAACCACGGTATGCGGATCCTTTTACTTGGATACTTTTGGGACAATGACTTTCGTATAATTTTAGGAATTTAAATTTAAATTGCCGATACCAATCCAAAGAGAGCTTAAATTCGAGATAATTAAAGCGATCTAATCGATTTGAAACCCTTGTGTCGTGGGTATTTGGTAGTTGGATAGACGGTTTAATAGGAATTAAAACTAATCCACATTGTATATGGGCAATTTAGTTGCCTTAAGATTCAACTGGATTATTGACGTCCTGCCCCCGAAACGACTTGGAGTTTGCAAAGTTGAAAGAGATTAAATAGTTAAGGATAATTATACAATTCATTTACATCTATTTAGTCCAATTGTTTGCATGATTAAAATAAATTATTATTTAGTAAATTCGAAAATATGTTGTAATTGTAATAATACCAGCGAAAATATGTCATGTAAGATGTGACATTTTTGAAGATGTACAATCCTCATTAGTTTTCTGCCAGACGTATTTTTTTAGTGTACCAATTCAGATTAATGGGATGCGACCTCCAAACATAAAATACCAGATAGTACTCCCATTCAAAAGTAAATTAAACTGTAAAACTTAAGGTCGTCACAAAAAGCGAATAAAATTCACCTTTGAAGCCTAATAATAAATATACAAAACGTGTCGCTTATAGAGTCAAATTCATCTTTTTAAAGCTTAAGATAATTGGTGAAAATAAAGTATCAAAAATGTTAAGCATTTTGAAAATGTTATCATGTTTACAGTCCTAGTGGATAATTCCTATAATTTTAAGTTGGTACTTTTATTCACATATCACATATAGATGATCGTACCTAAAGCATTTCCAAAGCAGTTAAATATTCTCGAGAATTCGGCTCCCGAATCCAGACAGAATCCGGTCACACCAGACAGAGTGCCATGATACGTGTTTTTAATCTGAACAGGATTAAATACTTCCCGTACATTTCCTCTGTCTTCGTCCTTGTTCTGAACGCAACTCTCACCGAGGTCTCCCAGTCTCAAGTCTCAAGACTAAATCTGTACCACCCGTAAGAGGCCAAAATTACGCATTTAACCCCAAACACGGTTCCCGAAAGCACCGAAATACTCAAGTAAATTCCGTACACATATATATTGGTCTCGTCTTGGAGTCTCGGAAACCTTCTTAACCTGGACCATTTCGTGGTTCCTTGAAGGAACAATTCTCGGGATTAATACTTCCGCTCTCCCTACTTACTAACAGCCATTGACTATTTATGGCCCCACAATCTGTAACCAAAAACAGAGAAACTCAGTGGTTCTGGTTGCAACGGGCTTCGAATCGAGGGATATAGACCTTTTATTCCTTTTTTATCTTTGGAAATGAGGACGAAGACGAAGCTTCTGCTGTGTATACTTGCACTTTTTACTCACAACGATTTTGCCATTATTCAGCCCTCTATTGCCAATCCGTATCTGCTTCCTGATATTAAAAAAACAATAGTGCAGCCGTACTTTCACTCAGTTTTTTGCTCTTTTTTCTAGAGTTCGTTGAATTTGATTATCCATCTTGATACTTTCAGCTCCATATAACAGGGCATACATTTGTACAGTCCCTTCTCTGTTTCATAACAGTTTCGATAAGCAACGCACATAAAGGCAAATATTATTTGATTGCACACGTGCTCAAGGCAGTTGCAATATATTTTTCAAGGAATTCCTTAATAAAATTTCCTCCCGTTCGTTTGCTATTGTCTCCGTTTACTTGGTTGCAAAGGATTGCTAGAGAGGAAGAGGACAATGAAATTTCCAATTTGAATGTGAGTGTTACAGAGATGCTGTTTAAATATTAAGGGAGATATCCTCGATTCCATTCCCTCTCTTCGTGGTTGCTATTATTGTTGGGATAAATATTGGAGCAGAATAGAACCCGGTTGGTTTAGCTATAATATGGGACTTGGTACGGTTTTTGCTTTCATAAATCGGAGTGGAACGGCGTGTCGGGAAGTGTTTACGAGGAGATCGGGAGAAACGGGAACTCTCCCGTATTTCGTGTGGAATATTGCGTCTTATCAAAGTCTTAACGAGCTTTAATTTCCCCATTTCACCCGACCTCTAAATGATAACCATTAAGGACCAGCCTGTCCTTTACAAGCCATGGATGCATGGTTGCAACTGCCGAAAATGTTACGACTGTTGACATACAATATAATAATAAAACAGATCTCCTTCCTTCCGTTTCGGTCTCTAAAGTTTAAGTTTAACGGGGGAAGGATGGGAGCTGATGATGTGGAGGAAGAAGAATATTTTAATTTAAAAAGTAATCAAGATGTAGACGAGAGTCCTTAATTGACATTTTGAACTCTACAGATTCTTGGCACAAAGGATAGAGGACTTAAGAAGTGTAAGAAAGGGGCTAGGCTATGATATTGGATTTAAGATATTTGAGCGCTTATAGTGCTGTAAATACGGAAGAAAGTTCTCAAATGACTTATTTTTGCAACTTCGGAGGACAGGAATTCAAGTTATTTTGGATGTCAATTGTCTCTGGGGGACAAAAAAAAGTTTTTTTATTTTAGGTATATGTTTAATTATTCGGGGATGGGGACTTATTCCGAGGGTAGATTTCTAAAAGGATGGGCAGTGACTTAGAGCAGGGACTTATATCAGGGACGAGTTTTTATACACTAGAAGTATAAACCAGTAGTTTTTACCATTTTCAAACGCCTTAAAAGGACGGGAGTTATTTAAGAAAAGGCCTTATTCCAGGGCAGGGAACTTATTAAAATATATACGTCAGCTCTAGCTGGATCCAGTTTGACTTCTGTAATGAGTTTGTATTTTCCTATCCCGAATACGATGAAAAGAGCTTAAATTGCTCCTGGGTGGAAGTACAAGGCTCCCCAAAAGACACACAAGAGCTTTGAGTCTTTGAGCTCCAGAGAATCTTTGAGTTTTTGACTCTTTGTCTAACTAAATTGCTATAAAGCGGTTTCATTTCCTTCTATCCGAAGGAAAAAGGCGTCGAAGCAGAAAAATAACCTCATGCTAACATCGTTGGAATAGGAGCCTACTCATAAAATATTCATGAAGGGTGAGGAGTAACCAAGGAATAACATACAATAATACATCCCATCCCAGGATGTAGGGAAATGCATATATAGAAATATAGATCTCTCCTAAGAGAAGAAGGACTTCCTGCATGGATCTTTGGAAGTCAAATTGTCGTCTTGACAAGGCGGAGGCAAATAGATGGAAATCCTATCAACGCATATATTAGCATGACGAAGAAGGTAGAAAAAAACTTGTCGGTTTTTTATATCCCGTTTTGACTTCCCTTTCTCCACAAGAAATTACATAGTACAACGTACAAGGACAGAAATGAAGCTTGTTTCCCGAAGTGTGTAACCATTAATCTTGTGATAAGTCCTTAGATGTTATAGAATCTATCGTACTTCGTACATGTACTTCTATTTCCATCCGACTATATTAATAAATGCATTACGAAGTAGTGGAAAAAACACTGCTTTCTCCAGAGAGAGAGTTAATCTTCGTAGGATTTTTTCAGCCTTTATACTACTCCTTCCGGTGTATGACTTCTTGTAAATACGGATGAATGGCTGTGTGTAGGAGGATGCGTATGGATAATGTATCACATTATGTTTGCACGTGAAGCGTGAAAGTTAATATTTTTGACAGTTCCTAATGTAATAAAAGCCGGATCCGGTTTGGAAACTATTTAAATCTTCCGTTTCGAAGATGTTGGTTGGTGGTTGTGTGTTGATGATGGGGTAATAGCGTTTTCGAATAGATTATTTGGACTGATGTTGGTTTATAACGTTCGTGTGTTTTTGGGGGATCCAAATCCAACGTTACCTAATCTAATTAAAATCTTAAAGACCATGAAAAAATCGTCAACACAATATAATTCTGATGAGGAGTAAAACTATTTCCTCAGTTGAGGTTTCTCTGATTCTCAAAAATACTTGGTAAAAATAGGTTATAAAAATGACTACATGGTAGTGTTGGAAAAATCCTACCTTAATAATAAAATATCCGTACATTTAAAGGTTAAACGTATAATAAATGAACCGGGTTCTTTGTAAAGGCCAAGGCTCCACTGACCATTCCTTTGTTCTGATTTTTTATTAACAAAAAACGGTGTCAAGGCTTTGTCACTCTCTCTCCTTCAATAAGGTAGAAAAGGGATCTCTGTACTAGTCCTTTCTACAGAATTTTTTACCACTTCAGGTGTCAAGATTCCAACCTACAATTAAAAGCTTTACGGTAAGAAATGGTAGTTACAACTTTTAGTACCCCTAAAGAAGTTCGAATCAAAGGACCTATAAAGGTTAGCTCGAAAACCCGATTTTGAAGTGAAGTGTTTGGAAATCGATAATTCGACTTCTTTCAATAGTGAATAGCTTCAACATGAAGACTCGCACCGTGGTGTTCTTTTTGGTAATTAAATTATCTTAATTATTGTGACTTACAATAATAATAATTAAATTTAAACAAAGGCTTTGGTCGCACTGACTCGTGCAAACGAATCCCTGGACGTTGAGGTTGTGACATCAAACGAGAGGACGGGCCGGGGCCGTCATTCCGCTGACCTACTCCATCATTTTTTCGATAAAATCTCAACAAGGTTAAACTTTGCTGCGGAACAATTGGGGATTATCGAATGCAAGGGAGCTGATGGGGTTACGGGAGGGGACTTATTTTCGAAGTACATACTGGGACAACATGGAGCCGATTTTGGAGGCGATTACCTCTGTCAACCAACTTGTGGAGGTATATTTTTGACAAAACTAATTAACTGCAGTTAAAATTTCAATGAATTACGTAAATGACCTACCCTTAACCCTTTGATTCTTGAAACTTGTAATAGGTTCCTGTGTTCCCAATAAAGCCATTAATGCAGCCCCAGTATCTTTGTACCCTTTCGGCTGTCAGTGTAGTCAAGCCCGTTGCGGACCTGCAGGTCCCATTGTAAGTCAAATTTTTTGTTACTATATTTACATTTCATTTTTTAATTAAAATTATTGACTATGTAACTACATACTTATGGATAATTAGATCATGCCTCTTGCAAGGCCGTCCCTGAAGGTCGTTTGTGTTCAAGATAACAATTGCACCTGTTCTGGAATGAACCGATACGGATTCGAACCCGGATCCCCTCAACATGCCTACGCACCCAGAGACGTTGGCTACCTCTGCAACTGGATTAACAAGGTTAATAATATCGTCGTGTCGTACAGTACTAGCATTCCAGACTCCAGTGTCAACATCCATCCAAAATATTCCCCCATCCGATGGTGTTCTTGTTGCCCTAAAGTATCAGTTCCGTATTAATTGAGAAAATTAATTGAGAAAATTAATCGGAGCTTGACTCGAGCTACTAAATTTGGACAAATTGACGATAAAATATTATAATCATAGTGACTCATCCTGGCCTTCTTGAATAAATCAATCCAAATCAATAAAATTAATTCCAGAATTCTTTTTTTTAATATGCACTTTAATACACCCTGCCACGGCATGTCATGATTACTAACTCCTTGCAAACAGAGGCGGAAATCAATCCGACCTGACTGACACGGCATGATATCCCCTTAAAAACCGCAGGTTACTACCAGCCCGTTTTATCGCACAGGAAGTGGATTAAAGTCCGCCACAGGTCGAAAACTGACAAGGCTTGAAGTCAAAGGTCAAGTTCCAATTTAACGGACTCTTAAATGGATTGATGTTGATTCAAACGTAAGGGAAACTTCAGGAAATGTTCCTCACATTCTGTTACCCTGCAAAGAGCTAGAAGTATATCTGAAAGCAAAAGTACATCCTACAGAACCTAAAAGAGAATCCAACACTGCAAGGAACAATACATTTCGTTCCGTTTGCTCCTAAGTGAAGTGGACAGCCTAAAGGAATGAAAAAAACATCTCACGGTACTTAAAGATCCTGAGTCCTTTTATAAGAAAACAACACAATCCAAGGAGATAAAATGTTTTCCCATCCGAAAAATTGCTTTTCAGATCCGAGGGATTGTTATTCTTATATGCACACATTCCGCCCTATTATTGACTATTGGAACCTAGCAATTCCACACAGCATCCGTGTATTTGCCAAAATACACAAGGATATGCATTCTACCTTTACAGTTTCAGAACGGAGATGATGGATTCCAACCAATATCTCATGGGGTTTATGTAGGGCTCAATACGAATAACTCATACTGTCCAATAACATCAGTTCAGTTCTCGACAGTGAGAGATTATTTTTAGCCGGATGCCAAAAATTATTGCAGGTACGCTGTACGTGTCAGTATGAATTATGCCCTTTTGCAAGCAAATCCCGGAACATGATGAAATGCTTCTAATCATTCATGGGACATAAGTGCGGGTTTTGAAGGTTTGCAATTTATTTCCGATCCTCATATAGTATAGGATGTCCATAGTTGATTCCTCCCATTTTTTTCATGATGACCGGACTCTGCTGATCCGAAATCTGATCGGCTCGAATATCAAAGACCCTGGTGTAGGGGGTTTCTAGATTGGTTTTTGGAACGGTAGACTGTTTGTGAAACATAGGATGTGGGATCTATCGCTTACAGTTTTGTCACATCTCCGTTTCCATTATGCATTTCCCTAGTCGGCAGGGGAATTTGAAATTTGTCGTCAGGGATAAATGTCAACGACGTATTGGAGGGAGCTGTATACCATGTTCCAGTTACAATTGGCTTAAATAGTTATGTTGTAGTTTTAGTGAAGGATACAAGACGGGGCCTACATTTTCTATATTTATTGAGACCTGTAGTTGGTTCCGTTAAATAAACTGAAAGGAGCTATTACAGAGAATGGGAGAGGTGTAGTTAGAAGTGACGAGATTCCCGATCCCTGTTAAGGAACTCTTCCATGTCGGCTCTAATGTAGTTTCCATGTATCCGGGACAAATATATTGTACTCCTCGACATATTCCTCAAGGAAAGTAGACAACTTTCATTTGATTTTATAGCGATTGCCGTTGTAATAACCTTAGCTTGTGTAGATGGTTTATGGTCTTTCTCGACTTTTTCCTCGGAACATTTATGCCACCAAACCCCTAAGGAATACTAACTGAGGTGAGATGGAGACGGATTTCTCGGAATGAAATTCTATTAAATGATAAGTCCCTGTAGGTATTTGAGGTGAGCGTGAGGTTCAGGATGCTGACGATTTCAAAGGGGTTTGAAAAAGACTCGGGATTGAATCAGGATGGCATTTTCTAGATTTGATCGAAATTACCGTCAACTTTAGTTCAATAAACCCCGAAATAAGTCCCCATGTGAAAGTATTTTCGGCTTATGAGTTTGGTTTCTTTCGGATCTTTTCTGCTTAAAAATCTTAAACTAAATAGCATTTTTTTTAAGTTGCATTATTGCACAGTTTCTTAATCTCAAGACCTCATCAATCACCCACAATGTTATTTCCTGGGAACCTGGAATTCGATCTGTATGAAAATAAATTATCAGATCGACTTGAACTCAACTGACAATAATAAACCTATAAAGTTTGACTTCGGAAAGTTGAAACGGGATGCAAATGACAGTTGACTGACTCTGAGGAAAGAAGTTTAATTTTGGGATTAATTTCTCATCAAGTTCTTACACAAAGTAACGATTTGTTTACTTCCTACCCGAGCCTTGACTGAAGTTTGGGATCCGTGAGGTTTCCAAGTTTCGATGAGCAGATGATATTCATGAAACTCTTTTGACGATGATATTTTAATACGATAAATTACGTAGAAATTATCTACACCGTCAACTTGCTAATATTCAGTTAAAATATGAAACTCTGAGTTGATTTTCGGTTCCAGAAGGCAAACAAACATCCAACTCTTCAACTAAAATTGGATCCGTTCATATCCTGGTTCCTGGTTCGTAAGTTTCGGCATCATAAACTTTACATCCGAGATCTCTCTGCATTAATGAAAAAGCAAACATCCGCCGATATTTAGAGATTATTCCTCTCAAATCAAATAAGCTTCTGCTCTAAATATACGTATATGAAAATACACACGCATTAGTGTGGTGTGGCATGTACCATGTTTATTGAAGTAAGCACCCCCTCTAAATAACACCTCCCCTCGTCGATCAGAACCTAAACCAACCATTCATTAAAAATAACTAAACCTGGATCTGTTGCTTAAAAAATCATTCCCGGATATAACTATTACTCCATTTAAAGAGCGTTAGAAAAATAACTCCCTTGGGGAACTATTTTCTATAAATACGGTAACATTTTCTAGAGCAAGGCAAATATATCTTTTAGGCGAGGAAAAAGTTCATAGCCCCTAAATATACATTAGTACATCTCTATTACTTCTGTTATTTACTTACGATGATAACAACTCATCAAAACTCTCTCAACAGAATCGAGCAAACTAACTACCTCCGGATCAACGGCATAATAACCGTGTGCCAAATTTGACAAATGAGTATTGACGAGGGATGATGAATTTATTACTTGCCGGATGGATAAGCAGGGTCACGGCTGATCCATCGACATAACTTACGTCGACGTAAATTTCACCTACAAAAAACTCATCTACAAAACTCATCGACAAGCAAATGCACGCGTAAATTACATCGACATAAAACTCATCGACACCGAGAAGAAATGGTTATATATCAACAGTCAACTTCTTTATTCAGGTTCATTTAAAAACAGCAACATCATTACATCATACAAAATGTACGTGTTTACGAGCAGATTTACGCGTTTGAACAATAATACGTGTATCAATAGCTCCCTGCTCTTCTGGTCCCTTCCGCTTTCTACCTCAAGTTCACGACTCTGTTCGTGAGTGATTTCCTGAGTAAAAATTTCATCTTGATCAGATTCAATTTCCTCGGTAACATTAATCTGTGTCATTGGTAATAATGTGGGTGCTGCATTAGGGTCCTTCTTCCCCTGTCTTTTATATTTACGGTAATAGGACATGTTATAGGCTACATTGGTCATGAATCCCAGTCTTTGTCCCCTCTATACTTTTCAATTAAAAACGACAATCGTTCCTCTAACCTAATCTGTCCAAACCTCTGTCGAATTTGTTTGTCTCCCGAGCTCCTAACGGTAATCTTAGCCCGGGTAACGTTCTGTTCTGCTTGCAAGATTTTTACTAATTTATAAATTTGTATATGTTTACCATTGGCAAACACCTGGAATCTGTGATTCCATGATTCCACAGAATTGTTAGTTCTAGGACACTTCTTCAACACACGATCGTGATCGTCTAAAAGTACACCTGTCTCAGTGCAAGAATCGACCAAGAGTTGAAATGCTTCTTGGACTTCGCTTTAATGCACAAACGCCAAACTAGGGAACTTTTTCATGTAAAGACTGAAGTCTGATTGTAACTTGTAATCACTGGTCATTTTTTTGCCGTGATTGCGAATTAGACTTTGAGAAAAATGAAAATGACATCCACTTAACTGGGAACGACCGAGCTTGGGTTTTCCATCGGGCAATAATACTAAAGTTCCTGTACATTTTGGATTTACACACTTCCAATTTTCACGAATTCCTCGATTAGTTTTTCTTCTTTGATTTAAAATATAGATATGATTATCGAAAATCAATTTAGGAAAACCTCTGCTGGTCTTACCGTAAGTCACCACTTTCTCCATTTTATTTACGACTAATAATTAATGTTAATATACCATATTAAATTTCACGAATTATGAGAAATTCAGGTTCCACGTCACATAGAAGGGAAAGGAAGATAGAAGTAGAGGCAGTAGATGTATGAAAGATAGCCAGGATAAATTTACTTATCTAATTAGAATATCGCCTTGGGGAAGATAAGAAATTAATTAGAGAATTCAACGTATTTGGATGTAGATGTCGATGTCGATGTCATTTCTGAACCTGAATTGCCTGTCGATGGAATGCCCTTCGTCGATGTAATGAATTTCGATGAGTTTTTTGTAGATGAAATTTAAGTCGACGTAAGTTTTTTCGATGAGTTGCCCTGGACTCGGATAAGCACATTCAATATTTAACCCTTTTCCACTGGATTTCGGCTTCTCCTTTTAAGGCTCCAGAGTAGTTTTTGGGCGTCAAAGTTTCGAAATCCTGAGCCTCCACTTAGCAACCGCAAATTGCTATTATAATTCGACATAAAAGCAAGATGACCTTGACAACGCTTGTTCCAGCGCCCGTTGTCAAGCAATCTTGACATAAAAGCGTCCCAGATCGGAGATCGAATTCTCATCGTCAGCACAATATAAGAATGAATTCCCCGACTGATGCAATGAAGCCAATGAATGAATACTATTATTTTACTATTAATGACTACTATAATTATTTTCATGACCCTGATTTGAGGTATGGTACAAGTGAATGGGAAGGAAGGGATTTAAAAATCTGTCAATCCTATCGAAAATGATGAAACAAACCAAGAATGACCTAATTTAAATTACCAAGAATGACAAGAAATTTAAATGTATTTAAGTCAAAACACAAGACAGAAACATAATAGCATTAAAATAACATTTAGAACAAATTACAAAACAGCGAATCCTAAATCTAAATACAAGTCTTGAGATTGCTTGTCTGGTTTTCATGTGTCCTTTCGCATTGATGGATGAAAGGAGCTCGGAGGAAAGGAAAGGAATATATTATTATGTATGGCTCGTTAACTCAAGTTCCAGGAATTAGGTTTTACAGTGCATGGCAACCCGGGTTGGAAATCACATTTTTTAGAGTTTCCGACAGCCCCCGGGCCCGATTGGGTTAACGTAAAATATCGACACCGGGTTTATTGGAAAGATAATTTTACTGCCGAGGGCCCATAGGGGGTCAAAATTGATCTATCTATTAAGGATATCGTACAAAAAATGAAAAACTGAAACAATATTGGATATGTTTAGCTTAAATTGCGTTTTTGAGGAGGATCCTTTCAGAAAAATACACTTTTGACCCCCTATGGGCCCTCGGCAATAAAATTATCTTTCCAATAAACCCGGTCTCGATATTTTACGTTCACGCTATCGGGCCCGGGGGCTGTCGGAAACTCTAAAAACACGTTCGGGTAAAATGTAAATTCCGGATTAACCGTACCCTATTGAGCATTGACTACGGCTTTATGCTATTTAGCATTAAAATATCTATGCACTATATTTTATTAAAAAATTATAGCTGTTAAGGTTCAAAAGGCATTAGGGTTTTAAGTACCCCCTATGACACCCATTTTCCCATAGCGATAAATACTCTGGAGCCTTAACGGTAATAACAAAACATGAGCCAGGCCCTCAAAGCTCACGAATTTTCCACAAAAAATCACTCAAATTCAGACAAAATTATATCGCTAATATCTTAAAGTTCTGAATTTCTATAAATTTCTAAAATTTCACGTTCTAAAAGATTTCCAAGCAAGTGGGTCAATACCCTTTGATTCTTTGACGATAGATAAATATTTGGGCTTCGTCAAGCACAAATCCATCATATATACCGGAGAAAGTATAAGTATAATAATATAACATCAACATCTATAAATATTAATGTGATAATAACAAGCAAGGACGACTCGGAAAACACATTCCACCTTCTACAAACAAGACTCCGAGGATCGAGGATAAAGCATATAAGATACAGAATATTAATCAACTCCTATTGATTACTATCCGTTTTCTAAATCGTTTCTTTTGTTTTATATCCTGTTATTATTATCACTATTATGATTATTATTGTTATCCAGTGTAATGGATTCTGGTTCATGGAATGCAGAGTTCAATCCAGCCGTTTGTTATTGAGAGTTTGCCAAAATTTGGGAAAATGCATTTATCTGCTTTGCATTACATAGCTGGTTATCCTGAAATCGATATACTGAATTTAACCAAGTGCGTTTTACCCTTCATGCTTGCACAATTTATAATTTAATGATGGGAAAAATATAAGAACGTAGGGCATATAAAACACTCATCATTCCCCTTTAAATAATCCAAATGTTCCATTTGCTTTGCAATCATAATTTCTAATTATTACATTGGCTTGGATCAAAATTCTTCTTAGTCAAGACCGCAAAATTATTGAAAGGATTCCTCGAGCACTCTTTAATTTGTTTAAAAATCAAAAGTAATCGACATAATATTGGAATCGACGAAAAACAGACTTACCATCGAACGACATTATGCAAATTAATAATGAATACCCCAATCTTCTAAGTCTCCTCGTTCCAAAATCTGCAAATGTTGTGGACACTTATCAATATCGTACTAAAGCCCATCAAACAGTTAAAATAATACATAATGATATTGTGATGAGATTCCTTGAGATCGTTTCCTCTCGCAGCATTTCCCCTCATATTCAGTGTCTAAAATGTAACCATAAGCCAGACAAGGTATATCGTTGAGTTGGGGAAAGTACTTGCGTACATGTGCGGGACGAAGAAGGTTCCCAGTAAATGTTCTGAATCCCAACTTTCTCGGCGGCAGTTGAATGCAAGTCGGGGTGGTTCAGACTCCTCTCTTTTCTTCTCAAATCCAAAGCTGCAGGATTTATCCACAAAAACAACATAAAACAACACAATCTAAACTTTAAAAACTTATAAAACCAGCAAAAAACTAAACAAACTGTCTCTCTCTTCTTCAAACCCATCATTACCTCAAGCTCAAAGCTCAAAGCTGGAGTGAGGACTTTCACTCCTGAATTTTGCATTTCCACATTCGATTCGCACACACGTGCCACCGCACTTTTCTCCGTCCCATCAATAACAAGTTCCAAGGCTAACCTTGGCTGGAACTTTGACGACCGGAACTGAGTTTAAAACCCGAGGATTTGTGAAAGTATATCATCTCTACAATAGTTTTGGGAGAGAAAGTCAGAGTGAAAAGTCCATCTATAATACTGTTTTTTATGTAAGTGCCTCAACTTATCTTAGTAATTTTGCAATGAAGGATAAGGATGAGGACCATTGTCTTTGCAAGTGATTAGACTTGACAGAGAACACATGTTCATTACACGACCTACTTAGGGCTTCCTAACTAAAGTTAGTACGTCTCGGGTACTCGAATTTATGGAAATGAGACTCCGGGACAGATTTTAATTCCATGTCAATTTCGGAAATCTCTCTCCCACTCCTCCTCTCCTAGTTATCCATGCAAAGCCGGAGTACAAAGAATAATTGGCTCTCGAGCTTTACTGAGCTGTTTACTTCAAAACATTTCCAACTTCATTCAAACGGTATTTTATACAAGTAGGTAAATACGTAAGGATCGGGGTAGAGAAACTTTACTTTCTTCCTCTAGCTGTTAAGCCCAAGTTGTTAAATTCTAAAGCCCTGTCGCCTGTCGCATATATTTTAAACGTGTGTGTGGTTTGAGGGCAAGGGTACAAGTTGTAAATATAGACCTCACTTTTGTACAAGATTAAGTTACTCCTACTACTAAATAAGTTCTTGGTAAAGTAGGAAGTGTGAGGCGTTACAAGTAATAACTGTTCATTTAGAATTTAGAGGAAAGTTTGGCCTCTTTTCTATTCATACTTCCAGAATGATAACAAGGGTTCCAGTTTAAAAGTTATCTAAGTGTTGATAGGGTTTGAAGTATTCATCAAAATGACAGAAAGTTACTCTGTGCTCTTCCTCCTGACCAGCTAACTGTTGAAGTTGTCGGTATTGCCATTTTTAATAGATTCGCAAACTTTGACAGACCCAGGCATGACAGACCAAAGCCAGCAGAGACACACCGGACTATAAAATTATATAGCATTATCTCAATATAATATTGTGGAAGTTAGTTTCGGAAGTTTTGATACGGAATTCGTACATGTCAATTTACCCCTAAAATGAAACTTTCACCAATCTGACAGGCAGGATCGTCAACCATTCTAATTCCCGTTGCGCGTTGGCTTCTGTGGTTGACCATCCTGCTGTGGCTTTCCCTTTGTCCATGCTAGGGAATTTATGATGGAAGTAATTTCGGAATCTATTCCACAACGCTAAAACTTTAATTCAACTCGACAGCTCGTTCTCTCAAAATGATTGATATCTTCGGGCCTGGTTGGACTGGGGCTTAATTTGATAATAAGATTAATATCCCATTAGTTCAGTTGACAGTGTAGCGAGGCGCAATTACTTCCGCAGTAACTTAACTTCTCGGAACAGAATTCTTAGGACTTTAGAAGGGATGATGGATTTTCTGACATCAATTTGGGCGATGTGATCTTCAATATTTCCTTGCCCAGTTTCATCTCGAAAAACTGAATTTGTATCCGCAACATTTTTACATTTCAGAATAGGGATAATGTATTTCAAGAGACTTGGAAATACCCGATTTTTCTTCAGAATCATAGGAAAGATTCTTGGTAAATCTCTGCAGATCGATTCCTCTTATCGAGGAATCGATGGTTCGGGTAATCTAGGAAATGAGAATGTTTCCTTCGATTCTCGGCCACCCATTTCCTTCTACATCATACATCTCTGCCTCGTCTAATCAAATTCAATCTTATTCGATATGGTCTTATCTCGGCTCCGGAGTTTCCACTTCAAAGGTTAGAGTGGGATGGCTTACAAATTCAAGCAAAGAAACTAGTATCCGTCCCGGACTTGAATTCAATCCGAGAAGACTTATATTTAAGGCTTTGTATGGGAGTTTTAATTAAAAAATTAGGACGTTTCCAACAAATCCCCATCATCATCATCATCATCATCATGACATCCGGAGTAAGGGACAGGGCCAGGGAGAGCTGGTAAATCCTTTATATGGCTTTATTCCAATAAGTAGAACTGGTGGTGAATCGGCGGATCTGCACGGAATGTACCTTAACGACGGCTGTCCTGCCTCAGTCTGGCAAGGGAAATGGCAGATTCAGTTATATATTATATGTAAGAATAGTACTGGCTGGGGGCAGGCCAAACGAGAGATCACAAAAGGAAACTATCTGTCAAGAATTCGAGAAGATTGATTCCCAACTGAATGAGATATCCTATTATTGGCAGGCTCCCTGAAAGCCTCTCCGAAGGCTCAACAAAGCACCCAAGAGGGCCTTTTAATAAATGCCTTGACAAATCAATACTCATGCATTTTACATCCTGACATCTCTCAATGGACTCCATCTACAATGGTATAAAGTCTAATCTTCGGAATGGATCTATTTTGACACACGTACTCAATTACACTTAGCGGGGGCTTAAAATATATCCTAATATTAACAAGGATAATGCGTGAGATACAATCAAGAGTTATATTTGATCGTTTTTTACTCCCGGATCAGGATCGTTAGCTCATTAGATGAAGCTCAGAAAAGCGAAAGGCGAGAGCCAGAGAGAGCATGCCAATTTATATTTTATTTTTACAAGAAAAAATTTTAATAGTGAAAGTCAGGGCCGAGAGAAAGTGCTATAGAGCCAAGGACTGAATGAAAGCAGCTTAGAACGCTAAGAATAAATAAGCCCATTCGGGAAATAGATATTTCTATGAACCGGAACGGGCCAGGGTGCCGGCTTTTGGCTTCATCTCGCCTCTTTTACAAAGTTCTCTAATTATAACGATACATATACGAGGAGCTTTATACGAAAAGAACAAGTGAACATGACTAACATGATAATTAAAAGTTTCCCTTCTCCGAAACGCTGAAATTACGAAACTAACGTACCACCACCGCCACCACGGCCTCCCAAAACCACAGATTCATTAAAGTGAATGAATTCCCTATTTTAAAAAACAGCAGTTTCCTCTCCCGAACTGAACTTGAAACTGACGTCTTGTCGGTTTTAAAAAACTTTTTGCACTAATTACATTAGCTCTCCCTGAAATTATCCACATCCACATAGTTCATTGTAAGGGGATTTACGTGCTATCCTTAAAAAGTAAACCTCTGGCTATGAATAAAAGTTCCGTTGAGCTAGATTGAATTGCTTTGATGTTCTGCTGGAGACCATTAAGGATTTCCTAAAGTAAACGATGATGAGGATATTCGGCGGTATTTAATAGGGAAAGCTGTATCTTGCACAGATTATTTTTATAATATTATGGAGGTGGTTGTAGTTTAGTAGATATGAATGAGGGTTTATTAAAAACTCCTTCAGCTAAACCGACAAAATAAACGTGGCTCAACAAAAAAAGTTGAAAAGAAGAATTTTTTTATTACTCCAACCGGGCAAAAACCAGACTGACACTATCTTGAAGACATATATAAAAATTTCGGGAGCCCGTGTACTAGAGGATTGCGAGACTCATAAGCTCTAAGACTGATGGGTCTGGTATCTCATAAGCAATAAATTTCATAAGTCATTTCCTCCCATATGAAATGTTTTTCTATTTGAAATATGTTACTTTTTATGACCTTTCATCCAATGATTCGGCTAACATTTGGCGAAATAAATTACTCCGTCTTCTGCTGTGGCTTTGAACGACATAAAACGAAAAGTTAACCCTCCTCATAACCGTCCTTTCAAAGGGAAGTTACTGGGACTTGTAAATATAAACGGGGCTTAGAACCACATTTTTTATCCCTTGCTCTATATATAAATATATAAAATAGAAGTCACTTAAATACTTTTCAAACTCCACATGGATTTCCATCCATGGTTTTCTGTAGCTTGTGGTTAGGTTCGGTTGTGTCGGATAGTTTATATACAAACAAGGAAATATTATATGATTCCCAACCATTCTTTTTATGACTTTAATGGCAGCTTCTGCCCATTATTAATGGAGGATCGGGGAAGGTTGTTCCGCTTCCAAGGCTCAGGAATTCTCCTTGTAAGTTTGTAAGGATTGTAAGTGTGTACCTTGTTCCATTATCTGTGTAGAGGGTGTGTTTTTTCAGTACATTACAACTTACGTAAGTAGAGGTAACGAGGAGTTAGAAAGCTTTTAGATAGTAAAACCGTACGTGATATGAGGGCCGGAGTTGCGGAAATGGATTTCGCGAAGAGAAATTAACCGCAATTTGTATTCTGGGAAAGGGTTTCGTTTCCTAACTCCGTTTTTTACAAGTTTTAGTTTAGTTATTGAGTTGTACAGAGTTCCAAGAGATAGGGTGTTAGGCGTTAGGGTTTCTTTAGATGTTGTAAAATGCATGGGGACTTATTTCGGGGGAAGTTGAGGATAAATTATTCACGACAGGATAGTGGGTTCTAGCTTCTAGATTATTTCGGGAGGGTGGGGAACTATTCCGGGGAGTCCTATATACTTACGCTTTCTTACTATGAGTCGGGTCTAGAAAGTCAAAGAATTGCCTAAACGGATCCGGAACTGCCGACCTAGTTCCACAAATTATTTTGCGTGTTTATTATTACGTGCTTCCAGGACATCTTTTCCCTCCCTCAATTGTTCAGTAAAGTTGTTGGTTCAGATATATTATGTTACTATATACACAAAATATCCCGTGTCCATACAAAGTACCTATAATTTAAACATAACCTATATCCCATTTTACATGTAGGAAGCGACGAATGAGGAGAAAGAACCATCACTAAATGATGTCCTCATCGCTTCCAATGAAATTTCTTTGTTTCCTGGTCACACACGCTTAGTGCCGGTTATCACGTATCTCTAGATATATTCGTATCAGCAAGGATCGAGTTTTACCAGCCTATGGTAAAACAAGTAAGCCCATGGAACTATGGTAAGCCCATGGAAGTACAGGCTTTCTAATCGTCGAATGCCTTAAAAAAACGTCTGAAGGTTAAAACCCTAATTTTTAAAGAGCTTCAATATCCCAAGAAATAAATTACAAGTCAACCAAAGTAAAATTGAGCCACGTGCCTGATGCAAAGCTTTTAACCTTTTTTATTGCTGTACTTGATATTTACAACCCAGAGTCCCCTGTGCATTATGCATTTTGCACAATTTTCCTGACAAGGACTACAGTTCCAAATTCAATTACTCCTCATCCGAATCCCTTGCCATCCTCACTCAAAATAAAACATGTCATTTGGAAATTTAAGATTTAGAAGCAGAAATTGTCTCTTCCAGGAACTCCAAAACCTCGAAGAGATGTGAATTGATTAAATGAGGACTTGTACTTGTACTTAAAGTCCCGAAGGATTCCTTCATTCTCATTTTAATGCATTTCTCGGAACTCGTCAGAGCCTCTTGAATTTGAATTAGAGAATTAAAATACTCTTCATTCTTTGATATGTAAATTCTAATAATGTTTTCTGCCAAGAAAAGGAGTTGAAAGAAACCACAGATCTCGAAAGGACTGGAGAAAGCACTTAATCAAAACTGAATTTATGCTCAGCTTCAAACGAGTTTTCTATTGAAAAAAATGAAAAATTATGATCGAATTTATCCTCTAGTCTCTAATTTCCCTGAACTATATCCGAAGCTATATCCAAAGGTATTTAGTAGTTGCATTGAGGGAACGGAAAGGTCTTAATGGAGCCATTTATCTTAGATCCTTGAATTAAGATACACCGGAGCTATTAATTCAACACGAAGTTTGTAAAGTCGCTTGGTGATAATATTATAGAAACCCAACTCGCCTTATAATTTCTACATAAAATTTTTACAGTGGAGATCGTCCCTGAAATTTCTATTTTACGGCGATCTGTGCCTTGCAAATAGTTATAAACTCTATTATAGTGGTAGTGGTACTTGAGTATTCTAGGAATTCATCCTTCCTGCCATCACCAGAGCCGGTCCTTTCCTTCCAGCTCGTATTAATATCGGTAGTAATAATAATAGATCAGCAGAGATGTGTTTTCCAGCAGAGGAGCTCATAAACAAGGAGAGTTGGAAGGGAAAGATATGAAAAACTAAGGGAAAACTTCTCTCCCGGGACCTGGAACAGTTTGAAGATTGAGGAAGTTTAAGTAATAACGGATGAAGAATTCCCTATATTTTCAAGATTAGTATGTACAGAATTCACGGTGAAAGTCAGATGCGATAAAGTCTCTCAGCCAGACTCCTCTTTTATAGAGAAGCTGGACAAGGTGGAGAAGTCCCTATAAATAAGGAGGGCTGAGAACTGGGCTAGACCACTTATATTGACGAAACAGGCTTGGCAGAACCTAAGTATTTTCAATTCTGTTGTAAATATGGCAGACTGGAGGAAGACTCCAGCTGCTAATTTACAATTAGTGATTAGATCACTTCACAAGACGTCTTCTACCAACTGCCAACCATTCCATTTTGTAATTAAGAGAAAGTAGTAGAGTTCTATCCGTTTTCTAGACTAAATGCGAGAATTTTGTAAAAAATAAGTAGAGTTTTTCAAGTGCCTGTTCTTGCTGACATTGGACCCTTAAAACATCACCATTTGGATCTAGTTTGTATACAACTGAAATTCCAAACAAGCAGAATCACACAAAATCTAAACTGAAAGAAAACAAACACAAACTGTCATAAAAAGGCAAATCTCTTCTACACATTTTTCACAACATTTCCTAACTTACGGCATTTCCTTTTATTACACCAGGCCTTAATTAGAAGCCATTTATCTCCTGAAAGGAAATCCTCCTCCGACAAGTTGACTGACACTGTTATGCTATGCATTTTTATTGACTCGCTCTAATCTTTATTTCTGCCAGACATCCAACCCCGCCTTCCTTTCAGCTTTCAAGTATTATCTGACAAGAACCTGAAATACCCCCCTTGATTAGGGAAAATAAGCAGGTATTCTGAATTCAGGTTCAAGTCAAGAACTTTCTCTCAAGTAAGGTTAATAGGGAAAAGTTTACGCATCTACTTCCAAAGCCCTTTTCAGTTATTCCATTTCCTTTTGATTATGAGGAGAGAGAACTGCTAAATGTTTTCTCTGACTCGCGGATTCTATGACATTCTCCTCAGTCCTATTCAAGTGCCTACATAAAATAAATCAATTATGTACAATGTCCCAGAGAAAGCCCTGTACAGTTTAACTAAAGTCCTATCCAACTTCTCTTTGCTGGAAGCCCAAGAAAGCTCGCAAATCTGGAGGCCTTGAATAGAAAAGTATAGAGAGGAGAAAGAAATAAATTCAGAGAAAGTTCACAAAAGAATTTAATTTTCGGTATCCAGCGTTAGTTTTTTGTTCAGATTCCAATTCCCCTCAAAGGGATCCCTTAGTACAAGCTATAGGACAGGGGACCTCGGGCAGGAACTGCCGTAGGTTACAAACTAACAAGGAAGTACGGCTCGCCATTTCGCCCCTGTGTGGAGAGACACAAACACACACGGTACAGGGCAAATTGTAGCGTGTGAAATCACTTGTGTTTCTTTAAGCCTCAAGGGGACTTTCTCCCCATTTAGTTTAACAAACAAAATCAATATTCCTAAATTGGTTTCCTCCATTTTTATTATTCTTCTATTTACTTCCTTGTTAAGTACGCTCCGCTACGTAGTAATAAAAGAGAGGAGCCATGTCACATTTTATCATTTCCTCAACAACATTCCCAACACAGAGACGGGTGCTACTAAACTTTCTTTAATCCTGATTGAAGAGTGTGTCTTCAAAACGGGTTTTTTGCCTGTCGAACTTCTTAGGGATTTCTATTTGTTAATCATCTCCGGCTGAGTAACTCGGAGTGGGTCAAACCGTAAACTAGGTTCCTTCACGTTCATTCCGACGGCTCATCATCCTTTCAAGTCTATAAACTGCAAATACCAAACAAATCAACTTGTTCCGCTTCACTCCATCATTGATCCACTTTCAGGATCAGCAGTCACGTACAGTCATACATGTTACATGGGATTTCCTAATTTCTTCCAATATGCAGAGGGACAGTAGCCTCGGATTTCAGTTATCTCTTTTAACGAGGTTTGTTACGACTAATCAGGGATTATTGTATAAAACTTTGTTTCTTTGATAAATTAGGAGATAAAACGTGGCTCAATTTGATTATTGAGTTCCTCTTGAGCTTTGAAATTCCTGTGGATCCTCTGAAACAACTTGATAGAGACATTATCCTAACCGTTTGCATATAGACAATAATTAAATGGGAACTCAGCTTTTGAAAGCTCAATTATATTTCGGAGTTGCAGTTCCGACCAAAAAGCCAACCCGGATGGTTGAGAGACTATCCATTAGAGTCAGACAGGATGGAGAGATACAATGTTATTTACTTCCTGAATTCCTTCAAAAAATATTTCATCTCTGTTCTGTTCCAACTATACACTAACTTAAGTAGTAGGGTACTACGGAGCCACATACAATACAATAAATATATCCGCAAGTCCTTTCATCTAGACATTCCATCCCCAGAGAAGAAATTTCATTATCCCTTGTCTGGTTTCATACTTCGATCTGGCTCTACTTATATATTCACTAGTGACAACACACGTAGACTAGTATATGTACTAACACTGAAATAAGTCCACATGGGGAGTTATTTAGGGTTTTAAAGCGAAGCTAAAAAATTTCTTCCAAATCAATACAAGCTTTGTAACTTGTCATTTAATTTGCCTTAAAACTACAAAATTCCATTTATAAGGGTATTTTAAAATGTAAAATTCAGGGTGGGGACTTAATCCGGAGAAGGGGGTCCTTATTTTGGAATATACATCTACTTGCTTTCTCCTTTTCAAAACTAAAACCTTTAACTCGGAACCCGAAACTCTGAATAACTTTCTCCATCACCCACAAAAGCCTATTGGGAGAAGGAAATAAATGAATGAAATTTTGCAATGCAATAAGCAGCGGAACGATATTTGCAATGTACACAAGACAGAGCCCATACAATGCAAAACCTACATAATATCCACAGCAGACAGCTCTCTCTCAGCTCCTGATTCCACATACAACATACGTGTCTTCAGGGACTTTCAACCCGAGACCGATTTTATTTTATTACATTACTTTCCCAACCTCTCAAACTAAACTTTGCAATTTTGTAATCTATATCCTACTGGCCTCCTTTACGGAGAACTGAATAAAAATATTTCCCCCATCGCATAGAGAAAGTTGTCGGTGGTAGCTGGTGTGGGGATGTGCAATGAATTTTGTCCCAGTTTGGGCTTAAATTCTTAAAAAACATTGAGCCAACCCGTCCCCCAGTGTCCCTACTTATCCAGTTTACCTTTCTCTCTCTGGAGAAAAGTCCATTCTGCCTGAAAATATCCATGCATTCCAAAAGGTATAATAATATATGTAAACAAGAAAGAACGTAGGATGTCTGGAACGGGCATTTATCAAAATATCGACTCCGATATTATAGCATGAAACCATGAGATGAGGGCGGTAACCCTGTCTTTTGCAACAGAGTTGTGCCCGGATCCGGAATTTCCTCACTTTGTTTGGCCAAGCTCTGCTCATGGAAAATGCATGAGGAGCCTGAAAGGATATTGAGCAGACTATATCTCTCTATATATCTACACGTTTAAGTTTAAAGAACCTAGAAGACGAGGTGACGAGTCCGGTTTGAAAGTGTCTTAACCCGACCGTACGAAGAATGGGTCGGTGTCTATGTGTCTGTAAATATATCAACTACAGCCTCCAAATTTACTTTACGTCGAATTTGGGGCTAGATACCCATCCAGCAGAGGAGTAGTTATGTAGGGGTGTAGTAATCGCATAAGAACTTGTTTAATAGCGCGACGGTCCATGAAAAAACTATGTTTCGAGGAGAGAAAGGAACTAGTTCAAATAAACTAACAATTTCAAGTTTCGGAGGAACAGTCCTAAGTTTTATCTAGCCGGTAGCATAGTGTACTGAATAGAAGAGAGGACTTTCGGGAGGATGAGGACCAGACCATCATCAGGGTTCTGGTTCTAGATGAGAGACTGCTAGAAGACCAGGATATTTTTTGAAGGATTTTACTCCCGACTATTAAACCGGTTTTATAGTCCCTTCAGTATCCTACTAGTTCCACATATCATTTCCTCATCTTCTGAATCAAGCCGAATTTATATGTATATAGAGGCTTCTGTCGTATACTTGACAGAGTAAACAAGATTTTCAACCGGGCGGGGGCAAGAAACTATTGGGCATAGGCTCACAACGGTTAAGGAAAAGGAGTTTTTCGACAAACATATTCGGTTAAACTCCGACAATTCTATGCTATTTTGACGTATCTCAGAAACGATCCGATATCCGTGAGGAGTATACGAATACAAAACCGACAGGATTCCTAGCAAAGTCAAATTTCGAGATTCTTAAATATTAGCTGCTGAATGCAGGTTTTTTCTCATAATTTTATGCGTTTCCGACTGAATAGATTCGACAGTTAAAGAGGAAATGAGAGTGCGGGCGATATGCAATTTATACATACATTTGATATCGGACCTGGGTATCTTATTATATGGCTTAGAGAGTGTAGGACTGGACTCGGTTGAGTTAGTCGGAAGGAGCTTTACACAAACTAGGAAATTTAACGCCCGGTTGTAAAACTTCTTGGTTGATGGAAGCCTGTAAGCTCTGTCAGGGCAGAAACAGAACGCCGAGTTTTAATTCCGTCTCTCTTTCATGGCTGATTGGACTAGATTGAATTTTGGGAAAATAAGCGAATCTTGTCCCTTTTCAGTTAGAATATCCGGATTTTTCAATCGTTAAAGCGCAACCATTTCGCTGTTTTACTATATATAAACTTTAAAGTAAACAGAAGTTTTGTTCAATTGCAAATTGAAGGTAAAACTGGAGTGGGGAATTATTTGGATGGGTTTGTGTTTGTATTTCTACCTCAATCATTTAGCATGAGAATAGCAGCTCAATTACCGTAAATCATCTGCATTTACAACAAAATTACCTTATTCCTGAAAAACATTACATGTCCTCAAAAGTACAAAAAACAATGCATCGGCACAAAACCGTAAATACAACTTCAGAGCGCATTCCATATCATAAATAACTTTTTAAAATCTCTTCCAGGTCAATAAATGAGCCCTTGCAACCTCTAACACCCAAAGAAACGAGGCCCGGGTGGACCATCACCTCCGTCAATTTACAACTGCCAGAAAGCAAGTAAAGGGAGAGACGGATGAAATACATCCCATTTTGCCCATTCTATTTCACCCCGACTTCCTAAGTGCACTGTGACATGACATGCTCAGGATCCGCATCCTACATCCGCCGCCCTGTATCTCTCTGACACTCATATAATGCAGAATAACGCATATATCCCGTCCCATTATTCTGTTCTCGGGCCCTTATAAAACAGTTCAAAAGTTGTACCGAATAGTCCCTATCCTAGGCAGAAATGAAAGCAAGAGGAGCCAACAACTTAACAACAGATCCGAAACTTTCTCTCCTATCTCCCAGTCCCAACTTCCCAATTTTAACCATCTAACATGAACAGGAAATATTACTTGGACGGGGAAAAAACCCTCTCCAACTTCCTGAATAAAATCCACTCCAGTATCATTTTATTATAGGTAGAAACCTATGGAGAATGATGTGCCTAGTTTGAGCCACGAGACACGAGTGTGTCGCATTTATTGAGTACATACCAATACATAGATATAGTCATACGTACTACTAATATACCCTAATAATTTGTTCTACGGGAGTTAAAGGCGAGTGAAAACTTAAAGCCTTAAAGTCCCTCTTTTTAGTCCTGTTGAAAAAAAACATGGAGAAAGGAGGCTTCTACTAGCTACTACTGTAAATTCCGAACCTCAAGACCAAGACACACATATTTTATTGCACTTTCAAGTTCCAAGTCAACGCTCTCTCTCTCAGCCTATTAACTACAGAGGGATATCTTCCTCAGTTTCGTTCTGCTGATTTTGAAAAAAATCGGAGTTTTAAATTGCCTTCATTGTGCATTGAATGGTGAAAGTCCTCTTGTAAAATCGGAATAGGGGCATTAGTGCTTTTGATCCTATAGAAATACCAGTGCTACTATCAAATCTCAGTGATAATGGTGGTGGTGTGAATTGTGAACTGTTGTGAAGATTCTTTAGAGATAACTAGACAGGCTCTGTAGAGTTGCCACCGTGTCGGCCGCCGTTCTTATCCGGCCTAATCATAAAGAGATATGGATTACATCAGGGAATTCGATATCCGGCTCGAGAAGGAGAGTTACTATGCGGGAGAGACCCTTTCCGGCATTGTCATTTTGGAGACGATCGAGAATTTTAAAGTGAGAGGTGAGTCGAAATCGAAAAGATGTTCAATTGGGTCGTTATATTTGTTCAGGCCCGTCTCTCTCCCAATCTAAACGCACGAGTCATAAATAAAAATACCGACGTCCCTCTGAATTCGCATTCAAGACGGTATTGGTATGTACCCAGGGACGCATCCGAATTTTTTCCACGGTCTTTCCGGCATTTTACAGAATATATAGAGAGAGATTCCTTGGAAAGAGATCCGGAGAATTGGAAGTAGGAAGTCTAGAAATATTGAAATGTTCTACGATCCTATCCGATTTTTGTGCAGCATCCTGGTGATGGGAACATGGAACAGGAGCAATTGGAATAGAATGGTTTCGGTGATAACAGTCCTTTGCAATTCAACCCATTAAACATCAGTTCTGTGTGTCGAGAAATCTGGGATCTCTTTCCAAATTCGTAGCCAAAAGTCGATAAGGATGTATTCATCATTTATGATTGTATGTTATCTTATGATTCTATTTTTCGTCCCACGTGGCGTACAGTTGTAGGCTTGTAGCTAATACCTATATACAAGTCCAAGCAGTAAGTTTCGACTTGAGGATTCTTTTATGAACAGAGCCAAGTCGTTAAGCAGTCATTTGCAGATGCTTTCCTTCTAAGCTATTGGATCCTTCAGATGGAGGAGGATGCTTAGGATTTTGACGTTGACGATACTTTTATTTATACAACTTCCGTTTCACAGTTTAATAAATTTCCGATATTTTAACTTAAAGTACCAACTCACTAATCCGGGCTAAAAGGAAGGTATCGAAGCTTGTAACTTCAGCTTTAGGGCTTAAGTTATTTATCGGAAGTTTAAGGAGATCAATCATTTTCCCCCATTAATTCAGAAGTCCTTACAAGATCAGTTGACACTACAGGTAGGTACGATCACTACGGCCGGCAAACTGAGAATTATCGTAAATCGCAGAATAAGTCCCCCCCCCCCGGAGTTATATTTTAATCAATAAAATCAGAGAAGTTTAATATTGTAGGCTATAGGGTGTCTTATTTCGAGAGAATTATATTAGCCAATCCTAATGGGTCCTTAGCTAAACCTAACCACCTCGACCAGCCCGAATTGATAACCGTCATTCATCTAATCCCAGTTGACATTTTGCAAGTCCAACCTCCCACTCCAAGCTGAAGCAGAAATGCCTTGCATACCGGCGTGACATGAATTAAATTTCATTGAATTATCCTCTCCCTTCCTGATCATTGCAGCGGTACGAGTAATCCTCCGCGGGAAAGGTCACACCGAATGGAAAGTGATGGTTAGTGGTGACAGGAGGACGGTGAAGGACGATCAATATTTCATCGACGATCGTGCAACTATTTGGGGGAAAGGTTAGTAGAATTCTACTTACTTTCACTTAACCTATATAATCCACCTCTAATTTAAAGTCTTTTATCGTTGAACAGGGGACTAGCTGAATTTTTAATAGGAGTTAATGGATGTGGTCTCGAGCCTTCATTTCTAATTGAATCAAAAGGTCCATGTGTCATGCAGATATAGTAGTATCACATTGTATATAGTCATGCATGTATATGCCCGTCAAGTTCCTCGAGGTTGGAAAAACCACTTAAAGAACATTTAAGATTAAAATTCTGGCCTGTAATCTGCAATCTTCCTGGAAGTTTAAAACTTTGATTTTTAAATGAAATAGAAAGCAGACTATCTTTATCTTACGATATACGACGTAAAAGGTTCAGTAAAACTTTAGGAGCTGTGATATTAATAATATCAAAGTACCCTTTCTACACATACATGCCTCTACTAAAATAAATTGATCTCAATCTCCTTCCCTTGCTGACGGTAATTAGATAATTAGCCTAGTTTTGAGTTTGAGTTCCAGAAGCTCGGTTAACTATTAACAGATTAAGAGGAAATTATGGAAATTAGTGGACCCTGAAAAGATGAAACAGTTAGGAGAAAGCCGTTGAGATAGTATCCTTATCATCTTGACTGTCTCACTAAATTTCCTGTAGATTAAATTCCCATTTAGTAGCCGAGTAATGGTGAGGGCTTCTCATGCGGCTGGGTGGACTTTGCATAGTTTCTAACAATTTCTAAATCTTTCTGCACCAGTTTAAACTTTCTCCTCAGACACCTTCAGGGATCTTGCCAACAACAGAAGAGACAGTGTAGTATCTTCTCGGTCTTGAGGTTTGGAACATTGCATTTAAGCTTCAGTGTGACAAATGTATTTTACAAGTGTGTTACACAATTACCTTGAAGAAATGGAATTGTGGTTAAATATCACATGTCAATTCTCACAACTTTCATGAAACTTTGCAACTAAAATTTTCTCACAGTCTTCAGTCTTAAGACAACCAATTTAAAAATGAGAATATGACTAGCTAGAAGTTATGTAATATTTACGCATAAGATACCCGAGATTGCTTGTGTTAATAGACAATAAATACGTTGTTTTACAAAATAAGGAATTCCGAAACATTTGTATTCACACAATTGAGCCATTTTTATATAAGAAAAAATGAAGACTTTGGTTACAAATTTTTCTTCAGTTATGTATTTTATGTGTGTGCTTATATTTCGTGTTGCAGAGAAATCGGAGGGAACGGTCCCAATTCTACCCCGTGGAATGCATCAATTTCCGTTCCGATTCCAACTTCCGGAAAGCAATCTTCCCTGCTCTTTTGAGTCTCGGGCTGGCACTATCCGTTACTATATTAAAGTGAGTATGCTCTACTTCCTCAAACAATTTTTTCTGATGTTTCCTGTGTACTTCCACGGACGTAGTCCTTATGGTTTCCAAACACGGTATTTTAGGTCACATTCCACGAGGAAGTGGGATTCACAATTCCCTTAGTATTTTTTACTTTTAGCAGCACTAGTAGACAGTCGGGAAATTTAACCTTGCCAAAAGGTCAAAATACAGTGGGAAATACGATCGAATTCCGAACTTTTCAACTGATAACTAACGAGGCAATCGCATTCCAGTCAAAACAAAGTCTAACTGAATTCCCAAACTTTTCACTAATATCCCGTACTTTCTAATTCCTAAATCCATCTATCAAGCTTAGGCAATTCCTGCATAAAATCTCGATTACTTATTAATAAAAAACACCCCCGTCCTGCATCCTACAACAAGAAATCTCCCTCCGCTTACTAATTACCAACTAGAGAAAGCCCAGCTTGAAAAAAATCACCTCGTGCCTTTCCCCCATTACCCAAGGCCTGAGTAAATCTCTTGATTAATGTGACATTCCGAATTGAAGCCATTAGTGGGACATTAAATGCTTTGGGATCCCTTAGGTGAGTCTAAATATCACACACAAGAGGATCCCTCTCCAAACTAGAGGAAAGTGTGCTTTTAATGAGCCGAATTTCGCCCAAAAAGAACTTCCTCCGCCATCTTATTATAATTTGTCCCATTTCCATTTCAATCTACTTCCACATTATATTCCGGTCTACCTTCCCAAAATTCTATATTATCATTATCCACACGGTCCTTACTTAAGATAGCCCTCTGCATTATAAAGGATCTAGACCCGAATTTTCATCACCAAAGGAGAAGCCCAATAATATATACCCGCAGCAGGGACTGGCAGGAAGATCGAGAGAGAATAAAGACTACCTTCCTACTTTAAATTAAGCTATTCATCAAGGCCTAAAACTTATTCTTTAATTAAAGTTTCCCATTTGCTCCAAATTAAAGCAAAAGTTCCAAATCCATTAGGCTTCTATAATGTGTATAAAGGGTTCGGGATTCATTACTCATACTCCACCTACTTCAGAGTTATACTCTAGATTCGTCCTAACAACTCATAATAATACATTGCGGCTTTGCTCCAGAGGAGAAAGTCTCCTTTCACCATCCATGAGACCAGAAGAGCCTCAATTACATTTTACCTTATTTACCGAATTATTTACTCCTCGAATTCTACGGCACTCTAGCCTACCCGAAATAATCTAATGTTGATATCGTGATTCTGTAAATACATCCCCTATCAAAATCGTTAACATTTTCAGTCGCCATATAAAATGAGATACTAATATGGGTTTTTAAACTCCCTGGAATCTAGCCCGAAACAATTACAATGCAAACCCTTTTCACTTTTATACCGTTTGGAACAAAAATCCCAGAAAAAATGCTATTCAGAGAAATACTGCATTTGTTTTGTGATTAAAATAGCTTCTGTACTTTTATAATTCATAGGTAACTGTTGACATCCCGTACGCCTCGCCGGTAAGTCAATATAACCAATAAACTGCCATAAAACATATAATAATAAATTATGTTTGAATCTAGCCTCAAGGCATGAAATATTTCACCATCATTGGCCCACATATTGACTGTATGGATTACTTGGTAAGTCAATTCAAACAGTAAACTGTTATTGTTTTTAACCTTTTATCGTCTTGTGTAATTTATTGAAGCGAGGCTAATAATGAACTGTTATCATTAAAATTTGTAACCTATATCATTCGGTTAATGAAACGTTTGGATTGTCGAATCCGTTTCTCGATTATTGTTGATTGGTAAAAATTATTGAACTATGGCTATTTATGTGTACAAGGACGGAGCTAATGACGGCTAATGTTGGTTCAAGGCTTGGATATAAATAGTTAGAATATAAACAGTCTATAGATTACATCCTCCACACCCACGTACCATTCCATCTTTGTAGATAGATAACGTCAACGAGTTAATTAATTAGAAAGTATGTCTGGTCTGGTCCTTCGAGTTGTTCCTCCTCTCTAGTCTGATTGTTAAGGATTCATTGTACACAGATACTGTCATAATTGCTTCAACGCGACATCATCATGTATTCGATGTATTTGAAGCTTAAGAAAGTAAGCAAGGGGGGAGTTAATTTTGATTAAATGCATTTAAGTTTCAGTTTTTAAAGCTCTGTGCATAATTTTCGACTCAATTCCTCTATACCTTAAGTGAAAGTGAAACCTAATAGTATTACGCTAATGTACCCAATGTAAAATTTTTCAGCGTTGATTCCAAAAGACTCGTTCCAGTCTCTAGCCGGTAATTTCAATTGACTAATCTCTTGGCCTGGTTCAATGAGTGAAAGGCCACATGGAATAAATAGTTTGAGCCCAGTTTTACTAGTGATTCGTTTTTTTCACTAATGGAGTACTTTAGACACTGTCTAAATTGTAATCATGACAGTACTTGAATAATAAAGTCAGTTCGTAGTAATTAGAAATGATGGATGTAATGAAAATTGGCAATTTATCTTTTGTTCACATTTCCGCTTCCTCGGCTCTCTACTGTATATAGATATAGATGCACCATACCAACTCCTACCACACACGGTATCTTCCAGTCCGATACGGTTACGGGAAATGCACGGTAATCGTGGTATCGTCGTCCCCGTTCTTGCCATTCGGATTCCGCATTTCGGCCTCATATCCTCCTCTCACAAGCCTTCATTTCACTTTACGCTTCGTTCAGCTCTAGTTCCATTCCATGTCATTCCAGTCCACTTGGCAAGGCTTTCGGCTTTCTCTTCTCGTATGTTGAGACTGATGACGAAGAGGAGTAAGTGGATAAGGGACTCAACGATGTTCACATGCATGCAGGACCCAGACTGGACCTAGATATATATAAGGGTCTGGTCGGAACTGTCGAAACAGTTTTGGAAGCTAAACGTAGAAAAGTACGGACAGATAGGATGTCGGAGTGTGTTCCATTCGATTTGTTTTTTCTTCGAATTTAAGGAATGTTAGAAGGCTTGGAACAGGTCTCTCTCATAAGTATATTAGAAATTAGAACTTATCTACCAAAATTAAAGGATTAGAGTGGGATGGGAGTGCGTGGTAGCAGACGAGCTGATATTGTAGACTGACATGGGAACAGTGGAACATTTTATTTTCGGAATTTTCAAACAGTATAAAATTATCCACTTTTATTTTATACTAGAGTGAAAGTCAACGAGACAGTTTTTACCCTGTGTATCGGAGAAGGTTATCGAAACCGGTGATTTTCTCATTTTTCCTGAATTTCGTCGGTACAAAATACAGCATATTGGTATAAATAGAAAGTAAATAAGGTTATTTTTTCGGAAGTCGAACCCGCCTCAAAGAATATATTCGCATCGTAGTCGAGACTGATCCATAGGGACTCTTTGACGACAACTTATCTTCTGCCACGTCCATTCCCATTGTTTTTGTTATCACAACCAGGCACTAAGCACTATAAGCTTTTGTACCCTGTATTTATTCTCCCTCCCCCTGGCATGTTTGAGACCGTTTGGGGACACTTTTGGGCCCTGAAACGAGTTATTAGGATCCGCTGGAATAGCTATATTTAAAATCTACAACCCCACAAAGTAGTGTCGGAAAGACCTTCAGCAACTCTTTGTACTCGACAAAGCTCATGGATAAAGTTCAGTTGGGAATTGTAACTTTCAGTTCAGCATATAACGGGTAGACAATGGGAGGCAGCAGGGCTCATATCCCTTTTTAAATCCTTTCCCCATTATTATCAGTGTCATTCTTAACACTGCATATTTTGAATAAATGAATGAATTTCAATAGAGTCCTGGACCTGAATAGGGAAATCCAGACATTGTACCACCATAGTTAGGGGCATAATGGCTCATATTTTTGATTCTATCTATCGCCTTTTCTATTCCATAATGTATGAGGGATGATAAAGCCTATTCTACCTCTCTAGCAGTTGATGAGATACGCTTTCCAATTCATCCTTAGTTATCGATATTTAGAAAACAATACAATAGTGCCTCCCTTTTGAAAACTACATTATTTTTCCAAGGCTGCATATTTACAAATCCATACTACCAGCTCCTCTAGGACGAAAAACGGTGAAAGTGCGACTATAACCGAGTTTTCTACTCGAAATAACCTAAAATCCTACTTGCTCTGGAACTGAAGGATTACATCTGCTTAGCAAGGGGTCTGGCAAATCAAAGAGAAAGTAATAAAAGGGATCGGGATAAGTTTTCTTATTTCTTGCAACCATAACGGCTCTTACGACCTACGTCCTACCTCCTACCTCCAGCATCTCACTTAGGAAAAAAGCACTTGGAAATATTTCCGTCCACCCCAGTAAGTAGTAAGTTGATGAGGATGACGAGGATGATGATGATTATGATGAAGAATGGTTCAATGGTCGGGCAGATCTCGTACGAGATGGCTAGGAAGAAGTGGATTATCCGCAGGAAAAACTTTCAGCCCTGCCTTTCAGATTAGACTCAGTATGGTGCCATGTCCTGAGAGTCCTCAAACAGCAGCAAGCCATGATCGAACGGCATGACATGATACTCTTTTTATTAGCTACAACCTACAACTTGGTGGAACAGGGCAGAACAGAGGCTCCTTTCTCCAGATATATGTACAAAGTTGATGGGAAGAGGCAAACAGGCAAAAAACACTGGCACTGACCAATCCGACATAAGTAGTCCTGTTCACTGGGCAAGTGGAAAGGCCTTTTCATCTCCGCTATCTGACTCTATCTGATCTTGCTTTACTTTTCTGGCTACTTTGGGAGATAAGGTTTTAGTAGTGGAGGTTAGTATAGGGGATTATGTATGTGAGTACGACAGTTAAGTAAAGTTAGGTTTTTTGGTCTGTAATGAGGATGATAAGGAGAGAGGATGGGTTGGCATTTTGGACAGGGAGGAGGAGGACATCCGAGTTGACACGAAATGAACATAATGGGTTGACAGGTGGCCTGATTTTGCTTTTACTTTCTCTCGTCCACTTCCCTCTCCTGATTTCATAGCTTCGTGATCAACAACAACACTCTTTACCTTCGGATTGACAGGCTTTTTCTCTTCGTTATTTTTTGTGTAATACATCTGATCTTATTTATCCTGTGGAATGGACCTGTTGGAATATGGTTTCCGACCGAAATTGGGAATATTTAACAATTTTAATGGAGGTTTCAGACGTGATTTACTTAGATGTTGGTAAAGTTAGACGGATTAATTATACGGGGTCATCGGTTTATGGAATTTACAATATTTTAAAATCTTGAGTATTGAGCTCATCAGGCCTATATTACTGACGGTGAAACGGGTCCGTTAAGGTTATAATCATAATTATATTGTCATAATAGGAGAGACATTATTCCCAAGAACTAGACTACCTGATTATAGAGCTGTATGACAGCCTTAATTTATGCTTCCCAAATAGAACACTTCTAAATAAGAGGCATAAGGAGCCTGAACTTTTCAATTGATCTCAAACGAAACATAAATTTAAAATCAAAGACTTTCAAAATCTATCCGATCCAATTATTCTAACAACCCCCGTCAGGGAGTTCTCTTTAAGAGGGCCAATTTCGTTCCGAGTTCAAGGGCCAAAGAGGACGAGAAATCTGTCGCATGTATTTTTAAATTTAGGCTTCACATAACCATTTTGAAGTATCTAGATAAAACGGATGCAATCATTTCCAAAGTCATCATTTTAAGTTCCCTTCCCTTTCAATAACCTTTCAATCTAACTGACTCACTTTCTCCAGAAAGGAGGGTTCTAATTTCTAATGCAAATTAGCACGTGATACTGTACTTTAAATAACTGTCTCTATTTCCAACAACCCTTCATTAGGTCCAGAATTAAACCTCTCATTATTTTTCCATTCCAGAGGCCAATCCGCGGGGAAGCGAAGCGGAACCGATGCTGCCTCTGCTGTGAAAGTGGACGTGTCTCCCTCCGAACCGACTTTGAGCGGTCAGCCTACGTCTGCGGTGAGAGTCTCCGGGTGAAAGCCGACATTGACAATCAGAGTGACGAGGAGGCTCGGCTCAAGCTTCGCCTCGTTCAGGTAACACAACGGACCGGAACATTGAACAAAGTCAATTGAACTGAAATAGCAGGAACTATCTCCCTACTATATAGTCCCTTTTCCAATCTGCCCGAACAATTTAAGATCAATCTGGAGAGATGCCCTTGAAAGGGCTGGGAATTGAAATCCAACTCGAGAGGCTCTTTTAGCTTATTTAAGCATTTTTTAAACCTTCCTAAATGAAATGGCTGGGTCGTAATCGTAAACCAGACCTTGTGTCATCTTATTACAATCTCCTGCAGATTCTACACTACAATTCGAAAATATATAGATATATGTTTATCCTATTTCTTAGAAATACCCCTTAGGGCTCTGCTTTCAACGCCTCAAAATTAGTCCATGGGGATTTATTTCGGATGGGGCAGAGAGGCAGAGAGTTTTATTAAAATAGACCATTCATTTTCGAAAAATGCTAGGGTCACTTTCGTCTCTCATTCTTTGAAACAGTGATTAATTTTTAATTTGAGGTTTTGAGGGGGCCTAGTTGTATCAATGTCTCTAATCTTAAATGGATGTGTATTTATTCAGGGGGGGGGGGTCTTATTTAGAGAATTACGGTAATAAACTATATAGGTAGAGAAATCAAGGCTTTCATTTTCCAGTTCCAACCGGCATAGAAGAGATCAATAAGGCTGGGGGGACGAGGATCCAGGCACGACTTCATATATAAGGACTATATAGGCCCTCATAATCATCATGAGCCATGCCATGTGGCCATGTATAATATATCTGGTTCATAGTTATGGATATGATTATGACTCCAAATATGAGGAAACTTTTACTCTTCCAGAGTTCCGTTCTAGCCGATGCTTTTAGTTTCAGTTGTTAGGAGGGCCTTGTTCGACTATGCATTTTTACGAGGAGTTGAAGTGTCATTGTTGTAGAAGTTGGGCTATCACCGTTCTGCAAAACCATCTTCCACTCCAAACCTTCCACTTTCTCCAGCTTCGGGGAAAGTTTCAAAAACCTTTCCAAAGACCTTTTCATTGCATAATGGACAAGGTTCTAACCAAGACTGCGGGGGAATGGAAGGAGACTGTGTACTTTTATAGTTGTTTAATAATGGCAACTACTCCTTACGTGATTAGAGCCTGTACTTTCTCATGTTACTCCCATCCTTATGAAGGAAGATTGGGAAAGTTAATCTCCGGATTTAATAGACCTTTTGGGGGCTCATTCCCAGCAATTAGGGCTTCATTACTAAATAAGGGAGGCTAATGGTTACGCCTTCCTGCACGGCTTATCGACGACTGTTTTATTATTCTTTTTGATTGTGAATCACAGTATGTGGAGTACTATATTGATCGGGGGGTCCTTGGCGTCCAGAAGGAACTCTCTCACACGATCATGGACTACCGGGGAGCACCCGTCGTTCCGCATAGTAGGACCAAGTGGGACTCTCAACAGAACCTCGTCGTCCCGACCATGCCTCCGACCCTTGTGGGTGTCTGCCGTCTCATTCAGATATACTATCTTCTCAAGGTACTGATTTTTAGAATACCTCAACTATAAGGATATATGTTCAGGTCAATTCAGTTAATCGCTTCATGCTATATTACTATTTATCGCAAATTTTACAATTTATTAGAAGCGTTTTTTAGATAAACCCCCAAAACCGGGTAAAATAGGAGTTTTCTCATTTAAAGTTACTCGATAGGTTTTAATGTGTAAAACGTGAAGCATATTAAATTGACACTCATCGTTACTGGCCAAAAATACTCATGGCTCATATTCTGGTTTGAAGGAAATAAAGTCATTTTTGCTTATTATACCATCCCTGCTTATCATATCCCAAGAATGATGCATGGTCCTATCAACCTGTTTTGATTCCGTTAATAACTTTCACACGAACTTCTCGTGCTGATTTGACAAATGCCTATGTTCTATGAGTTAATTATACAACGAGTCCTGGTCTTGGTAGCCCCTTCTCGTTCCCCAAGAGGTAGTAAACCACAAATTGAGTAAGACAGTCAGTGCCGAATAGAAGCCATCCTACATTTGAATGATTTAGACTTTCCTAGCACGTACTTGTGGAAAGCTACGGTGGTAACTGGGAACGGAGCGAGCTGACTAAGCACGCTTTATGATGAGATATTACGGTTGACAGTCATTGAATTTTAAGAAGCGAGCTAACCAGCACGAGAAGAAGGACGGACGATTAGCCTTGTCCTTCCCGTCTACGATGTGGTGTATAATGATACGGGGTGTTCATTGCTTAAATAGTGTTGAAAAATGCAAAATCTTCGTGCGAATGTCGATCAGAAGTGGGGACGGAATATCGAGTTCTTTTTCTATTTTTATTTCAGATATTCTTAAAAATTCAAGTTTCCTAAAATAGATTTTCTTCAACAAATTTCATAAAAAATTGACGCTGCTATTTCCGAACACCCAGTACATAATGTAATGTTATGGGTGCTTATGAACATACATATATACTTTCTTAGCTGAAACGTCTTGAGATTTGAGACATCTCGACTCATCTAGCCTTCGGCCGTGTCTGTCAATTTTTTCTGGAATTATGGCCCGCACCCGTGGGAATTATTTTGATGAGTTAGATGGTTGGATTTAAAAATTAGATTTCTTCTCATAACTCTCTGGCATCTAATCTGAATGCAAAACTCAAAACCTTCTGCTCCAATCAGCATAAAAATCCCATTCCCCTGTTTCGAAAATCCTTAACTTCTGATCTGTACTGCTTTTTCCTTTCAGCTCCGCGAAACTTTTTGACATCATAAAGTGTACTGTGGCTTTGTAAATTAAAGAATCTGGAGTTATAACTCATGGGAAATGAAGGCTTTGAGTTTTTTCGGAATTTATTATATCCTTGACACGCATCTGCTTTCTCTTTGTAGGGTTTATGGCTTAATTGGAGCAGGTTGGTTTATTTGACCTTCAGGAATTCTTGTATTCATATCGAAGTAGAAATCTTGACTTATTGACTTGTGGAGCAATAACTTACGGTTCTATCTTGGCAGGTTGATTTTGAGTTTGCTAACTTCTTTTTTGATAATTGTCATGTTAAAACCATATAAAAAACACCAGATATAGAGTTAATCTATCGAATGACTTCTCAAGGACAAATCACGAGCAGAAAAGTAATCTTATCATTAAAATACTTCAAAATTTGATTTAAAACACTGCTAACTAATCAATTCGTGAGACTTGCTCCGAAATTCCAATGAAACTGACCCACGACATTTGCAAAAATATCCCCCAGGCCCCAACCCTCTTGTTCTTTCACTTAATCATTTCATTTTGAACTATGTTAGAGTTGAACAGATATTTTATATATTAAAGAAATGTCAGGACCTGCGTGTGCTGTGCTGATACAACATACGGCTTGATATACTTTGTCTCCAACACCTTGCCTTAATTCATATTTAATTGGTACACAGCCCAGGGGAGTACAAGCCATACCAGACTACAAGTCTACAATCAAGAGACTTCTTCATAACTGTCTAAACTTCCAAATATTCTTCTGTTTTTCCAACAGGTGAACATAGAACTGGAGAAATCTGGCGAAGACCTTCACATGCATTTCCCAATCACAATAGCCACGGTGCCGTTTCGGATCCCGAACTCTAAACAACAACCTGTCATGTCCTATGGTAAGAAAGCAGCTTTCTCTCAGTCCTCGATATATATTTTTTTATCTCCTCCAATTAAACCAAGCAAGACAATACTTCAATATAGCAGCTTAATTAATGTTTCAGTTCCCTATGGCTAGAAATAAAAGTTAAAATCAGTACAGAAAATATCGATTACAGTGCCTTTAGACAGAAAGAAGGAAATTAAACAGAACAGTTTGTTTGCACACTTTGTTTTGTTCAAAGAGAGAGAAATACTTGGAATTGGAAAGTCTTAAAAGAAGTAACTTTGGAAAATAAAAACTAATCACTCCATCCAACATGATGCAAAGAGAGGATGTTATTATTACAAGTAATATAACTGATCTAGTGTTTTTTCTATACTTCAATGGTAAAGGCTATACGAGAAAGCGGGATCAATCTACAAACAACAAGAGAATATTTTTTATCAAACAGAGCTTGTATATATTCATGTCAAAATACATGAAAAATGAACCCATTAAAATTCTACCTTTCTCCTATTTACTATTATTATTTCTACCATATATATCCGAGAAAAAAGCCGGCTTCTTCTTAACTTCCAAGCATATTCTGTGTGTTTATATATTATTTCCTCATTTCCCTACTGCTACTACTATTGCAAAAACTTCGCTTTCCCCGTAATTCCCGTTCTATATCTACCAACGTCCACAATTGAGTCTCAAAGAAACATCCTTTCTAGCTAGAGATTTATTTTTCCCGTTTTTCATTTCAAATCTGAATTTAGATTTATTCCTGCCCCTTTGAAGTGGAAAATATAGCTACGTTACAATCTCAACGTGAGATAGAACATCCTGCCATCCTCTACCCTCCACATGTTTGACGAAATGTCGGATAGAAATATAAATTCATACATGTCAGAAAGAGATAGGATTATTATAATTTTGTCCATAATGATTGCAAAGCGTAATTCACATTGGATTTCAGCCATATTTTAAGTCCAATTTCTTATTTATACTAGTTTTCTCTCCTTCTTACACCTGGGTTTTCTCCATTTTATATCTGAGTTAATATGTCTTTTGTGAAGGAATTCTTCCACTTTTCTCTTTGGAATAATTGTAACTGAAACTGGAGTTATATAGGGCTTTGATTTAAAGTAAATCCTATTCATATATTGAGGGCAATATCATGGCCTCCTCCTTGTGTTTCCTGAGAATTTATACATATCAAAGATATCCGACAACCGGAACACCTCCCCCCGAACAGAAGTCAGAAACAGAGATGAGAGGGAGTTCCATATGGTTCCTTCCGATGATAGAACCTCGGATCCCAAAATCAGAAAAAGGAGGAGGGAATCCGGATTGATGTTGTTTTGTAGTTGACTTGTTGTCAATCTCATTCTCAGCCTTCTAAAGTTTCAAGAAATCTCTCAGAGTGAAAGAGGACGAGAGTGAAAGCCACTTTCCCTTTTACTTCCACCGGCTTTTGAGGAAAAAAACTCATGAAAAAATAAAATACTTTTCTAAATTCATTTATCTCGAAGACCAACTTTCTCAATAAAAATATACCTAAAAATCCCAAAGGTTAGAGGTTATATAGACTGTAATCAGGGTATTTTCATCGGAAGGAAGCCTTGCACATGCTTTCACCACCACCAGCTGCTCTCCAATTCATCATTTAACTGAACAAATAAATAAGGAAGTACAGTTAATTCAGTTTTTTAAGGGTTTCAGCACCAACCTGTCATGACCCTTGTACTTCCTAACAGACTTTTACGCCTCTCCATCTCGTTCTTCTGAGTTTGGGGAAAGTAATCTTTTTCCTTAAAGGATACGAGCTAGAGCTATTGAATATTTCCAGAAAACAGATCGACAATGGAACTTGCCAAAGTGGCAATCGAAATTTCAAACTCCTTTCTTTTTATGGTGTTTACGAAAAGGGAGTTAATCTCTGGATATACAATTTTATCGAATCGTAGCCCTTCCCAAGTTTCATAGTCAGACAAACTTTAAGATTTATAATAACTTGGGGGGATGACAAACGTGTCACTTGAACAAGGGAAGAAAAAGGCAATATTCTATACGCAATACTCTTAATAGTGGTAATGAAGCAGGGCCATATATTATAGCACGGGGAAAGTTTCGGAGCAGGATAACCGAATTTCGGAACAAAGTTGATAAATTATGCATAGCTTCCCTTTGCATAAATTCTTATTCTTTTTCCTCTCTGTCGAGACAACAAAAAAATAAGGTGGGCCTTTGTCTTCTATTTTCTTTAACTTTGCTAGGAAGGGAAAGTTTTGCGAAATCTCTTTTGAACAGCGGAGATGGGATGACAGCCTCCATTTCCTTTGCTAGGCGTACTTTCTCCTTTAAAAAAGTACAAAAAACGAGTACTAGAACAAGGTTAAGGGCTCAGGCATTAAAGGAATTCTAGGATATTATTCTGAAAAGCGGAAATCGAACAATAAATTTTGGGTTTTTGCAGACGTCGCTTCGGACCATGTCGAAGGGGGGATGTACATCGGTCCAGAATTCCTCCTCGGTCAAGTCTACGACGGGACTACGGAATGCGCTGAATCCATCGTCCTGTACCGACCCGTCTACCCGACCGTAAAGTCCAAGCTCTTGCCAACGAACATGAATAATTCCTCCCAGCCTCAATCTTCCACCTCAACTCCCAATGCCACAAAGGGATTAAAAATTGATATCTCTAAAGAACTCCCGATTTCTAAACCTTCCTCCAATCTTCCTGCAACATCCTCAAATCCTGCCGAGATTCCTAAAGCCTCTACCAGTTCCTCACAGAGCAAATCTAAAGATAAAAGTAACGGGAACAATGTACAAGGGATTTCAAGTGCAAATGCGAATAGTATAAACGTGGACAGGGATACAACAAAGGGTGAAAGTTCCGCTTCTGCCGATGTCAGTCGACCACAACCTACCAGTACAAGTTCAAAAAAGACTACTCAACCGAGTGCTAGCGTCAGTGGTTTAGGCAATGGTGGTGGTGGTGGTAGTAGTAGTGGAATCCCAAGTACTCATACTTACGCTACCGGTCCTAGTTCCACGAAAAAGACAGTAACTATTAACATCAAAACTCCGTCAACAAGTTCAGCCGGAAAATCGGACAAAGACAATCAGGACCAGATTATTCAAACTGCAACCAAGTCGTTGTCCTCATCTCGACCAAATGCTGAGGAGAAAGCTATTCCTGGTGACAAGTCAAGTACGGAGGCTACGAAGGATGACAAGAAGGGAGATGGAAATATCACAAAACCCCTCCCTGGTCGTGCTGTTAAAATTGCTCGAGATGGTTCAAGTTCTGGTAAGAGCTTTGAGAAAAATAACAGTCAAGATGAAGGCTCTTAGGTTTCCTCTTAAAAAAACTGACCCATGACGATGGTACAGGTATGAGTTCGGTAGAATTAACCTTCTCAATCACTTGACCTTCACTGCAGTGGACTGGAAGTCTAAAAAATCCACCTCGTAACGCGTTACGCACAAATCCGACGAGGCACACGTCATCCGACCGAAAACTTTCACTTCAAGCCTCAAACTTCAAAGTACTCAGAACAATCAGCTCATTATCCAATGAGATTTCTAAGCATTTGCCTAGCTCGACTAACATACATATTATTTATATATTACCACTAAAATGTTAAAACACTTTCAGCAAATGCTTATCTTCAAACAAGCGAATCAATTATCCATATTTACACATTGCATGGTAATAGCTAATCATATCAGAATAGTCTGTAGCATCACTAACTTACGAAACTTTACAGACATAGTAGAGATTTAGCTTACAATTCGATCTAGGTAATATTAAATAGTGTCTATATTTAGATCTACAAAAGCTTATTGGAAGGATAGCCGTACCTGATGACGATCTTATTGATAATGATTTTTTCTAATCAAGCAAAAATATGGGATTATAATTGCTGCTACAAATACAATGAATGATGACATCCAATTACTTTTTACTGATGCCTTTGTTCATATACACGGAGCAATTGAGATTGCGATTAAAATAAAAGGTTTGAAAAGCAAAAACAAGCCCATAAACTGATCTTCCAAATTCATAGATTTTCTAACCAACTTTCTCCATACTAAAGCAGTACAATTCTACAAGTCCCATCTCCAGACGCAGAACTTTACGGAAATCGAAAAAATTTTGAGACTTTTCAAGTTACTCTTGAAATATGAACCGTCATACACAAAGGATTACCGTCTATCTGTAACTGTTCAGAAGTGGAGTTTAAGAACTCCCTTCAATCTCCCATCCAATAATATTTAAAGGCCTAAAAGCCATGTCATATAGTAATAGTCTTATTATTTCTAACAACTCAGTTCCCCGCATCACTGGAACTAGAAACGTCTCAAAATTCACTTCAAACGAATGTTCCAGAAATTTAGAGACCTGCTGCTTTGCCTACTCTCCTGGAAGCAGTCTCAGTGAGACAGCCAGGGGAAAGTCCGTTGAGGAAATTAAAATTTCTCCCTTGCTCATTCTATTGTCTCCAGCTCCTATTTGACTTAATATTCCGCTTTGACATCCAAGTGACAGGAGCATGAACGGAAGGAATGTGAAGAGAAAGCTGGAACTGAAAAGGAAAGCTCCGTTTTATTGCAACGGTTTCAGGAAGGAGAAATAAGACCATATGCATGCATGATGGAAATGAAGAGGAAGATTGACGAGATCCACTTCCTCATCCTGTTTTACGATCATCACAACTCCAAGTTCAACTTCCCCTTCCTCTGCTCTGCCAATAAATATGACATCCTCCTTTGTCATTTCATTTTAATACCCCCTATTATTCACCCAGGCTGGATAAAATAATGCAGATGTTATTTAGCCAAGGATATGAAAAACAATGACAGATTTCTCCAATTTCAAGTAGAAGTAGATTGACATTTGCGCGTTTGTTGGAGTTAATTTTTAAGTGTTTCCCTTCTGCCTTTATTATCCTAGTGGTGCTTAAACTAAAATCTATCAATCAGTCAATATAATAATCCCATTTCGAAAACGGTTTATATGTTAGGAGCATTGTAAGGGAAGATGGAATTGAAGATCAAAATACATGAGTGTATTTGTTCAAGGAGTTTATTAATTCTCTTTCTAAAACATGATGATTTAGTTGGTGTAAATCTATCTTGAAGAGGCTAGAATATTTGTATAATAATTCGTTATTGAATTCATAGTTATGAAGTCATAGCATATACTTATATAAATGTATATGGATAGAACAATCAACTTCTCAAAGTCATACCTCTATATAAATTATAATATCTAGGAGAGGTGAGTCCTTATCGTATCTTCGCAGCCCTTGCAGAATTACGTGTAGTTCTGTCGCACCCGGTTGGCGTATCTAATTTTACTATCGGGGACGGATGAAATGGTCAAAGTGGCTCGACGCTAGACTGAATTTCAAAAGTTATCAAAGTGTAATAAACATATTATCTATTGGCAACCTCAACCTCAGTCATCTTCGCCGCTACTTGAACTGGAACCATAACCACCAGAGATGAGAGAAAGTCCAGAAGGAACGCCTGCCTTATGAGACGGAAGTTGGATGGCGGAACTGTGGGTGCTCGACTCAGTAATTTCACTTCCTTTTATATTATCCTCTTCTTGGGTACAGCCACTTTGAAGTACGAGTGTCGAACTAATTATTGCTTTCGGATGAATTCCTGTGGTGGGTTTCTCGGAATTTTCTGCGACACAGACACTTCTGCTACCCACTTCACCTTCAAATAGTTTATTGATATTCGTCTGCTTTTGACTTTCATCCCTCTTTCCAGAATCACAAAGGTCGTTATCGGAAGATAGTGTGGAATTTAGAGGACTAACAACGAAGCTTACTGGACTTGAATCTAATATTTCGGGACTTTGAGTACTAAAGCTGGATATTTCTACTTTATGATCTTGACTCTGATCCTCAGAATTACTCGTGCAAGAATATCCGGAGGATGATGTCGGTCTGGGAAGTCCCATAGTCTTTCCTGTATAATTTCCTTTCTTACCAAAAACGATGCCAAGAGAGGATCTTTTATTTTGCAAAGATGCGGTATGACTTTTTCCTAATAAAGAAGGGGACCTCTGGGATACATCGGCGGGAGTCCAAGATTGGGATGCTAACATACTACTGTCACTATTAGTGTCTCTTTCGAAAGCTTCAATTGAGGGTAACGGAAATGGGAAATTAGATTTTTTATCGATTTCCAGTAGCTTTTCTCTCTGTCGTTCTTCTGAACCTGGAAAAATAGGAAAACCTTAAAAGCTGTCGAAAATTCCATCTGTTTGTGTATGAAGCTGTATGCCATTGTATCTACTCATTATTTACAATTTGCAAATCCTTGAATTCGTACATTTTGATAAAAATGGATTGTACTTGTGAATTATTAAAATAAGGAAACTTTTAATTAATATATTTTGAAGGCGAGTGTGAAGAATGTGAGAAAAAGGGTAAGGATTAAGGATGCCAAACAATTTATCTTTTGGTTGGCGATTTACCCAATCAATATGATTAAATGTGCATTACTTACTTTGAGACGGTTGAAGTCTGATCAAGCTAGCTATTTTGGCATCATCCTCTGATTCCTTCAGTAACGGGATATCTAATGATCTTTTCTTCAAGAACTCGTTATCTTTTTCTTCTTCTGCTTTAATTTCCCTTTTCCTAGTCTATAGATAAAAACATCAAATGTTTACGAATGAGAATCCACGAAGCATAAAACTTATCATTAACGCTCGAATACAGCGTATCTGTCATAGCGTTTTTTTTACGTACCCGAAATATTTCACGTAACGCTTTATTAGAACTGTAATCATCTTTCCAACGTTCCTGTAAATCTCCGAGCATCCCAAGCGTTGGCGTCACTGCTTTTAACTTACTTTGGTCTTCCACTCCATGTTGTAATCTGTAAAAATAGGCAAGCGGTTTCGATATAAGTTCATACGCTATAACAAATAAACAACACACACAATAATAAAGTTTTGAAGGAAGCCAATTTACTTGAACATAGCATCATCTGCCAACTGTCGAATCACTCTCTTATCATCCGGAACGACTTGTCCGTTTTCAGTTGGATCCCACCGATTTTCTTGGCGTCTTGCTCCACTAACTATGACATAGTCAAGGTTCTAATTGAATAATATAAAAAATATCCATGTCATTTTTAGTCATAAAATTGAATTACATGCATATTAAAACATTAAATTGAGGACTGGAAACATACCCCTGGATCTGTTTTCATTTCAAAGTGACTGTCACAAAGATGGCATTTCATACGAAACTGGTAGACGGGTGTTGAATAATACATTCCGACTTTCGTTTTTTCGGCATTGTACCTATTTAAGACAGTTCAAAATAGAGTATGATATTCATTACAGATCATTAGCAACTAAATTACCATTACAAACTCATAGCCTTAGCATGACATATAGTAATAGAACATTGATATAGAGCATTCATAAACGACAAACACATTTATTTATCTTCAATTCAAAACGCATACCTAACTCCCATTCCAACGTGATTACCGCATCCATCGCACCAGATATTGTAGGGCAACTCGAACCGAATGATGAGGATCCCCAGGTGTAACTTTCGGGCTCGTTCTCGAAGGGCATGGGTTCCCATGAACTTGTTGAGCCCTCCCTTCGTAGGGTCATAGTCAGGCGGGTAGTACTTGTTTGTTCCCTTACGCTCTCCCTATTATTGCCCAACAAAATATCAATGAGAAAATACGTTCACATTTGCATTTTAGTAAGTATATATTTAAAAATTTGCTGTTCAGTTAAATTTGTAAAGCATTGATTGTGCTTACCATTTTAAAATATGTCTATTCAATTCGCACGTTCACAGCAACAACGAATTCCAAAGAAGTCCTTACAATTTTAAAATCCAGCGATTGTCCTCGTCAACGCTAAGGTGTAAAGGTTTCGAAAAATAAAATTTAAAACACGTATACGTTTTTGGGAAATTATACGATTAGTGTTGACAAAAATTAAATGGATTGGAATCTCGTGCAAGAGAGAAATACAGTGTCGCGGAGTTTAGTTTGTTGTAGTTTCCCAGGACCGTTCCTTTTCATGTGAACAAAGACCGAAGATGATAGGATTTACGAAGTTGTAATTTGTAATCGTTATGTCGAAAAAAAAAGTAGTTCGTTCATGTAAAATATCCATTGAATCGGGATTGTATATTGTATCTGTTCATTTTTGAAGATTTATGAAGTTGATTGGGTGATGGTGGAGATCAATAATTACCAACCATATATGCAAGGGTTTCTTGATTAAATTTAACTTAAAGTAGTTTTTATTTGCAAGCTTTTTATATACCGTAGGCAGCCCTACCAGTTTAGTTTACACAAAGATTTCAAATTTTTTACCCGTAAATAATTAGGTAAATTGGTGGTTATTAATAATGAGTTAACGAGTATTGTAAGAGTAGGCGACAGTTTTTGAAGTGATGGTTTCAAAATTCAAATAACTTGAGAGTAAAAAGGTTCCTTGATTGATTTTTGCGACTTTTAAACGGTTAATGATCGGGACCCTGCAGGTAGGTGCTAAAAATCCTAGAGATTCTAAACCTGAACTGGCTGTGCAGCCAATCTTGTTCTCTTGATTTTTGGCCTACCTTCCGCATCTTGAGAGTGAGACCCATAAACTTCTTTTGGATATCGCACAATATCAAAGTAACTTGGAGATATTTCGAAGACGAATGAAGCCATGTCCGTTTCAGCAACAATCTGAACGTAATAATATGTAAATGAAAGATTAAAGTTAAACAAATTGACCTCGGCTAGTTTATTTGCTTTCCATGTTTCAGAAAAAAAGGAGTTACCTTGGTGGTTTGGATTCGTTCAAGTTTGGAACAGCGTTTGATTACTTGATTCAACCCATACTTTGAAAGTTTCCGACAATACTTAACATCCAGTACCTCCAAATTGGGATGGTATCTGGAAATGTGTTCTAGCGCAAAGTCCGTAATCTGTAATTATATTTGCGTAAGCGGTTCGAAAATAAATCCAAGCTGTGAGGTGGAATACATTAACATCATAATATACAATAATTTAAATGTTTCAATGGTTAACAAACCCGGTTGCAGTTATTTAGATTCAGGGATTTTAGACCCCGATTCTTGATAGAATCAAAAACGGCGATATCCGTGACCTCACAGTTGCCGGACAAATTCAGATGTTCTAGATCTACAAGAGAAACAAAATTGATAATTTAAAAAAGTAGAATATAATAATCTTCTAATTTCTTTCATAGTATATAATAAAATACGCGATAACATAAAAATCGTACGTCTCAAATGGTATAAATGGGGCCTTGGCGTATTAAACTCCCGTGGGGTATATCCGTTTGGAACATCTTGAGCTTGATCAGCTTCTTTTGCATTAGATACACCTTGAAAGTTTAAATGTTTAGTGCAATAAACTATTCATTCCACTTAAAAATGCTAAATTCATGTCCGCTAAATACGTACCTTGTAGTACTTGTAGACCAGCAGGAATTGGAAGGTCCCCTGTAAAGCCTTGTAGATTATTTACTATTGGACCTGCATATAGGAAAAGTATAAATAATTTTAAAAGCTTTAAACTTATCAACTTATCATTGTCTGAAAATGCTTAAGATTCGGTAATCGGTACATCATACCCTGTGGTTGAACCGCAAGAACTGGGATTGCTGACTCAGGTTCACCATGTAAATCGAACTCTTCGTCAGACTCATCTTCATCATTGTTAGGCTCCAACGGGTCTTGAATCTCCGCCACAACCGGATTTAATTCCACAGTATGACACCGTCTGATCCGTTTTGGCCCAACCTCATCCATGGGGTTATACATAAGAGTACAATTCAAAGCTAATGCCAAATCTTCAGCCAGCTTTCCGAGCATATAAGCTCCGGAATTTCTCATCTCGCGAACGGCAGACGGACTTAGTCCCGTCACAGCCGAATCAGTCAGACCCACGTCAACTAACGTGAGAGTTCGTAGTATTTTAATTTCTCTTGTGATGAGCTCAAACCCTTTATCCAAAGGCATCAGAAGTGGTCCCAAGATCTCCAACTTAGTCAATGACTGATATCCTGGAGTAAATCGGAAGTTACGGATGTCGGATAAGAAACTGTCCATCATGATAACGTGTCCCAGCTTTATTCCCTTTACTATTTGTGGCAGTTTGGTAAGGAAGTTCGATGATATCGGAGTCTTTATTAACTTTACTGCTTCCATTTTACGCTCCGGAGTTGGCCGGAGGCTTTTTCGGGTCTCCCTTTGACCTCGAGCAATTTTTAAATCCGTTGTCGACGTTCCAGAGTTGTCTGACACTTCAATAGTCTCCAATTGTGTCAACTTTTGGAAAACGCTTTCCAATTCCAAGTCCTGAGTTACGCGATTTATGATAATAACACAATAATTGAGGCTGCCTGTATGTTAGAGTTAAACATCGACAAGAACAGATTAATATTGTATTACCTCCGCTTCAGGAACAGAATCATCATTCTGATTAAAACTTCGACCGTCAAGTATCAGTTTCAAGTGCTTAATATGTGGCACAGAAGTCACGACGTTGTCCAGATCCTCTACAGTGAACTTTCTAAGTTTCGAAATGAAATCAGGTATATTAAAAATTACTTCTCAGGCTATTTCCCTTTTATTTGAAAGGGGGTTGTAGAATAATAAAATACTTACCCAAGATATTTGAGGGTCAACTTTTCTAAGTTTTTCCCTACTGTACCCATGAAAACCCCTATAGTCTCGTTGGAACTATCGCCGTTTCCAATCCAAAGCGTTAATTCTGTTATGGACAAACCGTCTGGAAATTCAGCTCCAAGCCGTTCCAGAATCCTTGGCTAAATATAGAAGCATTGCTGGATATATAATGTCCTTACTATTATTATTCAGGGAAGCATTTACTAAGTATAAATTTTTCAACCTGAAACACAACGTTTTCAAGACTAAGTGTCTTCAGTGAAGCCTGATTAGTCTTGATAAGCTCAACTAAGCCGTTTGCCAGTAGCAAAGTGGATAGCTCGTCCTCTAATGTTGTCTTTGCCAAATTGTCCATGTTCGCCTCCAACGATTCCAGGTACCCGGATCTCAGGGTCAAAAACGTGACGATACAGGGACCGATTTCCTTGATATTTTGGAGTCTTAGCTTCGTAAAAGCTTTCCTCATGTTCATCGTTTCCACCTCATGTGCTTCAGTCAGGTTCCCAGCAACAACAAGAGGATGTTCATGTACCAAACTTTTCCGGGGACTCCAATGTTTCAATTTCAGATTTTGCAGCTTGAGACTCTTGAGCTTGACACAGTGATTCAAAATGAATGACAATGCATCGCATTCGAATGAAGAATTGGTCAAATTTAATTCGATCAAGTCAGCGGTTGACGTCTTCCAGTAGTCCTTGAAGATGTCTAACTTCCGGTGAAAGGCAAAGCGGTCCATTTCGAAGTATCGCCACCGAGATCCCATAAGAGTACAGCCATTGGTATTGGCACCCTGGGCCAACTTGTGCCATCGGTCTGAAATTTTGCAGATTGACCTGGAAGAGAATGCCTTGCTGTCTTTGACGACGACGTTGCATAATTTATTCACACGCCGCAAGTTCTTGAGATCTGCTATACTTAGAAAATCGCATATTCGCTGCTGAACGTGGATCTGTAAGGAAAGCCAGCTTTGTCATGATTGTACATTCAATTAAGTTCATATAGAAGTAACTTAGTGCGGAAGTTGGAAGTACTGGATTAGGTTGATATTCATTAATGGAGAAAGGTTCCAAGAAAATAGGTCCAAGTTCGAACTCTTGTTCAATTTCTTTCCCCAAAGCAACGTCGGTCATGACCCATTCAGTATCATTGTCATCGTCCTGAGAATCATTATGAATCATCGTTTCGAAAGCAGCTTGATCGATCTCCATACCATCATCTTCCACTTCAATGCGGAGGTCCATTCTAATAGTAGCTATTAGTATGTCTATGATTTTAATAGCTCAATCGCAGTCGATATCTTTAGCCGATTGCAGATTGACATCTGGAATCTGGATATAATTTGAAGCTCGAAAAAGATAGTTGATTTGAGCACAAGGCAAGACAGATAGCTGCCTTGACAACATGCATTGGCCCCAGCCCCAAGGCTATACCGTAGCATGACCGGATAGGACCAAGAGTATATGAACCTTGGATAGGACCCTTATCAACCCCACATCGCCCCTCTCCTGATAATTGTGCATGGGATTTTAAAACAACATTATTTTCAGATATTATCGGCATTTCCGGTTTATATCTGAGGCATAAAATTGTCGGGCCATTCTATAGTATGGAACCTGCAGACATCTCTATCACTCAGGAACATCCCATTAGGTGTTTGTATCAGTGTATGTCTGTTGTCTGTGGATTACACACAGAAGGTGCAAAAGCAACCTCTACAAATATTCACCTTTTGAATACTTTTGATGAATCTATATTCTATATAATAATATATGCTATGCTCATAATATGTCAATATATGCATTTACGGATCTTATTTATCGACAGCTTTCCGTCCTATTGTTCATGCTTTACTGCAACCCCGCAAGCAATGCTCTGTATTACGTTATTCCATGGTTATTCCATAGATAAGGTGTCACATTAAAACATGATTCATACTCATATGAGATATGACATACATTATTTTTAAGTGTCAATTGATGTATAGAATAAGCTTAAAGGCCTGAACAACACGCGTCATTTTAACTGCTTTTTTATCAGTAATACATATTCCATTGTCCATTGATAGTAATCGAAAGAAATAGAACAAAAATATTATTATCATGTATTGATTTTCATTTTTCATGCTATAAATGCTATAATTTTTCCATAATTTATTTCTTTAGCTTTACCAAACACAAAAGGTGAAGCAAAACTTTTTGAACAAAGTAATCGTTTAGTTATCGTTATCGTCTTGTCTCAATATTTCAGTTTTCAGTATCATCTGTGTCATGGTCATAGGATGTAAGGAGAGCTAAAAGACATGGAATAATCCACTGGAAGACCACCTTTATCCATGAATGTGATAGGATTGATCGCTTTGTGTGGGAATAAGAGGAGTTTGTAAATGTTTTGGCTCGAACCTCTCGGACTCAATCTTCCTCTACCCTCACGTGTGTTTACAGTTCAGTTTCAGTTGTATTTTGTGTTTTGTATTTTGTATTTACACTTTCTAGCTTTTGTTCTTGCGAGATGCAAGAGATAAGAGATAATCCAACTCCAGCATTCATTCGCCTAAAAACGTCTAGGCGTTCTCCGCCGTTCTCTTTCTAAGTCCAAAAAGTATGTGCTAGGTCAGGTCCAGCTTCCAGTATTTCACATCTAGTTGTAGGTTGGTAGATTTTATAATTTTGAATTTGTAATTTTGAATTTGTAATTCGATCGGGGTCGGTCAGTCGGTGATCAATCGCAAAGCACAAAGGCCAAAGAAAGACAAAGAACGTTCAAAGTTGGTTATTTTTCATCTTGTCTTTGATTTTTGATTTTATTAATTGTAATTATTGTTGTATTCATTTGTAGCTGTGAGCTGTAAGTTTCAAGCAAGTTTGAATTTCAAACACAAGGACACAGGACCAGGAGACAGGAGACAAGCAAGCTCAAAAGAAGCAAGAACAAAGAATAAGAGTATGGTGTATCGGTGTATGGAGTAAGAGTGAAGAGGTAAGAAAGAGCAGAGTAAATTGAATTGAATACTTTATTAATGTCAAATATGGTCAAATGTGAGATGTGTCAAAAATCTTTTGATTTTGGATTAAATTATTGTATAGACAAACCACAGACAGTAATCGAGTCCGAGTACGATCGCTCAATTCTTAGGATTAAAATTAAATATTGAATATATTATCTGTACTGTATTATGTATTTAAAAATTCGTTTGTCATATTGTGCATTGATTGTCATGTCAGATGTGATACCGAAATGTAATTTTTATAATTTCATATTTTGTATAGATTAAATCCGAAATCAAAATGCGGAGTGATGTAAATAGGCGGTTAGTGAATCACGTATTCCTGCCGTCTGATCTTCCTGGACATTCCGTTAATATTGCTGATGACGAAAATGAACTCCTTACATTATTCAACGAGGTTCTGCAAAACTATAACATCGGATATGAAACTGAATCTAAGTTCACTAACACGAAGCTCACTTTTAATACTTGGGTAAACATTACTCAAAAACAGTTACTTTTGACTTTTAATTACACTAATATTCTTGCGTTGAACTTTCTATATATAGGATAATTTTCAAGAAAATTTGGATCCTGGTCCCGGATCGGAGGCAATAAGATCCTTAAACTCCGGAGAGACATTTTCCCTTTACATAAGGGCACAGAACTGTGGGTTCATGATAACAGCTTTAGAGAACTCGTGTAGCCAAGATAAAGAAAATGTAAATGAAGGTTTTCCCGAAGCTGAAGAATTTGTATCAATTTCGTCGTTTCCTGCTTCACAGCCTTCTGGAAATGTTACCGAAGCTGAAGGAGCGTATGCAGCTATATTCCCATACTTGTCTGTCGTTGTTCCAAAAAAACAAATTGTAAATTCAAAATCTTTTATTCGACAACTACATGATCTGAATATGATAGACGTGAAAGAGGCAGTTTCAACCATTAAAAAATCGGGGCATGAAGCTCTGGAAAAACGGGACGTTCCGGATCCAATATACATCAGCAAATGGATCACTGCAACTCTAGCCGATCGTCGAAGTCGTTCGTCGACATCTTTTGAACTGCCGAGGGTTACCAAAAAGATCCGGGATAATGTTGTCTTTGACTGTAACGCAGTTCTGCCCTTTAGAAGATCTGGTCTTTGGATGACTGCAAAGGTTGTGCTGCAAATTTGTCTCACAAAGGAGCTTGGCAAAATCAACGGGCTTGTTTTATACAAGCTTATATTAATAAGATTCATGCTTCAGTTTCTTAAAAATCCTGCCGGGACACATTTTTCGGATGGGTTACTTGCAGAGATGGTGGCAAAAGTTGCAAGAAGATCGTTCAAATTGGAAAACTATGTGGAAAACAGAAATGTAGAGTCTTGGTTGCAACGTAGTTTTAACGATCTTATGGACGAAGCAGCAAATGTATTGAAGTCTGTCCGCCAGTATCTGAAAACACAACTTGAGAGTAGGATTGAAAAAGGAAAAAAAGACGGCCAAGTTCATTTAGCCGATGTTAATCTTATCGTTCATCTGTCATTAAAAAATTCTGGATTCTCTGAAATACTACAAACGAATGAAAGTGTTCAAAGTAAATTTCGAAAAATCGTAGACCGGGTAATTCCCATTCCTCCAACACCCCCACGACATCGAGAAGATGGACTGTTCAATCTTATGAACTTTTGTACAGAAACGGATCTTGGAATTGTACTTTCTGATTTCGAAAGAAACGTGCTAGATTGGGAACAATTTCTATGCATAGCGGATGGAGATTACATCTGGAAATCATTTCAAAGCTATTTGGAGGTAGCGAGACCTGTCTATAAAGGAGGTTAGGATTCTGCAGAAAAACATCGTATAAATAATTTTGTTTTCAAAGGAATTACTAGGTATTTATATTTTTTAATACAGACCCGATCGGAACGTCCAGAATGATTCTCACTCTTTGGAAAATTGTTCAGATTTGGGACAGTCTTGTTGTTAGAAGATATCCTTTGCTTCTTCAACATAGGCCGGGAGTTGATGTTACTTTTGCAGAAGACTTGCTTATTCCAGGGAAAGAAGATATGGACTTGGTCAATAGCTTGGAAATATATTTTGAAGACCGCCGAAAAAAATCTTTATTCCCATCTTTGTAAGTCAGTTTTGTCAAACTCAATAAAATAAATAGGTATATGGAATTGAAGAAGAATTCACTGAATTCAGTGCTCACTTAATAAGCATCCCAGAAAGAAGTGATTTGAAGGGAATAGCGTTTGATTGAGGAATAGGGAATAATATGTTTACATTACACTTGTTAAACTTGAACTACTATAATTACTTCGTAAGACTTAATCATTGATGAATGAATGTATAATTTATTATGTTATTAACAGAATTGAAGAAGCATGTGTTTCCCCGAGTTCATATTCCGCTCGCCATGCGGCACAGGATAAAATAATGACAGAAGTACGGTCCCACATCGAAGAATTTGGTCGTCAACAAGCAGCTAAGAAACTTGAGGAAGTTCATACAGCGAGAGTGCGATGTGAGAAGCTCGAAGCAGAAATGAGATGTCTTGAATGTGAGTACGTAATTGAAGACTATAAGAGGAGGCATAACCCGAAGTGTCAAAAATGCCGGTTAAGAAAAATAGAAAGGAATATGAAAGTTATGGTTTACGAATATCCTCTTCCCGTTGGTGCTGATTGTTCTGGTGCAGTCATTTTTGAACTGTTAATTCCAAGCCAAATCGCTATTCTCCGAGACTTGATTTATTTACTTGGGGTTGAAACAACATTGTTGAGACCAACAACGCCTGAGCTTCATGGGCCTTGGTCCCAATATAACCAGATTAAACCTTGCAATAGGAGAGACAAGTTCTATATTGTTGATTTGATGAGCACGAAAAAGCTGTTTTTGAGTACGCATTACAAAGACTTGCATCCTTCCAATCCGGATTCAGATTTTGTTCGTCCAAATGGATACAATTGCGTCTTCGCGGCTGGAAAAGAGTATATAATTGGAAACGAAAGATCTAGAGATATCATCAAAAAGAGATGCACGTTTAAAGTCTCCAAGAAATCCAGATACTCGAGAATGCAGGTGGTTAATATTTTTATGTTTAAAACAGCTTTACCTTGTACTGATGTTTAAAAATATCTATTATGAATGACATTACTTTGTGTTTAAGTGGGCCATTAACGGGAACCAGCTCTCTCCCAATGAAGTTATTTCGAGACAAAGTGAGTGTCATCCAGATCTGTCCTTAATCGAATTTGGTGAATTTGGAAACCTACGTTGCCAGTGGAATCTTCAATGGAGAAATATATTGAGGGCGTTCACTCAATGCAGCTTATCCTTGAAAGAGGAATCAGTATTTTTATTGATTTGTCAGTCTATTTGGCAAGCCGGGCCAAGAACCGTCTTTGGAGAAGGACGGAAAGTCCACTGTGACTTCAATAACACACACTTTACTAAGGAATTTTTACTTCTACTTGAAAACATTCGCCAAAAACATGTGGATAACTGGAAAGATCACTACATTTTACTAACGGTTATTTTCCTTGCGCAGCGGATAGATGCATTAGCTCCAGTCGCTTCTCCCGAAGTCGCAAAATTACTTTTGCTGTGTCGACAAGATGCTATGAACTGGTCGACTGAGATTCAAAGAATTTTGTCAACTCTTTCAAATGCTCCTAGAGCTGATGTAGATGCTCTCAGAATAAAGTTGATTGAAGTGAATGTATGCTGTGCATTGACATATCAGTTGGATAGAAACGTATTGTCGAGTCTAATTGACTCTGGAGAATTCAAGGTATGGTTAAAAGCCACAGCAAAAATCCATGATAACTTGATCCTTCTTGGACCTGAACACAAACTATGCACGACGCTCCGAAATTTAATTCGACGGGTTGATGAGGTTGGAGTTTACGTGGAACCGTTTATCAAAGCTGCAATCTCTAAGACTGACCTTCTTACTTGTTTTGTTGAAAGTCATCACGAAGGGTCGACATTATGGAAAATGCGAGCACAGGAAATGCATTGGGAGGCATATGAATCCGATGAACAAGTATATTTTTGCGATATATCGCCACAAGATTTTACAGGCGAACAGTCTCGAATTCAGATGGATATCATCAAAGGGAGATTTTTGGTGGACGGTTGTCCCGTTGGATATCTGCCGTCATCCATTGAAAATCATGCTGATTTTCAAAGAGTATTTTCAACCAAAAGTTTTGAAGTTCAACCAAAAGCTTTCCAGACTGGTGAGTTAAATTTGTAGTTTTAATTACCTCGCTTGCGGAAAAATACATAAACTTATAATTTGTAATTTTAGGTCGGATGATAACCCGTGATAGATATTTAGGATCAGCATATTCCTTTTATCTGGATCAGCATAATGCGCTAACTATTACTGAGCACCGAGAACATGGCATCGAACTAGAATTAATTCCACATCGCATCTTCAAAGACAATATCCCATATCTTCTTATTAAGAAATACACTCATTGGTACAACAGCAAAACGAAGCAAATCGAGTTCTTCTACCGAGAGCAGGATTCTATTTCGAAACTAATAATCGAAAAACCGTCGTACGTTTTGGAATTGAAAGACAGACTGTTGTATCAAACTCCGGATAAGAAGCGAGTTATTGTCGACGTCAATTGTGCTGGATATAGGAAAATTCTCTATGTGGTTGAGCGACTGGAAAACTACAGATATATTAATCTCTGGCATAATACATCAGATATAACGTATACGATTGATATGCCTCGAATGGGATTGCAGGTAAGATCATTAATTTTTAATTATATTCTGCAATTATTGTGTAATGAATCAAGTGTTTGATAGTAATATTTGTTTAGTTCACGGTCCGAAATGTCAATCGAGAAAAATTCAAGAAAATTCGAAGAGAATTCCTTGTGCAAATGTTTTCCAAAGAATATCGAGGAATGCGAGTGAGTCCACAGCAAGAGAATCTTCAAACACTGATAGGATTTAAAAGTGGACTACTTCTGGAAGATGCAGATATTACTAGCTCAGCAAAGTCAAGATCGATTTTGTTAGTTCCTCATGGGAAAGTTATTGTGACGGATGGACGTGTTTCCATCAACATGGATATAGCCCGTTCCCCTCCATTTTTTGCATATGAAATTGACACGAGTTTAAAGCAATTGAAAGCCGGTGAAAGTCGAGCAGGGTGGCTTTATTTGGCTTACCTTCATGCCATCACTTCCCAACCGATAGCAGATCCTTTCACAGGTGTTACTGGAACGGAAAGAGCGTTACAAATTCTTCAGTGTGGCCAAAGTTGGTCGTGCCAACCTCTAGACAAGGAGTCTTTGCAAACACTCGAGGAAATAGCAGCGCTTTCTCCCATTCGTGGTAAGTATTTTGGAGCAAATATTTTGATAATGATCATTGTTTATTAAACCCGATGACCGAATTAACAATTTCTTTGCAGAATATTATCCAGCGTCAACTAAATTTATGGAAGTTGTACAGTTTGAGCATTTGCCACATGTTTGCCACGACGCCTTCCAGTTGGTGGCCGAAAAATTAATCTCGGATAGTGAAAGACTGAAATTTTTATTCCCAGACGAATTGGATAGCAAAGTGAAAGAAGCTAATGAATTTGAATTTAGAAGTGAACGGGATCTTTGTATTCGTGCATACTGGAGACGAGCAGCCTTAAGTACAGAATTGGGAAGAATTGATCCAAAATTCAATTTAGAATTCGATGAAAGTCCAATAACTACAGCGGTTCATCCATCTACGTTTGATCTCAACTTTCAAGATGAAGAGATGACAACTACATTGATGATAGCCCAAATGGGTCATGAATGGAGTTATTCAGTTGGACCAGTTACCGGTATGGTGAAGAATTTGTTTCTGAATGGACCAGATTTGAAAGGGTAATGTTTTAACTAGTTTTTCATCAGTGAATTTTTGGGAGCCATTATGTTGTGGTGTTTGTTGTTACTTTTTAGATTGAACTTTACTTTCACAATTTTTTTTTTTTTAATAATAGGATATTTTTGGATGAGGGATTTCCCATTAAAGAGGGAATTCACTGCTGGTCCAAACTAGGGTTTCGAGAGTACTGGTTGGATTTATACAATTTGGCGAGGCGGGTCAGACGTGCCGACCTTAAATCCGAATGGACCTTTTTGTTGACATATTTAGCTTTTCGAGAAAGTGATCGGGTACATTTGGACCATCTTCGTCTTCTCCAAACAGTGGCAGTCAATTCGGAAGTATTCTTTGGTATCGATCCTCCAAAATTTGAAGAATACTCATTGACCAAAGAATATTCATTCAAACGTGAGAAAATTATTGAGATACTGGAAAGACACAAGACAAGGTGGGAGTCATATCTGAACAGAAACCTTTATAAGATGGAATGCTATGAAGATGAATTACAGTTTGCTGATCGAATGAGACCAATTCATGAAAACATTGTTCAGTCCCAGGCATCTGAAATTGCTGATATCATAGCACAAAACTGGCCTATTGACAGTTGTGAAGATTTATTTGATGGAAACTTTAAATACGAGCATTGGGAAGAGATCGACTTAGTAGACGCAGAGCAAGAAATAAACATATTGCTCAAAAACTGGTACAGGAACAGTAAACTTTATGCATTTATTGTTAAGGTTGAAGATACCATTGGTAAACTAGCAACTCACTTCAACCTTCATTCGGTTTTCAAAGACACAAGAAGATGTCTGACGAAGGCCAACCGCCAAGGAGATTTTTCCGAGTTTCGTGAGAAACCTTTAGTATTTATTAATATGAAGGATATCTTGTTGTCAAAAGGAGATGAGTTTATCGACGAAGAATTATTCAGAAAATCTCGAGATATATTTGCGGGTAGTAAAGTTGATCCTAGCAAGAAGGAGAAAAAGTTCAGCAACAAAAAGCAGGACATCAAGAACTTCCCACTTGAAATCAAAGACGATTGTCCCATATTACAAGAATATATGCGTGATCTTCAAGAAAGTTGGGAGATCTTTCATCGTCAGCAAGATTCATCGATTCGAAAGATTGAAAGTGGACTTCAAGCAAGGTACGCCGACAACGAAATGACCGAAATTGGGGAAGTCGACAAAACTGCTAAATACAAAGCCAAACAGTCGAATAGCAAGGATAAGGCTCAAGATAGAATGTTCGCAGATTTATCAACAGAATTACGGAGCCGAAAGAGAATGGTTGCCGAATGTTGGGAGAAAATTAGGGACGCATTGCGTCCACTGGAACACAACAAGTTACTAACACCTGTGACCAGGCAGTTGATACACGCAGACTTATTTCCACGAGTGATACCTCTAGCCATGCTAAGTATGATTTTGGATCGAAGTTCCCCAGAAACTCGGTTTATTGGATACTTAAGAACCCTAATTGGTGCTTATGCAGTTCTCATGACCCACGAACAAAAAGCAACTCGATGTGTTCGATTTGGAACCAGAGGAAAAAATTACAATGAAGTGGAATTGATGACGGAGTTGAAAAATAAAGGACATGAAAACTGGAACCCGTCAAAACGACCAGAGTGGCTTCTCTTTGAAATCGAAATGGATCTAATGATTCGACCGATTCAGGCTATAGTGGCTGAACGAATGGAGAACCCGGATGAGAACGAAAACGCTCTGGTTCAGCTCAATATGGGAGAAGGGAAAACATACGTAATTGTTCCCTTGCTTGTGTTATCATTAGCAAACGGTAAACAATTGTGCCGGGTCACTGTACTAAAGTCACTCTACCAAATGAATAAAAATTCTCTCGTATGCAAGATCGGAGGAATTGTCCTTAATCGAAGAGTGTACAGCTTTCCATGTCGGAGAGATTACGAAATCGGAAACCATGAAGTGGAAACAATTCAAGAAATCTACAAGGAATGTATGGCACAATCTGGAGTAGTTTTAACGCTTCCCGAACATCGATTATCCTTTGAATTAAAAGGATTTGAAAGATCTCACGTGCAACGGTTTGGTGATTCTCGGGATCTTATAAGTACGTATGTTTTTAAATGCTTTAAATTGGAATACATCTAGTTAGTACTGATTTAATAAGTTATGAAATTATTGAAATGAAATGTAGGTGTACAAGATTGGCTCAAAAAGAATGCTCGGGACATACTTGATGAATCTGACGAAATCCTTCATGTTAAATATCAGCTTATTTATACATTGGGGAAACAACTTCCGATTGGAGGTGGCTCATTACGTTGGACGACTATCCAAGATCTCGTTAAAATTGTTCCTCAGAAGATTGAGTTGTTGCTTAAAAAATACGGCCCTACTTGCTTAGAATTTAAAACTCGTGAACACGGTTTCCAGTTTCCTTACTGTAGAATATTGAAAACGTCTTGTTCGTCGGACCTTTGTGAGGAAATTGCTCGGGATATTTTAGCTGGTCAGACAAGAATTCAAATCCCGGATGTAACGACAGCTAAAAAGGAAATTCTGATGAGATTTCTTACGGAAGAACAGTTGAATAGAGAGACATTAAATGCCGTTTTTAAAATGTATCCAATTCAAGCTCATCAAGAAGTATTGCTGATTCTTCGAGGATTTTTGGCCTGTGGAGTATTGTGTACGTCATTGACTAAACGATGGAGAGTGAACTATGGAGAAAATCCTACCGGTTATCGTCGTATGGCTGTTCCATTCCGGGCTAAAGACGTTGCATCCGAAAGGACTGAATTTGGGTAATAATTGGTGTCAATTCAAATTCAAATGTTATGATTTGTAATTGTTGAAGGCAAATGTAGGATTTGTTCATTTTTGTTTAGACATCCTGACGTTGCAATTATTTTAACTCAATTGAGCTACTATTACTCGGGCCTTACCGACGAACAACTGGAACACTGTTTTGTTATCCTATTCTTAGAGCCTAATCCACCCTTAGAATATGATAGATGGATATCTCTCCTTCCAATGGAATATCCGGGATATCAGAAGATTTCAAAACTAAGTGGTAAGTTGATATTTGTTGTTCTTAAATGTAATTATATTTCTAAATAAAGTTTACTTCTAATCTAACGGGTATTTTATTTGCAGGTGTAAATTTAAATGATTTCTTTCAAAAGAAGAATGTGCTTTTCCCTGCCTTGCGATTCAACGTTGAAATAATAGATTTTTGGCTGGGTCGTGTTGTCTTTCCTCAAGAATCTAAACAAGTAAGTTGGCTTAACTTCCCGAGCCATTAGTTTAATTGTAGATTTCACTAATCGTAATCTTCAATTTCCCATCACAGTTTGCATGGAAAATTGGATGTTCACCCTGGGATTTGTGCTTGGATAAAAATAACAGAAATCATCCAACCACGGGATTTAGTGGAACAAACGACTCGAAAATACTACTTCCAAAGACCATTTGTCAGAATGATTTACAATCTCTGCAAGGCACAAATGGCGAAGTGCTTCGAAACCTTCTCCTGAAGGAAAACGATCGCTATGAGGCTCTTCCATTGGGCGTGACTGGAACTGATATCCTCACCAAACTAGTTCATTCTAACATTCGAGGTAGGTGATGAAATTAAATGTCGATTTTAAAATTTGTTATCTGAATTCGTTTAAATTGCGGTTCTCTGGTTCGTTTTCTTAGTTCTCCTCGATGTTGGTGCCTTAATGTTGGAGCTAAACAATGAGCAAGTAGCTCGTCTATGGTTAAAAAAGCTGGACGAAGATCAAGTTGATGTGGATGCTGCAGTATATTTTGATATAAATGACAAACTTGTTGTAATGGATAGATCTGAAAATCCACCTTGCGCCTTTGAACTCTCGACATATAGGACTCGACTTGACAGATGTGTAATCTATTTGGATGATGTTCATACCAGAGGGACAGATCTAAAGATTCCTGGAAACCAACAAGCCTGTGTCACTCTTGGAAAAGGGGTTACCAAAGACAAATTGGTTCAAGGGTGTATGAGAATGAGAAAACTAGGACAGCAAGGGGGTGGTGGTCATCGTGTATTATTTTGGGCTTCTCAAGAAGTTCATAATACTGTCAAGGCAATGTTGAAGGATGAGAATTGCAAGATTGGCACTCGAGAGGTCTTACAGTGGACAATTAAGAATAACCAACAACAGATCAAAGATGGATTCATTCACTGGTTTTAAATTAATTCAATACGTTCATCTATGACTTATTGACTTTGTTACCAACATTTAAATTTTTAATCATTTTTTAGGGCATCTGCCGGAGTATACCAATCTCAGAAATTATCCGCACTTGCTATATACAATACAACATCAAAACGAGATAATGATTTGACTGTTCTTGCTGAAAACTGTTCACAGAAAGAACAAATTGATTTGAAAGCCATGGTAGTTTTCTATTTGGTTTTGCTGTGTAGCTTTGATGAAAACCAACAACCAATAATACATTTTTAATTTGTGACACATATTTTCTTTTTTTGACAGTATGGGGATGTTCGCACTCTACAGAAATTTCCAGTTATCGTGAGACATCTTCTGAAACGAGTAAATCGTGAATTAGAAAAGCTTATTACAAGGAAAACCAATTTGAAGTTAGATATCAACAAAATCGTTGAATTTTTTGGGAAAAGTGTGGTGGCTCACAGTGAAAGATATGTGGGACAATTACTCAGGTGAGTTTCATACATTCATTCTTCCGTTTTAATGAGTAATTGAAGTAAAATATTGGCTAGCTGTATTTTTTTAGGTCAACTCAGCTATTGGACGAAGAACAGGAAAGAGAACTCGAACATGAATTAGAAGCCCAGCATCAGAAACAGCTTCCGGGAAAAGCAAAAGCGGCTGATCATTCATTATCTGATGCAGTTCTTTCATTTATTCTAACTGGCCGACTGCATGAGATTGAATCATGGGCGATTAAGCTTCCCTTGACACTAAAGTCAACAAATCTGTGGAATCTGTACCCTCACGACGGCTGGGGAAAACACATTTATGCTTCCAGGGATTTTTCTCGTGTCATCAATGCAGTCAATGTTAAAGATAAAACTGACGACTTCCTCCGACCTGTGAACTGGTTTGCTTCCGTACAGTATACAGAAACAGAAAAAGGACGGCGAGACGACAGAAATACCGTGATTCTAATTTTAAGCCCTTTTGAAGTTAATCGTTACATTGATCTATTCCGAAGCGGTGAAACGATTGCGTCACTTCATATGTTTGCCCCCCGATTAACCCAAGATCAAGAAACACTCTATCAAAATTCATCATTGATCTTGCCATACGATAGTGGCGACCGTTTGTATCAGTCCGCTATAAATTCTTGCCTTTTACTGTATTCGGGCTCGTCTTACTTTCAGAGCAAGGAAGAGCAAGATGGCTACTGTCATTTTGTTGGTCATTGTGCACGACCAAGGTCCAGTGAAGAAGAAGCAGTATTTGAAGACGGTGGAATTGTAGATGGATTTGTATTGCCTGAATACATTCCTCGACTTCCCGACTACTCTGGACCATTTAAGGAAAATCCAGAGAAATTAGTACGGGGCCTTATTCAGCGACGCTTCGGTGCCTTCTCAATGGATTCACATGTTGGAAAAGTACTTTTCCAATGTACTAAGCCGTTTAAGTAGTCACATAGCTGCCTTTGTAGTAATTTAGTAATATCTTATTTTTGTTAAACATATCTAAATAATCTTATTATTCACTTTGCTCGTTACTTCTATATACATACTTTGTATACATTTTGTGAATCGATTCAGAGGTAGTGTACGCGAAAGTATAGGTTATACGTTATACATGTCGTTCGCTCTACCCATTCCAGACTCTCTAACGCCGGAAAAAGAGAATTAAAATGCTTAGATAACTGTGATTTACTAGTTTTGCGAGTCTCATGACTAATCTATACATTTTAGTATATCATTATGCGTTTTGAATAATTTGAAATGTTTTTATTTTAAAATATTTATTTAAATCTTATTCTTTCAGCTATACACTATAAACTATAATATATAAGTTGAAATAAATTTTATAAGTTAAATACTTCCGTGAACTGAATAAATGAATTAGTCAATTTCAATAATACGGTCGAACTTAATGATTATGCAAAAAAAAATATCTTCCATAGTTCCACACTAATTCATGTACTAAATCTTATAATAAACTAGACTAGGTGGGGAGTCTACGAAAAGTCGAACAGGGGCCAACGTATTTTTCCGGTGCCCAAGAGTCCTGTGATAACTTGATTATGTCGGAATGGAAAAACCTCATTTATTCATATCGTCGCTGTTGTGTGCACTAAATAAATATAAGGCGTTTATTTGCTTTCGAAAAACTGTTTATTTTTATATAAAACAGGGCTTTAAAATACGACACCACGAACTAGGTGATGTTTAAAGAGCGAAAGCTTACAATTTTTATTTATCGTAGTAGAGCCGTGATTTAATAATAAGATACACAGTAAGTATCACTAACTAATTAAAATGCAATATATAGATGTATTATATTATATTAAAATAAAAATGCTTGTTTCTTCTCTCTAACTATAAATAATCGGACGAAATAGTTTCATGAACACGCTAATGGGGTATACAGAACGGAAGGCGAAACATACATATAACATAACAGACATTACATATGTTCAACTTTAAATACTCTCAGGCCATGCATCAATCAATAACATCAATAACATGGTCCTTTGAAAAGCTAGGACGCATCTTAGAGTATATAATATAACTAGAGGAGACAATCCCATATAAACGTGCAGATTTTCTTGTGATTATGAATTTAATCGTAGAGTTTCCGGGGTACCGTAGAAACATAAAAATTTGTCCAATGTGCATGCATTTTTAGCCCGAGTATGCAGGATTGCTTGACAACCGGCGTCTTGAGACAATCTTCAGACGCAGGTTGTCAAGCAATCCTGCGAGTAGGGGCTTGTGTAATTATGCTGTCCCTCCGTCCGTGACACGATAGCGGCCAAACGGCTGGACCGATCGACTTGAAATTCGGGACACTTGTGTATTTTGCAAATGCGAAGGCTAAGTTTGAAGGTGTGAAAAATCGGTCGATCGGTTGACCCGTGGGGGTCATGCAGAGTAGTGTTGCCAAGGGAATAGGTTTAAAATACAGACAAATTGAAGCAGCCTGACTCCTGACTCGGGCTAGGCTGCACCATAGATATAGAAGAAGAAGCTCCTTTCTATATCTATGGGCTGCACACTGTAGGTTTTTAATTCTTGGTTTCGTTTCTACGGTACCCCGGAAACTCTAGGATTGAATCGATAATCACAAAAAAATCTCACTTTGTCTCCTCTCAAGGCAGTTCAAATGAAAAATCGTAAAGAGGTAGGGACATGTGAAGTATTTTTGTAGAAAAAGTTCACTTTACAAAAATCTCAGCCCAGTCAGCCTATGGAAACCTAAATTGCAATGATTTTCTTCCTCTCCGCAATTTCGCAAGAATTTTTGCAAGCTTTCTTCAAATTCGCAATGATTTTCTCCTATTGCAACTCCGAATTTGCGAGGATTTTAGTATGATTTTGGTAAATTAAGTCTTTGTACATGTCATGTTTGCATTAAGTTCCGGTTTTCTTCGACTCAAGGTCTTCGAACCATAAGTCTAATCGGGGCATTCCTCCTTTTTTCTGGTAGTTGGCGAAAACGTCAGATTCATCCTGTTGGGGTGAAATGGGCGTTGCATCCGGAATCGGAGTATTCAGAAGGGGTAGGTTATGTTGTGGCCGTCGACGTTCGAACATATTCTGAAACTCATCGGGATCGGCGATTGTAACCGGCGTTTCGGATCCATCGTCTTCATCTTCCTCGTCAGTGGTTATCTAATTGAAAAACAAGAAAAACATAAGTGACTCTCTTCAAGACCAATACCATCTCATAATATTTTCTCGCAGACAACTGAAAGAACGAAAGAATTCGAATTTCGCCTCATATCGTATCCGTATGGATCGGGCTCACATAAAATGCCAAATCTTCTCATGATTGATTCGTTTTAGAAGTGCGATTTTTAACACGTTCAGCAGGGAAAACGGTACAACAAAACATGCCACATTTATATACTAATTAGGAAAATGTAAACCTTGCTTTCTATAATGCAGGATCTCTAATACTAATGAGTCTAACGAGTATTGATCTTACCAAACTATTGTCATATAAAGATGTGTCGGTGTTAGTGGTCCTTTCAGGAGAAGGGCTCCTAGATCTCTCCTCTAGATAATCCCCGTTCCTTTGTTCTCTTGGCTTGGCAAAGTCCATGCCAAGATGCCGATGGTTTGCATTCGGTTCAGGAAAGCTGTTACTGGCGAAATGTCTTTGATATGGGTATGATACGGGATGTGGGTGAAGAAGTTCTTCTCTCTTACAAAAACTGCTCCTTGATTGTCCCCTTTCGTCACCTGAAACGGGGTTGATTCCGAACGGCTGAAATAAAAATACTCATTATTTTAAACAAAACTACAGACAGACACTACAAAAACTGAGATAAGTTCCCCATGGGATTGGTGTTTTAAATCCCAAAATAAGAGTAGTTTTTCATTGAAAAGACAGGAAAGGCAAAGATTAATAAGCATCCACAAACCCTACAATCATTGTCTACATCTACAACTATGGGTTTATTGAGAAATTTGTGAACATTATCGCTTTCATGCAAATTTAGTCGTTTTATTACCTTAACGTCTTGATTTATCATAGCCTGTACAAATGGATTCCCCGATTGGACCATTGCAATTGCCCTCTGAATATTGGGTAAATTGGGTTCCACGATGTTACTAAAATGTCCATAGTTATTCCCATTCGGTTTCTCATGATTCGGATAAGGATGATCATGGAAAGGGATCACTGGAGGACCTCGTTTATGGTGATGGAGCAGTTCTGGATTTTCTTCGATTCGTGTATGCTTTGGTTTGAAGCTATTGACTTTCACCTCCGAGTATTTGCTATCGATCTTCCGCTTCTGTGACTTGGATGTACCAGTTTCCAGCGTTTTCTGTTGTGACTTTAACATTTTTTCGTTTCTTTCTTCCAATGAAGGCCTGCGCGTCTCAGTAGGTACAGATGGATCTTTCACTTTACGATCTCTACTTGTACCGAGAGGAATATCTTTGGTGGGTGCTTCCGTTAGAGTTTTGCAATTTTTCGAGGATGATTCAGAAGGTTGGGGATCCGTTACTCTTGACTGACGGTGCGAATCACGGGGATTATTTGTAGTAATTTTTGGTACTGTGGATTCATTTTGCTTCTGCTTACAGCAGGGTTCTAATGGCTCAGGATCTTTAACTTTGGGTTGGGATTTATGGCTTGTAGTTTGAGTAGCCATTACTTTTTTGTTTCGAATCTCTGCAACGTAAGTGTGCTTTAGGAACTCCGATTTGGCAATATGCTTGTTAAGCAGATCAAAGTATACTCCAGTTCCTGGTAACTCGGCCATTAGTCGATTAACGTTTGGAAATACGTTGGACATATTTTTGAGCAATGATGTCAAGAGACAATGAAGGGTATCAATCATGTCTTTGTTTTCCGGGGAATTTGGCGGAAATGTCATCGTAACGTGCAACCACCTCACTGTTGGATTTGGTGCTATTATTTCATCGGAAGAGTCATTAATAAGAAATGGTAACTGATGCTTCGAGTCAAGCACAAATATAACTTTCTCACAAGCCTTCAATTGGCTAACCATCTGCAATGCAGTTTGCATGGAGCAAATGTGACCACCGATGGTTACTTCCCTGACGGACATGGAGTATGTCCTGAGATCTGGAAGCGATGTGTTTCCGACACTGAATACGGTGAGACGGTATAAAATCTCCTTTTCGTCGAATATTTCCCAAAATCCATGAATATCACTTGGAAAAGAGGTGGCATAACTATAATTTAGGTTTTTGCTTTCAGCCGAGTATTTTAAAGTCGGGAATGGACACTTCCGCAGTTTTGTTTCTCTTACACCGGCGAAAGCTCCCGGATGAAGGGTGACGAGCTTTTGCTTCTGAAAAAAAAATGTTTTAATAACTTAGAATTGATTTTAATAAAATTAATATGCATATAAGTTAACTCTAACCCTAGATGCATATAAACTTAATATTAGCTATTTGTTTCAAACTCTCCAAACTCCAAAAGCATTGTTTCGGATTTCGGAAGTATGCGATGTTTTGGGTGGGGATTTATTTTGGCAGTATGTTTTTTGGGTGGGGATTTATTTCGGTTATAAATGTTTGTTGGGTGTGGATGAATTTTGAGGATTTTTTTTATTTTCATATATTTTATGTTGTAAATAAAATCATTACTTATTGTACTGTGATATAAAGCATTCAATTCTTTTCTAACACTTATTATTATTCATGAACAAAAATTATCTCAATCTTACAATTAGTATTGTAATTATAAAAATAAAACAGAACAAAGATTAAATAAATATATGATTTGATTGACCTTCCAGACTGTGTCAGATGGTACGTCATATACCGTGAAAAAATTGAAAACTAAAGTTTCATATAAAAAAAATGCTTGTTTTTCACGTGTGTATAAACTTTTTATCGTAATGATTTCAGTATCTTGCTTTATTGTGTCGTATAGAATACATTTATGACCGGCTCTGGCCAATCCTAGTATATAGATGAATAAGTTTTGTCCAAAAACTGGGCACCATGTACCATGTGCCATGTCATAAACGAGTTTTTAGCAACATCTTGTAAGCCCATCATTCTTCAATCGTCTCAATGTAACCGAAAACGCATATGACATCCGTACCCTTATAAATATTGGAAGAAAGAAGATGTGCAATTTTTATGAAATGATAATGCACTCGTTCTAGTTACTTAATAATTACATGAACAACAATAACATCTGCAGTTCGGAGCGTCAAGTAAAACAAGGATATACATTGCAAGAATGCAACAAATCCTTTAACATATCCAGTATTTCTTTGCTATGAATCCGTTGTCCACGTTTTTTAACATTGCGTAGATAATTTGTAGCAAATTTGGGATATTCCTAATGTTTATAAATACATTAAAATAGTTATAATTTTCTTATACGACAAATATACATCAAGTCAAGTCATCAACCAAAACCTGTGCGAACGTGGGAATAAACATTATTGTCTAGCACACTTTCCCAGGATACTTAATAGTGACTCGAATCCGTTAAAAATTATTCGAAATTACAATCGTTGACATCTAGAATGAATCAGCGTGAGATCAAAATCATTAAGCCTTGCATAGATAATAGAGAAACGATAAAAGTCATATATGCTTCAATTATATGAATACACACATCACGTATTTCACGAGAGTGTCTACAATTGAAAAGATTTTTTATGGAAACCCACTGGGACAAATTCGGGTTTGTCTAGCTGGCAGCTGGACAATAGGGTAGCAAATCCCATCGGGTTCCCAACCCCTGAGCTAAGCTCTCAATACTCAAGCCCTCAATCCTAAAAGAACACTTTTATTGTCCCTAATATGATACGCCAAATAACGGGCACTGGAGAATTACAGATGGCTTAGATGATACATCTATTCGGTTACGGTTTTGTAGTTTACACGGAGTACTATTCAAGTGTTAAGTATATACAAAATAAGTACTTACTAGTAAGACCATGATGATCCAAGTTTCAAACCACACGCTAATGAGTGATATTTATAAATTATTAGTTTGTTTGGGTCCGATTGCCCGTTCACAGTGGAGGGGTCCTTAATAGTCAGTCCGGGTTAGTGTATTCCCCTTATCTTTAGTTTTGCTTGTGACAGTTGTGACTCATGATAGTCATGATTTCTAGCCTAGAACTTCAGGCTTGGGTATGGTCAAGATTCGTGATAGATTTGTTTGCATTTTTGTCCAAATCCATGGAGGAAGGGCAGAACTACAGGTGCAGTCTGGCTAGAAAAAAAAGGAAATATTATTAGCTTATGTTTGGAAAATAATATATGACTAATCTGAGCCTGGAATACAAAGTAATTGCTGAAATTCTTAACATTTTAAGAGAATTGTAAAGAAACTCCTTCTTTTAGAAGGGTATAAATACAAGCCCATAAGGTTCTAATTTGATATTTACGGTATTTTTATTCAACTCATCAATTCTAATTTTGCTTAAGAAAACAAATATTATTTGGAATACTATATGATACTGAGTTACTGACTATGCAGTCCTTGGGGCATAACGTAATTATATCACATTTTTATAAACAAATCATTCTGCATTACAGAGATACAGTAAAATTCTCTGTAGAAACTTCGAGTATGTAACTGCTTTTCAGACATCACCCTAGATAAAAGCCCGATTTTAAAAGTTATAGAAAATTTAAGACAGCAAAAAACGATATAACTGAATTAGTTATTACCTTTAAAATGCTCCAAATTGGTCAGATTTGTTGATTAAAATCAAGTCTTTTTTTACACGCTTGTTCGTACAACACGGATGTCCGGATCCGGAGATCCATATACGGATAATTTTTGTACGGATGCACACTCGTAAAAATGAAGCTAATTCATATTTATACTGTATGTATCAATTTGCAATTGATAATAATTAACTTTATTAAACAGTACTTCACAATAAAACCCCGACTTTTCAGATCCCAACTAGTAAATGAGGTTTTAGGCACAGTTTAAGCGGGTATAACTTTTGGGTCTCATCCAAATCTCAATTCTTTGGATGGATCGTCTTATGTATGCAAATAATTCGCCTCGACAAAACTGTTGAATCTATTTTATTCCACTCTTTTCTTGATTGTTATATATATATTGACAGCATATAATTAGTTAGGATCAAATAAATTCCATCGCCTCAGCAGATTGATAAGTATTTTATTTGCGGACGAATAATCTTATCCAACAAGTGTAAACGTCCCATTGCCAATAATCAGGGGACACTTGTGACAGTGACAGGATATTTATAATAATCCCAGATTAACCCAGTTTATACTAATGAATGAGAGAGCTGGGATACAGACCGACGAGATGAACTTCCAGATCTCAACTAAAACACAACTTATATCCTAACCCTCGGCTCTTAGCAAAGTGTGAGAACTAGGCAGAGTCGTTTGGAATAAATAGCCAAAAGGATGTGTATGGTTTGTGGTGCAATGGGTGCAGTATTATGGCGTTATCGTTCGGGTCTGGTAGGGTTCCGGTGTGAAGGATCAACGCAACGGCTTGTTTGTATGGTTCAAACCAAATGCATGATAAGGGTCAATGAGAGATGCAATGCATTTTACTGTAATATGAGTGCACGTCCAAAATTTTTGCAAACTCGAACCAGAAGAGTTTAAGTCGATAAAAATCCTCCGTTCCTCATGGTTTCCTTTCTATAAGTCTTGAAATTGAGAGAGAAAATTGCCTTTGTAGACAGCCTTCATTTTTAGGTTTTATAATTTTTTTCTTAAAAATGCATTTGATTTTGTAAACCTGTTTCTGGTTTCGAGCATTCATAGATAAGATAGAAGGACTCTCCGAATCGGAAAAAGAGACAAAACTTTAAATAGCCATTCTTTAAACTTAAACGAGCTTTGGGTGTTGCTTTTTCCTATAGGGTTTGTTGATATATAAACCTTCACAGATCGTCATCTCAAAATTAATGATTACAAGTGAATATTACACCCATTCGTAGACAGCTTTGGAGATAATGATAAGGGCCGTCTATCGAGGCCTTCCGTTCCAGACAGTTATAGATTGTCAAGGGTTGACATTGCATAATTTGGAGTATAAGTGTACGCAAACATGGTAATTTGAATAGTTTAGAACATGTTCGGAACGAACTAAGAGATTTATCTTCCTCGAGTTACGTAGGACTAAATTTGTAAAGAATATCGGAGAGGAGGGATTTTTCCTACAAGAATTTTATCTTTCTAGTGCCCCTGCCTGTTCTTGAAATGTTGAGTTTTAAACAACTCCAACAATAATGCAACGAAAGATAGGCTCTGCTTCTTCTTTGGGACGGTTCATCTTCAGATTATATTTATTCTATTCTTGCTTCTGTACTTTTAGAGATGCATTTAAGGGGGAGAGGTGCTGATTTATTTCTAAGGACCCATGGATGGGTAGATAGCTTTTTTATGGCTCTTCGCATTGTATTCGAATATGGAAATTCCTATACCTAATACCTATTTTGGATTTTTTAGTATAACCGGTTCCAGTACATCAAGCAAAAGAAGGCCTTCGTTCTTTCCTGGTGCGAGGAGGTTAAAGGGTCTGAACTTACTCTATAAATCCAAGTTGCTGGTCTAGGTTCGATAAATAGCTTATAGCTTCTGGTTATAATTACATGTTTTTTAAGGGATCAAGTCAAATTGTAACTCAAGATGGTAAAAAAGGCTTGAGGCATGTCTTGACTAATGGTCCCTACAAGGGTCCCTTTAAAAGTAAGGAGCAGCATATAAAGTGATAGATTTGTTGGGATGATTATCGAAGATATTTCAAGGACCAAGGCAATGAGGGCCTTTTTAGACCCTGTGGAGATTTTTATTTTCATTCCTTGAGATTTTCAATCACGTTAAGGCATTGCATTGCCATCGCAAGATATCCCTGCCTGATAAATTGCCTGGTAACTAAAAAAGGAACCTTCAAAACTGTCCAACATTATTATTAACATTGTAAATCCTGATGGCATGACTAACAAAATGTTAACCCCTCAAAGTCTAAGGAACAGTCCATGTTTTAAAAACAAAATCCAGTAAACATTAATATGCCACGTGTACTGATTAGACGTTAATGACGATATTTTGTAATTTGAATTCCTTACATCATTGATAAATGACAGACGTAGGATTAGTTCGGTTGACAAAATATATAAGAGGCCTTGCAACCGAAATGTGTAAAAATATTAAATAAATTCAAGAATATACTTCCTTATTTCGATCTCAAACGTTTACATATATAGTATCATTATGAGAAGACAAAACACAAAAGAAAGAAATTTTCTCGCTTTTATACAAGAACAGTTGAAAGTAATGTATTAAATATAACATGTGTATATTAGGTGAACGTACATGTACATAAATCCTTAAAGATATAACGAATAACGTATGTTATAGGATAAGGTAAAATATAAGTCTACATCATGTATAAAAAATACAGAAAAGTATTAATTGTAATTAGTAATAATGATGATAGAACAAATAAAACGTTAAAGAACGTTTGTTAAAATAGAATCACGGTAATGACATGGTTTAATTGTGGTCATATTAAAACGACAGAAACATTTCAATTGTTTTTCCTTTTCTATATATTTAGCGTTTTTGGTGAATATCGAAGGATGTTAATGAGGATTGGGCTTTGTGTCTTGCGGTAAACAGATAATTAGATATTCCCAATATAATTTAGTCTCTGAAAAATGATGAAAAATTTTGGTAGAAATTTAATGGCTGATTGTTTAGTAGATTAAGGGAAGTAATTATTATAATTTTCCCGTTCTTCCTAGAGGTGAAGCTAAGTGATGAATATTATATTTAGAATCAGAAACAAAGTTCATTATATGAGGATTTACAAGCATTCTTGAAATCAAATCAAGTAAATCTCGTTAAAATCATAGCCTGTTGGCATTTTTCATTAGACACCGTCTTTGGAAATCCCTTAAGTATAATGTAATGAGCATAATAATAGGAATGAGAGGGGAATCGGGCCTGAATGACAGAATGAAAGCAGTTCTACTAAATAAGAGCAAAAATAAATCAAGCGCAACTTATTATATTCCTGCTCAAATAAACCGATGTAACGGGTGTAACCAAGTGTTGAAAATATAACGATAAACAAACTAAATCTCAATTTCCCCAAAAAGCCCGGGTTTTGCACCCTGGTGTCAGTAGGAGTGGTCCCGTATCCGTCAAAGATGTTCTATTACTCATGGGAATCGTTTAAACCCCAAATCTCAATTTCCCCAAAAAGCCCGGGTTTTGCACCCTGGTGTCAGTAGGAGTGGTCCCGTATCCGTCAAAGATGTTCTATTACTCATGGGAATCGTTTCAACCCCAAATCTCAATTTCCCCCAAAAGTCCGGGTTTCGCACCCTGGTGTCAGTAGGAGTGGTCCCGTATCCGTCAAAGATGTTCTATTACTCATGGGAATCGTTTAAACCCCGAATCTCAATTTCCCCCAAAAGTCCGGGTTTCGCACCCTGGTGTCAGTAGGAGTGGTCCCGTATCCGTCAAAGATGTTCTATTACTCATGGGAATCGTTTAAACCCCAAATCTCAATTTCCCCAAAAAGCCCGGGTTTAGCACCCCGGTGTCAGTAGGAGTGGTCCCGTATCCGTCAAAGATGTTCTATAACTCATGGGAATCGCTTAAACCCCAAATCTCAATTTCCCCAAAAATCCCGGGTTTTGCACCCTGGTGTCAGTAGGAGTGGTCCCGTATCCGTCAAAGATGTTCTATTACTCATGGGAATCGTTTAAACCCCAAATCTCAACTTCCCCAAAAAGCCCGGGTTTTGCACCCTGGTGTCAGTAGGAGTGGTCCCGTATCCGTCAAAGATGTTCTATTACTCATGGGAATCGTTTAAACCCCAAATCTCAATTTCCCCAAAAAGCCCGGGTTTTGCACCCTGGTGTCAGTAGGAGTGGCCCCGTATCCGTCAAAGATGTTCTATTACTCATGGGAATCGTTTAAACCCCAAATCTCAATTTCCCCAAAAAGCCCGGGTTTTGCACCCTGGTGTCAGTAGGAGTGGTCCCGTATCCGTCAAAGATGTTCTATTACTCATGGGAATCGTTTAAACCCCAAATCTCAATTTCCCCCAAAAGTCCGGGTTTCGCACCCTGGTGTCAGTAGGAGTGGTCCCGTATCCGTCAAAGATGTTCTATTACTCATGGGAATCGTTTAAACCCCAAATCTCAATTTCCCCAAAAATCCCGGGTTTTGCACCCTGGTGTCAGTAGGAGTGGTCCCGTATCCGTCAAAGATGTTCTATTACTCATGGGAATCGTTTAAACCCCAAATCTCAATTTCCCCCAAAAGTCCGGGTTTCGCACCCTGGTGTCAGTAGGAGTGGTCCCGTATCCATCAAAGATGTTCTATTACTCATGGGAATCGTTTAAACCCCAAATCTCAATTTCCCCAAAAAGCCCGGGTTTTGCACCCTGGTGTCAGTAGGAGTGGTCCCGTATCCGTCAAAGATGTTCTATTACTCATGGGAATCGTTTAAACCCCAAATCTCAATTTCCCCAAAAAGCCCGGGTTTTGCACCCTGGTGTCAGTAGGAGTGGTCCCGTATCCGTCAAAGATGTTCTATTACTCATGGGAATCGTTTAAACCCCAAATCTCAATTTCCCCCAAAAGTCCGGGTTTCGCACCCTGGTGTCAGTAGGAGTGGTCCCGTATCCGTCAAAGATGTTCTATTACTCATGGGAATCGTTTAAACCCCAAATCTCAATTTCCCCAAAAATCCCGGGTTTTGCACCCTGGTGTCAGTAGGAGTGGTCCCGTATCCATCAAAGATGTTCTATTACTCATGGGAATCGTTTAAACCCCAAATCTCAATTTCCCCAAAAAGCCCGGGTTTCGCACCCTGGTGTCAGTAGGAGTGGTCCCGTATCCATCAAAGATGTTCTATTACTCATGGGAATCGTTTAAACCCCAAATCTCAATTTCCCCAAAAAGCCCGGGTTTTGCACCCTGGTGTCAGTAGGAGTGGTCCCGTATCCGTCAAAGATGTTCTATTACTCATGGGAATCGTTTAAACCCCAAATCTCAATTTCCCCAAAAAGCCCGGGTTTTGCACCCTGGTGTCAGTAGGAGTGGTCCCGTATCCGTCAAAGATGTTCTATTACTCATGGGAATCGTTTAAACCCCAAATCTCAATTTCCCCAAAAAGCCCGGGTTTTGCACCCTGGTGTCAGTAGGAGTGGTCCCGTATCCGTCAAAGATGTTCTATTACTCATGGGAATCGTTTAAACCCCAAATCTCAATTTCCCCAAAAAGCGGGGGTTTCGCACTCTGAAATGTAGTTTCAAGGTATTATCATGTATAGATGATAGACATAGAGTGTAATGTAAACTCCATAAGCGGCAGTTTTAAAATGAGTAAGAGCTTTGAACTGATTTAATGATTAATTTGGGGGGGTTAATTTATGGGGGACAGGGGGTGTGACCGATGTGACCCAAGTTCGAACTTAGCCTGTGTTAGGTCCCAAGGAACAAGTGTACAAAATTTGGTGACCGTAGGTCAAGCCGTTCGTCAGTTATCGCACCGACAGACGGACGGACGGACGGACGGACGGACAGCCTAGTCATTCGCATAAAGTGTTTTCAACACTTAATAAAGATACTAAAACTTAATCAAATTCAACGATACAAAAAAGATTATATATACGCATGAAAACAGTTATTAAATTGGGGGAAACATAGTGTAATGCAATGTACTATTACAGTCCATTTAAGTTCAAAACTTATTGATCTTGATAGTCAAAGCTATCTAAGGTCAGGCCATCATTTTCAGTGCTACGAAGTCCACTTTAATACAATAAAGAATGCCTACGCTTCATATTCAAGAACACTTACATACTGTGCTAAAGATTTTGAAACTAACTGATTCCTTGATATGGCCTGTAACATAATGCAGGATTAGAGCAATATTAAGTTCGCTGAACTTTTAGTCAACAATAGTAACTACTGAAATAAGCTCCCCTCGGAATAACAAAAAAATGTGAATCTTGAAAATGTCCCTTTATAAAAATAAGGTACTGCACGAACAAAAGTTCGTCGGTCGATTGCACTGGGACTAGAGACTGTGTAGCAAATCAACAAAAAATGGGGAGACTACTGCATACTGGAAGCTTTACTTCCGAAATATTTACTTCCACCGATTATGCAATGTGCTGAATTGCTGATCAACCGTCCTATTTTCTATTCAGTTGAAATGGAATGTAAGGGATGGGGATTGCAAAGAGCTAAAACTTCCATAAATCTGGGAACTCTTGAGCTTGTTCATTTCAACTACGATTTCCAACCAACCACATTAGAAATTGGAATATCCTGACAAAAAGTTTATTTGGGTGCAATGCAAAATACATAAATATGCAAAACCGAATGGTTGATGGCTATTATTTGCAGTACAATTACAAAAAAAGACAAAAATTGTCCCACTTGAACTTTTTATATTTGAATATTGTTTGAATATTATATTTACAGAATATTTGAAATAAAATTTACAAGTTGCCTATTGTTTACATATACGTTTAATAAAGTCTTTTAAATGTTTAGAATCCAGTATCATGCAACCATTGACTGGCTTCCCCTAGCTTTCGTTTGAAAGCCCCAATATTTTTTCAGATACATTGATTGACTGAGTTAAATGATCCGCATTCGTTAGTAGACTAGTTTTGCAGTCTGTATTCTTAAATAATCTGGCATTTTTATAAATTCCTTCTGTTATATTGATTTGAAGTGAATGGGCAGCTGAGAATTCAGTTACACTACTGGATATTAATGAGGGCTTTTCAGTAAAGTCTCTCAGAAGTTGTGAATGGTACATATCGCTTATCTAATTATCCTGCTTGACTTCTCTTAACACATTTTAATGGCATAAATCTTGCATGATATTTGGTATAGGCTGCATGGAATGTTATCTAGTTAAACAAGACATTTGGAAAAAATGTAATCACAAATGCCCTAAAGAAAAAAATTTAATTTTGATAAAAATGACAAAATCATTTTTTATGGACTTGCTGCTTGTATTACACTTACACGATACGACTATGAGATGAACATGCATCAATTACGGCAGTCCAGAAAATATGGTCGTTTTTGAACGGAAGTTTGTTGATGTCAAACAAATATTGAGTTACTGAGCTCTAAGGATTGTAACCCAATTTGGATCCAGCGTTGAGATGTGTCATCTCAGATGACTAACTTTCTGAAAATAAATACAATAATTACTATTTGTAGATTCAATTCAAACAGAGATTATCGGATATGTATGGGATTTTCCGTATGTATATCCAAAATCAAAATGGTTAAGAATAAGAGATTGTTACCTAAAAAAACAAATGCTCGTATTAATTAACAAATTGTGTAAACGTTTTCAGATATCTTTTTTCTAATATTCATAAGTACAAAGTTCAGCACGCCGTTCAAGAGGAGAAACACGAAGACATCGAAGATACGATTGTTATTTTTTAAATGAGTGCCGATGCAATTAATTTTAATCTAGAGATATGAAGACTCCAGCATGAAAGCTGAAGCTTCAGCAGATTTCCAGAATGAATGATCTAAAAGGCAGATAGACGTAACGTTAAAAACTTGTATCCTCTGCATGTAATATTTGACTATATGAAATTAGAAACTTAATACTTAGCACTCAAGGATAATTGGGAATGTTGAGTCGTCAGCATATAATGCGTTTTTTAAATTAACAAATATTTTTATGTTCAAAATCCAATCAGTGCTTCTTAATTTTATGTCATGCGATTAAGATCATCGTATTCATTTGGTATTACTTTTAAGGTATCGAATTGAATGAAAAATTAATGATCTAGTAAGAGGACATGTTGAAAACACAAAATCCAGTATGTTTTTTAAAACCTTGTAAATTATGATCGAGGTTTAAATAATGGCATCTAGATTTTTTAATAAGAAAATGGAAATGAAATGATCAAAGTTGGTGAGTACGTTCATTTTTACTACCGGTACCGGTACCCACAAGTGATGATTACCATGGCGTTAAATTGCATCTCTCATATCAATCAAGCATGGCTTTTTTGAACGAATATGTTCCATATTTTTTCAAGACATTTCGTGACCACTTTTGTCAAATCTACGTAATTACAGTTTGTAAAATAATCACATTTTCCGGCACTGGAGCGATTAAACATGTTTAACAGGGCGTCATCGGTAGAGAGGGCCGAAAATTCCCAGTTGACGGAAGCAATCGAAGATGTCAAGCGAGAAAAGGTCTATCCAGAGCCATGGTCAACCTTTCCACCTCAAATGCAGACTTGCATCCGGGACATCATTGATCTCGATCTCATAAGTATTTCATCCGAATCTTCAACAGAGTGGCTAATTTTCGATCAGAATGACCAAACTCACAATAGTTACGACATTCCAACCGAAGCGGAGAAGCCCAAGGAGCGCAGTCAAAGTCCTCCCGATGATATTTTTTTCCCAAATCTGATGAGTTCATACGAATATTCTACTATTACAAATATAACAGACGTTACAGATACGATTTCGACGGTCTCGGATGCCGACGAAGACTCCAGATTAGAAGAGGATTCACACCTTGAGGGAAATTATAGTGATGAATCATCATCGGATGACGACGACTCGATTAAGTCATCAGGTTCCGATTCCTCCTGGAGTACAACAGATGAGCTGGATTCCTTATCAGATGTTGAATCCGAATCAAGCGAACAGAAGCCGGCACAGAAACCAGAGGTTACGGGCTCCACGATGACAGAGGAGCAAAAGCTTATGTACCGAATTTGGATGACCAGGAAATTTTGGGATGATGCAACTAATCCATAATTTAATTGTGGATTAGTAACCATAAGTTAGTTGCATTAGTTTTTAGTATTTTAGGTGCGGTGGAAAATTTGTATTGATTGTATGATTTAAATAAACTTTTAGAGAAATATACGATTTCGTAGATGCAGTTTTATAAGTCTGGGTTACTTGTACTATTTTTACACAATATTGCATGATTATTTATAGTTCAAAATTATAACGATTATTATAATTATTCTGGTAATTAGCCTGTGCTTTCACGATAAAGGAATATTATTAATTTTTATTATTTGCATTTGCAAGGCGTTGTTCCTCATCCGCCGTCTTTTTTGCCGTTATGCTTTCGGCATCTTGAATAGACCAAGCATTTCTCTGAAATATGAAAAGAAAATTACGTTGATACCTAAGCCCTAGTTTGTAGCTAATGCAAATTCTCGATTTCTTGCTATTTTTTGTATGTAAATGTCAGCACGGGTCGTATTTTACCTGAGCCGTGAGGGCCTGGTCGATTATCATGTTTGTCAAAGTGTGCCTTCGTTTCCACAAGAAACGTTGGAAATCGAGAGAATTGAGATCTTTGAATATATCCGCAAGAAGTTGAGCGTCCCTTTTGTTGTAAGAATTTTTTAAATAAATTTTTTTCATTTAAAATCAAGACAAATGCATACTTGATTTGAAAATCATACTTGGATCCTTTTGTTACTGGGAAGTAGTCTTCGACATTTAGTTCCAATGTATCTGGATTCATAATGTCATGATTCGTTTTCATTGACTCCTCTGAAATTATTTGTAAATCCGATTTAGTTTTTTATATTACAAGTTGGAACGGCTTTAATTACTTTTGAAATTACCGTCCATTTCATTACGAGAATCAAGATCGAAATTTTTCAAGTTATCGAATTTTTGTTGTGCGTCAAGGAACAACATCGCATCTTTCTTTTTCCTGACTTCTGCGTCCGCTAGGGATAGTTGGAAATTATCCACCAGGACGGCCACAAACAAACTTCGTTTTAACGAGGTTTAATAGTTTAATTACGTATTTTAATTTGTTTTTTAATAATTAATTTGTCATTTATATTTTTAACTCACTTTAGGAAGACAAAGTACTCGATCACGATGTAGCAAAAGAGGTACACGAACATGACCCAATATTGCAGAGACTTGTCGTTCGCATGGTCATCACCGCCTTGTGACTTTACATCGTCAAGTATTTCGAACCAGTCGTCGAGAGTCAGGAGTTGAAAAAGGGTCACAAATGCTAACAATATTGATCCGAAATGGACTGGCGAGTCTTCGAAAAATAGCCCTCTCCCCATAACCGCAAATACAACTAAAAATTATATTGACAAAAGGTTTATAATTATTTTATAACTCAACAATTAAAATACCGTAAAATTGAAATTTTTAAATTAGTAAATCTATTAGCCAAGATTTCAAACCGGCGAAACTAACATATAAACAGTAGCATCAATACTGCGATACTGCCCATGGACAACATGGATTGAAAAACTGTAGCCACGACCACTTGCAAATTCGGGAGAACTCTGTTGGGAATTAAAGCTTTTAAGTCAAAGTCCTTACAACCGTATGATTTACATTTTTTACTGATTCATCATCAAGAACAACATACTTGATAATTCGAATGAGCCGAAGAGCCCGAAGTGATTTTAAAAACTTAAAGCTTATTTTTGAGCTGATATCGGTACTAAGGGCCAACGTCTTTGTTATCAAATCCACGGTCACTTCCCTGATTGGAAAAACATTATATTTTTTATGATAAAAGCTTTAAAAATGATCATTATACATGGACTCAATTTTTGGTCGAAAAGACGAACACAAAGAAAACGATAATAATCAGCATGTCAAGAATGTTCCACACTTCCTTGAAGTAGTCCTTCCCATAAATAATTATTTTGAAAACAGCTTCAATTACGAAAATAGCGATGATACAGGAGTCCAAAATCACAAGAGGAAATGCTATTTTCATTAAATTGGGGAAAATTACTTCTGCTTTCTTATTCTATCAATGCTAATATTCGTTTTTTTAAGACTTGCCAAATCGGACGGAAATCGTCTCAAATGTCATCATGAAAATCCCAATAATGCTGACAATTATCGTAATGAGCATGAACTGAGTGAAGAAATTGCTGTTAATGAAATCATATAGCATTTGTCTTCTTTCATCTGCATTGTGTAAATACTTCTCCCGATTTTTCTTCTCATCAAGTGCATCCCTTAAAGCCTGTTTCTCAACGTTGTCCTAATAACGGGTTAATTTAAAGGGTTTGTATTTTAGAAAAGAAATGAAAGCACCTACTATGTAGTTTTAATGATATGATTTTTAATAAATTACGTCGCAGAGTTCTAAGATATCTTCGAATTCCTTGTCGGTCATCTCAGTTTTATTTTTAAACACGTCCAAAGGATTAATTTTCTGGCTACCCGACCCCCCTAAACCCTTCCCATCTCCGCCCGAACCCCGTTTAATTATTTGCGGAAGAAGCTCCGTCTTCGATTCCTGTTCGTCTGCAGACTTATTCCTCGAAAATAATACGTTAGTGGCTTTGTTTGCGGAAGCTTCTCCGGCTGATTTCCGCTTCCCATCTGCTCCAGCTCTTGGAGCTTCTTCTCCGAGTTGGAATAGTTCCTCCAAGTCTATGTTGTCCTTAAGGATCTGGAGTTTTGTTGATAATTATTGGGGATTTTAGAATGTTAAAAAACACATGGATTTGAGGCATGGTTAAAACTAGCAAAAAATAATTGCCCCCGGAATAACCCCCCTCCCCGAAATAACTCCCTGATTTTCCAATACTGACCTGTAATTTTTTGTGTTCACTCTGAAGACATTTGAGCATTTCATGGACTCTGGCCCGATGAATGAACGCCTGTCAAGATTCCATATTAACAATTAGTATGCATGACTTTTGTAAAATTGTCATATTAAAGCATTGATGGGGTTGCTCTGCTGATTAAAATTATCAGTAAGGAAGGTTATCAGCTACAAAGTTTTAAAACTTTTGTTGCTGTCAAACCTTCCATTGAACTTCTAGCTCATCCTCCGGATATTTATTCAAGGCATCGTCGTCTTTTTTCCCAGGTGGGCCACCTTGTCCAGCGCTCATTTTGCTATACAGAAATGTTTATTGAATCGTAATTGTATGAATTCGTCACTGATTTTGCAAGTATTATTATAACGTTAGTGTATGTTTAGCAATGAATTGGTCAGTATCTTAGAATTTTAGATCGTATAAGTTGGGTAAATCGGTTGTGTCGATTTCAAAGTTTATAATACTTTTAGGGGGTTTTCTTCGGCTTTTAAAACTTATTTATGCCTTTTGCCTCTTAGAGTATATAATAAAACTAGAGGAGACAATCCTCGTTTTTCTTGTGATTATGATTTTTTTAGTAAGGGGTCCGGGGCACCTTAGAAACCAAAAAAGTAAGGGGACATTTCATATTTCTACCTACCCTCTAGGTCAAGATGCCTTGACAACGCTACTGTTGTCAAGCAATCTTGCCCCTAGGTATACTATTTTGGCCTTGAAATATGAAATGCCCCCTTACTTTTTTGGTTTCTAAGGTGCCCCGGACCCCTTACTAAAAAAATCATAATCACAAGAAAAACGGCAGTTTTATATGGGATTGTCTCCTCTAGTTTTATTATATACTCTAAGTTTTGCCTATGGTTTCAAATGTTGGCATGATGATTATGAAGGGAAACCGATTAATTCAAGATAACTTACAACTACAACTTGCAAATTACCCTTTGTAATTAAATAAGTATTATTACCCTTCGTAATATAAAATGAGCATGATTGAATTGAAATGAATTCACGAAACTTGTTGAATATAAAATATATGTTTTCATTTAAACTTTTAAGTGAGAGAAGTATTTATATGAACATGCTTTTATTCAACTTTCACAAAGCAAGCATTAAGTAAATTAAACTGGAATAATTAAAAAAAAAATTAAACACGTCTCGGAGCATACTCAGAAATTCGTACTTTCTAAGCGATAAATATGCTTTCATTGCTTTTGGTAAACATCATTTCTCCACCAAAACTAAACATAATATATTGCAAAATGAAAAAGACAACCAAAGCTACTGCTGCTTAGTTAAAATGATTTTTGAGGGTATTTTCATATGGTATCCCAACGCTCGTAAAGCGTTAATCGACTATACTTAAAATGTGGCATAAAATCATTAGCGGTGATATTAAAGGTATTTAATGAATTAGAAGCCAAAGTTTCCGTTATAAACATAGTCTGTCATCTGTAGCAGTTCGAAATCTTTAACCGTTAAAGGCAATGGCAATTTTTGATACCGGGGACTTATTCCAGCGATGTTGAGAAAGCAACGATAGATACTCGTTGCTGAAATTTTATAGGGAAAGGCATGCATGTGGTGAAAGTCACGAAAGGGAAAGCTCTTTCAGTGAGATTGTCATTGATGTTATTTGTTGTCTAGAATAAAAGGCATAAAGTGGAGCGGGAGGGAAGAGACTTGTCGATTTTTTGTAAAATAGATTTAGGATGTAGATTTTAGATTATATTCTCAAGTGTCAAGTACAACGTACAAGTACAATGTAAAGACAAAAGAGTATAAAGTGACAAGCATCTCAACTTTAATTTAAAGTTTCAAACTTGTTTTCAATTTACAATTTCAAATTTGTAAGATTAAAACTGTAAGTTTGTAGTTCTGCAAGTCAAAGCACAAAGTGGTTTCTACATTTCACATTTCCTCGATTATCTTAATTTGTAATTATTGATTATGAATGGAATTGCAATACATGATCAAAGCAAGTCATCAAAGATCAGACATACTCAACTCACAACTTAACAATTAATTAATTAATTTGTAATTCATACATTGTACATCATAATTTATAATTTTTGTTAGTCTCTTCACGACCTACTAGTATGTCATATGTAGTAGCTTATTTGAGTTGTTTGATCTTTTGTCTTTGATGGATGTTTTTTGTGCATTGTATTTTGTATTCTTAATTGATTGCTACTTTATTGTGTATTTATTGATTGTCTAGACACAAGATATGGAATATTGATGAAATCCAAATAATCCAATAACCCACGTTGATCGTCAAACGTGATTCGTGATGGCTAATTCGAAAAGAGACCAAGCCTGCCCAGAGATGATTGGAGACGCCATTCTATTCTTCGATTTAGCAGAGAGTCTGGAAAGTATAACAAAAGCGGAAGGGGAGAAAAAGACGAGGCTGCTTAAAAATTTTTTGGACCGTTGTAGACAATATTTCAAGGATATTCACAATGGATCTTTGGATTCGGAGAAGTCTAAGGTATTTTCGTTTATCAAGATTGGGGTCTTATGTATGATTAAAAATATGGTTTTCTTACTAAGTTTGAACTTATACTACTGATGATTACAGGGGGATAGTCTTTACTGCATCGTTCGTATACTACTTCCGAATGACGACCGAGGTAGAAAAGCATACGGCTTCAAAGCTCCCGTTCTAGGAAGGATGTTTGCTGAAATTCTTGCCCTGAACAAAGAAAGCGTGGATGGAAAGAAATTATGGTTTTTTAAAAACCCGGAAAAGCAAAAGGCTGGTGAACGAAATGGAGATTTCGGCGAGGCGGTGTTCTCTGTTTTGAAATATCGGATGTCTGGAACTACTTCAGTACAAACTGTTTCTGATCTACACAAAATCTTAGACCGGGTAGCTAAAAAACCTGGAGTCACTCAAGAAATGCAGGCAAGCATCCTTCAGCAATTTATCAGACGGATAACTCCTTTGGAGGGTAAATGGCTGAGTCGGATTCTTTTAAAAAGTGTTAAGCTGGGGCTAAATTCCACTCAGATTTATAACCTTATTCACCCCCAAGCTAAGGAGATGCAACTGAAAATTTGGAACTTGGAGAAAGTAAATTGACTTTACGTTTTGTGTGATGAAGTCTCATATGCAAATTGTTGTAGCTATCTACTTGCTTTATATGATTCAGATGTGCCAGAGGTTGAGCGATCCATCTGTTTTGGTAAAAATAGATGATATAACCCTATTTAGTCATTGTGGTCCCATGCTTTGTACTCGAATGACTGTCGTGGATGACGGATTTGAAGCCGATCCGCACGAAGAAAACGAAAGTCCACAAGAGAAGCAGCCTACAAAAGGGAGGAAGAAGGATCCCGTTACACTACCGACTCCTCCATTTATCGTTGAAACGAAGGTAATAATATTTACTATAATTGCCTGGAATCTTATCATTTTGATGTTCTGGTCTATGTTCTTAGTCCTTACATGTTACAATAAATTCTTCAATTTTCTAGTGGGATGGGGAAAGGTTTCACATACATTTCAATGGATCGGAGTTCAAATATTTTTCGAAAAAAGGATTCGACTTCTCGGAAACGTTCAATGAAACTCTGACACCCCGACTTCGTCTGCAATTAAATCCAGAAGTGACGTCTTTTATCTTAGACGGTGAAATGATGGCATGGCACAAAATAAATAACACGTTTACTCAAAAAGGGGGACAGATTGATGTCAAACGAATGAACTTAAATAATCCTAACCACGTTCCTACGTTCGTTGCTTTTGACATCATGTACTTAAATGGAGAGATTGTAATGAATCAGCCACAAACCAGAAGAAGTGAAATGGTTAGTGAAGTAGTTTTAAATCCGAAGCAAGGGGTCGTTTTGATATCTGAGCAACGACTTATGACAACAAAGGAGCAAGTTCTGGAAGCCTTGAATGAAGCGATTGACAATTTGGAGGAAGGGCTGATTGTTAAAGATATTAATTCGAAGTATCAGCCTCACATTCGGCCTGTAACATGGCTAAAAATAAAACCAGAGGTATTTGGAATAATGAATGGGTAGAATAAATATTTAAATGTCTGTGTTTGTATACCTTAATTTGATAATCTTATAAATTGCAGTACCTTGATGACAGCAGTGTTGATGACTTAGATCTGCTGATTTTAGGCGCATCATACACCGATTCGATTACAAAAGGTGGGAGAATTAGTCATTTTTTGGTCGGGATTATTGACCAGTCTGGTTCGAAAGAGGTGAGCAGGAAATGACGATCAATCTAGTCTATCATATTGTAAATTTAATTTAGCAATTTAAATATAAAACTAGTTTGTTAATTAATGTTAGATGTTTTATCCGGTGGCTCACGTGGGGTCTGGTAAACTTCGAAATCCAGAAATGAAAGCTTTGGTAGACGAACTTCTACCTCGATGTGGGAAAACCGAGTTCTCAAACGTCGTTTACAAAGGCAGAAAAGGAAAACGCCCGGATTTGTTCATAAACCCAAAAAATTCAATAGTTCTGCAGGTTAAAGCTAGTGAAATAACTTTCAGCGATTCTTATGCATTACGTTACACTCTCCGTTTCCCTCGAATTGTCAAGGTCAGAAACGACAAGCCGTACAATCAAATTATGTCCGTCGAAGAATTCCATCGAGTCAGAAATGCCTGCGGTGGAAAATTAGCTCGCAGAACTGACAGCAAAGGTTCCGCATTCAGAAAAAGAAGGAAACCAATATCGGAGGACGAAAGTTCTGATGATGAAGATGAGCCAGCGACAAAACGAATCGAACGAAACGGAAGTGATAATGAATACGATCAGAGACTAGGTCCATCCAGATCAGCAATTGGCTCAAGTTTCAAATCGTCAATTTTAACCTTAAAGAGGAGTTCACCCAAAAAAGCAAATGTGACGACAAGCATAAATATTTTTAAATCGAAGATATTCTGCGTGTATGGCTCAGCCCCGTGGAAGTCTAAGATGGAGAGTGAGATCAAAGCATATGGAGGTGAGATTGTTCAAAATCCTGTCAAACAAACGTTCTTCATTGTTGGCGAAAAACAGGATAATATTAAAGTAGGAAAAGCAATCAAATGTAGCAAGTACAATATATTGAAGCCCTCCTGGATTGCAAATTGTATCTCAAAGTCGAAGGAAATAGAATTCGTGCCATCCGATTTTTTTCAATACACGGAGGAAATGGGAGAACAATTTCAAGATAAATACGACGAATTCGGAGATTCATACATTGGTTATGTATCTTTGGATGATGCTAAATCATTAGTCGCGAAAGCGATGTCAAAATTATCGTCTAGTGAAGATGAAGACGAAAGTCAGTTATCTGATGGGAACAATTTCGATGTGGATACACTTAAGAAAGAGCTGTTTCCGGGGGACGAGTTTCAAAAGATTGAACAGTATTCATTTCTGCAGACGACTAAAATTGCTTTTCGGGACGACGCTGACCCAGTTCTAATAGCTAAAATCGAATTTTATGGAGCTACGGTGGCAGTTGACGAAACTGCCGAAGGCGTGACACATGTTATCAACAAAAATCCACTTTCTCCACGAAAAAAGAACCATTTAAGTGCAATTATAGTTAAGCCCCAGTGGCTGGAGGACTCGATTAACCAAAGAAAAATGCTTGATGAGCATCCCTATTCCAATTGATTGAAAGGCACAATGTGATAATAATTATAATAATTTGGAAGAAATAATACCATTAAAAGCAGAAGAAACAATAGAATATCGAAATGCGGTTTTGAAAACTAGTTATTTATTAGGGAGGGTAAATGCTGAAATGCTTAGTATTAACATGTAGCATCGTACACTTCGACTGACGTTTGCTTAAGATTAGTTACTTTAACAGTTGACAAGATCAATGGGGCTAACGGAGTATTAATCTACTTTATAATTAGTCATAATATTTGTATTTTATTCTGTAGAAGACAAGTTGTTATTTCTAGAATATTGAGTACCAGTAGTTTCGAATTTCGAACAATAAAACCTTGCTCAACGAAATTAACTATTGCATACAATAGCTATAGTTGTCTTTGCATCTGAATATGGCATCCCGCATTTAAAGTTTAAACGCTACAAACACTATGGACATGTCCTTAATCTATTTGTAAAAAAGTTTAAATGCTTATAGAGTTCGTTCGTGCAGTCTTAAATAATTTCTAAAAACAAGAATGTGTGATAAAAACTCAACGCCAGTCACAGTCAGGTCAGCCTACAAGGAAAATATTAGTCAAACAATCTAAAAGCTTTCATAAGAAGATTTCTACACAACAAAAAATATCTATATGGCACCAGTCCACAACTACTATAAATGTAATGTAAACGTAATGATTTGATAATTATCGTATTGGTTATATGCTACAAGTCTGTGGTAAGTATAACATTGAGATTCGTGGGATTATTCCTTAAATTAAATGCTTTCTTGACTTAGATTTCAACAAAACTCACAGTAGAGGGGTTAATAATGTTGAATTAATAATTTTAGCAGTGTAGACGTGTAGACAATGTTTTTCATTTTTTGTAGTAACTTCGCTGTACAATCTGTACATTCACATTATAAATTGAAATATAGAATTCCAGTTCCAGGACGTTCTTCAAGGTTAAATATGGACATCTACAGCGATCAAGTCGAATAAAATAATCTGTCATAAACGTACGGACAAAAACCACTGCATTGCATTGCAAAGAATCTTGTCAGTCATGATGTATCATGCATGGCCATGTGCCATGGTTCAAGACACAAGTTCAAGAGTGTGAGTGACTTGGCGACTTCGGTTGAAATGTAGCTTAAAACCTCTGCGATGAAACCAAAGTGTCGAGACTTGCTTTGACGTATTCTCTTGTAAGTATGCGTTGACCAGGGTACCATGAGCATCTAAATTAACATAGACAATTATTTTATTTTAAAGCTGAAACAGATGTTCAGAATAATCTTAAACAGAGCGTATTATTATGTCGTGATCTCGTGATTCAGAAGCGATATGCGTAAATGATCCGAAGGTACAAGAATGTACAAGAACCGACGAACTACCTGATTCCGTCTGACGAATTATAAGCGATGTCTGAGCTGAGCTTAGTTAATTTTAAAAATCACTTCATTACAATGATAAAGAACCGAATGGATTCGATTTAAATCTTATGAGTGAGTAGAAAAATTACTTAAGTTTACATTTATTTTTAAGAAACGACGAGGAGGAGAAAGCTTATTGTCATTCTAATAAAGCAATTTAAAATTTTATCAAGTTGAGCTACTGGTGCTTCGATTACGATCACGACATTAATTAGATGATATGTGGTGTGGTTAAACTGTCAGTTACCATTAAATAGGTTCCTCCTTCCTTTGTGAATACGCCGTATTTGATTCAAGCGAAAAAGTCGTCATCAGCAAACGGGTCATCAACTCTTTGCTTGAAAATGTTGTAAGAATCTGATTTCTTCATATGAATGGCACTCTCGCTTGCACTATGGCTATGGCTATCATCATTCGATTTTTCTTCCTCAGATTTAATAGATTCTAATCTTCTCCCGGAAAAATTAAAAGCCTTAGGATCGCTGGAGGGTGGGAAAGTATCTGTGGATGTGTATTCACCGCTTTCATTTCCAATCTCCTCTTCAACCGTCTCTATAAGTCGCCCCTCAGTTCCGGAGACCTGAATCTCTTGTCGCATCTCCGTTATTTCCAAAATTTGATCTTGATACTGATTACTTTCGCCATTATCTACAACTTGAGTACTCGTGCCAATGCTGTCTTTATTTTCCCAATCAGCACTTCCTCGTAATCCGTTCTGGCAAGTTTTTAGTTCCTGTTGACCAATGAAATCGTTTTCAAACGGAGAATGAGACGCTTTGGGGTCAGTCGGCAACTCAGAGTTGCAGCTAACGAATTCATTGACGTCAGATGAGGTGGATACTTTCTCTGGATCGGGACACCTTGATTTTCCTAGATCTCCTGATGGAGAAGAGAACTGGTCCGATACTTGCCTTGAATTGGATGCTTCTGCAGGCAAACTGGAAGCACCAAAGTCATCCTCGAAGTTAAAGGTCGATAATTTTTGCGTGTCCCCAGTTTTCGAGTTCAGAGAAAGCTCGCTTTGGTATCGTCTGGCACTTCCCGAAGCCGATGCTCTTCGGCCAGAGCCTTCGTAATGTTTAGATAATTCTGGACTACCTCTGGAATAACGCCGACCTTCATCGTGTTTTCCAGATGTTGGTCTCCTTGGCTTGATATCAGATTTCGAATTCAATTCCTTTTCTGCTTCAGGCCCAGAATCACTGTCATAGGAGGGGGAATTAGTATAGTAGTGACCGCTTCTCGAGTCGCGAGGATCCTTGTCCCTATGATGACTACGCCTGCCACGAATTCTACGATGACTTCCATGACCATGCCGATATCCATGTCCTCCACGATATTCTTCTTCACCAGAGTAATCTGAAAATTCCCGACCATCATTGAAGTCATCTTCGTCTCGATGCCTTCCGGGTCCTCGTCTATCTCTCCTATAATATGAATCACTATGTCGTGGGCTATCACGACTATGACGCTTCCCATTTGCTCCTCCGGAACTACTTGGCCGCATTGGTCTATGATGCCGTTCGTAATATTCTCTGTCCCGTGAATAGTACTCCTTGTCTCTTTTGCGAGGATAAGCTCCGTTTTCATCTTCAAATGAATCTTCGTCACTCTCCCGATTAGAACATCGGTCAGGAGACCCTGCTTTATCGCTCCGTCTTCTTCCAGAATGATGATAATGTTTGGGTGGATACCGCTTATGTCGTCTTGGATGACCGGATGAATAATTTGAATGGTGAGATGCGTATGATCTATCGTCTTCTTCGTCTTCCAATGGTTCCAATTCAACTTCGCCACGTTCTCGATCATAATCCCGGTCACGGCGACCAGATCCAACACGCCCTTTGTTTCCTCGTATGGAGCCATGTGAAGGCACATAATCATCCTCGGATTCTCCATTACGTTTCCTCGACATAGATGAATAACTATTCCTGGAATCACTTCTTATATGATCTCTATCTTTGTAGTAGCCACTGCCCTCACGATCTCGATCTAATTCATACCTATCGTAATCTTTGCTACTTCTACGGGTACGACGTGACCCATTATTAATAGGTCTACCAGAGTCTGAAAAATCTGAACCTCTTCCCGGTGCACCCCCTCCACTACTTCTTTCGCTATGCCTTGAGGAACCAGAGCTTTGTCGCTGAAAACGGCCAGGGGGAGATTTGATGATATCAGGGGAAGTATCAGTTCTATCTTTTTTCTGTTTCTCCCTCTCAATTTTGTCATCGCCTTTCCGTCCTAAATCTTCTTTGGCTTGAGCTGGTTCAGTGGGTTTTGCGAACGGTTTGAAATCAAATTGGTCTTTCATAATATCATCAGCAACAACTTCTACTCTAGCCTCCTTTTCCCCTTCTTCTGAATCCCACTGACTTTCATTTCCATCCTCAGCTTTCACTAAGGCTGTTGTAGCAAATGGATCATCAAAATTAGATTCGAATGTAGCCCATTCTGGCTTGTTCATAAATCCTGAACTGAGATCATCTTCATCGTCCAATGGAAACTTACCGTTGTCTTGATCATCAGATAAATTTACGTCGGTAACGTCGTCCATTGTATTAGCAATACCGGTGGCAAAACTTGCGGTTATAAGATTGCTTGCTACAGTTATATCTGCTTGCAAAGTCCTTTCACTGCTTGAATCCCTCGAGTTTATTGATTTATCTAATGTTCGAGATGTCGATACATCATCGTCATCAGAAATACTTCCTATCGTATTGCTACAACTATCAACAATGCTAAAACCGCTAGCATCTTCAATCGCTAACTCCCTAAATACTGCATACCTATCATAACCACTGTCTTTCTGAACAGGAACGTCAGGAGGGGCAGAAGCCGTAGAAAAATCATCATCAAATCCAAGTTTCGAATCAGACTGATTACTGTATTTTCTTGACTTAACAGCGTTTTTTCGAATGAGCCGTTTCCTTTCAAAGTCCATACTGGTCAGTTTCTCAGCGAGTTGCTGAATTGTTAAATGAGTAAGATTTTCAACGGGCAGTTCTAATCTCCTTGCTAGGTCTCCCAAACTCAACGATGCAACTTGTGTAAGGGCTTGTTCCATGGTAAGTTTGTGTATGGAAGGATTTGAAGCCATGCTGTCAATTGAAGATGTAGACCGCAAAGATTCATCATCTCTTTTGGATAGAGAAGGCGAACCTGACAATGACGATGCTAAAGGCACAGCGTATCTTCCACCCTGTCCATTGTTTAAGCTAGGCTGTTCTGACATTGCATTTGAATGTGCTTTCCGTAATGGAAGCGGCAAGGGTAGATCATTTGCCTCGGACAGTGAGCTTCGGTTGGAGTTCGTGCCGCCAAGGCTTCTGGCATCATTTGAAAGTGACTGCTTAAGAGAGAGAGGGCTGGAGAAGGTTGAACTGAGCGACTGTTTCTTTGGAGGCAATGGTGGCGGAGGCGAGACGAAATGCATTTGCTGATTAGAAATTGTCGTCGTTTGAAGAGGTCTAGGAGGGGGTTCTGGAGGTAAACCACTGACAGATCCCGTTTCAGAAATTTTCCTTAATCGATCGGGTCCCGATCCGGATGATGGACGAGGAACAGCTGATGCCAATGATCCTGTTTTCGGTGTTTTCACTGGAACTGTGGTAACGGAGCTGTGAGGGGGCCTTGGCGGAGGTGAAAGACTTGGTATGTCATCTTTTAAAGAGACGTCGATAGTAAATTGCTTTCCTAGCCGTCCGGATGTTCTTGGTAAAGTTCTGGGATTCGAATTAGACTCTGAAATTGTCATCTGTTTTAATATCTCAGATGATTTTTTATTCAATAATCTCGAGTTGGAGGGAGAACTGGAAGGAGGTGGAATTAGTAGAGTTCCTCTTGGATTGGAAGGTTGGAATTCTGAAGTTCCTGCAGTACTGCTTACTCGAGGTGGAGGAGGAGGGCTATAATTTGGAGGAGACTCGGCTCTTGCATCGTATGAATATTGAGTTCGAGGTTTGAAGTGAGAACTCAAATCTCTTCCATTATTAGGTGGATCAAAATTGGTCGAAAATGAGTTTGGAATCGACGTACCATCCAGTACTTTCGGCTTATGTGTATCTACATTTCCTGCTTGTGAATGATGTGACTTGGATATTGTCGACAATGCAATAGACGGAGATGCAACAGTGCCAGACGAATTATGCTCATTTAAGACCTTCTTTGGAGGATTTTTTAGTTCGTGAAAGAAGTCCTTCCGGTCAATAAACGGCCTTGTAAGACCACTTCCTAAGGGATCTAACTCTGTAAACTTGTCTTGTCCAGATTTTAAATCCTCAAACGAAGACTCAAAGGCTTGACCATGAGTAACTCCAGAGTCAGGTACAAAATTCTAGAACAAACAACATGGATGTTAAAATAAAAAATGCAATGTCTTATCAATTTAGTATAATAGTAATCAAACATACGTCTTCAAAAGATGCCGTCCAGCCACCTCCAGTTCGTTCAGTTCGAAACGAATTTGCACTAGTATCCGACGCAAGGGGCACTCCAGTGGAACAATTTTGTTGTACGACAGGAGCAGGACTTGGATTTAAACTAGTATTGCTGTTTAATCTTCCCTCTGATGTCTTTCGTACATTGGTATTGGCACTCTGAGAATCGTTAGGAAAAGTGAAAGAGAATGGTCCAGATGGGCTATCGAAAGGATCCGCATTAAAGAACTCAGAGTCCCCTGGAAACTTTGGGCCCGGAAACGGATCAACCTGGGCAAATGGATCACTTGAAAATGGAGATGTTAAAGCTGAATTGTCACAAGAGATTGCTGATTGATGACCAGAACCAAAGTAAGGGTCAAATGAGTCACCAAAGGGATCACCACTGTGATTAGTATTAAAGGCTGCTGGAATAGGGGTAGTGTTATTTGTATTGGTTGACGATATAGAAGACCGTTTTGGCATTGGGTTGATGGGATCGCTTGATATGGACGCAGTACTGCCTCTAAATGGACCAGAATCTGCCAAGTTGTGATGAATACTATCAAGGCCCTCTTGTAAACTAGTAAGTTCAACCTCCAAATCTAAAAATGGAAAAAAATAATGCCCCTCAAGTTAACATTTTTCGTTTTTAAATCAACGAGAAGGAAGGAAACTTAATTACCGTTAAGATTGAGAAGATCCACTTCTGGAGCTGTACGGTTCGGCACTGCAGATGAAGAAGCTCCTAAAGCACATGCCCCTTCAATATATGTTTCCGCAATTGAGAACTTTGGCTCGGTCTACAATTAGTAAAACAAATTATGAATGATAAATTTTGATTTTTTTTATACAATAAAAAATAACAAACTAACCTTTGATGGCGGAGCAGTTTCAGCAGCTCTTGTGGCTAAGAACTTCTGTTGCATCTCTAATTGCTGCTTCGCCCGTTCAATTTCCTTTTTCTTCAAATCGAAGACAACTTGAAACAAATCTCTCATGGCTATCACAACCTGACTCGCAGACTTTTCCGTTTTAATTCCAAAAAACCTATGACCAGTATCAGGAGAACCAAAAATATATCCAAATGCCCGTGTATCCGTTAGATCTTGTGCGATGAAAGATATCTTATGAACTTGGTGATGGTACAAACAGTCCTGTGAAAGTCCCAAAAAGATTTGTAATAATCTCCGTTGAATGTATGAAATTTTGAACTCGGTTAACTATCAAATAGTTTGATCACTAAATTACAACTTACCCCTGTCTTTTCATCCCGAATTCGAAGGCCATCGAGTGCAATATGAATGGTTATCTTTTGCTTGTGTTCTCCAGCAGCCTTTACTGCCATTTTCAGTTCTGACAAAGCCTCTTGACAAATACGATCTCCTCTTGGCCCACTCACTTCTAGTACGCCAATTAATTTGCCTTTGAAAGTCAGACCCTCTCCAAGAAATCGAGCAGGGTCTTGCTTGTCTGCAATTCCAATAAACCAATAGTTATAAGCACTTGATATACAATAACTACATGGTGTATACAGTATATGCTAAACAAAAGGCCTTCAATCCAAAAATCAATTACACTTCGATAATATGAATAAAATATTTACATTTCAGCGGACTGGCTCGTCGCCTCAATGTTTGCATAGGCAACATTTTGTGCACTTCGATTGCACGGCCCTGCTTCTATACAACTCTACACTAACACCTGCAGAAATCTGCTGGATTCTGAAGTTTATGGTTGATGCATGCTTAGATTTTATAAAACCATTAATGATCCAGAAGTCTTTCTTCTAGCTCGAGATCTTTTCAGATCGTTCTTTGTACAATTTCGACTTCCCGAGTCTCTAATTCTACTTTTCTTTTGACGAACATATAAAACACTAAGGACCTCATTTAAGGCGGTAACCTCTTAACCTCGATATCACTGTTTTTGTAACTAACTGTAGAACCAATCATGATAACAAAACTTTAAGGTATAAAGGATCCAGTCGTACTAAACGAATATGACTGAACTTAGCACAAAAGTGAGAGAATTATTGATCCGAATGGAGTCAACCTATCCAGTCTTTCTCCGGTGGAAGTTATGGCAGGGGGAAATCGAGGTTCCGTAATGAGTGAAAGCACGGGGAACTCGGGTGAAAGAACAAGACACGCGCAAATCAATGACACAACACACGGAATGTTCGTTCACCCACCCCTTACACCAAAAACTGTTTATTCTGCCTTCCCCAAGTATGTAACTATTGCATTGGCACAACATCCATGTGCAAGCGGGTAACAGAATAGATAGATATATCCAACGGAAATATAGTAAAGACGAAAGATACAGATATAATCATATTTTGCTTACCCGGGTTTTCTCCAGAAGCCTTTCCATCCGTTGTTGGTCCTACTAGACTATTATTGGAGAAGGATGTAAGGCCATTTACAGTGGACCCGGTACTTCCTATTGCATGTTGTACCTTCACGTGCTCACTTCTACTGTTATTGTTGCTTGTGATGCCATCCGGCTTAAATTCCGCAGCCTCCCCTGCTTCAATGTCATCTGGTTTGTTAGATTTGTTTTTCTTGTTCTTTCCAGGTCTATCTAAACTGCTAAAACTAGGGATGGAGAGTCTGGAAGATCGGGAATCTGTACTCCTTCTTAACCGAAGTGTTCTCATTCCTATGGTTTTGACCCATGAAGATCGGTCCTTTTTTTCTTTCGCTTCTTTGGCAACTTCGACAGCGACAGCCGACCCATTGGCACTTTCGCTGGAAGCCTTAGTTTCTGTAGGACTTGGTTCCATTTTATTTGCATCCGGGTCAACACTTATGCCATATGTCCATAATCGATATAGGCACGGCGTATAATCTCCTCGATCGTATTTGCCGTATTAGAAAATTGATGTATGAATACTATTAAGAATATGAATGCGGTTAATTCTTCTTGATAATGGCTTCGATAACGAAATCTGAAATGTGATCCTCATCTGGTATTGTAACTGAACTGAACCAAATGTCTTATGTGCTTCTTTATCATTTTAGCTTTAGACGCTTCCTTCCATGTGTTGTTTGGTTATTCTGGAAAATAATAATAATAACAATAAATTAATTATACCTCAGCGCAACCCTGTACAAAAAAACTCAGAAGTTCTGTAACGATAACGAAGGCCATTAGGGCTATGTTTAAAGGCAATGTGCGAGAGTGCAGTCACGTCCGGAAAACAGTGCATAAACTTTCTGATCTGAGCATAGACCAAGGCAACTCTTAGGCATTAGAAAGTAACAAATAATTAGATTACAATATAATTTTTGCCTGGCCCTGTAATGTAACTACTGTAACTTCCCGTTAGAAAACACAGATCAGTTTAGTCAATTGATTCTCATGGTTAGTGATAAAATAGAAGGCCGTACTGCTACATCCTCATTAAAATTTCATAGATTTCGATTTGAGTTCGCAATACGGATTAATAGGCTATTTTGCATACACGCCCAACCGCAATTTGCAGCCGTTCAAATAGTTCAATCAAATCTATGTAATATTGTGTCCAACGTGCATGTATGTAGAAATGACAAAAATAAAATTACTCAAAGCATTAACGGCCCTTTCGATCTCTCTCTCTCTCTCTCTATCTGTGTTTAAAACCATAATTGCTTCCTCTCAAGCTGGACATTAGTAAAAACATAGACTTGATTTAAGTACAGCAAATACAATGTGCTTCTAATGTTCTAATGAACCAATAGGAAAAGTCGGCCTATTTTGACTTATCTAAAACCTAAACTATCCCTTTGCCATGTTCAGTTTTTGAAACCCTATATAGTTACCAACGCAGAAAGTTTACTATAAAACAACTTTCAGACACTTGAGTTTTATAAAAGCTATCTTTTTTCAGGGAATGAAAGAAAAGTAAATTACCGTCCATGACAAAACAGAGAAGCCAAAGAAATCTCTTCTAACTACCCCCAGCTGATCTTAACATCTGCGTAATATTTAGTTAGATTAAGATGACCCAAGGTTTAGTCTGAAACTCTGAAAAGCCTTCTGTTTCGTACGTTTCTCTTTTTTAGATATCAATATCCTAGAACTCTCTATTTATATCCTAATCCTGACTTTTGAGACTCTTGACGTACATATACATGTATGTAAGAACATCAGAGCATCGGAAATTCGGATGAGACAGAAACAGAACGAACGGCTTAACTGGTCGTTGCATGTTATGTTATGTTGGGATGTTGCCTCGGCGTTTTATCATCTTTAACATTACTCAAACAAAATCAATGCCGCTTTGTTGTATAACTCAAGATAACAATGATAACATTGATGCTATTATTGCTATTATTTAATCGTCCTGTGTGACTGTCTACAAAGTTTCAAAAACCAATTTAATTTTGAATAACAGTAAAATGCAATTGAATTGAAGAATTGCACAGTGAATGTAAATTCCAAAGAAATGCTTATCGCCAAATTCGCCAATAATCAATTAAATCAATACATTCGCATTCCTATCTACATATTACTTGTTTCGTAACAAGCCTATCGTAATTCTTTGTGTGTAACATTTTTACTACATTCACTATTACAGTTTCAGGATAACATACAAGTTATAATTTAAATCGTATGTTATCCTGAAAATTTTATCATGTCACATGTGTTTGTTTGTTTTGACTTTACGCTGGTTGATAGGTTATTCCAGATTGAAGACTTAATTAAACATTGTCTTATCATAAATTTTTCAAATGGCTCACATGAATAGAGATCCACGACAGAATATGAGTATTTCGTTCATTCTATTCCATTAAATTTCCGATAATATTTGAAAAGTGGGTATTGAATGAATCCACAGGAGAGAGATTCGACAGAACTTCATTTGGTTCTACTTTTAACTCATTCTGATCCGGTTGCAGCTCATATTCATGGTCAGCTTCAATTCACAATTCAACAGCGGTACCCAAACACTGAAACAGAAATTAGGGGATATTAGTAATAATCAAAATGTTATTTCGTAAATGCTTGTTCGTTTACGTCTTGAACGGAACGTTACATCCGATTATTTATTAAAAACTTACAAATTGTTATAAATATAACAATCACATCGTCGTCGAATAGTTTTTCTCGCTAAACTGTAAATTGCCGGAAATGTTATGTCTGGCAACCAAAATTTCGTGACTAGAATTCAATCACTCTTTCTTATGAATGGCATTAAACAAACCAGATTACAGACTTCTCGGATAGTGGGAACTGGGAAGTGAATATGATATATAATATGTTCTATAGTCTAATTATATTATGTGTGGTATCTCGTATGATGGTATGATATGATTTTGATAACCTGGCAGATTTTTAACAAACACTCAGTTGATAGTGATACCATGATACCGAACAATTACAATTGGCATTGGTACTTGATTTGTATTTAAAACTAGTATTTCTAACTATGTCAGCTTATCATCCAGCATCCCACACATCAAAATCATAAACCATCTTCTATTAACTTTGTTTGAATGTTTTGAGATCGAAAAGACATTCACAAGCAAAAGCATTAACTATGAACTATGTATGTATTACAACAACAGCCATAGATGTATAGAAAAAGGTTATCTAATTCTATGGTACTACCCAACAACTCATTCATTACACAAAAGAACACAAGACGTAAACGGTAAACCGAAGATGAAAACTCATCGTACGTGGAAACCTAATTTAATTACCACACTACCGCATATATGTAAGATGTAACTCAATCAGTGTTAAAGACTCGATTATTGTGCACATACCACATACCAACGGTACGGATGACGGAGATTAAAAATTCGAACTATTGGCACTTTAGGTATCTGATATCACTGTGCAGTGTGCACTGTAATGGTGGCGACCAAGTAAAACTCGCCTTTTAAACATTGAACATCAAACATGAACGACTTGCGAAATAGCACCACTCCATACGATAATTAATTCCTAATGTGATTATAATTTGTATGCTTCTAATGTATATAGGTATATAAAATAATATATTGAATTATTGAATATACATTTATAATACCTATTATTATCAATTATTACAATTTATTGTTAACTGCAAACTCGTAATCGTGAATCGTATAATATTATTTATATTTGATTTAGAATATTTTAAAACCGAATGTGGAATAATGAAATACTTACTTTTGTAAACAATTACTACTATTTTTTATCGAAAACTCTCGTACCTTCGACCTCGTTTAATTCAACTTAAATGTGACAATTGGATTTCTTTTTAAATTCTAGCTCATCACAGAGCCCCTGTCCAGAATCTTTCTTCTTTGAATATTAAACAAGCAATTCAAGTTTGTACGCCTCAGCTTGATACTACACGTGAAAAATCCAGAAACCCAAGCACATTTTGGTTCTGCATAGAGAGAGCATAATATATATAAAATGATATGCTCCTAACAGTCCAACTCCTAAATTCTACCCATCCTTTAAACAATGCAGTCAGGTTCAGGTTGAGGTTGGTTCATGAGATAATTATTCCGACTTTCCGAGTAAGGAGTGTGGGCGCTTGCCATAGATAAGAATACATAATCAGTAAAAATTACAGACCACAAGAGACTAGGGTCAAGATTATCTATTAAAATTAAACTATAAAAAACAAAGTTACACATGCAAATAGGCGTATAAACAAAAAGGAGGAAGGGTACAAGGTGCAAAGCATTAATACTATTTTATCATTAGAAATATTTTGTAACAAAATATGGATTCTGACCAGGATATGTAAAACACACTAAAGAAAAAGTTCATGATAGAACTGATCAAATCCATACGTATACGTAATCCGCATCTAATATGCACAACGATATTCTTCTTCTGTGAATCTAAAATAAATGAAACAGAAGTCAAAATTAAAATATTTGTAAATCTACATCAACGCTTTGAAGGCCATTGAAGGATGATGACAAACCTATTTCTTGGGATCATTTTTTGCTCGAAGATTTGGAGAAGATCAGCGTATCGCGTCTCGGCATTATCCAACAGAGTGCATTTACTGCATTTGGACATCCAATACTGATGGCACTCACTTGTTATTTTCGGAGTATGATATTCGGAGCTAGGATTGTACAACTGCAAAAACATGTTATCTTGAAGTAAAGACTTATTGCTTCGTAGGGTTCGTTCTGGTAAATATTCGATATACTCTGCGCCTTCAATTGGAACATGACTTTTCCACTTCGCTTTCCATCTACTGATCCGCCTTTTTTCAAAATGCAAACCTTCAATCACAGTTTCTCGTAATTTTTCAGCCTCTGTTCGATACTCCTTCAGGATGTCGTTCATTTCTTTTGACGCAATTTCTTCGATATTCATTATTTCTGTTCTCCGCTGGCGGTTTAAGGCAGATACACTTTTTGTCAAATAATTAAAATTAAATAAACATTATGTTACCGACGGTGTCACAAATCACAAAATCATCTAGAACAAGAATTACAATATCGAGCTGGACTTGGACTAGTTACTCATTAGGACTTAGATCAGGTACTCAGAGCAGGTGTTAAAAAGTATAAATCGGGTTACCCCACGGGCCCACGCTCAGAATAAGGCTCAGTTTGTAACAAAATGTATCCACCTATTTCATTGTAAATTGTGTAACTCACCTTTTATAAAGGTTTTCGTTCATCTTTTTCACTTTATTATTGAACACTGGATGACAACCATTTTCTAATGCAAGTAATTCATTCCGAGCGTCTTGGATTTCTTCGAAGTATTTCCGATGTCGTCTTTGTTTTAACAGATTACTATAGGAGAATTTTACATTAAGATTAGCCAGTGTGATTTATGTGATGTAAGTAGTAAAACAAGTAATAAAAAAATAGTTACATAAGATGTACGACCTACCTCTTTTTATCAGATGGACATTTTACAGCAGCATTGGTATCAGCGGTCGCTTCGAGCTGAGGTAATTGGTTCCAATGATTCCATAAGCCGGCTGCGTTCATACAGTTTTGAATCATGTCAGTGGTGTCGGAGAGGATCATTCCTTCGCTACTGTTAGAATAATCACCAATGCAGTTTCTGCCATCTTTATCCATGCTCGCTTCGCTTCAATTCTACTGAAGTCACGTATGGTATGAATCACTTGTTACCAATCATTCTAAAACAAAAAATAGTTATGTATTATATTCCTTCTAATAATAATCCTACATAAGCCAACAAGGTGAATTGAGTTAGTTATGGTTATATGACTATGACGATGACGAACTCAATTCACGTACCTTGCTGGCAAAAGCCATCGAATTGTAACGTTCTGAACCTAATTTATATCCTGAATTAGAACGAAGATAAGAGATGAGATAAGATTGACGCTAATGACGCTGGTTGTCAAGGGGGAATGGTGGCCCCAGATTTTCCATATGGTATCTTCAAGCAAGGCAACTAAAGAAAAATTTCAGTTCCGTTACCAGGTAAGGACACTCGAAGGGTTTTAAAAAAATAAACAAGTTTTTTCACTGGAGTAACTTTTACTCCAGTTGTAAAATCCGTAGTAAATTATTGAGAGTTTATGAATGAAACTTCGATCGTAGTTATGAATGAACGGTTGTCACGGAAAATTTGCAGCAGTTTTTGCAAGAAATTGGCAATTTTTTTTTTTTTTTTTTTTTTTTTTAATTTCAATTTGAGGTTGTATGTATTTACTTATCACATCGTATTTAAAGTTACAATGCTCATAATAACAAAAACAATATTTTTGAAAATTCAAAAAATTGGCAATAGTTTTTGTAAGGAATATGAATGGCAATCGATTTAGAGAGAAATTGGCGATAGTTTTAGCAAGGAATTGGCAACATCGTTTATATTTCGGGTAGAATTGGCGAGATTTCCAACGAGGAATTCGTCGTCACGGATTCGCCGGATTCAAAATTGAAAATATGAACTTTTTTCTCAAAAACCCTCCGAATGTCCTTACCTGGTAACGGAGCTGACTTTTTCTTTAGTTGCCTTGATCTTCAAGCAATCCAGAAACCGAAAGGGTTGTTGTTAGTTCTCACCCAAGATTGCTTGTGTATCAAGGTCATCTTGGTTCTCACCCTTTTCAAGGATATTATAACTTAACGCGTGTGCCTTTTAAAAACAGTTCGAGTGCAAATTAAATTAATTTAATTGGATTTACAAAGATCTGAAAAAGGAAAGGAGCAGCAAGGAGCAAGGATGCCTTCAATAGGTGCGATTGCAAAGAGAAGGGAAGGAGAGAAGGAAGGTGAAGAGATAAGAGTCTTATCTCTTCATTCAGTTGAGTTGATATTCTTTACCATCTCATCCTTATTTCCAACAGAATCAAGAAGGAACGATTAACAGTTCCCCAGGAATGCTATACACCCCACAGTTAATTGGGAATCGTATATGGGTCATCGGGAACCGTTTTTTCCAATAACCCTTACCATTACTCCTTACCCCGTCCGCTGTGTGCAGTGAAGTCGTCGTACATTAATAATTATGGAACTGTTAGCCGTTTCTACTGATGTGTGATGGGGAAACTGTTAACCGCTTCTACTGATATGATGGGGAAATGTTAACCGTTTCTACTGATGGGGAACTGTTTACAGTTCCTGGGGAACTTTTGGGATAGTAAGAATCGTTGCTCCCAACAGTCTTGAAACACTTTACAAAATTAATAATTAAATTACATTAATTTCCATATATATATTATGGAATGGGCATTCTGAAATCTGAACTGTACATTCCAGTTCCAGGCTAAGGCCATTCTAAATTTTCACTTAATTAAATAGAAGATCCAAAGACAAAAAATGCCCAAGAACCGATTACAGAACAACCAAGAAGTGGACCAAGTCGCACAGCCAATGTAGATAAAATTCCCGAAGCAGGAGCTTCGCGGCTTCGACGCAATGTAGCTTTCAGCGCTTTAGGTGTACCCGATACAACAACCTCTCCCGGACAGTCATTAAACAGTTCAAAAACTAAAATCAATGACGCCACAACCCAACAAGGTCAAAGTACGAACCTTGAACTTCCGGTGAAATCAATCTTATCGAAGGTCAAACTTACATTAAGCCCAGGAACAAATGTTCAGCAAAATAACCAACAACAACCTCTGTCAACCACTGAGAACTTAAATGGTTCTGCAAAGCCAATTATCGGCAAGAACGACCGAGAATTAAATCGGGAGGTCAAAGCACAGCCCACTAATAACAATAAGAACATGTCGATGATGGAGAGTATGGCATTTCCTAATTTAAATTTTCTTAAACTATTTAACATTGGAGGAGCTACGGAAGACAAGAACTCGTCAGTTGCGATTCCAGTACCGGTTGCAACGGTTTCTAAATCGGTGACCGTGATTTCAGGACCAGTCGTAACCACCAGTCAGCCATCCTCTCTGAGAGACGCTCTATCTAAATCACATTCAAGATCAGGAAGTCGGTCTCGTTTTAGAGGCGTTGATCACAATCGCGACCAAAAAGTAAAATCTTATCGTAGTTTAGCGACAGGGATATATGTCGACACGGATGACCATGAGACGAAGAAAAAGTACGATTCTCCGGAACAGTTGTTCCCTGCAGCAAGACCGGTCTCTAGTAAGTCCAGAAACACAATCTGGTCATTAACAATAAATTATGAACACTTACAGTTTACAGTCAACAGTAGTCTTTTGCTATTTACTACCTAACCTATGTCATATGTTATCAGATCGGGATGCAGGATTAAAGTGCAAAGTGTCAATTTCTTATGAATTTCAATTTTTCTATTCCATATTCACCGTTTTACAACCATTTTTTCGTATTTTTACATACCGTAAATCCTGAAATTAGTATAAAAAAATTACTGAATTTGGTAGTTGCCTTTAGTCCTTGAGCTCAGAGCTTTTCCTTTGTCGTTCGTATCATCCATTCAGTTATTGTTATATAGTCACGTCAGAGCACACAGAGCAAGAGCAGCCAGACGCTTCTTGGTTCTTGCCGCTTAATCCCGTTCCGCCAGCCCTGAGCCCAGACCGGAGCGCTTTTTCACTAAATTAGGCTTTTTTGGTAAACTTATCTGATCTCTGTCCCCATCCGCTTCTTTCGTCTTTGTTCTTTCATTCACAGAGGCTTCATCCAGATTTCTGCCACAGGAACTGGACCTCCTAACTGCAGTCGACACATTGATTATCAAAGGGCTTCATATGTATCCAACTGGTATGTCAAATGTTGAATGTCCAAACACCAAACCCCAGCCCAAAGTACAATGCAATGAACAATGAATGCAAGCGTCTTTTTATGTTCTACCTACCTATGAATACGATACGAAGCTACAAACCAGGCCACAGACAGGCAGGACTCGCAGGACACAGGACACAGGAAGGATCGATATTCGATAATTCGATACCCTATTTTTATTTCTGTACATACAAGTTGTTTTGGGTTGTGTTGTATGATACAACACAACTACACAACCCAAAGTGAAAGTACAATGCAAGCGTCTTTCTACCTATGACCTACGAATACGATACGAAGTTACGAAGCTGCACGCCAGGCAGGACACAGGCAGGAAGGATCGATATTCGATACCCTACCTATAACCTATGACCTACACCATTTTTATTTCTGTACAAAAAAAATTATGAATGATGTGCTTTTTACCTACCGTCATGCAATACAGTTCACAGTTGCAGACGTTGCAGTCTTGCCCTGTCTTGCTTGAGTTTTGGGTTTTTGGACACGTTCCTTCACTTCGCCTTGTTATTAATTGTTTTGCTTGAATGAAACTTATCGACGTTTATATCGACAATCTCGAATTTCAATGTTTGCGATGTTATTTTTACTTACCGTGCCGTTGACCGTGTCCTTCCGCTGCGTTTCAGAAATCGAACTAGCGTTGGAAGAGCGGTCTTCCTGTGAGTCCGGTCGGATCTTTGACATCTCCACCGTCAGAGGGACAACCCTGTTCTACGGAGCGGAACTGACGTCGTGTACCAAAACAATCTGCTCCGGGGCAATCTGCGGCCTCCGATATCCCCTCCAACTGGTTATCTTCTCGACAACTGGTCGACATGTCCTCACCGTCGAGCCCTCCTTTTCCGGTGAAGTTTGCTACTGCAGCCGTGTCTTTTACGATGCCCTTTGTGACGTCTGTACTCCGACCGTATGCTAATTCCTCCTTATTCTCTTTTTTTCGCCATTTCACCTTGCCCCAAAAATGGGGGTTCTCTATCTCTAATAATACTAATTAACTAGTTGGCATAATTATTACCTAATTGCCTTGTAATTGTTAGCTAGCAGCGCTTGCACTCTACTCTAATAATGTAAGTATGAACGAAGGGAATGAATCCCAATCACTTAATTTTGGACAAAAGTCGTCTTAAGTAGGATGTGAATTAAATTATTTGGAATGGGATGACTTTCACTGCTTTCACTTTTGTTGCATAATGCCCCAAAGACGTTAAATGCAGGCTATTGAGATACTTGCTTGGTTCTTGGGACAGTTTTGTGACATTTTTCAGTTTCTCTGTGACAATTTACTACTAAAGTTTGGGGATTTTTAAAGACAGAAATTCACTATAATGCTGGAGGATGGGAAAGTCGCTGGCTCCATCACAGGGGAAATGGATACTTGCTTTCTCCCCGTGTTTACTATCAAGAATTCGGAAGGCCGGGATCTGTTGGTGGCCGAGGCTCCTTGTCCACTCTGTGAAACGTGCTTGATGTTCTGTGGATGTCGGGAGGATCTGACAGTGTTAGATATCATGGACGGAGACAAGAGTTATGGTAGGTTGAAGGTCATTTTTTGTAAGTTGTGTTAGTAATGACGTATGCAGGGCACAGGGTGTTTCATTGTAACTTTTCAATAATAAATCATCATTAGAATTTTAATAATGTATACAGGGAGGGTGCAAAAATGGAACCATGATTCCAGTAAGGATGCTCATCATCTCTTTCAGATTGATTACACGGTTGATGCGGATTTGGAAATGAGGATGCTTATTCTTGGAGTTTCCTTTGTTATTGTGAGTATTTTATTTGAAAGATTGTTTCAATACTTTCAATTCTTTAGATGGTAAGTGATCGACAAGTTTTTATGATTTTTCAAACTAGGATTTTCTTTCTTGGAGGAAAAACGGAACAAATTTATTGGATTACTGCCTTTGCTGCTGTAATAATTATTATAATTGGCTCTGAAGGAAATTACTGCTGTTCCTGAATGTATTTCCATGCCCGAGAATTAAAACTGTTTTTTAATAGACTTAAAAGAATAAATTTATATATTTTTGATCCAAAAGATATTTTGGTGAGACTATTTCCTTAGCATATTTGGGGGTTGCCGTTAATAAATATAAACACTCTCAAAAAAGGTAACTACTCCCTATTCCTATCCTTACAATGTTAAGCTATTCACCAACGTTAATCCACTAATATAAATCCCGTTACAACTCCCGCAGAGGACATACAACGGGATTTCCGGAAATTGTCTTTCAGTATGGCACCAGAAACGATCATTGAACACAATCTAGAAAGATATTATGGAGAACAGAAAAATAGTTTACTGTACTAAAACAAATTAGTTATTTACTTATCTTAAACTTTTATTACAAACATAATTATTTTGTATCGAATTCCAACTTTTCTAGTTCGGTTCTTACTAGAATTCCAATAATTTATCGCTGTGTTGGATAATAAAATATTGCGTATGTATTTAAACACTAAATTATTTAATGTTTCTAAACTTACAAACAATAATTCTGTATCTTATGAAATTAGACTAAAAATAGTATGAGTACATAACATAATAATGAAAAATACAAGAGGTAGATAACAACGTGGAAAATATTCCAACTCCAAATTCCAAAACTATTCGGTTTGACAATGACAGTTTTTCTGGCTTTGTGTATGTGGCTTGTTACTCTTGATTGAGTGGTGGCTTCCATTGCCTGAAACCGTAAATTATAGAGTTCAAATGACTTTAAACTTCAAAATATTATTCGTGTATTCATTCCTTGAATATTTTGTAAAAACCTGAGTAAGAATTGGTGACAACCCGAGAACTTGCTGTTTTCTGAGATACCCTTCTCCAGGAAACTTCCCTCATAACTTGGAAAAATTCTTGTCTGAACTTTCGTCCAAATGCACAGTAAATCATGAAGTTGACTGCGGAGTTGAGGGTAAGGAGAAAGTTCCCAAGTTCATCCCAAAAGGGAGAGTACGGTTTCTTGAAATATGTTAAAAGATCCAGAACCAAGTAGTCGAAACTGCAGAATAGGAAGACAGCAACTATTGACAGGAGCATCATTGCAAATGAGATCTCACGCTTCTGGAATGAAGTCAACTTCTCCCTTGTAATATTTGCTTGGCGAATCTATTTAATCAATTGTTTTTATGAGTTTAGGAATCATTAACTGTACAAAAAACTGCTCGTAAATAGCACTCCATTTCCTGGATCGTGATACTTATTGTTTACCACAAGGTGGGAAACGTTTTGCTATAAAAGTCTTGTTGAAATAAACCTCTGCCCCCAAAATAACTAACTTTAATTGCCAAGGGCTTTGAATTGAATGGAACATTTTTTTAGCCCGGATTTGAATTGAAGAATATGATTAACTATTAAAATTACTTAAATTACCTTGTGAAATATTGCAAAATTGAAGAACGTTAATGAAGTGAAGGGGACGAAAAACATGACAATGAAATAGGCCCAAAAGATGTAGAAGGTCTTATAAACCGGATTCTTCCGGAGACTTGAAATCTCCATCGAATACAGAGTAACATTTTCATCCAGTGTCCCATCATAAGCCGTACTGATTTTAGTATGAAATTCAATCCATCTCGGAACGTTGTACAGTATTGAAAGTAGGAATACCATAATGACTAGAGTATGAGCTCTCCGTTTTGTGCACAGAAATCTGGCTTCGACCGGCCAACAAACTGAGATATACCGGTCTACAGCCAAAACAACGGTGAAATAGGTTGACCCTGTATGAGCTAGTGGGTAACCAAAAAAAAAACATTTTTGAAACACACATTGCGTGCTAGAATTTATGAGCTTTTTTGGTGATTGGGGAGTGTATTGAAAGTATGGAACCGATTTGGACACATTTAATGCGAAGCTGGTTCATAAACTTTACGAACATTAATCCGGGGTGGGGGCTTATTTCGGGATTTAGGTTACAAAACCCTTACAAACCTGTAAATGTAAGAGCCCGCAAATGAGGTCCAACGATCGGATACAGGACTTCCGTATAGGAATAGGCCACCGAAAAGTGAAGGAACATGGAGAGGAGCCCATATCTCAGTAACTTGGTCAGCAAATAAACGGAGTCACAGAAAGTAAGACCGAGGGTCAAAATGCTGTAAGTCGACTTCATCCTCGGTCTCGCCAGAACAATAGCAGACAGGATATTGCCCACAAGTCCCAGTGTGCAAACTCCGATAAGCCCAAGGCCCAGGGGCAGGAATCCAACTGTCGTCGTCACCATCGTCTTGACAATTTCCTTCCCAGGTTCCCCCGAGCTGGTTAAATTAAGTAATTCCGGAATTAATAATGTGGAATTACCAAGAGCCTCCAATTCTTCCTCTGAATGGCCGATGTTGAATCCGAGGAGTCCCCCTGGGTCAAGTAAAATTTGATCCTGGTGATGAGCCGATATTACGGAGAAGGATGAGGAATTGTATGCAAAGGCATTATCAGTATTACGAGTTGTTCTTTCTTCTTGTGCAAACGAATTTCCCAATTCCATTTAGCTGAATTTAGGAGGAATCTTTGTCAAACACAGGTCTTGTTGCCTTTAGGCCTTTTAACAAATTAATGTTGCGAAAGGAGCTTTTATGACTTGTTATTTGTTTTAGCTACGGATTTTGGAACTTTTCGACTAACTTTTGGCCAGCTTAAAATGTCAAACTACTGGAGGGTATAGATAGATTCCCGATTATAAGGACATATTATGAGAGGATGAGCGGCTTGATCTTCGTTCTGGCACTGCCAATTGAAGACTGTGTAGGAAACTATTGTAATTAGCAATTGTAATTGTAAAGTAAGTTGGTTGACGAAAATTTAAAGGGTTTTTTGTATATTATTGCAAGTTATTGTAGTTAGAATCAAATTAAAATTCAGGCAACCACGAACAGGTAAACATATTTATTGACTCTTGTCATGTACTCCCTCAACTCAATCCTGTCTACAAGTTCCCAGAAGATATCATCAGCCTTGGATCATTCGAATTCCTAATCCCCACTGTGTAAAATAATATCTATAATAATGCTACTAAACCATCATATTTATTCTGTAAAGTTGCAAGTTTTTTATGTCACTATGCTCATCGTCTTTTTATTCACAGAAATTGTATGCTCTCCGCGTGTTTCGTTATTGTGATTTACAATGCATAATGGTACTATCAGCGATTCCTTCAAAAGTTAAGCGTTTTTTATGGGCATGAGCAAAATCACAAATCAAATGAGTTCCTACAGGAGAGGAAGGCGACGCTTCTTAGTTTCGTGGTTATCGGTTTGGTGATATTTATGCAATGGAACGGATGTAACCTATATATTTTACTGGGACAAATGTGTAAGTATTTTGAAACTCGTAAATGATAGGAAGTATTTTCTGGACGTATATGGTCAAACTTGTGTTCAGGAAATTACGATTGAGGTAGAAGAGCGTAAGTAAGTGTGTTTACTCTGCGAACATGTATGTATAGTGTTGTAAACAACACGTTTCGTATATTAAGTGCTAAAACCAAAGCTATAATTAGCCCTCTCAAAATTAACTTATTCTGGTTTCTTGGTAGTAATCCCTAGGGCTGCGGCTGGTGCCGTTTTTATTGAAAAAATTGGGTTACAAATTTAGTATAATGTTGCGGATGTGGTCAACGTTTTAACTATGATTTATGTATTACCAGTATCCATGATTTTTTAACGTTTTTCAGGCTTTAATTCCAATGAGAGCACTTTACATTTAGACCTTGTAGTTTTGTAAATCTGAGAAACTCACACGAAGTCAGAAAAATGTAAAATCACACTATGAATTCAGTTCCAAGAACCAGAAACAGTCCGGTCTTGAAAATGACAGTAACTTCGATCGTCATTGTTTCGGACTGAACATGGTTTAATGAAATTCGCAGTTATATTCTTCTGTTACCTGCACTTCTATGGTCCTTTCAATTATATTAACTCAAGCTACTTATAGTTTCTGAGAACATAGGTGTCAAAAACTCCATTAAAATGTTTTGTCCCAAGATTTTTGTGTCGGATCTTCTTGCTCATGGCATTTCGGTAACGAAGTTTTGTAAAGATTATATATAGGGCATAAGCCTTCCTACTTACCTCATCTAATAAAGTTTTATTGTCCTACAATCTATTATATATATATTGCACACATATATCGGGATATAACACCCAAGCTTAGATAATATAAATTTATATATTATACAGAACCTGCTGTGTCCAAAGATTAGCAAGCAAAAAACATCTCATAACAACGTAATATTACACCTACTTCTACCTCAGTTTCATTCAGCCCGGATAATGCATCATCCCCGTGTAGATATCATTTTCTAAAACATCGGGAAATCGCACTTTCCTAATCAAACAACAGGCTGGAGGTTTCTCACCCTTTTCGGACTTAACATCTTTGCCATTTCAACATCCCATAAAAACCCATATCCATAGGCAGAACTTTTAAGGAATATGAGAATGTAGATTAAGAAATGTGATGAAGATTAATGAAAAAATTGTGACGCTTGAAATCCCATACTTTCTTCAAAAGATTCGGATCCATGGGACACGGCGTCTCATTCCTCACTCAAAGGACAACCCACCATGATACCGTAATAATTTTTCCCATTATGAAATATGACTACAAAGAAATCCGGAACAATCCCATATTACTTTTGTCGGATGTGGTACATATCGATATTTGTCGTTTGCTCTTGATCGCCTTTGTGCCACCCATCTAGGGAAAAATTGCAATTCAACACATGGTCAGTAATAAAATAACTCATAATAATACTGAAGTTTTTCGATCTGTTGGTGGAAACAAACTCAGGGAGGTAAAACTCTTGAATTATTTACAGCAACAAGCCTCGATGAACATGATTAATTCATGACTTGTTAAAACAAATTGAAGGACTGTAATAAGTCCTCACAGAGGACTGTAATAAGTCCTCACAGAGGACTGGTGACTTATTTCAGAATTTATGGTAGCTTGTTTTTATGAAATAAAAACCAGAGCTGCATAATCAGTCCTTATATTATGAGCACAAATGCAGTACCCACCTGAGGTATTAATGTCATGCGAAGCCGTGTTTTTGTTCCAGCCACAAGAAGTACATGGCTTTCCCAAAAGTTTTCCAAATTCCTCCCGGAACTTCCGGCCACAAATACAGTAAATAAGGAAGTTGACTGCGGAGTTGAGTGTCAGTAGGAAATTCCCTAAGTGGCTCCAGAACTCAGAATAATAGGACCCGAAATAGTCCATGACGTCCAGAACTAAATAGTCCAAATTACATATCAGGAATACCGTCACAACTCCGATGAGCATCAAAGCAAAGGAATTCTCTCGGGACTGAAAGGAGCTCAGGTTAGGCCCTACTGACTTTTGGATGTCCCTAACCTGTAAGAGTATCAAAAACAATTGTAATTATTTGTCAGTTTGCTCCTTCACCTAGATAAGTCCCCATGGGTCATCAAAAAATATTGTCAAACCATAACCCGATGAAGTATGGGGATGGGGAGTTATTTAGAGCTAACTAATAGGAGCCTACTTAAAGTACGATATAGCAATAGAATGCACATTTTAAATGCTTCACTAACCCCTCTCCAAATTAAGAAGTTCAAAACGGACAACGTGACGAACGGGATTACAAACATAACGAGGAAGTAAGCCCAGAATATGTAATAAAGTTTATACATCGGGTTCTTCCTCAGTTCGGAAATATTCATGGAATATCTCGTGATGTTTTCAGTTCCGTTAAATTCCTCAAATGAATCCGTATGGAACTCGAACCAGCGAGTGATGTTGTAGAAAATCGCAAAAATAGTTAAAATCGACCCAGTCACAGCCGCTCTTTTTGTCGTGCAAAATTTCCGACCCTTCGACGGTTGACATATCGCCATGTAACGGTCAAATGCAATTGCCATCGTTAAATAGGTCGAGGCTGTATGAGCTAGAACGATAAAACCAAAGGTAGCATTACAAAATGGGTCTACAAAGCCAGGGACTTAAAAAAAAACTCAATTATCCCAATTCAATTACCCGTAAAGGTTATAGCCCTTAGATAAGGTCCCAGAATCGGGTGAAAAACGCTGGTATAAAATGAAAAAATCCCATAATGCGAGAATAAGGAATCAAGGCCGTATCGAATGAATTTTGTAAGAAGATAGACGGTATCGGCAACTGCAAGGCCTAGTGTAAGGACGCTGTAAGATGATCTGAATCGTTTCTTTGATAGAATGAAAGCACTCAAGGAATTCCCAAAAATTCCACCAACTGTCACTAATATAATTCCCAGGCCAAGGGGAAGGAATGGAATTGCAATGGGAACGTTTGTAATATTATCGATTGGAGAACTTGAGCTATTTCCGGATGTAAAGTTGGCGTTGTAAAACGACTCATCGTAAGCGTCGTGGTCGTTGAAAACAGTAACCATTTTGTCACTTTTTATATTGTAAGAAAATATTGTTTAATGATTTGCCAGAGTGGAAAATCAATCAGATTCAGCTTCCATATGTTGATGAGTGGATTATCAATGAAAATTCAACAAAGTGGATTACTATTTGCTTGGTAAACACTTTTGAAGATTATAAATTATAATCATGCAAATATAAATTAGTATTTACGTTCAAGGTTGCCTTGCATGTATACAAGAAATTCACATAGTCACAGAAGAGCCGCACGTACGTAGATACAGAAATTAAAATGATACAAAATGAGCACTTAAAGTCCCCATTCTGAGTTTCGAAACCAGTTATTTGGTAGAAAATTAAACACACTTAAAATTTGCAAGATTTTCTAGCTATTTTGATAAAATTTTGGCTCTAAGAATCGTATTGATTGGATTTTGTCGAATTAAAAATTTCGTCTTTGAAGAACCACTGCATGCAGCATGACTGCATGGGACCGGCCGAAGGATCTTTCGTTACTTTGCATGTAATTGCTTATATAACTACTACAAGTCTGAATTTAATTAATCACAGCACGGTGCTATCTTCTCGTTCGTCTTCTCATCTCATATGCCTCAAAGGCGCAATCTAAGAATGTCATCTCAATTCATGAATATAATATAACATACAAGCAAAAACATTTATTAAAATTAATATGTGATCCTGTTTCTTGGTTCAGATTCATTAAATGAAAGCAGTACTTCTCAAAGAACTAATCCTCCTTGTCACGGTGTACATTTTTTATTTTGCAAAACATAAACAGACTTTTGAACGTGACCTTTATAAAACTGAGATATCTTTTGGCATCACAACATTTAATACCTGATTAGATCCTATTTTTCAGTATGATAAACTGGTATGGATTTATTATCTTATGAATATTTAAATGATTCGAGGTAACAGATAATACTTTAGGTGAAATTATTAATCATGCTCACCCCTGCAGCCATTTTCTCTTCATAAAGCTGATATGTCGCATTGGCTGTCAAAATGCTTGCACACGGAAGTGAATCCCCTATCGAACTGAAAAGACTGTCAATCTTGACTGCGGAATAAAGATATAATGACCCGGCAACGATAACCAACGTCCCGGAAACCCCATGACATATCATATCCTAATTAAGTCATTCAATTCATTAGATTTAAAATTTTAAAGGACCCTATCCTATGATATAAAATATTAACAGGGGAAATGGACTTACAAGTATTTTAAAAAATCCATGAGACATTTGCTTCGTAAAGAGATTCCCTAACAAACTAAAAAAAGATAAACTGAAACAAAATATCGTGATTACTACGAAACACGTTTCCAACAAAATATTTGGACAAGGAGTGTCTACTTTGACATTTGGATTTGATGACAAATTCTTCATCTCGTCACAAATCTTGTTTACGCCTTTCTTGACCCAGGGTGATGCAAAATAACTATGACATCCCACTCCAACAACGGTAGCACCTAGAACCTAAAACACCCAAACGGTAAAGTTGTCGTTGCTTGTAAATGTGCTTGGAAACCTTCCATGAAAAAATCAAACTTACTAAGATAACAACTTTTCCTATTCCGTGTCCCTTCCCAAGGTTGGCAAAATAGACCATGTTTTACACTTTCCAGGACAATAAATGAGATTCAAGTGTAAAATGTTATGAAATGGACTATCTTGCAAATTCTGCTTCTACTTGTTTCGACAATTTAGTCATAATATGTTCAGAAATTAAACAGTCTGAGTCTGAGTGCTAATGCTAAACCGGGGCTTGTGTTTATGCATTCAATATTCCTACGACTCATTAAACTCCAATCTATTCACTATTTGGTGTGGGTGGGTTGCTTGATTATGATATACCTTATCAATTCCATTTCGATGACAAAAGTTACGCGATGACCATATTATCGTCAGAAAGAGATAATTGATAAAGTATAGATTTGTTGTTCAAATAAGATCCAAGGTTGATCTGCAAAAGAGCTCAACGGCAAATTAAACAGCATTCAAAAACTTTGAAAACTTGCACACAAACTGAAAACTTTGACTTTCACCAACTTGCCCTAACCTAACCCAAAAATATCTAGCTAAATTTGCCTTGTAAGCTGGAATGAATTTAAATGCGCATTAATTAACAGTTATATATTTTATTCCAAGAACATTCATGTAACAATGATGGCATAAAATTCAATATTATACAATTGCTCAAGTGTCAATACAGAGTAATTCAAATTTATTTTTTAACTTTTAGGGTATTTAATAATATTCATAAAGTTCATTGGCAGGTCATATTCGTCAGACCCGTCATTGTACCCACTTACAATTAAGTTGACTATTGCGTTGAAAATTCAAACTCTTTTTGAAATTCTAACTAAATCCACTACTCTAAAATATATTTTAATTATGAAATGTTTACGTTGATGGGTAGCCGAAAGCGCGACATAAACATTACAATCAAACTAATCTACTGTATTTTTAGCTTTTAAAGTAAACGATCTTAATCCAAACAAGCAGTAAATCCGAAAGATCTCTGGTTTCCATCATCACTTGACAGTACAAACAAATGGATGGGAGTTTACCAGAACTTTGTTTAGTTACTAACACCGATTGTTAAAATATTCCAACAATTATCACGGCAGCGTATAAGTTCAGCTCGTTCCGCGAGAAAGTTGATATAATACATAAACATTACCGAGTACCGGACACTTGGCTACGTTTCCGTTTTATAATACGTTGTTACAATAAGAGCTAGCACGAAAAATTATTATCCAATGAATAATGACAGCTTATTAACTAAACATATTTATGTTGGGGTTTTCAAATTGATTGCTTAAATTGCAGATGTAGGCATTCATACATCATTTACGTCTTCAAATTTATATACTACTTCATTAGTTTTAAAGATTTCGAACTAGACAGTTTGAACATCAAATCAAAGGCAAATTATGGTATCAAAATTAAGGGAAATGAAAAAAATTAGGAGAATAGAGCCCCTTATCATCGCCTTTAGTATAATACTATACAAACCTTCTAAATCAGTCTCGTCTGCACCCACAAGAGTACCACAGGGCCCACCTCTGCTATCAGGTATCAATTGGATAAATTTCCACAATTTGTTAACAAATATAAGAACTACGGCTTAAATTTTGACTACGCAGCATTTACGAATAAATAATACTAATACTCTAACAACGGGGGGATAAAATTAAAGGTAGCAGTAGAAAGTAATGCAAATTATTTATACAATCTATTTGACTTATACGTTTGTCTTCTCACTAATCATCGGCCAAGCTCGGGAGGGCTTTAAAGTTAATTTTGTTACATTTTTGACATTCAGGAAGAAACAGTTCAGAATACAGAGCCGAATACGGAATAACCAACATATGTCTAGAAATTACACTAATGAATGAGAGAATCAATCAGTAAGTATTTTATAAGTGCTTTCTTCAATCTAGTCTCGACTACCAAACAACTGAAGAATGTATAAGAAGATCATGACAACGTCCATGTAGAGGTTAAGGGATGCAAAGACGTATTCTTCAGGCGAGATTGACAGCTTGTGCTTGCCTCCCATCATCAGTTGAGTGTCGTAAACCAGGTACACGGAGAAGAGGAGGGCACCGGCAGCCGCAAGAATCAGTTGAAATATTGGCAGTCGGATGAAGATAGCAACGAATCCGAAGAGCATGAAGACGATCATGCAGCAGAACAGAGCACCACCCATCACCGTGAAGTCGTATTTGGTCTGGAATGAGAATGCCGTGAGGGACAAGCAAATGACGACTGTGATTCCGGCTGCTACGACCACCGACTGGGCACTATTTAATTAAAAAATAATAATTGGAAAATTAAAATACTGTTCGCACTATACGAGAGGACAGTCCGATGAGACTGTAAATACCCCTGGAATCATTAGAAACTATTGAAATGAATGATGGGGACACTTACTTGTACATCGACGCAATGACTCCGACAACGACTCCATAAGTAAGGGTGAAGAGACCCAAGAGGATTAAGTTCTGAGGGGATTTCCTCCGAGCTGATTCACAGCAGGCGATAGCGAGCATCAAAACGATGGCAATGACGTATGAGGAAATGTAGAATGCCGGATTAGCCCTTACCCATGATTTGACTCCGTTGTGGAAACAGAAGAGTGCAATTATCCCAGTTGTGATCAAGAGTTGGACTCCTAAGATTCCATAAACTTTCCTAAAATCAGCATATTCATAACATAAAATTAGTTTAGGTTAATTAAAATTCCCAATAATTTTGGCTGAATTTTACACAAAAAACCTAGTTAATTACCGAATGAAGGCCATTCGAATCGTCCTCTCGGAGAAATCCATCCCATTAAGGTCTCCATAAGCACTGCCGCTCTCGTTGGAGTAAGGCTTAGCCCTTTCCTCGGTGTAAGCGGAGTTGACGGGCATGTGGAAACCCATTGGGGGTGGGGCCATGTACCCCTGTTGACTAAATCCAGGTTGTTGTTGTTGTGGGGCCAAGCCATAACCAGGCTGTTGAGGACCCATACCCATACCCATTGGATAACCCGGTCCAGCGAACCCTGTCTGTGGAAATGGCTGCCCTACTGGAACTGCGGTAGGGTATGGGGTTCCACCGGCTCCATAACCGTACCCCTGGGGAAACTGCTGCTTCTCATCCATTTTCTGAAACACAAAATTTTCAGGGTTTTGAATTGTGTACACTTTATAAATTCTCATTTCCATTTATAATTCAATTAAGTGGTTAGAAAAGACTTCGAACAAATAGGCCTCGCCATTTTAACAACAACAACAGAGTACTGAGTAGGTACTTGATTATTTCAAGCTATGCTTTTAAAATGACGGTAAATTACGACGAATATCTGACTAATCCGGGGCCTGGCAAAACCTACCATTTAAATTAGGATATGGGGATCAGTGAATAGGATTTCGGTTTGGAAATTTTTGATTGGCTGGGAATATGATCGATCCTATATAAAGTATTCATGAAACTGTGTACATAACCAATTCCAGAACCGATTGCAATTCCTACCGAATTCCATCGAATTAAGGATAAACGGGGAAAGGGAAGGAATTCTGACTGCGCTTAATAATCATTTTGTATCGATATTTATATATATAATAATTTTGACTGTATTGTTGTTTTATCCTTCCGTCCCTATCCCTAGCCCAAGTCCCTATTCACTATTTAATATGACATTGATTGAATGTGGAATGGAAAGTATGGATGGGACTTCTGCTTTCTGCTTTTATCGGATTCACCGGTCAATTTACAAGGTTTGGCAATCGGAATTGGAAATCAAAATTCAGCCATATATCATATTCTGCCATATTGATTAACTATGAATTAAATTATAAGTACTACAATTGCTGCAGCTCAAGTGTTCAAGAAATCGACGGCTTTGTTTTGTTTGTTTGTGCTTGCTTTGATTGTGAGTTTTAAAGTTTAAGGACACAGTGCAGTGGTCCTTATCTCGTATAATTGCATAAGATTGTCTTAATTTCCTAATGTTTCTAGCTGATGTTCAAAAAATGATGTTGCTTTTAATTTGTAATTCTGGTTTTATTTAATCAGTACTCTTTTAATTGTTATCTGTTACAGAACAAGACAAAACCAGACCCTACCTTACTTTGCCCTGTCCTGTCCGACAGAAACTACAAAGAACGGTTTAAATAGGTAACCCAACGGTTGATTAACTAAATTGTCCATTAACTAACGAGCTTACCTAGACGTACTTGCTTGTTTAGTCTTCTCTTTCTTCTACCAAGTTTTAAGTTCTTAAATTCTTATCTACTTCAAAAGTTACGGATACGGAACGAACAGCTCTTCAATTGTTTTATTTTGCTGGGAAAGTGGCAATAATAAATGATTTAGAATAAATATTTCAACCAGCCTCCTTGTACAATGAAAAATGTCCTATCCTGATCTTGTGGAAGAAGGTGCTATGCTTATGACACTATATCATATATCGCTACAGCAACAAATCTCATTCATTGGGACTTGGGACCAGAGAGGGATAGATCCGAGCTGATGACGTTCTTGGTAGTTCGGATTTCTTGGTAATGAACATGGATTTATTGATGGCATGTCAAAACTTTTTTTAGAGATTACTGAGGATTTTGGTGGGGTTATCGAAGAAAAATTCAGGAGATAAGGCATATTTTTATAATTTTCTGAGCCTCAAAACGCATACGGATGTAGATGGTGGATGCTACGTTAACCCTTTCTCTCAATCCCAACTGCTATCAAGTTGGAACTTCCCTTTACCAATACCACCACCGCCGCCACTATGGCACCTCTAGACTCTAGAAGACTATGCCTTTAAATCCACTGTTAATGTTATTATAATGGTGACTAATAACTTAAATACAAAATAAATATTCAAGATTCAAAAATTAAGGGTAATAAGTACTAGGCGTATTGTAAATATTTATCCACGTATACGTATGTGTAGTAATGGGAAATTGAATGTATCTATTATTTCTACGTCATCATTTAAGATGAGTCATCGTCGTGTGAGCTTACTTTCAGTTCGGAAATGCATATAGCTTTTATCCTTTTAATTTAAGGTTATGATTTACGTCAGACTCATTATAGATGTGCAATAATGTGTCATGAATTAGTGTCATTTGATTGCTTAAAGTTTCCCATGTCTATTTTTTTGCTTAGAGACGCTTTGACAGTTCTTCAATGCTTGTAAATTCGTAAAGAATAGGATACATATGTACAATTTGTTTATTTTTAGTGGATTAGAGTTACATGTTTTTGTAAAATTAACGTTCATTTGTTTAAGGTTTATTTAAAAGTTTAAATAAACAATTTACAAAATGATCTAACTATTCTTGTTATATATATACAGGGTGTTTCCGTTCATTGTCCAGGTCTTAATAATAAAAATAAAAATAATTCTGTATATAATAGTGTTTGGCTAGTTTATCCAAAGTGTCAATGAACCAACTTTACGTCGATCTATGTATATTGCTTAGAATGCTTTAGCGGTTTTGGCTGTCTTTTAATTAAAATATTTCAATAAAGCAGAATTAATTTTAGAAATTCCTTAATATAATTAAACATCACAAAATTTCGTTGTATGACAAAGGGGGCAGAATTTGATCCGTTTAACCTTCCTCGCGTTAGCCGTACCACCACAAGTACGACATGACCAAACGTAAGTGTCATCGGGAAGGATATTTCCTGTAATAATGCAAACGGGAAGGCTAGCTTGACAATCACTGCGTTCGCAAGCGGCGTGATAATTAGGAAGGTTGGACTTGCATCTGTAACACAAACATTCAAAATGTCAACGTTTTTTGAAATCCAACAATCGAAACGAATAAAAAATCGAATCAAATAGGATAGATTACCCTGGACATTGATTTGTCCGTGTTTTTTGATCGATCAAATTTTCTTTGTCTCTAAAGATATCAGCAGCCAAGTCCGTATACTCGTAATCAAGAGGCTCTAGCTCCAAAAACGCTTTCGAACAAATGCTATAATTATTCCCGTTTACGGAAGCAAGGGCAATCATACAGTTGATCCTTTCGCTGCCCAAAATGTCGCGAAAGCTCCTGTACATTTCAGTCACGACATATGTATTTCGGGCCAAGTTTCGAAGCCAATTTAAATCGTATTATTTTGTAAAAAAAATTGCCTACCATAAATAATTTGCAGCTTTCGTAGCTTTATCAAAATGACCCCGATAAAGCAGGAGCTGTGCCGTGATCAAGTAATGAACGGCATGGGCACCCCTCCAAGGTTTATCCATAATCCACTTAAGTTCTTCCAGCGATGGTCTATATTCATGAGGAATGAATTCCTCGAATTTTATACTAATTTTGTCATCAATAAAAGAATCTGTTTTGAGCTTCCCTTCCTTGAAAAATTTCTTTGTCTTGGTTGTCAGCATTATTGCAGCCATTACGAACAGTTTTTTTATGGACGCTAAATCGGGTTGGAGGTGTTCTCGAAGTTCTTTCAGTGCCACCTTAAAATCGGTCGGTTTAATTTTTTCGAGAATTATTGCCGGTTATATTTAGTTATAGGAATATTATAGCACTCAGTTTTAAAACCGAGTTCACTAGGGTGGCCAAAGCAGGATAGCGTCCGCAAGCTCAATTTCCGCAACGTAAATTAATAAATAGATTACCATTGTCAGCAACTTCCCGGCTGCAATTTTCTTGTCACATCTCTCAAGCAATTTTACAGCTTCCATGATGTCTTTATCATTCAGTAGCTGTCTATTTTGACAATTTTATCCGTAAGACATTATCCCTAAACAATTTATTTTAGTTTTCTGGTTCAAGTTACCCGTTATGTTTTAACAAGGCTGGAGCATCAATAGGGATTTGATGCGCTTGGGACACTTCTAGTGCCAAGTTCCATTGGAAATTGTCCAAAGCTGTAACCACAGCCCCCTGAGGGTCACCGCTAGCCAAATGAGCCTTAACCTGGACAATTGTTAAAAATTATGTTTCTCATTCGAATTTCGAACGATTTATATTTAAAATGTCATTTGAACTATTTGAAGTATGAACTAACAGCTTCGGTCGTAGGTGTCGACAGGGACGAAGCAAGTTGTTGAAGAATTGGGGATTTTTTAGGGAGATTCGCGGAGAAAGCCTGAAGTCCTTTGTAATCTTCCAGGATCATGTGGCATTCGAAAACTTTCTGATAATCCATCATTTTATTGTAGCAGACCAACGCAGCATTAAAATTCCGACTTTGAACATACTTCTCTGCTAACTCTTCAAGTTTGACGTTTGTATAGTACTCCAGATCTTCACTTATATTGTACGAGTAAATATCCGTCATTAACTCCATCCTTGTGTGATCTCCTAGATGTTTCCACATTTTGAAAGCAAGGTCCCTAAATCGTAGAGTAAGGCCAATGTGATAACGAATTGCTGCATATTGTCCCTCATCGATAAAAAGAAGCGTTTTTAACTAACATTCTATCAGCTTTAACATAGTATTCCTCAGCTTTGTCATAATCTTGGAGAAAGCAGCTAATTTCAGCTCTCTGCAAATGAGCACTCTCCATGTTCTCGATTTGCTTAATAAGCATGAGCCCACCGTAGTTTTTCCCTTTGACAAATGCAGATTCCGCAATGCCAAGTTTCCCACGTGCTAAAGCCCCTTCTCCCAAAGCCGTCCAAAGTCGAGGGTGATTCCGCTTTTCTGCCATTTCAATCAGTTTGTCCAACTTCGTGACATCTCCGTTTATTAAGTCGGATTTAATTTTACTAACTATTTGAAGATCTACTTTCATTATATGCTTTGGATGGGGTTGATCTGGATTGTCTAGGATGTCGTCTAGTTTCAGAAGCGTTACTTCTAGATTCTGATGAAAAATAAAATTTAATTTGGCGTAATTGTAATTATTACTGAAAAATCTTGAGAATGTTCTTGTTCCCTTCAAATTACATTGAATCCTGCAAGGTAGCCTTGAAGCGAACTAATGTCATGGAACCTTTCCTCAATCTTCGCATTTCGTAAGATATACCTGTTCAAAAGCAAAAAAGCATATAGTTCTTCGGAAATAAGCCAGAAAACTGTAGCAACTCTCGAACTAAATCTTACATTTGTGTCCTTTCCATAACACACAAATGGTATTCCATATCCTTTGACCAGAGTATATTTAAAACTTCCTTAGTTGCTTTGCTCCGCTTAATTTCAACCTTCGAGTCGCTTAAAGTTCCAAACGTAAGGCATCCATTCATGTCCAGTAATGCTAGCCTATCTGCTAGTGGATTGAACATCAGGAGGCGTGGATTGAATTTATTCTAGTTTAAAATCGACAATCTTGCAATTTTTATTTTACTTTATGCAATGGGATTAAGGCACAAAATGTGATGACTCGACCCTTACAACTTCCATAGTATAGAAAATACCCCCTTGTGGCAAATGATAAAATTGGAGTTTCCCGGAAGCCCTTGCAATGCAAAGATACTGTCGCTTAGCGTCCATACAAACCGCAGGGTCAGCAACGGCCTGAAAGGTCAATAGCGACATTTATTACAAATACTTCTTATTAATTTAAATGTCACAACTCACCGTAGAGAAATTCTTAGCTCCTTCATTGACAGCTGCCATCATTCCGGGACTGTCATCGACATGAACTTGTCGAACATTTTTATACTGATTACCCTGGTCATTCAGTCCGGTCGTGAATTTATATTTCCAAATTAGGATCCCGTTACTGCTAAGGCAGACTAGACATGTGTCCGAAAGTCGAACTGCGAATGGTTCCATTGTCAACACACACAAAACTATGGGAAAATAGTTAAAAAAAAATCCTATTAAAATAGGCACAAAATTTTACAAGGCAGTAAAAATTGTATATAGTATGATTCAATATTAACCATCAAGGGGTACACCGAGCTTATTAATCACAGATACAGTATAAATCCCTTGGTCACTAACGACCAGAAGTGCGAACCGTTCTCCGTGACTTTGCAGGTCCACAATCGAACCAGGAACTTCGTTAATGGTGACCTAAAAATAAAATTATCGTTAGAATTACATGCAAGCTTTCCATAATTTTTTTCCGATTTCAGGACAAACCTTATCCCCGACCAAGAAAGCCACGTAGTTAATGTTGTCCTTTGTGAAAGCATATGCAAATAGCGAACCATTCGAAGCGAATTTGTAAACTGGACGGATCTTCCCAAAAAATAAGAGGTTACTTGCACCAATTGCTACATGTAAGCTGTCAGAATCCCAGGAGATACTTGACATACATGGCTCGTTCACATTTATCACTGTAAGGTGCTATAATGTGTAGCAAAGCCAAAGCGGAAGGAAAAATTAGCTAAAATAAAGCGATTAATTTGAGGTCATGTCATGATGGCATTTCTGGCCCAACCTTTCCAACATAGCTGAAGATGTTAACTTGAGAAATGTTATCGACTCTCAAGGGTTTCCCCCCGACGGCTATGAAGAGTCCATTTGGAGACCAGGCAGCGCAAGATGCCTTAAGCTTGGTCCGGATAACAACATCACCTGGGTGGAATTTAATTAGATTTCGACTTCTAAGATCTCTAATCTCTCTGAAAATAATTAAAACTAACTCTCGTACTCTGATCATTAATGTCCCTGAGGAGCATCATTCGATTCGCTTCCCACACAATCGCCAACGAAAAAGTCCCTGTAGCTGTCCAGGATTTATTCTGCTTGCAAAAGAATGACACGATCCTTTCAGACTTAGAACTTCTAGAACCGTCGACCGGGACTTCGTGAACGAGGCATCGCTTTTGCTGTGGATTTAACGAGTTTGTCAGCACAATTCCTAATTATCCAGAAAACTGTAGAAATTGGTAGTATTTCGCTATTTTTCTCACCATTTTTTGCCCGTTCGAATGGTAGATCGAAACTGTATTGTCGAAGATGATTGCAAACTTTGTCTCCTCTAACCAAGTTATGGCTGATGGAGCAAAGCTACCGAAGTCGATATTCCATTCACGTCTTCCGTTCAATAATCCCATAACGATTCCGTCTAACAACAATATGGATCATAAAACTTAATCTGTATTGCTCTTACCGTTAAAAACACAAAAATATACTTCAATTTACATTCCAGGTCCTGTCTTGCATTTATTTCTTGGTACATGAGGCAAACCCTGGTGGATTTGGGTGACCAGGAAATTCCGAGAACATTTGACGAATTTCTGCCTTGAACCATTTCTTGAATCCAACTTCCATTACGGTTTATCCATCCTATGATAACGCCTGAAATTATGTTACAGATTTTAGGTCTTTAAAGTTCATTACTATTTATTTACCCCTATTTATAGTAACCGATTTTGTACAATAACCTTGTGAATCGGAAGTGGTAAACCGTTCCCCTGAATTATGCCAGGTGAGATGCTCAACATCATGCAAATGACCTTTAAGGTTCACGTGTCTCAAAACTTCGTATGCAACGTCGGTAACATCCGGATTTTCAGTCCGGATAAAATTTGGCGAGTTTACAACCTCGATAAGTTTCAACATCCCGGATTGTCCACCGATTATCAAAACGTTTCCTTTCGGACTGTAGGCAAGACAGAGGATTTTCCTGGATGGCATTTCGATCTATAAAATCAAGAATGATTCCATACGTGTTTCATGAAAATCTCAAAATGTACGAAGGAACAATAGATTAAAACGGACCTTTCCGTTTATATACGAGAATATCCTCCTAAAATCCTTGTCCCCTGATATTTCATAGCTCAGAACAGCCTGATCCCATTCCTTTGAGTTTTTGGATTTAATTTTCGCATATTCCTGGTCAATCGCATAGACGATGGGGGATCTCTTAGAATGATCAGTTCCTGAAATGATCTCTGGTTCTGGACTTGATCTAAGTCACCAAAATCCAAAATGAAATGAAAAATTAGCGAACGTTATTTTAACTATAAACTAGATTTAATTTCAGAGTTTTTCTAGTTAAAAGTGTGTGATTAGTGATTACTGTTCGGGTATATTCATTAGGAATCCATTTTTGGAACTGGATTCGGTTTCTTCGGTAAATCTTGTAATTTGGACCTGGTTTAAAAAGGCATTGTCGATGTGCTTATCGGGGTCCCAATCGAAGGGCATCACCCGCGTATGAAAATCATGTTCCGAATCAGTCCAATCTGCAGCTATGGTGTCTGTATGAGGGGCTTTTGGATAAGTTTTAGGAAGGGATAGTACATGACTTGTCGAAAAGCTGGACCCAAGTCTTGATGCTATTTCGATATTATTAGTCGGCGTCTTTTTCGTAAAACTCGTAAGAGATAACTGCTTCTTGACTTTACTCCCTACGTTCTTCAAGATGTTCTCAAATGACCGTTTCGAATGAGCCATGCCATCACCCTTCCCCTTGTGGTAAATCATCGGTAGTGATTCTTGGGAAGCTTGAGCTTTTGACATCACCTCTTCGTCAGAAAACTTAGCCTCTGCCAACGAATCGGGAGCATCGTAATCCAATGACCTGTCTAAGAGTTCGAGGAGAGGTTCAATGGTACTCAAGGGTTCCAGTTGAATAGGTTCGATCGAATCGGATTCAAATATGGACTCTGATTCTGAGATAGAGTAGTTAGAATCCGAATGAATTTCTTCGTGTAGGGAATCTTCAACTTCTTGCCATCCTTTGGCTGAATTGTCAGACATTTTGACAACCGGGGATCTTTAGCCTATATGGTTCCTGTATATTTGTTTCGGCTAATTTTTTATATGCCGAGGCAATTTCCTTTACAATTTTAATGTGTGTGAAGGATGCAAATGACAATTTTAGAATTAAGCCCGTTTTATACTTTCACTTTTCACACGACTTTACCGTTCACATGCCGTTACCTACGCGATTTTCCCGTTATATACTTTCTTGTTGCTTTCCTTGTCCGTTCTCATGGGATTACTCAAGTAATCTAAATTCCTCCAGAAAACCATATATATTTTCTTTTCACACGACTTTACCGTTCACTTTTCACTTTTCACACAAGTTCAACGGGCAAGTACTTTATTTTACTTTCCCGTTTCTTTATGATGAAAATATTATGCTAAATATCCTTGATAAGGATTGTTTGTCACAATTTCCTTCTCATTTATACCAGATCTAGTTGAAATAGGAATTACAGTCCTTTTGTACATATACGCTTGAAATTTCTAACGTCCACATCGGGTAACTGTAGGAGAGAGAGAGGGGGGGGGGTCGATTTTTGTAGAACGGGTCATTCTGACGCTACATCTTATTATGAATACTGATTGTGAGAACCCACAAGTAAATTTTGACGATGAAGTGATATGAACTCCAGTTTTTATTGAAATTCAAAGCTGAATCACATCTGTCTGATGTTCCCTCGTCATTATTATTTGGTATACCAAAATAAAGGATAGGAACCAAGTCGAATTTGATATTCAATTGATTATTGAAAGTAAATCTCCTTAATTGGTTACAATTCATTCCGATCATGTCAATTAGGAAAAGAAAGCTTAACAATGGCCGGGGGAAAAAGTACCGATATTATTCAGATATTTTATATTTTATCTTGCCACACCCTTGATCATCTCCTGAACAAAACAATCAGGGGGCTTCTCCGAATCATGAATGGCTGATTTTTAAATTGATACTAATTATTACTGCATGCATTCATGCTCATTTGTTTGTCTTTTCTTTTGATAAAATACAAAAATCTAAAAAGCTACTACAAGTAGCACCCATTTTTCCGTCCACTTTCCATTTTCCATCCCGAATTCTCAAAAATTCTTAAAAATTCAATCGAACAATAATTATTCATTTATTTTTATGCCTCTTCGTTGCTTTAATTTTTTCTTAATACTTTGTGTATTACATTTTTTATTACGGTGTTTCTTACTCAATCCCAAAAAAAAAAACTGGGTAAAAATGTTTGATTACCGTCTTCAGCATTATAAACTATTTGAAGGGTTCGCATTTGATGAGATGTTTAGATCTTCTCCCCTATATATGTATATTAAGATATACCAAGATTTTGATCTCGAAGTTTAAACGACGTGGACGTACATTGATTATTAATTGTAAGCCAATATTGCAAAGATCGTCGAAACGCGACCACTCAATTTTTTTACTTGAGGAAAGTCTGGCATATCTACTTTCTTATGTGAAAAGTGAACGGTAAGTGAACGGTCAAGTAAACTCCTCGTTTAAAAAAGAAAGCATATATGAGGACAGGGAAAGTAGTGTGAATGACATGGGAACGGCAAGTGAACGGCATGTGAAAGTATAAAACGGGCTTTAGTAGCAGCACTTTTTATTCGAAGTTATGAATATTTGAATTTTTCAATTCGGAATGATTGTCTCAGGGCCCGTTTCTAGGGTTTTGTGTTGCTTTTCGGATAATTTCCATGCTTCGTGCAGAAACCAAAATGTAGACAGTGTGAATGCCAAGTATGCCAACCCGAATTATTGCAAAACCCTTGTCAATTATGATTTTTAACACGTTGTTTTATTAAAATTAAATACAGTGTTCATGTAATCACTTAATTTCCTTACGTAGATATCCATAAATTTTTTAAGCTCGATCAACGAATATCGTTTTTATTCTGACTGCCAGTAAAGGAAATCCTGTAATGAAACCATGCGAATTTAATTAAGTGAAATATTTGCAAATTGATTGCCTATGCTTTTACAAATTTACAATTACTCACAATAACGAAACTGGCCGAAAGAACCAAAGTTTTAATTCGCACATCCACCTCAGGCACAAATTCAATTACAACTTGATGCTCATCGAATTCGTCGTCATCATCCATGGAACCATAGGCCTGTATTTTCGACTTCTTAACATTGGCAATTGGCTTTCCTCTCCTTCCAGTAAAGTAAAAGACATCGTCGTCAATCAGGCACGACAAGCAACAGCAGAGAGTAGACAGGACGAATGACAGTTTTTCACAAATCGAACATTTCGGCCCCTTCGCCCGAACTATTTTACCTCCATCCGAGTCCTTCAGGACAAAGCCGGGGTTACAGTGGTCACCTCGGGTTTGAACAAATGAACCCATAAAGTCTCCGTCTGCTAGCGTTACTCTGAAATCCTGAAGTTTCAAACCCCCATCCCATTAATTACTACTAATTTTGAAATAAGTTCCCCAAGTCCATACCCCTTTTCAGATAGTTACAAAAATAAGTTTACCCTATTGGACGAGCAACAGCAGCAGATACCAGTACAGCAACAACAGCACCAGTTAATCCCGACATTAGTAACATCCATTGTGTGCCGACCACAAACGTCTATAATTTTGGCAGTAAAGGATCGGCTGAGTCCGATCCAGCCACATGAGAGTAACCGATTCATGCAATTCGTCGTTTCGGCCATGAAAAATATCGGAGAGCCGTTTTTCGTCGAAACTTCAAACGGACATCCCGTTGGAAAGGTTCCTTCGTTCTGGAACACAGTTTTGATTACTATAAATTTTGGGAGTGAAATTAATTGAAACTGCTCGGAAATTAGCCGTCCCGAAAACAAAATTATTTTAGTTGTACCTGAAGGGAGGCTATGGCACTGCTTGATTATTATGATATCCGACAAATCCAACAGTTCAAGTCCAAAAAAGTGGTATAGCTGAGGAGCAGCTAGAGAGATGTTAATAAACACGATTAAAAAATCTGACAATCTGACATTTAACACGGATTCTTCGATTCTCACGTGGAAAGCATGCCAACTTATTCTCTTCAGAAGCTTCACATCCTTCTGAAGGTCCGACGCATTTCTTGTCAACGCTTGTGACTTCATACATATACGTTTCGTAGTCATAAAAGAATTCCGACTCGTCCGCGGCAGTCGAAAGGCCGAGGTACTTTAAGGGTCTTGTGGAACAAACTGGAAGTTGTGTTTCGGCTTGATGAATTACGTCCTTCTCCTCCTCGAGGCAATTATCAATCGGACTAGGGCTTAGCTTATCAATCCTGGAGTTTGATATTGTCGTTATTTTAAATGAGATTACTGGAGGTTCCTCCTCCTCTTCCAATTCTGTATCGTTAACTTGATGGGGTATATAAGGCTGGGCGACTATAGGGGTGGATTTTATCTTTGGTTCTCGGTGCCATCCCTGGAAATGAATTTAGATCGTTAAAAATGCGTCAGAGATTAAAATAAAAAAGCAATTAGTAAAGATCATGCGTTTTATACTCGTGGCATCGGGATTTGATTAAAATGGTTGGGACTGCTGAGCTGTCCGGTATCAACATTCTTTGAAGGAAAAGTGTCTTTTGCTCCACTACGTCTCATTTTAAATTGCGGTTATATTATTATTATTGGACCTAGATTATTTGGGGTTTTCATTTATTTCGACGAGTATTTTCGAACAGTAATTCAAAGGTTTGGAACAGGTCAAAAATGGCCATGAATGAACGAAAGACCACGATGTTGTCAAGGAGCACGATTATGGATCTTTCGAATCTCTCTTTCAGACTTCAAAATCGAAAAATCTACTCTGCCAGCCGAAAAATACGTTTCCCCTGCCATATAGATTTTTTCCAGCTTCTTTAGTTTTAAAACTAGCTTGAAGGTACATAGACATTATTCTGAAAATACTACTGACGTCTCAGTAACAAAAAACAATAAACCCCCCGTAAACCAATACCAATTCCTTCCATCATGGAATCATAGAAGAAAAACGTCTGAAGTGGTAGCAATTCGGCCTAAAAACGGTCAAGTACCTTGCAAAGGATGTCCAATGCAAATACATACGTCCTCGGAATTTATGCCTTGGAGTCCTTGGATTCCATTTACATCTGCCCTGTTCCCGAATTGCCAAGTAATGCTTCGTTAAAAATAATGCTATCGACCTAGTTTTTGTTCCTTAAATTAATTTGACGTTCAAACCACACAGGTTCGGTAGACCTACGCTCCAATCGCGGTTACGAAGTGGTCGACTACGATGGTAATAAACTGTTCTACGCGGCCGAAGACGTATCTTGTCAACGAGTCTGTTCTGAATCCCGGTCCTTTAAAACGGAAATGTATGACTTGAACGGTAGGAGCTGCTTGACAGCCTCTCGGTCCCTCTCCTGTTCCCTGTGCCTCTGTGGAACGGACTGCTTCTGCAATTGCTGCAATGAAACGGTCGCCAAATGCGGGGATCATTCCTTTGGTAGAGTAATCACGTTTCCTAGCTGCACTCGCCCCATGTTCATCGTCGAGGACGGGAACGAGACCAGAAAGTTCAGTATCCTGGGACCTTCTTGGGGTTACTGGGCAGCCTGGCGACTCTGTCGAATTATTGAATTCCCGATCTGTCTTCCGGATTCGAATAACATATCTCTGGGCAAGATACGGCTAGGTTATGATGGTCTCAATGAAGAAAACGTACCGAATCCCCAAGCAATCGGTATCATTTTCCCCCCTCATTGCGATGTGCAAACTAAGGCTTGTCTTGTCGCTGCTGGATTTATGCTTGTAATTATTTTGATTTTAGTGAATTTAATTCTTCTTGTACACATATTCTTAATGTACATTTTACTTGAGTTTTATATTACAGATCATAGACATATACATTTAGGGCTAATCAACATATTAATTGGATTTGGTTTACAGGACGTCACGTATTTCAACAACCGTGGACGAACAGCATCCCGATACATTCGTCGAATTGTATACCCTCTTGGAGCTTCTGTGCTGATCGGTTTCTTGATTTATTTTTTATTGTTCAAAAGTAGACATACGTGATTTAAGATGTGTTCAAGGACTGATCTACTAAAACTAAACCCTGAAGAAGGTTTAAATAAAATTGTATTTCATTACCGAAATTGTGTATTTATGATGAAATCAAGGTGTTTGGTTTTTTTATTCATATCATATGTAATGATATTTTTCGAATTTTATGGGGAATGTGATACTTAATTTCAAAAGTTGTTGCTTTAAGATTCAACCGAGGTCACAAAAACGTATTCATCAAGCACATTCAGGATTGCATGGAATTATAAGATGATAGCTTAGGGCATCAAACATTTTATGAGTCAAACCAAGGCCCTAAAGATCTATAGCGACCGTTCTCTACTAAGGTTGCGTAACTTCCTACAAAATTTTCTCCGAACTTTTCCTGGGACGGGTTGTAAAATTCCTTGCATCGATTTGCCTCCACCAAAAAAGCTGGTGGTGGTGTCAAAATGTCGAAGAATGTCATACGGACAATTTAACGTTTTTGGTTGACCAAAAACCAGCATGGGTGACCCTTGTGGATTTTTTGAAGATGCGGTTTTTAATCGTTGCTAAGGGGGGACCCTATTTCCCATAATAACAAGTCCCAGAAAAAGTTCGGAGAAAATTTTGTAGGAAGTTACGCAACCTTAGTAGAGAACGGTCGCTATAGATCTTTAGGGCCTTGAGTCAAACCATCCGTCGATGAGTTTCGATAACTTGGACTTGACCACAAAAGTTATGCCGAAATTCATGAAGTTCCTTGACAACAAACGCTTTTATGTTAAATCTATCCTCCAGCACTCGATTTCAAAGTAGATTGAAATCGGCAATTTTATAGATTGAAAATCGAGATAATCCTGACAATTTTTCCCCCAATTCTGCAACAATAATTGGAAAGCGTGTAATAATATATCAGGATGGACTGGAGAGGGATCAACTATGCCTTGGATTACTTGGCGTCGACGGGAACAGTGTTCTCCGTGGAGCAACGGGTGGCTATCCAAGCCTCGTTGACGGTTCTACAGCAGGACAATAAGTTCAATTACGTCCATTTCTTGGGGAAAATCTGCGGAACGGAGAGGGACTACTACCTCGTCAGCGGAATAGGCAAAGATTATCTGAAAGACAGAACGTTTTTCTACAGGTACTGCACTGCAAAATTGTTATGCAATTTTATATGATAGACTATGACAAAAATCTAGTAATCTAATAGTAATTTTTAACAACTAATTCAAGCATCAACTTGGGAATGGATTGGATACTCCTTCCGTTGCCAGATCCGATGAATCTTGAAGTCGGCCTTGCCTGTAGGGGTCACTTCACAGGAGATCCTAGTGCGGATGCCGAAGCCGACATTGCTCCAGATGAGCAGGATGAACTAGCTGAAGGAGAAGATTGGGCAAGCTGAACCGATTTTTAGCTTTCAAATTCATTGTCAATGAAGATCATTTGAAATATCTCAGTAATTCAATCTAAATAACCCGAAATGCTCAAATAATTAATGGCAGGTGACGATCAAGGAAGAAGAACGGCTAGGAGTAACCGTTGCTGCCATTATGAATGAAGCCGCTATAGTTCCAAGAGGAGCCATTATCAAGAATGCGAATGGACTCGTTTTCGAGAATAAAATGTTTGAAGGTACCACTGTTAAGGGGCTTTTAAAAACGCTTGTTTTACACTTTAATTTTGACGAGTTTTCATGAAATATTGATCTTCTTACAATGGATTTCAGGCCTTCCGAAAATCAACGCTACCCAATTTCACTCATACTATCATCTCCGACGCCCTGAAAATCCTTGGGACAGGAACATCGTTGTCCGAGCCGACTACAACCTCAGTTTGGACTTCTTGGACTCGATCGCCTGTGATATCCCAGTTGGTGAGAATCTCACACTTATTTCGAAAAACATCACAAATCTACATAACACATTCCCCGCAATAACATCCTTATTTATCGTTACTTCAATGTTAAATACAGATTTATAATCTCCCTGTTTATACCATTAGGTTGCTGGAGTATCCAGATGGATAAGCATGAAACAACGACGTACATGAAGTCCCTGTACTGGCCTGGCTTCGTTGCTTATCATGTCCTGGAAACTCCTCGCTACGGCTTCATGTACATTGGGACGGGTAAGAAGAATTGGGACGTTCCCTTCATGATACTTCCTCCGCCGATGGCCCTTAGGGCTTCAGTTGTCGAAGGGGGTGGGGACTTCCAGTTTGAAGTGACGAAAGAGGACGAGGACGACGGGGACGAACTTCCGGGTGAAGATGGGGATTATCCCTATGAATCTGGGCCGGACGGAAATCCATACGTGGCACAGGAACAGTTGGACGATGATGACGAGTAGCATGGAAGTTCTATAATATAAGCTCTTTTACGAACATGTGAACTGAATTACAGAGAAAATAGTATAAATTTACTATTTAACCTACTTTTGCATTTCAATGAGAAAATAATTGCTGAAATAAATAATTGAGAATTATAAAATATTTTGGAGAGAATTTTTATTTTTAATTCGTATTTTAAAGTGAACCATTCTTTGCACATCATGTTTACATTTCATGTTTTAAAAATTGGAATTATTTGCATATTTGTATTATCACAGATTTTTTTCAGGTTTCAAAAGTTTCAACTACATGCAAGCGGTACAACGTACAAGATGGTAAATTTTTACAAGTAAACGCAAAAATCCATCCCACGAACGAAATGTAATTAAATAAGAAAACACAATTGACATAAGATTTAGATGCACGGCTTTGTTCAGTTTTACGCTGTGTCATCCACTCGTTCGTCAATGCTTTTTTTGTCAAGGACGTAAAAAAGTGCCTGTTGTGGTTTACCTGAATTCTTTGACACAGTTAAAACAATTTCAAATGCAGCTAGACTTTTAACTTTTTAGAAATCGGTCATTTTTATGGTCTGGAAAGTCTGGATGTTCATTTGCTATCTTTATGCATAAAACTGAGACTCCTGTAAAAATGAATACTTGTCAAAACAGCTAAGTATCTACAATAGAAATAAATAAATATTGCTTCCGGAAAACAGGAAAAAGACTTACTAATAAGAAGGCCGCACTCAATACCATCACCTTTGTAGCAGGATCGAGATCCCTTGGGAATTCGATTATCCACTTAAATTTCTCATTAGAATTGCCTGTACGACCATTCCGATACAACTTCCCTATAACTGACATGTTCTCATCATTGCTGAGAGAAACGTGTTGGTAGATATTAAATTCGGCGTTTGTAGCGATTCCCCAGCAATTCCCTTCATCGGGGCCTTGAATACTGAACCCGATTTGTCCTTTGAAATCCAGCAAATTAAATATTGGATCGCAAATGTTGCTTTCTTGGAGAACGTTCCCGAGGTGAATCTTGGTTGAATGTGACTTAATTAGGTGTGCTGAGATTTCCTGAATAATTTACAATTTAAAAATGTAACAATTTGAATGGGAAGTATATTTGGGAGGATACTGGTTGCAATTAATACTACTTACACCACCTGCTCCGAAAATTCCAGGAGATCCCGTAAAAGCCAATAACAATTTCCGTTCCGGCTCCCCGTATATGTGATAATTGATTGGAAATTTTTTACATCGGATGTGACTAAAGTAATCGTACATTTGTTTCATGTAGAAAATGCCGATTTCGTCAGAGTTAAGGATTTTGTATGTCTTGCGTCGGGCTCTAAAAACTGATAATTTAATGCTTTTAAAAAGTGAAAATCCTAAAATGCGGCCTAATTTTTTTTTTAAGTTATCATTTCTAAGAACTCACACTGAAAGCGTTTGCGAATCTTCTTAACGAGTAACTTATCAGTGAAAAGGAGTTTCCTCAGCTCGTATGGACATTTCCCGGAGTTGTATTGCAATAGGGCTTCTTAATTTCCAAAATAAAATTTAATTAATATTTTTATGAATTCATAATTATAATGTAATATTAATACAAACTGAAATAACTAAAATTACTAATACTAATAATAATAATTAAAATTACTAATACTGTATAACTAAAATTTAACCTTCTTCCTTTAAGTTGAGATGATAAGGAAGATATTCCCACGATAATGTAGGCTCTCCAAATATCGGGGATATCCTTCGGGACTGGTGCCACATTTCTGTTACAATTTATTACGGTGAAGTATTTTATATTATTGTGGTCACTTAAAAGTCTCCTAACTCGTAAATCTTATTTATTTTCTAAGTAAATAAACATTGGTCAAAGTAACCTTCAGTAGTGGTTGATGAATGATGACTGTTAATTTATTTAGCAATGAAACCTCTATCAGTAAAAAGTATTTTGTCAAGGAAGCTGTAAAAAATCTAGAACGATAATTTGCACATAAATATCAATATTATGGTAATGACAACTCTCTATACAGAGCCCACAGAGATGAAAAATGAATGCCAGAAATATACAAACTTTTAAAAATATTTTATTAAAGCATCCCAACCCACTAGTAGCAGAGATACCTTGACAAGTTGCGTACAATTATATTATCAGGTAATTCTTGTCTGTGGCCTTCGTTTTTTGTCTCTTCCAACTACATGCAAGTAAGTTACTTGAAACAAGTATTTTAAGTTGTTCGTATACCATGCATGGTTTAATGAAATTAAATGCATCTCGATCTCTTCTTCATCTTTCGAAATACTGGAAATCCTATTAATTAACAAATAAAAATATTGAGTACTTTTTGCTATTTAATAGCAAAGACTGGCTTGGGTGTTTATTGACGACTTACGATTAAAAAAACGGCCGCAAGAAGCAAGGACTTGGTCGCCGTGTCCATATCAGGAGGGAATTTAATGCCCCAAATGTCAGCTTTTGTAAAAAATTCTCTAGCAAATCCACCCCACTGTTTTGCAATCCTCCCAACCATCGTTTCATCTTTTGGGTTAATGATTTCGAATTCCAGAGAGCCCATAAAAGGCCGGATATTAAAACAACATCTCCCGATCGCTGGGCCTCGGATTTGTAACAGTTCAGCTCCAACTGGGGTACGCACTGAATACAGAGGGGCTCCATATTTTTGGATTTGCTGTATGCTTCCTAAGGGTTTCTGACCATCCATTATTGTAATGTGCTGTTAATTAATATCAGAGAAAAAGTAAATAGTAAATTAAAGTATTTAATAACTAATTGAGTTATTTTTAGAACTAACTCCAACTGAAGTACAGACACCCGGAATGCCACTGAATCTCAAAACTTCTAGAAATTTTTTCGATTTTTCTCTCCCAGCACCGATAGACACGACGGGCTTAGAGTTGCAAACCGCAAGATGAAAGGGTTGGAAACCACCGTAACACAACCGGGTTATCAGGTCCGTAGTTTCCGCAACTAGGAAGACGCGTTCCCCGGAACTATTTAGGATTTCGTACTTGTTCGCTGCGTTTACAAAAACTGAAATATTTTTCAAAGTACGAATTGAGCACGGTTTCAAATCAGAGTCGAAGTATGGTTGTACCTTTAAATCTGTTTCATATAGAAGTCAATAAGAACAAAATTCCCCGAAATAGTACATAGTAAAAAATCAACTACTTTTTCAAAAATGCATAAGAAAAATTAAAATTTAGATACCTGAAAAAGGGAGAGTATTGTTAGAGATATTGTTATCGGGACTTATTATTTTGAAATCTCCGAGGATGCAGATAAATAGAGATGATAGATTAATTTTAAAACTCACATTCAGACGTTATTACGGACTGCTTGATGAATAGATGAGTAACGCCTTTAAGAGATTCTTCTACTCCTCTGCTAGCTTTAGAAACAAAAAAATAATAAAAAACAATTGGAATCTATGAAAAATTTAAAAAAAAAACTAATTACTCTAAATCTCAACAACTACCTTCGGGTTTAGCTATCCTACCCTGGCTGCCCCTTCTTGCATGATAATCCGGAGTCAGTAAATTGTCTCTTCGTGGCATTGGCTGGTCCAATACAGGAGTAACCGGAGTCATCTCTAGAATAGTGTATCAAATGTATCAAATGGTCCCACAATCGAGTGATCAGTAATAAAGGTAGCAATTATTTTTATTAGAAATCACCTGGAACTGGATGGATCATTATATCAGAACCAAATACCAGTCTTACTAGGTTACACTATAAAATTGCACCGTACTTCAGATCCAGAGGTTGTCCGACATTTCTATTCACAATTAACAGTTATTTTCCGTTCGATAAGCCCATGAAAGTTACATCAACTATAACAACAACAACAACAACAACACAAACGTTTGTAACAACAAACGGAATTGACAAGAACAGCATAGATCTCAATCCCTTCTACAAATCTCTCCTATTTACTTTTAGAAACGGGAGTTAAGAGATGAAGGCCGAAATTCGGGTTTAAAATTTTCATACGCGTGTACACTTCTGACGGCTACATGCACCGCAAATGAATGATCACCTCAACTCCTGTCTTCTCAAACACGAAATATAGGAATCCCAGCTAAGGAACTTGCATTTACATACGTAGATTATGGTCGGCTCTACGTCAGTAAATTAAATATATCACAAACACCCACAGGTATCCCGATTTCCTTGACCCATTCGGACTGAAGTTAACAACACGTGATGTAAACGACTATTAAGCCTTGTTTTTAATGTCCTGCTGGTGGACAAGAGGCCAACTTGAGGTGATAAATAAGTCTGATATTATCAGAAATTGCAAATTCTTCAAAGTTTCCTATTCATAACACAATTTAATTGAAGGTAGTTTGGTAACCAGTGTCGAAACAGTCCTGCCCCATTCAAACCAAATGCACTGAATAGCCAAAATTTTCTCTAAAGGCATATTCTAATTCAAAACCATGTAGGGTTTTAATTTTTTTAATAGTGAACAAGAAGGCTAATAAAATATGCATGCACGCTAAGAACTCGTCAAGAACGGGCTAAGAACAAAACTTTCTAAGCTCAAGTACAAAGGGAACCTCGTAAGCTGTTTGTACTTGTTCTTTAGGTGAGTTAGGCTATGGGGTAATGTCCTTGGCCAACCGTATTTGTTTCTGAGAAAAAAATTGATTTCGGATAAGCCTGCGTCAAAATTTCGGATTGTATATATGAACCGTATGTTTGACTGTAATTATGTCCTCGGTTTCATTCCTCTCTTCTTTTCCAGCCTTGTTCCTGCCACAGGTGACACTTTCCGACTTGGGAGTGACAGGTGAAGACAGGTTGAGTAGGTGATGGTTGATGATGGCATTGAATTAAAGTGGTATTGGACAGGAAGGACAGTCTATCCTCAGATTGGGATATTAAATTGGCCATTAGAATTCTTTTACTTGAGATTGGGAGAAAATACTCGTTAAATTCTTAGGCGAAATGGATTGGCATTTGCATTTTAAGAGGAAAGAAGAAAACATTAATATTTAGTTCGATTTCAATCAGATAATCGAAAACGAAGTTCTAGTGTCTAGCAAAACGAAGACGAATATTTATACGTAAACGTTTCGTGCAATTATTCTCCCAACTCCCAACCTGCGATACAAAATGCTAACACTTTTAGTTTGAGGAAATCCATTATTATTAGCCCCGTGCAAAAAATTAAAAAAAAACTGTTAAGGGATCCATTAGTAAAATAATTATTATATAACACTGAATTCATTTTTGCGTCGAACTTCCGGCCAATGTTCTTGAAGGTAACCCATTGTTTAGATCAATTGAAAAAACTAGGAAAATAGGACTTAAATATCTTTTTTAAACTGTTGTAAATATATTACTTTATTTAGCAACAGATACGAACTAACAAGACCACCGTCCGGTGAAGAATACTGATTGAATACTGTATATTCGTTCTTAATTGCTCCTAAAATGCTGTAAAAAGACAAGGAAAATGTGTTTAACCGTCAAACGCTTTTTATTGACAATTGTCACCTCAAAGTTTAAGAACTTTCCCATGTGTACCGGTCAAAAGGTTCCCTTGTACACTCTTGTAACTCCTTATGCATATAAAATATACAGCCATTAGTGGCTGGATTAGTCAAAATCCATTCCATTCCGTCTTATCCAATAGCACCAATTATCATAATGAAAAATGTGGACTTTATTCCGTGTTAATGCATACATATATAGAGACAGATTTATAGAAAACAATGGATTTGTATATAGAGTTCTTGATTTGATTCCCAACTCCAGCCCTGTAAGTGTCGAACAAGACTTGATTGGAAATTGAATAATTTAGGTTAATTAAGCTTCGTTCATTTCGAAGGTTCTGAGCTTCGTCGGTACACGGTCAACGCTGATGGGAAGCCGAAAGAACCAGGCACGATATAGAGTGTAACTCCAAGACTGTTGACGGTTACACTACATTATTTTGGTATTGGAAGTTCTAGAATTAAAGTACAAACCGGTAGTTTTAATATAAAAAATCGGATTAAATTATTTTTTTAAATGACTTTAACGATCTTTGCTCTTATACCAAAAGAAAGCAAGCTGCAAGTAATAAGGCTTTATGTGTGACATTCATCTCCAAAGGGAACTTGACTCCCCAGATATCGGACTTGAGTAACATTTCCTTCTCCTTGCCTCCCCAGTATTTTGCAATCCTCCCGACAAAATGATTCCCATCCGGTGAAAGGACATCAAATTCCCCTCCTCCGTCTAAACTGAATCTGAAACAGCTTGAACTAGGTGGTCCCACGATTTGTAAAATCTCTAGCCCCTCGGTGTCTCGGATGGAGTAGTGGGGATAGGTACATTCCGTCCCGTGCTCTATTATCCCCAGCGTTGCTTGAGTTGATCTCAGCGTGATGTCCTGTTTAATTAAGCACACGAGGTAAAAGTTTAATCAGTTCTTTTAACTGCGTTAGACATGATGCAATATTTCATTGGCAGCTAAGACGAGCTGGTATTTTAAAGGGTAAAAATTCACTAATTTAAAACAGTTATATTGTATATGAACTCAGAAAATGTAACAGAAGCTCAATATTCGTCTTTTGCTGGCCATTTATTGACACAATTCAACAACCTATAATTGGAAACCCTAACGTATCCTATCTTCGAAGGGCATTTATTTCGGGAAGGGGGCGGTTAATTCAGGATTTTTACAGCATTTGTGCTCGTAAGTTGTAACTAGTGATGTTTTCATAGCTCGGTATCTGTTTAGCTTGATTTATAGCACTCCGTCTCCAGGACATACTGTTCGTGAAAGTACCAACTCAGCCAAAGAGAAAGCTATGATAATGATAGGAATAGCGGGAAGCATCACGGTTATGCATATCCAGGAAACAGAGTGCTTGGTAATGTAATCTGAGCCGAAATTCTCAATTCTTGAATTTCTAGGGACTATAATAAAGTTGACTCTATACCCCTCCACATCCACAACTCCGAGGTTCCCCATCCATTTTTAGAACTTCCTTCCGGTACATGCCAGAGCGGATAAGGATGCTAATTTCGAACGGCTTTGTTCCGCGGCACCAGGCTTTTGTACTCGTATCCGTTGTCTCGTCCGCCATGAAGATCATCACCCCGTCACTGTCCAGTATTTCGTACTGTGTCTCCACTGTGGAGAAAACTACGATTTCAAAACTGCAGGTTGGATTGAGGTAGGGGGAACGGTAGGATAGATTTTAGAGGTGTTAGTGTGAGGTGAAAGAAGTAGAAAAAATGTAGTTTTGATTTTTTAGAAGACAATAAGGTGTAAAATTAAAATAGTTTCTGTGAGATAATAACAGCCATTCTAAGAGATGTTCTGAATTTTTTATTTTAAAAGAACAAAATTAGATAAGGTGATAAGGTGTAAAATTTTGGAAAATTCATTTATTTTGAAAGGTGCATGCATACTAATTATAGATAGTCTTAATACTCGGAAAAAATTGCTCTGTGCAGAGTTGGAAAAAGCACAAACTTTCAATTGGTTGACCTGACTGCTTGATAAACAAGTGTTGAGTCTTCTCCAGGGCTTTCAGTCCATCCGGAATTTCTAAATCATGAACAAAATTTTATCATGTTACTACAAATCCTGAAATATGTCTCTCAGGAATGATCTCTCGAATTAAATCCCCTCATCTGGAAGGAGAACTGGAAACTAAAATCTTCAGGGGGGATTTTATTTCAGGATTTACGGTAACTTTGCCCTACAGTGTAAACGGTAATATGCATAGCTAAAAACCGGGACGAAACGAACCTGGATAAATCTCTACCCTCGAGTCCCTCGTGGTAGGCTGGGATGTGATTGCACTATCACCTTGTAATAAAAGGAAGCCCAAAAGAGAACAATAAAATCCATTAAACCTTTGAACACATTAAATCCCTAGAAATGTAATTACACGATTAAGTTACAAGACTGATTGTACACGTACTCCGGTATGGATGAACACTATTCGGCTTCGATTTCGGGGTATTAGGCCACATGGCATTAGAGCTTCTGTCTTACTTTCAGATAAATTCACAGAAATTGGAGAACTGGAGGAATCCACTTATAAATAAGCACTTTCAAATTAAAAAATCACTACTTTAAACAAAGACTCAACAAGTCACTGACTAGACTAGACCCATTTTACACGAAATAGTACACTTTATGAATTCATATCTAGACTAAATTCTAGACTACAACTTTCTCCAAAAAATATCTACATGTAAATCAGGTACAATTTCCAGGTTAAATTGAATTGACAAATATTTTCTTTTCTTAATCTATTGCAAAATTCTGATGAATAACCGTGGGTGTTCACCTTTACTACTTCATTACACGGTCAACCTGAACCTAGCTTTAGAACTAAACGTCAAGCCTAAAAAAATCCAACGATGTCCAGGCAGAGGCTCTGTCCAGGATTTCTTATACTTTCTTTTGATTTCTTTGCTATTATTGTGACTAGAATTGTAATAATTCTAATGAGTATTTCTTACATACAATAACAACGGTTGATGGCATGATTTCCTACTATACTCCTGCTACATGGTATGTTCTCCGAGGTTGTTGCCTCACAACTACAACATTGTAATCCGACTTTTGACATTTCACACATGCTTCCGTGACATAAAAGTAACCCTTTTCTGCTAAGAAAGCCATCGACAGTTTATTTCTATACAAGAACTTTGTAGCCAGATACGTTTAAACAGCATTGTATTTATGGAGAGAAAGTTCTCTATGTTGTTATTATGCATAGCTTTCTCCAGCATTAAGCTGACTCCTACTACTGGTCATGTCCCTGTTCGTATGGTCAGGGTGCTTGATAACGTGTAGTAATACCATATAAGCAATTCATTAGGCGAGGGTTGGAATTCACATATTCAGGGATATCTTGAAGTTGATGTAGAATATAGTTGGATTAGAGAAACCCCGACTGGTTGGACTTCTCTTTAAATACGAGGAGGAATCAGCACGCTAAAAAGCCATCATCTTGTGAAATAAGGAGACTTTTGCACTCAGGGTCGATACACATATATTTATTATCTCCTGCGGAATCGTGCTAGTTTTTGATTTGATGCAAGCAGTAGGCTTATCTTATTCCCTTGTTCTTTTACTGGCCGTATGGGAATAAGGAATTAAATACATTTAAATACAGGTTAAGATATGAGATGGTGTTGAGAGTACGGAGGTTAATGAGAGTTCCAAGGTGATTTTGAAATGCTCTAAAAATATGTGGGCTAAATGTGTTGCTTGAAGGACTGCTTTGAAGGCCTTAATAAACGCTGATTTTTGTTGGTTTAGTAATTGCAATTAATAAAGTCTAAGAAAAAATGGGGTTACATTCTAAACTTGGATTTATGTGAACTTCTTGTGTCTCGATTAAATAGTTTAAAGTTCCATTCATGTATAGCAGAAATCATAACACAGACCAAAAAAATACAAATTTGCATCTATTACATGGAACTGTTAATCAATAACTGCATGATTCTATGAAATAGCGTTTTGAACTCTTTCAACTTTATTAGTTTAGTTCGTTTAGTTGGTACACAATCATTAATGTGTATGTAATTGATGACAAATATGTTTATGAAATTTTAAACGTTGCCAGGTACATAGCTCCACAAGTCTTTGATTGCAAGATCGGGAATTTCAGGTTCGAAACTTTAATACTAATCTCTATATGAGATTCTTACGACGATTCAGGTATGAGGATGAGGAAAACAAGCGTAGCAACTAGAATAAGGAATATCACGTAGAAAAATATCGAAGCCACAAACTGTGGAAGGCAACTTAGGATGTGACAGCTAATGAGGCGTCGGTTCCTTCTTCTGGGGGATAGTTCTAAATCCTATTTGGAACATAAAGAGAAGAACATCAGATACTCTGTCATTTCCTTATGATGTATAAGAGTATGTCAATTTGCGAATTTGTCCCATGAACAAGCTTATAAAATACGTACGATCAAAATCAGAGCAGAGATCAGAAGGGATTTCCCAAGGGTGTCAACTCCATGAAACAAGCTTAGGGAAAAAGATTCGATTTCCGAGTCCCAGTCCCGTCCTATAGCTCCCTTGCAAATCCGGTTCCCTCGCCTTTGGAATGAAGAATAAATGTCGAATTGATTTATTGACATGGAAGACCTTGGTGAAAATAAATTGAATCTACTCCGGCAGAAAACACAAATACAGCAGTCTTTTGGTTTGATATTCATAATGGTTTTATCACTAGAGTCCCTTATGGAGAATTGGTTTGGGGAGAGGATCCGACAAGGCCGAGTCACGCTCCCGATTTTTCGGCAATTTTGTACTGCTGTTATTGTCTGCAATTTAAAAGAGGATTACTTACTTACTATATAGAGCTTGAGAACGTATGAATTGTCGGTTTATTTGTGTTTGAAAGTAATCCTTACTTTGCTATAACCAGTCCGTCCATATTCTATGAAATATTTCATCACTGACTCTCCTCCCGGAGTCATCACGTTAAATTCCATTGTTTCGGGTTTGGATAGACAGGTTGTTCCGTGAACGAAGTATTCGGTTTGTTCGGCTATGAAATAAACTAAATGTCCCGAGGTGGATAGGACTTCGTATTTGCAAGGCTCGTTGAAGGCATCTTCGGTAACTACGTTTTTAAATATTATTATAAGTGCATTCACATTATTTCGTCAACTCGGACAGATTTGTCGTTAATTGTATATTTTAATATAAAGAGAAAGTTCATACTTTCACTACTTCGCCGATACTTCCTTACATAGAATTCATTGAGTTCACTTAGCGGCTCGAACTGCGTCAGATTTCCTGCAATTAATTATTAATGCTATTAATTTCAAATTAATGCTTTTACAATAATACTAAAGTTAGACTAGGCAGGTTGACAATACCTTGTGTGTTCAGTCTTCGTTCAAAATAATTTAGTTCACTCGTGATAGGGATAATTAAGGACACCTCTCCTTTGTTTGACTCCTCTGTCCCAGTTCCTACTGAAATAGTCGAAATAAAAAAATCCAAGGTCAACCTCAACCTGTTTGTTAAAAAAGAAGATACTTTTAGCCATAATTTTACCTGAATTGGACGGGTGGACAGACCGTTTCGGGAAAAACGCTTTCATTTCAGAAAGTTTCACTGTAGAGCTTCAACTATAGTGAGATCAAGGCCTGGGCGAATCCCTGCAAATTCCGATGTGAAATAATGTGCACATAATATACGACACGCTGCGGCACTGTCTCTCTGTAAACTGCAGAACCGCTCTAATTCCCATACGTGTTTTTGGAGAAAGTATTAAACGAAGACTGTCTTCTTTTATTACATATAGGAGGTGGTTAGGGTGAGAAACTTCGATCAAACTTCCAATTACAAGTAAAAAGATCAAAGATCAGGCTTCTTATCACGGAATTACTTACAAGCATTATTATCGTGTCTTCCTCCCCAGTTACATTAGCCCTCGTTATATAAAACACTACTCTCCTTTCTCCTAAAAACCTTGTGTCTAACTAAAGTGTCAAAGAAAATACACCTGATCATGCGATCCCTCTAAACTCTACCAACTTTGTATACCTACAATCTTTTATGAATAGGAAAAATTTCTAGGAATACGTGATATGAAACTGATTATTAGCTCGCCTATTGAAAATAGGGTTTAGAGCTAATGATGTCTACCAGTCCGTCTGTCCGTCCGTCTGTCTGTCCGTCTGTCTGTCTGTCTGTCCGTCCGGCCTTTTTCTCAATGTAAATCAAGACAAATTGCAAAGTGCCAGAAGCAGATGGAAGCAGACTTTTGAGGTTTGATATGAATTGCGAAACATGAAAATGGTTTTCGAGGAATTCGTATTGGTTTATATACCAAATCTATATATATGACCTGGATGCCCCTTGTGTAAATTTAAAACAATTAAGAGAAATTTTGACGTGTGATATGAATTGTGAAACATGAAAATGGTTTTCGAGGAAATCGTATTGGTTTATATACCAAATGTTTTTTAAAGAATTAGAACATGAATGATATATATAAATCAATACGATTTGAAACAATAATCAAATTTTAAAGGAAATTACATATTTTCTATACAGAAAAACAATTTAGGGTTCGTAAAAGCCTTAATTGGGGCATTTCATAATATTGTTTCATGATCTGTTCAAATTGATCCAAAAATCGAATCTATTATTTAAAAACAGTAATTTGGATTTAAACAAATTGATAAAATAAAATAATTTTTAACGAAATTGTACAGGTTTAAATAGCACCATGGATTCACAGATTGGGAAACAGTAATATAGAATATAAGTCAATGTTTTTTGGAACAATTCTCAAATATTCGGTTTCTTCACGTATTTGTTATGGAAACTATCTATATCGACTTATAGCATATTCTTTTGGATGTAAATCAATTCATCATAGAACAATTACTAAAGCTACGGGATTTAAACGCAGTCGTCTAGGTGAACGTAAATTATGATGTTTTGATTTTATACAATCGAGCAACACGATAAGTAATATTGAACGATAATCTATATGAATTGTGCGAGCTGTCGTTAACGTTTACAACGTTTTATTTAATATCCTATGCTACCTGCACGACGAAAGAGGTAAAGGAGAAACATATTTATACATATATAAAATAGCGCATAAACCGGGTAGAAGTCGGATCGAAGTACAGTTCCGGCCCTTTATACTATAAATGACACCTTGACATGCGAGAAGGGAATACTGAGAGTTGAAATAAATGTTCAATCATTATATGACGAATAAAAGCCCTGCGCCACGGTTTTGAACCCATTTTTGTACGTTAAAGGCTAGGAAATTGGGGTTTTTGCCAATAAATGCCACTTAGCAAAATGTGAGGCATCAAAGAAGCTAAAAAAATCGTTTAATAATGGTCTATGAGTATTTAGTAAGGGCTTGATTTTTAATTTTAATATTTAAATAACACTAATTACAACATCTTCTTCACCTAGAAATTCATTGTAAATTCATATGCAAGATGCTGTGGGTGGCTTTTGATCTGACGATCTAAAACTTGTAAATTATTTAATTTGGCGAGTTTTAGAAAAAGTGATTAAATTCAGTCCTATTATGCCATTGCAGAAAGACTGCCAAAAACGGGTCGATACCCTAAACTTAGTTACAGCTCATTAAAAACAAAAGAACAATTCATCTCTTCTTTTTCCAGTCGACGAACCCTGTCCTGTAGGCTGTATGCATGGTAGCGGAAATTACTTGGGGAAAGATAAGAGGAACAGGAAGGATCCTTCAGATCCTACCGAAATTCGGATCTTCTGCAGGATAAAAAAAACTCGGTTTATATACAGTCAGGCCTTGGTTCTATCTTCTATACTTTCAATATCCGCATTATATAGGTGTAATGTAAACCACTTTGAATTGAACTCCTCTGCATACAAACTACTACTTCCCTGCCTTCTGGGATTACTTTCCCGGAGGTTTTACACCAACTTACAGGATTGGGGAATGGATAATCCATAATCCACTTTCCAACGGATCCCAAAGTCCGCAATAGCAGTACTTTTCATTTTATGCTCTTAGCATGCTATAAACGTGTTCCTTTAATCAATGGAATCATAATATTCCACCTTCATTTAGAGCACATCATGACATCATTAAAAATCATGCTTTAAAAACTGTTTGGGTTTTATAAGTCACTATATAAGTCCCTCTATAGAAGATAGTAAAAATTTCGAAAATTTAAATGGAATTATTTTATTATTGAGAGTTTAGGTAGTTTAAAATAATTATAAGTTGTTGTGTTTATATGTCAAGATCACATTGAGTACAGATGAATGATACATACACATTTTGATTGATTGTATTTTGGTATGTAGTGGCTGAAGCTAGCTAATGATTACAATATAGGTAGTAGGTAGGTATATGTGGTTACATTTTGTCTTTATATTTCGATGTATTTTAATTTTATTCGGATTTCAGAGGATTCCCGATCTCTATTAATTTGAGACGTTAATTGTCTCTGGAGCCTGGACACGGAGTCAAAGACCTGTAGTTCTGACTTGAGAGTAAATCCCATTAGCTGACATCCTCCAGGAAGGAGGCGGAAGTGGAGGTGGAGGTCGAGTTGTCCTCTCCAAGTCCACCCGACATGAGCTGGGCATCTTTAATCAGGTCCACGGCCACGAGGATGAAGATCACAAGAGAGAAGAAGAGGATGGAAAACCAGAACCAGCATTTCCTTGAAACACCTCCCTTTACGGTCTTGTGGTAGAATTGGTAATCCTATTTCGAGGCAAGACGAGCCATTTCGACAAATAAAAAATGCATTAAGACATTTCCTGTATAAATCCTGAGTGTATTTGTTGCAGGAAGTTTGAGGAGTGTAATACTTCCTAGTGAGTTTAGAGAACAGATTTAACATTTGTTATAGCAAGGATTTAGCTGATAATTAACTGAAGATGGTTTACATTTACATATGTATACATATTATGTATTCAAATGAAAGGAAAGACTCCAAATACTTACAAAATCAAGTAACAGAAATCTGTTGTTCTACGCAGAAAAATATTTTAATTGTGAAATTCTTTTGATGATTGTCTAGATTTCACTGAAATTTATAACTTCATGCAAGACTGTAATTTAACTCTAATTTATTTACATCCTGATTCAAAGGAAAGTTATATTTATTATCTAAACGTCCTAAGAAGCATTGGATTAGGGCTTATTATCCAAACGACTTGCAACACAAATATGCATTTCCAGATATAGGAAACATATAGCCAAACACTCGATAATTATACATTCTTAAGCCCTTAATGAAGTAATGGAACTATGATACCAAGGGATTGTACATTTTATATGCACCTACATCCATATCTGGGGATATATACAAGGTGTCTCAAAGTGTGTCCCACATTTAAAACAAAATACTGTTGCGCAAGGGATGATAAGGCCCTTTTCTGTGACATTTAGCATCGACTTGTCACAGGGACGAATCCCGAGACAGCAAGTAATTATTGGCAATTATATATTTGACTTTAGAGGAAGCACTGGTATAGAGCCAAAGTCACATAATTTAATTTTTTTGAGACACCTCGTTTATAGCATGCTACTACGAAGTAGAGCAGACTTGGGAAGAATAGAAAAGGAATTATAGATTACAATCATGAAGACGATAGCCAAAAGGAGGGCCTTGGTTCTGAGCTCCATATCCGGATGGAAATTGAGTACATAGGTTTCTTCCGGGATGGATTCCTCCGTCGGATTCCCGAACAGAACCCATTGTTTAGTGATGCGGCCCATTAAGGAGATCTCATCAATCAGGAGGATGTCAAAGACGGGATTGGGAGGTAGGCCGGTTGCCAATGAATTGTCGGGCCCACGGACTTTGAGGCCCGCAATCCCATTGACCCCCTCTACTACGTAACTTGGCGTAAATGAGCATAAGTGATCTTCCTGGAACACTCGTCCGATTGGCTTTCCACTGTGCTTTACGAATGCACTCTGAAAATTCAATCAATTACAGAAAGAGGGGTCACAAATTGGTCGATAAAGCTTGTACACGTTGGAAGCTACCGTATTTCTTAAATGTATTTTTAATCCCTCGAAATGGGTGGGGATTTATTTCAAGTGGGGTTCAATTCCGGTATTTACAATTTTTAACAGCAAATCAGGAAAGCCAGAACATTTTGCCTTTGATCAATAATCGATTAATTGTTTGCGTTTTTCATGAAATTCTTTTTATTTAGATCAATGACAATCTTTCATAGGTTTTCAATTTAATTGATAACACTCTGACTCTTTTATAGTATTCATTTCAGGGGGTCTTTATTTATGAAATTACCGCATTACGGCTAATTTTACAAAGTTATAATAATATTTTCGAAACTTTAAAAATACTTACCCCATGCAACCTACTAAGACCCGGTCCAATGATTTTCAACACCTCGGCATAGTCATAATTCAAAATCATGACATTGAAGGGTTTCGTCCCTTCAAAGACCGTACTGGCCCATGCATCCGTTGTATCCAGGGCAAAGAATATCGGCTTCCCATCTCTGTTGAGCACCTCAAACTGGCATTGTCCATCGATGTATTCTATCATTTCATTACCACCGTTAAAACCCATTTTCATTCCCATTCATTTCTGCTCAAATGAAATTAACACAAAATCGGAAACCTACGAATTAAAGGCTCCGAAACGGGCTTCACGAAAACCCTGTCCGTGTTTCTCAGTTCCTTCAGTCTTTTGTAAAAGGAAGCTATAAGGGATTGAGAAGGAGTAATTAATCACCTAATCACCTCCATAAATCAGTAAACCCAACGAGACCCCCACATTCTACATCTACAACTCACCTCTAATTGGTTTCGCCTTCCTAGAATCGATAAATATATCAAAGGGAAATGGGATGTCGTTATTCAGAGACGTGAGAGAGTAGATGGACTGGCAGTCTGGAAGAGAACAGAATAATCATCCATTCTACCTTCTTTAACTACAATTAAAACACTATCAAACTTTTTATGTAACTTCAATTACCTTGCCCCATCCGGTAAGTAAAGGGGTTGGGTTTATAGGCTGTAAAATTAAATAAATTACCCTTTGCAAGTGGAGGCGGTGCGGGTTCGGGAACGATTTCATCATCCAGTATGTCTTCCATCCTTACAGAGTTACTTAACTTTAGAGAATAGACTTCTCAAACTTGCAAAACTACAAGCCAAACTTTCCGTACCCCAACCACGTAGTTTCTTATTGCTTCAAATTGAATATTACTTTCCATGATGACGAGAGATTCCCATCTGAGATAAGATCCACCAAATTCCCTGTATTAAACTGCATTCCCTCCCTCTTTAAAACAGTGAAATCGTCTGCCAGGGGAGACAAGTCAGAACTGAGGAACTTATCTCTTCACTTTCACTTGCAAAAACCACACTCACACCTTCACAAGTCGGAGAAAGCTGGGAGCCTTAATTGCAGAGAAGCCACCATTCCATGATATCTGATTATCTATAGCACCCAGTCCTACACTTATTCACACTTCAAACTTCCTCTCACAAAACACTTCAAGATTCCAGGGAAATCCCAGCAGCTACAGGACGACTAAACTGCTCCTTGTTCGGATTCTGGACAGGATCTCTGAGATCTCCAGGATCTCTCTTCTCTTTTAACTCACTTTCTCCAGCTTCAACGAGCTGGAGAAACCTACTTTCTCCCCGATTTCTTCTAGCTAAAATACAGAACTTACCTACAACCTACAACTTACAACCTACAACCTACGTTCCCTTAGTTTAAAAAAAGTTTCAATTTACAAAGTAGGTAGTTTATTTGGACTCTGCAGCGTTAGAGTAAGAAGTAACACAAGGGAGAAAGCGCTGGGAACCCGAGGCTGCTGGAGAGACACACTGGAGACTGGGAGCAGAGTGAAAGTTTTCCCATTTCAATTCGGCCTATAATGTGCTCCTACCACCACCACCACCACCACCACTTATTTATATGCATTATACCTACTGAAGCTTACCCACGTCTCTCTATAGAGAGCCCGAAATTCGGAATGCCGGGATGTCTAGATTCTGGATGCCTCCAGGAAATAGCATTAAACATAGGGACAGGCTGGATCGTATACGTACTTCTCTGCATTTTCCTGGAACTTGGAAGTTAGAAGTTGGTGGAACGGTTTGGGAGAGTTATGTATATCTCGGCAGCATTATTACAAAGGATATCTAGAGGAGATGGGTCGTTTTTTTCAGGCTCGGGTGTGCGCTAGCCTGTGCCATCACTACTTATGATCCTATACAGAGTACAATAAGAATTGTAGTAGTGCTTTCTCCAATTTTTGTTGTACTTTCCGCCGATAGGCTCCTGGAGTATCAATAATAATACAGAGGAATATAGGGAATGGAGAGGGAATAGTACGGTACTTTTGGAATTGCGAAAGCATATCCCAGGGAGTGAGGATGACTCCTGTGTATAATGGCCCAGCATATTTTATGTAGTCCACTCCAGTTGGAGGTTCTATACTGCAGCTTGTAGAATTTAGACGAGAATCTATGGTGTGATGATAGAATCTAGACTCCAGGATCTCCAGGTTTTAGCTTGTACTTGTAGGTTGCATGGCAGAATAGCAAGTTTTGGCCCCACAGGCTCTTTTCCGGAATGAAAAGGATCCATGATGAGGATGGACTGTGTGGATGAAAGATGTTGAAATTTAGGGACTCTGGAATGGTGACTGAACTTTTTTTTTTCAGGAGAGAAAGGGCAACGTGCCTCGAATAATATTGTGCCAGTAGAATTAAAAGCTTGGAAGAATAGAAGGGATTTTGACAAAACCCCGTCCAATTTACGAATCTGGGAGGGACGGAATAAGTTACGCAATATTTCCCCTTTTATTTACTTTGGTCATCCTTCATAGTTATGTGCAGGCGGTGTAATATAGGGGCAGAAAACAACAAAAGCTCCGAGAGAAAGCTGGGACTTGGCATCTGGTCCCTTGGCCAATTATTCCTTGTCCTGTATAAGATTGTCTCCTCTGTAGACACAATGTAAGTGGAGTATGAAACAATGGTTATCTTGATCTATGATATCTTCATCTTGGGAAGGAGGAAAGATTTGCCGGTGGCGGTGGTGGTGGTCTCTGAGAAAAACAACCTAGGAGTGTTTATGTTTAAGATGATTCAATGCAGATTGTAAGTAGTTTCCGTATAGCGAGGTCGAGCTTTTTTAAAGCTCTTGAGATTAGCCCCTAAGTACCTTCCTGTGTACTCATGTTGCTCAAATTCATAGATGAACATTTATTTGCAAAGTGTGTAGAAAAACAGAGAGAGATAGGATTTTAATTTTAATTTGTATCTATTTTGAGGCTGAACATTTTCGGGGAAAGTGGAAACTTTAATTTAGCACCTACAAATCTTAGTAAGGTAGAGGAAGTTCTAAAGTAATCCCAAGCCTTTGTAAAGATTACTGAGAATGAAATGAAAGTAATCTCGGGACTACTAGGATAGGATGGTTATTTTGAGTATTTTTCTGCCTCTGTATTTTGCAACTATCATTTATATTATATGCATAACAGGGTATAAGTTTATGGGAGGTTGGGACGGGAAATGTCGGTCGATAAACGAGGAATTCCTCGTGGAGTATAAGTATTTAATATATAGGAAATATAATATCCTGGAGAGAGATTGAAACTTTATATGTAGCTAGGATGATGATGCAGACTCTTTTGGGTGAAAGTACGCGGAATGTGGATGTACTGCTGTTTTATATTCAATACATATTTAGGCCATAGGAGACACTCATGGTTCCTCTATTTAAATTGGCAGGATATGCAAAATAAAGCCTAAGACTAAGGACAACGATACTTGGCCTCGTTTAGGAATCATGAGCTTCGTTATTTTTTAAATTAAATATTAAATTTCGTTGCTGAGTTTTTGTCGACCCGGTTTTTGTATATGAATTGCATACGTCTTGATATTACTGAAATAAACATCAACAGTCTTGCTGAAATATTAAAGCTCTCATTTATAACCGAGCCTTTCAGCACATTACGAGATGATTTCAAATCCAGGCATATATTGTTGTAATATTTCACTAGGAATATGGACTTTAATCATTTCAAGAATTCTCGGTCCGGAATAATAGGAAAATGTAATTGCATTTTTCCATCAGGGTTTCAAGTCTCCACGGGCAAGTTATATTCATTTTTTGCTGGTGATAGTTGATTTTTTTAAGTAATCTAAAAAATCAAAATTTACGGATTCTTGGCTGACAGAGAAATAAAAGGGATCTGCTTTTAGTGTCAAAATGCAAACTTTCTCTGAACAACTTTCTCCTGCAAAAATATCCTAGCTCCTTGCTCAAAACGTAAAAAACAAATATTGATACTGCAGAACTGTATAGAATACAAAAGGAGTTCAATCTCCGATAATAATAGGTTTCCACACAGGCTTTTTATCCTCGACTGGAAAGTAGAATACAAAGAGGCAGAGGAGACCAATTTCTCGGTTGAAAAGGCCCAGTAGGCTCCAAGGTGCAGGTGACAGAAATGGCTTTCCTTTCATGATTTATTGACTCCGTCTATCCGGCAGGTATATTATTATATCCAGCTCCACTTGTGCTTTTAAGGGCTTATCAACACTCCGCCTGTACAAATACAAAGTACGTTCAGTGTGGGCCCTCGTTAGGAGCATCGGAAATTGGGATTCTTCGCAAATATAGCAATAGCCCCGTAAATGGCCTGTTTAAATATGCGTAGTTTAATTCGGCTCCTAATTAAATAGGATGGATATTAAAAGTAGTTTAGATTAGATAAAATTTGCAGTTGCTCCGACTTCGACCGTTCAACTGTGAACACACAGACACACGCACAAGCGGAAGCAATAAGCCTTTTACAGTGCTTTAGATACGGTTATAGATTTCATGCAGAGTCAAGACTCTTTGTGGAGGAACTTCGGGCTCTTGTGGTAGCCGGTTGTGGTCAGGGGTGTATTCGAGTTGAGCTATATTTAAACTTGCTCGAACTATTGCCGTAAATCTTGATTTAGAAGCCTGAGGACTTGTACTTTTTAAAGCCTCCAAATACGGAGGATTTTATTCCGGGGGGACGTTATAGTGGTTGCAATTAATTAAAAAGGTCAGAAATAGGATATTATTCAGCATTTTTATGGAAATACTGAAACCCTGAATTTCCTGGTCGAAATATTAAGCTTGTATGTTTATAATTTATTATTTTACCTTGTCTTCAAAGCTATTCCATACTTGTATATGTAGATTATTTTATGTTAGAAGAGAGTCTAGATTCGAATAATTCAACGATGAAGAGTAATTTCGAAAAGGTTCTAAATCGGTATTTACAGTGCACGTGAAGCCGATTCTACCGTAGAGTTTTGTATCTATTATTGTACTGATTTACTCAAAAGGTTACAATCCATACTTATTTATACATTTTTCTTATTTAACCTTTTCCTGAAAGGACAGTACCGATCCAGGAAAGCACGGACCCGTGAAAGGAATGAATTGACAGCTGGAAGGCACTCACATTCAGTCTGGAAAAGTAAGCGTGGAATTCGGAAACCGTTCCCTTTCTACCAATTTGACATCAAACGGACTTGGAAATGAGTCTTGAAATGCTTTGGGCCGTTTTAAATTCGGAGTTGAGCCATTCATACTGTACATAATACATATAGACGAGATCGGAGCCATATAGGAACTGCAAAGGCAGAAAGGAATGCTTTTGAAACCTACTTTGGGAGGTTGAAGTACAAGAGACAGCTAGATAAGGGCCTAAGAGTAAATATGAAATCGATAAACAAGCCCTTTGGGATCTCTGTCTTATTGCGGCTTGGGGATATATATAGGGCTACTCAAATACAACTTCATCTCGACGGGGAGGAGGCTCCTTTGGATCTGGAGAAAGTTTTTCAGCAAAGGAATCTAAAGCCTCTCATAAACATATGAATGTGAATGGTGGATCTAAACCTACTCTTCCCTGTGTTGTACAAAATATTCTGCAATAAAACGGAAGGGCTAAGCTGTTATTGGCTTTTTTGAGATTCTTTACACTTTACTCTAACCCCGGCGTTGTAGACGTTGGATTTGGTCCCCAAATGTGTTTAACAATTCAAACAGAAGTAAACCTAAGGTTCAATTTCCAAAAACTTTGTTTGATAAACAAGGGCACTACTGGCTCGGAAAAGACTCTTTACTCTTTACGACATACCTGGTTTTGCAAGTGGCTTTTTTAGGATTTAGTCTTCCTTTAGAGCATCTCTGAGAAATGTTTTTATTTCTTGAGTATTAGTCGTAATCGTAATGATATGTACATATGTAAATAGGAAAAGGTTTACAATGTGAATCGGATCACAAAAATGTTGACAGATCGTCTTGTGTTTACATAGAATAAGAGTAAGTCTAAAAATAAGTTGATCCATCTGGTTCTTGATCAATAATAATGGTAATGGTCATAAAACGAGGAGAAAGAATCCTGTGGATTCTATTTTGGAATTTTTCCAGGGAACCGTTCCGGCCTCTCCTTCTCAAAATCAATGGCTGAGATTGTAACCAGAGCGATCCCTCCAATTAGTAATAGGATAGCTATGGTGCAAACCAAAGCTCGGAGGCAGAGGCTCTTCCGGTCCGTCGTATTCCTTTCGTAGAATTCGAAATCCTATCAAGAAGGGGGAGTTGAGCTTTTTTTAGCCATTTTCCTTGTGCTTATCGTTGCTGTGCTTATCGGCTAGTAATAATTCTTTACCAGCATTAAGACGGCGGCAATAAGGATGGCCTTCATTTTCCCATCCATGTCCGTGGTGTGGAAGCTAAGGGCGTAGGTGTCGGCTTCGGAGTACTCTTCCAAGGAGATGCAGTTTTGTTGACGGGAGATCTTGGCTTTGCAAATGCTGCCGTCGGGAGAGGAGACGTTGAAGTCGTTGCTTGTAAGGCAGTGGAGCAGTTTGCTTTTCCAGGATCCTTGACGTTTGATCGTCTGAAGGGTCCTCCCATCGGGGGCTTCGACGGAGTAGGAGGATGGGGTTTTAAGGCATTTCGAAAATTTGTTGAATTGAGTTACATTCCCGAGGATCACATTCTCCCTCTTGACTGTCACGAACTGCAGAAAGAATCAGTTTATGGGGATTTATTTGGGAATTTTAGCTTGAAGCGGAGTTTAATTAGCTATTTGGGTTTTATTTATGGATGGCTGTTGAATGGTTGGAAGGTTGGATATAAGCTGTGAACAGGCTGAATAAATTTTTAATGAGAGATCTTACAGCTCCGATGCCTCTGACACCAGGATGTCCATCAATATCAAACACTTCCTCTCCCTGAGTGTTTACTACAGCGATTTTGAAGGGCTGGTCTTTCCCGTGGACGGATCTAGTCTCCACGTCTGTGGTCGGCGTGGTCTCCAGGGCATAAAACATCACTTCCGCGTTACTGTTTATGATTACGTATTTATTTGGGACGTTTGCAAGCTCTGTATTGAAAATAGACAATTGCTGTAGTAAATATTTAGCTGGCTGTCTAATTGCTGTCAATTAAAATTCGAAATGGTGAAAGTAGAGAAGATTTTACTTACTTTCAGCGTCTTGTTGAACTTGACGAATAAATACGATATTGGCCGCTCTAAGTGCTTCTAAGTCTTCGTCTAATGTTAATCTTGATGCTGTAGATAAGAAGAAACCGAATTCTTATTCCAAGGATCTCATAATTGCTATTTCAAATTTCAAATACAAAAAATGAACAAATTATCGTACTCTTCGATTGATAACTTCTAATTGAAATCTGTCTAGACGATGAGTCCGAGGGGGCTCTTCCCCTCCCATTCTTTCTAATTACGAAGATTGCGTTATCTGGAAATGAACAATCATTTTTATTAAATTCCAAGTTTCTAAATCAGTTTTCTATTATTTTTCAAGAAATTTCAGTTACCTTCAGCCGGACAAATAGAGCTCCGTTTAGAGCCTCCCATATTTCGTACTTTTTATGAAAAAAGACGCAACTCCTTTAGAGTGTCAAACCTCAAAATAATTCTTGTTGTTATCGAACTCGTTTCAGAAAATTAAAAAACACTGCAAATTCAGAGCAAGTCCTTCATTTGCTTTACAAACGAGTGCACTAATTTTCCCAACCCAACTCCTTGGTCTCGAACAATTAGAGAAATAACACTTTAAGCCTTGTAATCGAAAGCAGTACTAATAGCTAGAGTATATGACGGCCTTTAAAAAGCCTCATGCAGGTTTACTCGTATGTTTACTACAGTATGCATATGTGTGTATACGTATGCTAAACAGCGACAGGGTAATTGTCGGAAATAGCACACTGGAATCCGATATGGAAAGGGTTTTTATTTTATTAGACTAGATTACATCTCGTCCCCGTACAAATAAAATATATTACCTACGATTATTCGAGATTTAACATGGAGCCTTTCTAGAAGTACCTGTTGGGTTGGACCTCTTGGAATTCGGGTTTGAAAAATCATTACTATTTTACATACATTATTATATATACAAGGCCAGTAAGGCGTCAGGTTAACTTTCTTCCATTTGTCAATAAATCAGGAGCAGTGCATGGAGTAAATCTTGTCCCTTGTCATTAAAGGAAGGCTACGTACACAGAATTAAACAGTTCTGCCATACAAATGGAACGACTAAAGTTATTACAGTCTACACTCTGTCCGTCCAGGGTCAACCTCGGCAGTTATAAAGGCTTGTAGCCCTAAATGAGCCCAATTAATCATAATAAAATAAGAATTGTTTGCCATGTTGTAAAATAATGCAAGGAAGAGGGTTTCGTTGTAACAACTTCCCCGTGTGGAATCAACCACATCCAGGGGAATTGAGAAATGAGGCACTATTAATCTACGAATGAGCAGCTTTCACCACTTTCACCGGATTAGGCAAATCCCTCCTCGATCTCTTATTTTATCTGTTTATTGAGACAAGAAAACAGTTAGAATTTTCGAATTTTTTAAGTTCCCAATACTCTCGTTGGCGTTCCTTACTCCGTATAAAATTCCGTCTCCAGTACCGGACACACCCGATCACTGTAAAGAGCCCTGTAGCCGTCACAAAAACAGCCGTCGAAATCCAAGCCGTCACGATCAACGCGCCGGCAATGTGTCCAAAAATCCGGACCTTCTCCTGGAGGAAATGAGTACAAATTCAAGATGTAAATGTCAAAGGGGAATGAATGATTTAATTAATTAAACCCACATTTCCCTTACTCAACAGCTCCCTACAGCCTACAACTTGGCCATTATTGAGCAATGCGGTATTTAATTTCATAGCTTTCTATATTACAACATATAAATACTCTAGATTGAAAGGTACCTGTTCTTCAGGGGGTAGCAACCCATCGTCCTCGTACTCGAATTCCATGCTTAATTACTCAGCCTCAGGTATCGGCAAGAGAAAGTACACTTTGGTGAAAGGGCAAACTAACTGGTGAATTTGCAGGATTTAGAGAGCGGGACTTCGGGCGAGTCGGACTGCGGGATTAGTTCACCGAAGGGAGTGCTGTGGCTGTGTCGTAGGTAGTAGGTACTGCGGCGGAAGACCCGCCAGCTGAGGTTTCAACTCCCCGTAATAATAACATCTTATGTATAGGGACAGACATACATGTGCAAAGGAACATACGCAACGTAGGTACGGTTCTGGATTCTGACGGCAAGAGAAAGCCGGAGAAAGTAGAACCCGGAGGACTCTATGGAACACTGGCAGATCGGATCTTGCACGGAAATTTACACTTTATCTTCCCTCCGGGTTATTCACTCAACATGCAAAATAGTAATTTCATATCGATTTTAAAATAATAGAAAACATGAGGTACGTATGTAGGTAGGTAAGGTAAGTTTGCAGGAAATTGCGGAATTTTTTTTACAGAAAGAATTCGCGATAAATAACAATATTTACCAAGACATATTTTAACGTAGAGAAAGATAAGAGAAAAATCACAACAAAAGGGGTCAAAAATCATTAACCTCATTTATCATTTATTTGAACTCTTCTGTGTATACTTAACAGCAACGCACTTGATAATATAAGATGACGGATTTGCAGTTTACATTGAAATATGCACAATTGTCATAAGGCATTTAAATATATTTTTGTAAATTCGTGTTTAAATCATAGTTCCCTAATGACGTTTGCTGGGTTTACAAAACGTAACGTTAGAGTTAGGATTATTTCCTGGCAATAATGAAGAGAAGGCAGATGAATAAAATGAAGAATACGACGGTGAGGAAGCATCGTCCGAAGCAGGAGGCATCCTTTCTCCCTTGAAAGAAACTGAAATCCTGGTTTCGAAAAAATGGAAATTATTTATGAATTTAAAATAATAATTAAATATTTAATTTTTTGGAAAAAAACGAAAAAACTTACGATTAGAACCACAGCACCCAAGAGTAACGACATCGTCCTGTCGTCCAATTTCATAGGTACAAAGACCCCACAAAGGTCCTCCATCGAATACTCCCATTCCGAACTGATCCGTCCAATTGACGTTTTTCCGTCGGGGAGGTTCACATCGAAATCTTCGCCAGCCCCACAATCCGCCCACAAGCAACAGCATTCGGACCCTTCGGGGCCTACAACTTTTAAAATCTCGTGCCCATCACAAGTTGCAAGAGAAAAGCAGGGGGTACAGGGCCGGGCGGTTTTACGGATGGTTCCGATCAATCGGTTTTTCGAATCTTTAATCGTGGCAGTCTATAAGAACATAATTGAAATTTTGATTTTTTATCATAATTTCCAAAGTTGATTTAACATATAAAATAGATAAAGCCTCACAGCTCTGAAGCCAGGTCGACCCGTTATGTCCATCACGTGGTGTCCGGTTAGAGAGAGGATTTTGAGGTCGAAGGGACACATGCCTCTGAAGAAGCAGAGCTTGTTGAAAACGTTTGACTGCTCAATGGCGAAAAATATACAATCTCCACTACTATTGAGGATCTGGAACTTCCGGTTGTCTTGCATAGTGACGGGTGCTATTAAAAACACGAAAATGCTTAAACTTATTTCCTCTAATGGATTAAATATGATCTGAACTGGGGGTCGTGGGAGCTACATATTAGTCCAATTATGGCATAATGAACTTATTGTAATTACAAAATTACCAAAAAGTAGGCACCTGTTTAGATTTTCCACTGGCTAATTATTAATTATTTTTTTACAACTTAAGATATATAGAGTAGTGGATCTTTCTTTTCATCAGGTTATAATTTTTCAAAGGGCAGACGGAGGCTTCCGTAATCTTTATTTTTGAAAATTGATTTTTTTTAGAATTTTTACGAAACTTACCTTTCAACGGCTTAGAATAAGGCCTCAAAAAGAGATGTCTTGTATTCTGTAAAGGCTCCAGCATGTCATCCTTACCTATCAATGTTCATACATTACATACTGAAATATCCCTTGCAAAATCGATCCCAATCAGAATCAATTACGAAAATCGACAAAATTGATTAACTTACTGCTCCAAAAGGAGGAGAGAGGCGGGGTCAGAGGTATCTTGTCGGGTGGACCATAGTCCGTCGTGGCTCTTACGACATTTTCAACCGTGATCATGCAATTTACTATTGGAAGAAAAATAGACATTCCCACATTACAGGATTTCCTTGCATGAAACAACTCCTAGCCAATAAAAATCAATCACAATCAATTGTTAAGATGATACAACTATATCATATATCAAAAACTCAGGTAGGTAACCTGATCCACTAGAAACAGGATGTACGACATGATGCTGTTGAATCTTCCCCTTCGTATCACTAATGCTCGGGCTTGGAGGCTCCATGATCTCTTCTCGTACGCTACAAAATAAATTACAACCCGATCCTCTGGAACCTCACGACCTGTTGAGACGTCCTCAACTGCTCTTTTTTGAGAGTGAAAGTCGAGACAGAATCTTCAGAAACTCAGACTCTATCACCGTTTTTTTCTGTTCAAGATTGAACGATTTCCTACCTAGATTCCTAGAAGACTTTCACAACTCAGTCACTCCTCAAGGAAATCCTCTCTGAAGTCTGACTATGAAATCAATCTGGGAAATGAGAAAGCTCGGCCAAATGCAATATATAGTGTAGGGAAATCCCTATATAAATAAATAACCAACATGTGGCCGACTGATTTCCCTACGTATTCACAGTACTTTCTCTCTCCTGTCGAGTATACAAAAACACGAGTCGAAAAGCACACTTACGAAGCCTACCTCAGCTATTCTACGATGAGGGAAAGTTGTACTACTACTACCACTACACTACTCTAAATTGCAATATTACTACGAATACAACCACTAATGCGAAATGTGTAACAACTACTCAGGAAAATGGAATTCAGGTCGACCAGTTCTGGATATTCCTATACGACATGACAGCCAATCGACAAGTCGGCAAGGGTCCACCACCCATGCTGGGCTTTGACTTACTTTCTCCACTTTGGATTCTAGGTTGACGAGTTGGGATCTACGATGATTGCATAATAAGAGGGCATTTCCGAGGTTCTATTGTTCATTAGCTTTTTTATTACTCGGTCCGTATACCTTATAGTGTGGTTTGTATTATAAGTTTATAAGTTATGGATAAAAGACAGTTTTTTTGGGGGGAGGCCCTTCCTTCGGAATCGGAAGCTTTTAAGAACTTAATTACTACGGATGTTTTATGTATGTTTAGTTAATTATGATGAAGTTTAGTAGATTTGGATTTTTAACGATTGAGAGGTAAATTGTCAAGTAAAATTACAAGAAAACTCAAAATTTTTTATCGGAAAATCGAACAGTATATAAATCCCATTACAAAATCAAGCTGGTTTTGCATTTAAAACATTCTATGTAGGTATGAATTATAAATATGTGAAAATTTGTTTCGAAGATAGCTTTTCGACGGCGGAAAATATCCTAGAGATATTTTAGTTAAGTAGCCTTACATTAAGAACCCATATTCTACAAAGCACAAAGTATCAAAGCACCAAAGCTCCAAGGTTTAATTACTAGATTAGAGTACGAATCCATGTTTTTATGATCAGTATGGAACATTATGTCGGGGTTCCGGTACGTTCCCCGTACTTCGACTTGTTATGAATTACGCCTTTGTTACTTTGTAAGTCGATTAATGTCATCAACAGAGCACATGGCGGAAGTAGGAGCACAGACGGTATTAGATCGATATTTGCAACGAATTACGAGCAGAGTTTCCTGAATTTTGGATCGTTGTCTGTATTTTAGCGGAAGCTTTTTCCTCTGAATTTTCATCATGATATGATGAGTATGACAGGGTGGTATTGATTTTTGATCATGAAAAAATACTCTGGTTTTGACTGAGTCAATTTCAACTGTTGCTTAATCCTCTCCTGCCTCCGATCCAGTTGATCCTTCTTCGGAATCAGATACCTGTCCTTCAGTCCCATGCATTCAAGATTGAAAAATTTAGGGTTTGAATTAACGATATAAATATTTTATGGAAAAGCCAATGATTCGTAAAGTAGTTGATACCTCGTCGGCTGAAGCAGCAGTCCACACAACCAATAAGAAGGAGAACACACATAATCACAAAAATGATTAGTGCAAATACCAAAAATCCGAAAATTAATGTCCCTGTCAATCCTGTAAGCTCCCATTGGTTCGAAAATCGCTACAATGTAAAAAATACGAGAAATCATGCTAGCCTTAATTACATGTATTTATTAAAAAAATTAGGAAGGAGGATGCGATCCTTGGTTTTTTTACCTGTTCAGATCCCGAAGGATTCCATGAAATATAAAGGGACCCCATTAGGCTTGATCTACTCTACATCTTAATATATACCTACGTACCTTCAGATATCAGGTTAATTCGGCTAAAATCATCTTAAGAGGTTCAACTTGTAAATCTTAAACTATTGATTTCTACACTCAATTCTGTTCTAATTTGCCTGAATTAGAAATATTCAGGGCCGGAAATTCCAGAATTGCTGGACTAACTCTCATCGTGTCTTGTAAGAACTAAGCAGAAATAGATTTCGCAAAAATTGTCTGTTATGCAACGTAGCAAGACAGGTTGCATGGGCAGGTTGTGGTTTGGCAAAGTCTACCAGTTCAAAATAATTTATTACACGCGATGGAATGATTTATTGAAATTCGTGATCGTACTGTTTAATCAAGGCTTTGTTCACATATAGGAATAAAATGTTTCAGAAAAAGTCCATATCGTAAAGTCACGAATCTATCAAGATCAATAACCGCTAAACATTACATTCATGTTCCTTAGCTTATTAATTGGAAGTTAATGAGTATTTTACATAAACATAGGCCTTTAGAAAGCCAATTTTTTAATTACTTACTTTAAGCATCAAACATATCCCCATAAAGTTAGTCCCTACACCCCATAACCGTACCCAGTTGAAGATTTTGAATGAATGCAACACAAATTTTTTAAGGAAAAAAGTTTTTAACCGATATGTGGACATTATAATTTATCTAGACAATTCAAACTAGATACAAAACTCGGGAGTGCAAAAATGGGAGTCCTAGACAGAAAAATTAATAATAAATTAATTACGGTGACTTTAATTAAATAAATTGGAGATCTGCAGTTTTACTTAATAGAACGAGTTGTCGTTTCAATCAACTCAAATTGATTATCAAGGTCATTCCTAGTACCATTATACTTCCCGAAGGAGTCTAGCTTTTTGGACACCGTCACGGAGAGCATTATAACGAGGGTCACGACAACCAGCATCCCAAACGCTAGTCCGACGCACATGAGCCCGAAATCCGTTTTAACTTCCTTGGTTCCATTGTCAAAGTAGTCGTAATCCTGCAAATCAAAACCAGCCAACCAGCACGTTAAAATTATATTCGAAGATGCTAAAAAAATTGTCGAATATTTACCATAACCAATGTCGTCGCAAGGATGAGGGCTTTGCTAATCATGGAGATGTCAATCGGGAAAGATAACTTGTACAAGGCATCCGGAGATTCCGTAACCCGGAAGGAAGTGTCCGAACTTTCACTATCTTTCGTTATTTTGCCATAACACTGAGAATTGTCCGGAGTGCAGACGTCAAAGCTGGCCTTCTTGTACAGGAAGCAATAGCCGCCATTAACCTTAATAACAACTTTCCCATTACTTCCTCGGATGTTGTAGTCGGGCCCTTTGTAGAGGCTTCCTTGTCGAATTCGGAGGATCTTTCCGATCCCGTGGTACTGGTAGTGTTTTTGCCGAGCTGAGACTACGACCTGCAAAGCACGAGAAATATATTTTACTTTATAATTAGCGATTTGATGTCTCGGAAATTTTAAGTACTATAAATGGCTTACGGAATCAGCTCCATTTTTCGCAACAACTTTGAGGACCTCGTTTCCCGAACGCATGTCGAATATGCTTAGTTTAAATGGAGGTTTTGCGTTCGGATGATCCGTCGTCGAGGAGGACTGTTCAAGTGTCTGAATTACCTTGAAAACTGGCTGACCTGAACGGCTGGTTACTTCGTAGCAGTTTGGAACGTTAGATTTTCCTGAAATTAAAAGAAATAACCGAGCTTTTAAACACATTTCATTCGTAAATATTCCATAAACCTATGAATTTGTCGAAATTTCAGTGTAAGATTGTATGCAAGTAGAGAAACCTTTGTCTCTATCATCTATGCTTCTTCTGATCCATAGCTGGTCGTAGTAGTTGAAAGGCTCCAACTCTGTAAAAATACATTAGATAACGTTTATGGCTCAGGAAAATCATAACAAAATCGTTAAGATTATGAATTGACTGTAATAACAAGCAAAATCCTTAAAACGTGAAAATACTTCTTACCCTTGATTTTTTCATAATCTGGAGAATGTTGATTTTCCATGCAAAACCGTGTAGCAATCTCTGCAAAAGAACATTACAGATTTCAGAATGTACCGCTTTTGCATACGTATTTCAAATAAGAACTGTACCTTGTGCAGGGGCAGGAGCAGGCCCTGCTGGGAATACTGAATTCGAATTCATACTTCCGATTTTTTCGAAATATCACGAGGAACTTAAAAAACTCCCTTGTTTAACGATACCAAAAATGTAACTGGGGACTTTCCCTCAAATCCATTTTTAAGACGGATTGGAAACTTGTCGGGATAACACTGACCTGTTTACAAGCTGTTATTTACTCTAACGACGTAGGCACTTATAACGATCTCCGGATCTCTTGGAGTTTGGACTCAAATCATACACAACTCCTGATTTTAAGCTAAAGTACATGTGTAATAGCAATATAAAATATAAGAGCAGCCTTTGTAAAACTTTTTCCATTTTAGGATTAATGGGAGAGAAAGCAGGATCGTTATGACATGACCAATGACCTACTTTATTTATTCCATAAATGGATCGAGTAACCTAATCTTAATGTACAATGACATGACATAGAGGGGAACCCAAAGCAGTTGTACCCACGCTCCCAGCTTGTTATTGTCCGGTGAAAGGAGCTTGACATGCTTCATGATGACTTGACCACAAAAACCACTCTACATATTACCATCCCGTATATCCCGTTTGATGATGAGGATTTAGGCAACAAGTTCATTTCCTATTCAAGATCTAGGGCGGAGATTTAACCTTAATGTATTTCGTATTGTAGGTCATAACTTTCTGAGGATCCAGATAATTCATTTTAAGTGCTACCTACGCGTTTCTCATTCTTGGAAAGTTTAAGAAAATGAATGAAAATTATTATTATTTTACTGCTTGGATTATTCGGAATTGGATAAATTTTAAGGAGCGTTTGTATACAATTTAAAATCACATTGTTTATTTACGTTCAGCTTATTAAGCTCGATGAGGTGTTACTTTCAAGAGATAATATTAAAAAATTAATCTTAAGTAGTTCGTCTGCTAAAAAATCGCATGAAAATACTAAGATGCTAACCTGCAAACGACCACAGAAATTTCTTATAATTTCTTGCTGTGCATTACGTTTTCTGAAAGCATTTAATGTTCCGCATAGGCTATATAGTAATCCTTGTTCCATTTTAAATTAATATAAATTTTAGTTTGTGTTCATCTAGGAGCAGGCATAGCTTCACATGAGTAAGATTTCATGATAAATTCTTACGGAAAAAACAACCAATTTCATTTCCCATATATTTAAAATTCGAAATAGTACGGAAAAATTGTTATTTGGGAATAATCAAAAGAAAAATGTTAAAGATTTTGATGCCTGTAAAAACATACTCCCCCGGAATAAGTCCCCATATATTTAGAGTGCGCTTGAAAAAACGTCCCAATGAGATCTATGCAAGGGAATGTGTCAATTTTAATATGCATCAAGTTAATATTTTTGTTAAATTACTAATTATACAGCAGAAGTTACTGTTTAACTTCTTGGTAACTATTAGTAAAGACGATGCATAATTTTGGCTTTCAACGAGACCAAATTCATGGATATTATTGCAGAGAGAGTGAGTGGAGGGAGATGGAGAAGTTGCATTAAAGTCAGGTTGGACTCCGGTTTTGTAAGTACAATCTCCGGACGAAGTGCATCACTAAAGCACATGTCTTGCCATAGCACAAATATTTTGAAGGGTTGTTCTTCCATGCGTCGTCCCGACTTTTACCACTTCGTCTGTTGTGATCAGAATCTGAATTTCAGAATATCTTGCGCCTTTGTCAACTATCTTAAATGTCATGCTTCAACAATAATTTTGTAGCTAGTGCTTCGTCCCAACAGCCGCAGTCATCCTTTAATAAGGGAGAATTCAGAACTAGAAGACCGGACTAATTTGGAAATGATTTCATGAGATTTTACCATATTTTCGTTTCCCTATGAAAATTAAGGCAATTTTTTAATTGTCGGGCATTGAGATTTAACTACTGATTTAAATGATGTGCAAATGACTGCGGTTACAAAGTTGTAAATGCTGTCAGTCAATGATGGAAAGCAAAATTTACTAAATGTCTAGATATACAGCTATTTAGGTAGTTGAGTTTTTTATATGGCTTTGCTTGTGCTGAGTTGGATTTTATGAAACTACTGATTGATTTTGAGACTTCATTAGCATAATATAGTACCCGATTCTAAAATGCCAAATAAATATTAAGACACGGTCGAGTCGTTGAATACTAATAATGTTGTCAATATTTATCTTGTCCAAAATTAAGCTGAAACAGTTTCACATAGATGATGTTTAACAAGCTTAATTGAAATTATATGATACCCCAAGATGTATACAATTTACTATTTTGAATTCATTGATTGATAGGTTTCATTTCATATTATTTTTATATTTATTCATATTTATTGTTTAATTTAAAATTGGACCCACTGGTACAATTTATAACATCTATCTTGGTAAAAATGAATGCAAAGCACAAATACTTCAGGTATTGGTTTTAAGGTTTAAATTGGGCTGTGTGTGTGCCAATAAAAAATATACACGAAAGTGGATCAAGTTTCAAAGTTAAATACAGCCATGGTACGATATCCATGAGTAATGTTCCGGTTTCTTGGTTTTTGCGACTGCTGTAAAGATGTAGTAGTAAGTGTACGATAAGGATGTGCTAAAATGAATTTTCATGATGAGTTTAGTATATTGTTGAAATAATATGATATTCTAAATTGCGTTTTTTATATAAAACTATATAAAGGATGATGCTGTCGTAATTTTTATCGTGAATATATTGACAAAATGGAGCTGGTTTAATTTTTGAATCGTTTGAGAAGCGATATAAAAAAATGCAGATGACTTAATCGGTAAGAATTAGTAATACCGTAATTAACGGTTTTACCATTAATTATGTCTATTAAAAAGAACTTACAAGTAATCACAAGTTCACAATACACTGCAATGCTAGCTAGCTAATTTCTTCGATTTTACAATATTAGAATAGTTAGTTAATAAATAAAACACTCGTAACCCCCATAAAACAGTGTATCTCAATTTAAAGGTTTTAATTCGACCAATAATCCATGATATACAGGGTGTCTCACTGGAGTGTCCACAACTTTCCAGTTATTCAAATATGAAGTTGTGGACATTGAAGTGATTATGTCCATGCCGGTAAATAGCTATAATAATATGACCTATTATTGTGAGGGATTATATTTAATTTGTATACAATTTTGAGATTAATTTACAATCTTGTCTTCTTTGTAATCTTAACATCAAATATTAACTTCAAACCCAAACAAAAGCTAATAACATTACTTTTTAATTGTATAAAAAATATTTCAAACCGTATCGAATCCGGCAAAAAATATTGGTAATATAATATTAAATATATTAGGTAGAAACAATATTATAGACAACAAATAATACAGATTTTTTTCAGGATATTTGGATTCCTGTTCATATTGAATTTGGTTGATAGGATGGACAGACGCTATCCCTTTTCAGGGTCATGTCAACAGAAAAAATTTCCATTAAAGATGGTTTTGCTGTAATTTAAATATTTAATTGTTAATGACTTGACTTATTATTATACAATACTTAGGAATACTGTTTTTACGTTTATCTTCTTGAGGTTTCTCCACGTTTTTGTACTCGTACTTCCTCTCCCGTCGTTTCTGCCGGTATTCTGAAATGACAAATTTCGGAAATTATGTGTGCAGTCATAAATGGTGAAATTCAAGTGATTAAATTTACACCATTATCTAACTTACCCAAGTAGCAGTTGTAGAACATCATTGAGAACAGTACCACTTCCACCAATCCTAATATAATTAGGATGACATAATGTTTCGTTTCCTGTGAATAAAATGGAATTAAAAAAATTATAAGCCCTTCTAAATTAAATTTCCAAAATCAGGCGTCCCAAGGAACAGTATGAATTTTTACGACAAATTCGACTACGAATTAATTTTTTTTAAATAAGGAATTCGAGCAGTAATTAAAAAACTCACCAGATTGTAGCTTTCGAGTAGATCGAACAACATCGCGTTGTTCAATCACAGTTTCCAAATCTAACAAAATGTCAGGTTACTGACAGACGCTACGACTTCTTCCATGGTGCGGTTGCGGTTGCCATTACTGAGTTTTATTGCTAAATCAGATTGAGACTGGCACAAAAACCAAGTCCATTTTTTACCTCTCGTGGATGATTATTTTACTATTGATTCCTTTAAATTGGACGGAGAAATAAGGTCTTTAGTTATTAATCAATCGGCTTTACCAGCCCTTGAAACAGTTAAAATACCAAATCCAATGCTGGAAACAAATCCCATAAATCGGGTAGCCCGACTCGACCGTCTCAATCCTCAAATACCAAAAATGGGGTTTTGATAAATATATACATTCCGTCTCTAACTACAGAGTCCTTCCTTTTACTGGCCACATAACTTGCAATTTACAATCAAGGCATTCATTAAATTCTTCTATCGTAAGCATGATATCCAGCAGTGGTATATAGCTCCAGTTTAATGTTATACTTTTGAGGATTATCGAATTGGTTGTAGCGGAAATTCTGCGCATGTAGAATGCTTTACTAACAATAGGAAACAGGGCTCTGAACCGAATTCGGAACAGAAATCCAATTCCCATTCGATCTACCTTCCCAATAATGCACATAATATACTAATACATGCACGACAAACCCTCTGGCTTTCGTCAAGCGAGCGGGACTGACTGGTAAATAATTGACCTACATGTAGGTATATCAAACCCCCTATAAATTGTTGTCGGGACTATTTCCTATTTTTTTAAGAACAGTGAAACTGCCCAGGACCATTAACCAGAAGTTATATTATGTTTCATCGGACCACGCCCAACATTCCGGCATTTAACACTACATACAACATACCATTCCCACTGTATGTATATATCTTCCAGGTAATAAAAACCAGACAACAAAGCTTGTTTAGCTAAGTCTAATTTTAGTTAGAGTTAAAAAGAAGTAAGTTAAATGGAACTTTGGACAGAAATTACAAATGCTGAATAGTAATATAAAGCGAAGGCGTATATGTCATTGTAATGACGGATGATAAATCCTCCTGGGACATTAAAACCAGAAGTTGTACCTTTGTATTTACATATAATTAACTGCCGAATTAGCCATTGGTGAAAGTGATGGGACTTTCTCCAGGTGTACCAAACCGCCCCGTAATAAATCGACAGTAACTTCCAATGTCAAATACCCAAAAGACAGATCATCATGCATCATCATCACTGCAGTAAAACCTTTCCCTAAGCAGTTACTATTGCAAATGACCCAAATAATTGTAAATTTTAACATCCAAATACGACTTCTACAGAAAAAATCAGGCTTTTTATATGGAAACCCGGTTTCCACCAACAAAAATACATATAATTTTGTCATCAAAAGTCATAAAAAACACCTAGATAAATCCGTGGTACCAATTCCACCTGAAATGTTTCAGCAGTAGAAAGAAATGCATTTGAATGTTAGCAAAATCTAAAAAAAGGAAACTATTTTTTCCTCATCGTCCTCAAATGTGAAATGAGGGCTCATCCTAACATTCATAAGCCTTCTTCTACACAAGGGTAACACGTTACCCGATTCCCAACAGTGAAATCCCAAACCGGGCATCAGAACACCCGGCAAAAGGAGGTTAATGGAGAGAAGGAATTTTGGGAACCTCTTGTCAGAGTACAAATCCCGACCCGGCTGCAAGTTTAAGTTCTGGGTGTCGCTGGCTCAGCCGGTCCTCATGGGATTTGGGCTGGTTTCTGGGCTGGTGCAACTGCATAAGTCCTCCGGAATCAATTCCATTGAGCCTCCGGATCTCTGCCTCCAGCGTACCAGCTCCCTACCTCCGCCCCGACACTCTCCCCGCAAGGGTTGTCCCACACTACTTTCATATCAGAGGAAACTAAAGAGTAGCCCTTATTTTTTAGCCTGATCTCATCTCCATTGTAAAGTGCATGATGAATCATGTGTAGAAATCAAAGACTATCTCTTCGGACTGAAATCGGAGGATCTGGGTGGTTGAAGGGATTGTAGGCTCTGATTAGGTTTAGACAATGCTATAATAGAGCTAGAATCCATGGAGTTCGGCCTGCGAAAAAAAATCGAATTAGCCCTTTATTCTTGCTTTTTAAGGGACGTTTTTTACAGACAGGGCAGACTCACCGCTATTTTGTATAGAATGTCTTATAATTCCAATCCTTGTTGAAATCAAGAACTATTCCTCTAAATAAAATCGGAGGATTTGGAGATTGAAGGGGTTGTAGGCTCTGACTAGGTTTAGACAATGCTACAATAAAGCTAGAATCCACAGAGTTCGACCTCCGAATCGGGAGATGTGTGTGTTTTTTATAGGTGTTGTCGGGCTAAAAAAAATTGATGTAGGGCAGTAGGATTGTGGAACAGGGCATATGAAGGCTGTATTATGAGCTTTGTTTTGCTTAAAAATAGTTAAGTACTATTGTAGTAATTCCGGGTTTTTCAAGGACGTGTAGGGTTTTAGGGGATTTTCTAATTTGCATACGAGGAAAACATTAAAGAACATATTCTCGGGATTTCATTTCAGTTGGATGTAATGCTGAAAATTATTACAATAACAAGTAATTAATTACTTCTGTTTACTATGCTTCAAGAGGGTTTTTAATTGCGATAGGATCTAGAAGTTGGTTGGAGTGCGACTGGAATTTTTTTATGAGATTTTTCAGGTTTATTTATTTTTTGGTCTGATTTCAAATGTCGGTTAGATTTTAGGTCGATCTTGTAGGTAATTTCCGTTGTTTTTATTACAGTTTAGGGGGTTTAGTTGATGAAGAAAGTAATTTCATGATTATGTATATTTCTCTATAATTTTGAATATTATTACAAAGAACTAATTTGACGGATCACAATCGCAAATCTGATACTTCTTAATAGTAGATATTTTAAAAGAATCAGATAACAAAACCAGGATATTATATATGTATATCGCTGTATAAATCAGTGTACTTGGACCACTGCAGTTTCTCTGCCTGAAGAATACATTTAATTACATTTATCTAGGCATTTTAATATTATGGTTCCCATTTCCCATGATCGTTAGCGTTGGAAGTAAATAATTAATAGCCCGTGTAAATACTCATTGAGAATTAAATCAGATTGATTTAAAAAATCAAAAACCTAATAAATTAGCCGATTCCACCAGGCCTTCGACCACCACCACCTTTCGATCCTTGGAAGCCTCGTCCACCGAATACAACTGCCAGCGTTGCTATTAATGCTACTAATGTCACAATGGTAATTACGATGTAACAGGTCCTGGATATCTTAATGGGTTTTCTTTTTCTTCGTCGCTTTTCGAAATACACGCTATCCTGTGTGAGTGAATAAGGATTTTAGTCAGTTTTTCCTATTAATCATTGATGATTGTAATTAACGTATGCGGTCATTATTTTCCCAATGCCAAATATTCAACAGTTTAACTATTCTTATTGTTATAAACAAAAATCAAACCCGGAGAGTTATTCTGATTGACTTTAAATGTCGGATTTAAGTGGGGAGTTATTTGAGTGAGACCTATTCCGGGACAATCAGTAGTAATTTTTTAATTATTGAAATTTTACTAACCAGCATAAATAGGGAAGCCAGAACCAAAGCCTTATTAGTAGCTGTCATATCGTTAGGCAATTCCGCCGTGATGCTCGAGTCATTTCGATCCGCTTCCTCATCCCGACCACCGAACTTCTTTTGTAAATACGAAATCTTACCGACGTGCGTCACGTCGTCGGACATAAAGATAGTGAAGTTGGGCCCAGGATTCTTAATGAATGAACAGGTACAGCAGCATAGGCTTGAAATTGAGAATATATTCCTAACATTTAGCAGAATCCCCCCGTTGGGCCGCTCAAGGGAAAAGTGCGAGGGACAGCAGGGACAGCGACTGTAGACCCTGCGGACTATTCCAATTATTTTATCTTCCGTGCTCTGCTTTACATACACCAGCATCTGAAATCGGTCAAAGGAAAAAAATGTAACAATAAACAATTGCATGTCGATTGCACAGCAATCAATCTTAAATAAAGTAAAAAAAATGCGATATGAAATGAGAGGCAGAATTATCTGATCATTTCATGTCGGGGGACTTTGCTCTGAGAAACATGCAAAGTCTTGGGTCAGTGGAGCTTTTAAACTCTCAGACTCGGTACTTACTAACGGAAGTGCATATTTCTAGATTGCCATTCAAGCATTTTGCCGAATTTTTTTTAGTTTGGCTTTTGGTAATTTTCTAAATCAAAGAGCCTTGAGCTCTCAATTCCCGTAAGAAGAGATAAGCGCTACGGGAATTTTTAACCGGTGACTATTTATCTATAAAGGTCAGAGGTGTCAAGTGGTACATGTAATTGCGTAACACTGAGAAAATGTAACTCACCACACCCTGCCTTAAATTGGCATTAATTCTGAGCATTTCTTTCCCTGCTTTCATGTCAAAGATAGTGATGACAAATGGAGGTTTGCCCTTATCATGGACGTGGTACAAGTCCCGAATTGCGGGGTCCACCGACTCGATGGCTTTGAATACCAGCTTCCCAGCCCCGTTCCGAATTTCGTAGTTGCTTGGAGCTATGGAATCTTCAGCTAGAGTGAGGCGGAAATCATTAGGAAAATAATTAGGAATTAAAAACAGTTTAGTGCGAGGCATATATATGGTAATGTCCCCAAAGCAGGCAATAATAAATCCACACTTACTCTGCATATTGGTCTGCCGTATGAAAAATTGGTCACAGGGTTTCAAGGCTTGGATTTCCTCTATCCACACTGTACAGATTGATGGGAAAATGTTGTATTTTTTTTGCAGATTTTTTAGTTGGATTTTATTTACAATTTGCAAATGTACTTACATCGAACAGGTTGTGCGGATTTGGAACCTTTCTGGGATCCTTTCTTCTTCCCCGTGGGATGATCTCCATTTTGGACGGCTAAATTATCTGGAACAAAATTTCCAGACTTCTAGTCAACTGATGTTCTCTACAATTTTTTTTACCGTTTAGTTAAAATATGAAAGATTTTAAAAATTACTGGAGGGATGAACAGAATTTTTCTTCTTCTTTCCACCAAAGGCACTCATACTAGAATCGTGTTATAATCGATACTATCGATATCTGGAGAGAATTTCGGTAGAACTCAGCAAACGTAATATGATCTTAAAAAATACTCCCGAATAACTGATCCCTGTCTTCAAATCCCATGTCCCTTCTTCAGAATGATCCCATTTCCAATCCAATCTTTAGCTCTACACTAAACTTTCACGGAATCCTGGGTCTTCATTCCGACATCTCCCAAGCAGGTACAATTCGCCCAGAAAGTAGAACACAGTCAAGTTAAAACGTCTGCCTTTGAATGACACATTTGATTCATGTAGTAAAGTTGACAGCTGAACGGTCAACCTGACATTATTATCACCTGTCACTTAAAGTCCCCATAATATATTACAAATGACATATCATATGTCAGCACCTCAAAATAACCCAGTCGCTCCAGAGACACGTACTCACCTTTAGCACAAAACCCAATAAAAGTTAGCCCTAATCTAATTCACTCTCCTGCCTCTGATGTTGGCAATTTAAAAACCATTAAATCCCACTTGGCGAGTAATAAACACCTACCCCACGTGTACTTTCTCCTCTATCTCAACCCCGACTGACTTTCTCCATCCAAAATCTTTCCCAATTCCCACCGATATCGGGTAAAACAAGCCCCGTTGCTCAACCCCAGCTTTTCATGTAGAAAAATTGGGAAAAACAATGATTATATAGGCAGGAAGAGGAACAATATTAATCCAGAATTCAACAGGAAATCGTTATTCTCGGATAGACTTGGGCTAGGTATACTTTCAAATCAAGTCTCTGCACTTAAACTCAAGTTGGCTTCCACAATCCTAGGAAAATGAAAGAGCAGGAATTGACGGATGATGGATGACTTTCTCCAGAGAGAGTAAGCTTAAATCAGAACCCGAAGTGGCAGAAGTAGAGGAGTTTACAGAACCGATTCCTATTGCTGCCACCATCACCATCAGCTTAATGGTCAGCTTGACCAAGACAATGGTTGACGGAGGAACATGCAATGTTGGTGGAGTTTCTTAATCCCTACTTTCCTTTCTCTTCGCGTGATGTTTTCTCTTCTACTCAAACTTTCATTGAAGGAAGCAGCGAAACTGGAGTGAGATATCGAAATTTTTCTTTTCCTCTATCTCTAACCTCAATTTCTGTAACGTGCTAAGTAAGTCGGCAAGAAATCTGGAAATATATCGGAACGAGAAAAAAAATCTTCTAGAACCAATTTGGCATGGTCTTGGGCTTTGGTCACGGAATCCATAGACCGCTACAATCAGAAATCAACTAAATTCCAAACCCACGGACAGAAGTATGTGTTGTAGTAGCAAATGGTCCAGGAATGGCTCATGTCTTATTGAGTCTATGTTGTATGACTCATGTTTTATTCCTCGTACTTGCTGGTTATTACTGTTACCGTAATTGTGTAAATAGATCCCCGGAATAGAACCCCACCCGACCCGTTGAATAGGGGGCTTAAAAACCATTCGATGAATTGACTTTTCTTAAAAATTAATGAAATGTCTCAAGATTGAATATCTGCTTGTGATTAACATTAATTCGAAAAAAAAATTTAAAATGTAAAAGAATTTTTCGAAATAATAACTTGTTTTTTATAATTTCTTCCTCAACACCAACAATTAAGAGAGTTCTAAAAATAGAATCCCAGTGGCTTTTTAAAAAATACGGTATATTAACACAAAGTTAGCAACAGGAAGGGATTATTGAACAGAGAGAAAGGTTTTGATAGAATAGCCAACTCTTATACATTATAAGGGGCTTTAAGAATGAAATAATTCCTTATTCGTGAATCGTGTGTATTAATACTACTTGTCAGACATTGGTTCAGAAATCTGACTCGGCAAAGGAGCTAAAGGTCAGAAGGAAAGTAATTAGGAACTGAGAGGCTTATAAATTACATCCCTCTCATCGACATACGACAAAGAAGTTCCGGCCCGACCTTCACCTTTCCTCTTCCGTCAATCCCTTGCTTAAAAACCTTAAAATCAGGCTGATTAGCCCCAAAATTCCACATTTACCTACCAATTCACCGGTTGGGTCATTAGTGAATGCATAGTTAAAAAAATTGGAGGTCAAAAGGTAGTCCTATTTTTATTTCCAGAATAACTAACTCGTAATTAATTTGTTTGGTATTTGACATACAAGAACGCTCCCACTTCCTCAACAAGTTTTGTCCCCTTCCTTAATTCTTAATCATTCTTTGTTTATGCCGGAAGCGAAGTGCAATTAGAGACCATTCTGCGTTCTCGACATTTAGAAACACGGAAGGATTTCCAGGAGGGATCGTAAAATAAAACTTCTACGCAGTGCGATTAACGGCAGTGTCCGTTTTAAAAACTCACAATCAGATTATAAAGTCCGTTTTTTATGCAAATATCTTGACTTTAGTATCTAAAAACCTCTTAAAAGACGTTCCAACAATTCTACATAAATTACGAAAGATCCCCTGGAGAGAAATTGATGTTAAATTCTCCGGCCTCGACCATTATGACATTATGATTTATCTCAAGTGTCAGAGGCTAGACACAATCTCTTATCAGGATTATCGTAAATCGGCTCAACTTTTTCCAGTGAAAAATCTCTCTGCGGCAGATTTATAAGTCTCACACGGGTACCTCGACAAGGTCAGTGGGACAGATTTTATGAAAATGGATTGAAACACCTTGAGATTCCAGAGACGTGTTGGTTATAGTTATAGAGTATATCCTAATCTCCATCGTAATTACAATTAGCCCGATTTTGAGTTGAGCTTGATGAAGTCGGCTTCCGACACTATTTAATCCCGACACATTGCATGGCAAAAAAAAACAAAGGTCTTGTTTCAACTTTATATTTCTTAATATAGCGATTAAAATTGGAATTTGTGTTCTTTATACCGTACCTTTAGTAAGTTCATATTTTAAAATCCTCCTAAATAAGTCCCCATTCCAGTTAGAAGGTATAAGTGAATACTTTAAGAAACTTTCGATATAGGTTAAATTAGGTTAAATATGTCTGGATACTGAAATAAGTTCCAATTTTTTACTGTTAATTCTGTCAAACTAGGACTGGTAAAGATCTCAATAAATTCTCTTTGCAGAAATTCATAATCTAAATAAAAAATTCATAAAACGGAATAAGTTTTACTATTAATGATTAAAGAATCAGCATATCTAAACACGTTGCTTACATAATAATAAATTTGATTAAAATTTCGATTTTTAGGCTGCGAAAACCTGAGTGCATTTTATACAAATTCATCGAAATAAATCCCCACTTCATCTACAAAGTTCTTAACTTCGAACTATAACTCCCGATGGGGACTTATTTCGTCAATAATAACTATATATCAGTATATTTTGTTAAGAAATATTGAACATATAAAAACGGCCACCCAATCTAAGATTAATGAACACGCCACCCCCTTGTCACTATTGACCACCTGTGTATTCCAATCTAAGGAGCCCTGTCAGCGGTGCTATGTTGATCAAATATCCTGCTAAGAAATGTCCAAAATATCACCAGCAGGACACAATCTTTTATGTCGAATTCATATGAGAAAATCCCATATGGCTTTCATGATTTCCTCATCACATGCAACTTAACATACGCTTTATATTTTTAATCTCCTTCTATACGAATAATTCCAGTTCTATTCAAATTCAGAATAACAATAGTAGTTTTAAATACTATTCGAAGTAAGGGAGTAGTAGCGGCTTGGCTAAGTCTGTATTTCTCACACAATCTTTGGAAATGATTTGCACATTAAATATTCCTGGTCCTTACTAAGGGCTTTGAGGGTGTTAGTGAGATTTGGCACGCGAACTAGTCATTTAGAACAGGTCTATAAATCTATAAGTATATAAATATATACAATTCTTGAAGAGAGTAATTAATAATTTTCCAACCACACGTGGAACCCATTAATATGCTTCTACTATGAGTTTGTATCAACTTCTGTGACCAAGTCATTGAGGCTTTCGGATCGACCTTTTTACAGTTTAATCATTCTATAGAGGCATGGCCTCATTAAAAATTATAAACTTCTTAGGGCCCATGCAGAGGTAATTGTGTTATTGTTGGGCTAGGCTTGACATTGGCTTTCACTTTAAAAGAGAACGTTGACGATAGTCTGAATTTATGAGCTTTGTTCCGCTTCCAAAGAGTGTGAAAAGAAGGAAGAGGTTTTTAGTCTTGGTTGGAGATTTATTTTGACATTATCATAGGTCACGTATGCATCAAAAGTCACGTCGTAACGACAATACGACGGAAATCTTGTGACCATTCTTTATGGAAATTAAGCCACCGAACCGATTACAAATTTTAATATTTAATAATTTATGAAATCAGATGCTTAATTTTTAACACTCGGTTTCATTAAGAAACGCTTTTATTGTAACGTTTTTTCTGTGATGCGGGATTCGATGTCAATACAAATTATACAAGTATGTGCTACTATATTAATATATACATATTTATATTATGATTTTGCCTGTATGACTAGTGTTAACATTTTAATAAAATATTAGCACTTATAATAGCTCGGAATGCCAAGGTCTATTAATTTCAACAAAATATATAAACATCTCATCTTATAATTTATTCAGTGTATTTATTTAGTTTCTTAAATTGGAGCTGTCTTTGTTTTTCTAGTTTTTGTCCAGGCTTTGGGTTCACGGTCATCTCGATTAATTGTCCACTTTACAAGTTGAGGATTAATACTCAAAGAGTAATCTGAAATTGACAGAAGTAAGACAACTAATCCCAACCGTAGATTTTGGAACAGAATTTCACATTTTTCACCGATGTTGTTACGATTTTTGACTACGCTCTACAGTATCAAAATATGAAACTAACCGTGATTATTATTAAGTGCTTTTTCATGTTGTAAATTATTCTTTTTTAAACCCAGATCCTCGGATGTGATTGTGTAGATTGTTCCATTAAATGAGGATAATGTCGATCCCGAGGTTTTGTCCTTTGTCTTTAATTTGGATCCCCAACAACCCTTTGGAGATCTTGATGAGCTTTTCAGACGGCTTTTGTTACTGTATTCCGATTCGATTCTTCTTTCGTCTGAGTTTTAAAAAAATGGAATTAATTTTTTTTATTAAAAAAAATCTTTTAAGGTGAAAAGGAAAGCAAATGTCCATACCTCTGTCTGTAAAACACCGATAGCACCCGTATGTACAAAATCCACTTGAAATGCACATAAACCCTCCAATAACTATGTACGCCACTGCAGCCATTTATTTAAAATTCTGTAATTCTTGCGACTTTAAAATTAACGTTAATTAATCTACAAATTTAAATACGATTTGACTTGCTTAAGATGGAGCCATGACTGTTACTTTCTTTAGAAACACGTATTACTAAACTGAACGGACGTTTTAAGATTTCTACTACGACTTTGACTCGAAGACCACATTTTCCAAGACAATTTATGCTATCAAAGGCCGGTCAGTGTATGAGGACCAGGATTGGGCGAAATAAGGCCGGTGATCAAGAAAATAGAAAATGAGGTCAGTTGCCTGGTTTACATATGAAATGTCGTGTTTGTCGAATCATTTGAGATTGGCATATTGCATAATAGGAAGGTATGTTTTTACACCGAATTATGTTATCATCGAATCAAATGTTGCGCACGCAAATTTGTTTTTGTTTTCGAAGTATCTCAGATTTGAAGATTTGAAATGAAGTTTGTCTCATTGTCTAAAAAACTGTTTCATTACAGCAGGGTTAGCGCAGTTTGTGCCAATTTATATACATGTAAGCGGGGAGAGACGCACCAATTGATTTCGAGTTCAGATTTTAAGAACCTTAAATATCGTTGTTTTCCTCGCTTTGAATGTGAAGATGCTTCAAAATTCATCTTGTAAACGTTGATGACTAATTATATAGAAATGTACATAATATAGAAATTATCAAGAAACGGGTCTAAACTTTAATGAATTTAATGAATTTGCAGGGAACATGTATAGTTCGTAAATATTCTTTATTTTCCAATTATTTATGAATATGATTTCATTCAATCTTTATTCAATTATTTAAAATCGAAATTTGCTAATTTTTAAAGAATGCTTTTTAAAATAAAATAAATAAATTTAACCCTAAATATTCACAATTACTTGGATAATAAATACACTTATGGTGCGTTCGGATTTCGGATGATAACCAATTAATATTTAAAAACAATACTTCAAGCAATCCATCCTTCAGAATCGATCCCTAATCCACCATTCCTCTTCGGAGATTTCCCTTTAAAGCCATAAGTTTTTAAGTCGATTGTTGGCAGCTTGTTGGGTGAATTTCGGAAGCCTTTTATTTGAGGATCCGGCGAAATTGGATTTGGCAGAGTATCTATTGAGTCAAAGGAAAGTGATTATTATCTATCACTTTCTGAAAATGTATCTATTGTAAACACTGAAATAAGCCCCCAGGATTGTGGTATAAAACAGTTTAACATTAAAATTAGATAAAGGGTGAGTTACTCCGGTGTGAGAACTTATTTCGACATTTACCACAGTTTCCTTAATAAAATAATCCACACTGCTTCTTACGTCGCTTGTCAACGAATTGACCAGGTGGTGGTGGGAACTGAAGGACTGCGGGATTGATAACAGCATGTGGTTGAGCATGAGTGCCATTACTAACTTTGAAGGAGTAAACGGTAGGTTGACAAAGGGCGTCTGGGGGAGATGACCTCGACGTGGGCAACGGGTCGTAATAATGTTTCCTTTCCCATGCTACAGTCTCTGGTTTCACGTAATTTTTACCTGAAATTCGGTTGTAATTTCAGTTAATACGATTTTGTAATCAAAGGCTAATATTTAAGACAGGTAAATTGAGCTTATACCTTCTTCCTTCAGGAGATAAGTGCAGAGGCAGTAGCACACCAAACCGCATATGAAAAAACAAACTGCGAGTATGCCTATCTGGATTAATGCTTCTATAAACATCGCGTGCCAGGACCTTGGTCCAACTTTGCTGTAAAATCGGAACAAGGGATTAAAAATTGGTTTTAAATCGCAGATTACTTTTGAAATTTTTGGTTCAGGACTTTAATGCTAACATGCTAAAATCCGAGGCTATAAATTCGTTTAATTCATCCGAATTTAGTTTTAAAATAGGATTTACTGGCTAGTTAAATGATTAATAGATGTTTTACGACATAAGGGTGTACTTTATTTTAGAAATTACTTCAAAATCCTTCTAACAAACGCTTTTCAGAGGCTCATCGCACTGAATGAGAATTTACATACCATTTCTGATGAAATCCAAGTAAGCCTGCCCGTCGTATGAATGGTATAGCTTTATTTTAATCAAACCGTCCGAATTGATCTTCAGAAAAATCTTCTTACAGCCCAAGAAACGTTAGGTATGTTTTAAATTAAATGTTTAAACAATTTCAAAACCAGTCCAGATAAATTAGGCCGATTTGCCCGGAAAATCAAACGAAAAGCTGGAAATACCACTCCCACAGCCCCTTCCTGTCTCCTAATGAGCAAACCACAGTAATTATAAAGGTTAACACAACCCTCTGCAAAACGACCAGTTCCAGAGTGCAAATGAATGTACTGAGTTTTTAAGGACTATTGCAATCTTGAAGGTGACCACAAGGACTAGAACTTGTTAAACTCATTTGAGCTTGACTTTACTTGACTTCATACTTTACAGCCCAAATAATATCTACAGTAGTATAATGACTTTATAAGGACCGTAAAATTAAATCGCAATACGCCAGGGGAAAACATGCTTTCACCTTTCCAAACCTAGTTTAGCTACTTCTTTGTATTCCTAAGCTATTATAGACATGAACAGAAACTGATTCGTATCTTGAAAATATTTTGTAGTTTATATATATAGTGCTTGAATATGAATGTTATAGGCGATAATGACAGATTCTGAACGCCTGCTCTACTCTACTTTCTCCAAAATATTAATGGGAAAGCACACGGTTTCGTAGAAGTAGAAACCTGCTGGATTGTTACTTGTCCTGCTATTTCCCATCGTAAAACTTATATGGTGAGGATGTAAAAGAAACGGTTTTAATTCACAATCCTTGTAAATGTTGCAATTGAAGCTATGGGATATGCATGAATATGCTAATTCTACTTTACAATGCAGAAATGATTTAGCTCATGTGTCCTGGTATTTCCAATTGTCATTTAAAATAAACTTCAGAAATGCATCAAGTCCTGTGGAAGGGATTTTCGTTTTTGGGGGATTTTGTTAGTAAATTCATGTTTATTATAAGGAATCATGATCACCTTCACACGCAATTATGGTATTAGAGTAGGTAGGACGGAGATAAGGTTTTAGGGTTCTGAACCTGATTCGTAAATTCTGAATTGGTCGTTTAACATTTCAGAGAGAGAGAGAGAGGTTATCATGATCAATTTTTATGACTATAAAAGCTTAATTGTATATTGACTGTGAACTTTGGAGATGATTAAACTTTTGGCATGAATTGTTCTAACGTTATACAGCGTGGTGTTTTGCGTAAGGTCAGGGATTTCTTTTTTATTGAAATCTCAGACTGGAAATCGTAATGAAATATTTTTATGGGTATGGACAGCAATCGATAACATTTAGATTCAGATAATTTTATTTTTAGTTTTGCAGGTTGAAGCACTGCCCTTTTTTAAACAAGTCACTACTGGCCTTACTAAGTAGTTTTTATTCTCTAGATTAGATGCTCTAAATAACTCCCCTGTGCATTTAATTTTGATGCGAAAACAAGACCAAGGATAAGTAACGGCCGAGTAGAGCGGATTCGATTCGTAAAATTTATAAAACAATCTTATTATAAATTATGGATCAATATCCATTAAGCTTTCATCATATCGAAAATAAAGTAATTTATTTCATGGTAAGAACTGTATTATAAGAATGTTAAAAAATAATAAACATGAAGAAATTGTCTTGGGCTAAAGATTCCCTCTGGATAACCATCGCTTTGGATTCTGAATCAAAATTTGGTCAATGTCGGACTGACTGAATCCTTTTAGTTTCATTTTCGGAACGATATTTTGCAGAATGTGTGCGAATCCGTGGCCTCCAAAATTTGCCTGTAATTGAACAATATCAGTAGGTAACTTTAAATTTTAAATAGGATATGAATATAATATAGGTTTAAATGATTTAAATTACAAGACGATGTTTAGTGTGAAGGTCATGGGAAATCGTAATTTGATTAAGATGTCCGTTGTCAGCCAGGATTTTCAACTTGTCAATCCTCTGGGCGTCGGACAGCATATCGATAGACTCTTGCAGTTGATAGTACGAGCTTTCAATCCCGAACAGGTCAAATTGTGTAAAGGTTTTGAACTGCGCGAATTCTAGCAGTTCCTCGTCTGTTTTGTATAATGTTCCTAAAGACAAATTTTATAAAGATATTGTAAAATTCGTAACTTTCCGAATTCGAATCAAATTAGCATGTCAAAAGTCAAACTACTGTCCAAATGAGACATCACAACATCTTCCGCCTTTCCACCTGCTTCGGTAAATACCCTGAGGATCTCGAACGGAGACGAAGGATGCCTGCCAGGGTGGAATGTAATCGGACAATCGGTTTCTTGTTGAATTTGGGCTACAGCTTGTATAACCCTTTTTTCAAAATCTGCCAATTCGAAAATTCTTTACTGAAATCTAGAATTTGGTATTATCATAACAATATTGGTAGTTAAATTACCATCCATAGGCCAAGAAATCCCAATTTCACCAATGATTCCGCATTTAATTCCGTCTTCGACACCGTCCGTCAGTTCTTTTAGCATGAAATCGTGCAGTTCCTCCACAGTTAATTTCAAAACGGACTGAGACTGAGCACATGCCACGTAAAATCCTAATTCATGTGGTGTATTAACCTCAATTATCTTTGTATTTCTTTAGATTTAGTGTTTGGATTATTTTAAAAAGCAGGTCGTATTTATTGATTTAAGCCCCCCCGGAATAACCACCCCTCCCCGGATAACCTTTCAAGGAAACTTCGCAGATTTTGAATTTTGAAAAATGACTCCCTCGGGAGGATTAAAGCAAAACCAGCAAAATACTATAAATTATTGGAACCTGTTCCAGCAATGATGTGAAGTCCACTCTGGTTACTCAAATCTCGAAGCAGTTTAACATTTCTGGAAATTCCTTGAACGGTATTCTCAACAATGGTTTGTCCACCCGCTTCCTTGTACCGCAAAAGTTCGTCAAGCATCACGTCCCTTGTATCCGTGTCGTCCATTTTGCAGTTATATGACGAACTATACCTAAAGTCATGGATTCAACACAAAATATGTCATTAATTTGACATGGAAGTACCGGAAGATCATTTAATTTAAACCCATTTTATTTAGAAAGTACGGGTATTGTCGAACAACTCCAAGATTCTTGAGTTGGAACGTATCCTTTGCTTCAGAAGGATAGGGAATTCCAACAGGCTTTTTTTGCAGGACGCAGTCAAATTGCATATGCAAATGTTCATGGGTTAAAGTAACCCCAAGGATTGCGGTTTTTACCCTCCCTGTCACTATTCAAAGTTTAAAACATACAATAGGATTTGTTAATTTCATTCTCATTCTTATTAACAATCAGTAATGATGCAGTAAGTGTAAAATTTACCTGTATTGATTTCCATCTTCTTAAAATTTTGGAAATTCTCGCAAATATGATTTCAAGATGAATTTAAATACGATACGAAAAAATATTTCCAGTTCGAGATCTTCAGCAAAGAGTAAATGAACACTGAAGTGTTCACAATCAGCAGTCAGGTTTGAATGTCAGCCAATATATTCGTTAATGTAAACTCGTGTTTGTAATGTGATGCTTATAAATACATACACTTTATGAGCGTACCTATCTCTTGTGGTTGTTTACAAGGACTTTGATTTCTTATAAATAAATTTATCTATTGATTGACACAAGTTTATTTACTTGTCATGTAAAAATAAACAGCTAAAAGAGACAGGTTACCATAAAATATTATTATCCTTTGTTCCTTATCTTACAAACTCTTAACAAAAAAAATCTCACTCAATAATTCAAGCCACGCTTACTTCACCTATACCATCGCAAATAGAGATTGTTTTGGTCTAACTTACATATAACTGCCTCAAAAACTTGTTATTCTATCAAAATCCAATGCATTCATTAAAATTGTATATTTTAAAACTGTTAAATCCATTCCGGTGTAGCTATTAAACCCGTTGAAAATTGAAATTAAAATGTTAAAGTGTAAGCTCAAAGTTGCGTGTTGACGACAAAATGTATCAATTCACCCCATAAGTTCCAACCTCTTTTGAGAGATTCGTAGAGCATCCAAAAAGTTTTGAATTGTTTTAAACTTCCTTTACAAACCTTATAAAATTATTTGTGGTCATTTCTAATTAATTAGAAACGTAGTTAATTAGAAATAAGGGTTTGAAACCCCTGATTTTATTTAAAATTTGCCATGTAAATTTAGATTACTCCATTTCCCGCGGTTTGATCTGGGGTTCATCATCATCCTTGAAAATATGATACTCAATGACCTACTACTCCTGCTCCAATGTTTTATATTTAATATTTTATTGACTGTCTCTCGAGCTAAGTTAGCTTTTCATAAATAAAATTATCTTTACGAGTTATCCTGAATGTTATTCTGAACCTCAACCTAAGATAACATAAAAATAGCTGGAGGAATGATTGTAAGTTCATCAGAGTTCACAGTTTACGACTGGAATTTCATAGATTTGCATACAAAAGAAACATGTCAAACTGTCAAGTCAACTGTCACCGAGATCTCATACACGTATAAATAATAAAATAAATAAGTTCAACTGGTATTTTTTGTTACTTGGGTCATGCGTTGTTACTTTATTATAAAAAAGAGAATGCAATATACGAGCTTAGAATACATTATTTTTTTTAACTGACGCATTTATCGATTTAATTATCTTGGATCATCATTCGAAATCCAATTTGCCACAGCAGAAACAGGGCGACGAGAACAATTCCAAATCCAATTAGTTGGAGACATCTTACAGCATTCCTAGCCATCCCAAGAGGACAGCAAAGACAAATGAAGCCAAAGAACCAACTGCAACAGTTACATTTACATCTCTCATTTTTCTTGCTTCCCCTCCGATGATGATGATGTTTCGGCCTCATGCTCGTCACAATTATCTCATTACTTCCGTCCTTGAATATTTTTTCATGGGTCACAGGGCCGGGTTTAAAGTCCGCTGGGATATATTGGACCCAGTTCGGATAGTCTCCATTTGGTTTACATAGGATGTAGTCCTAATTGCAAAAGTAATGACCAATAAGTGGTGGTGGTTGTAATTTATGGTATAGGGCATAGGAAACGTTGAAGAGAAAGTACGGCTTGTTTTTACCATTAATATTACGGCAGCAATCACAAGGGCTTTGTGAGCTGGAGGGATATCCGGTGAGAAAATGGTGATCCCGTAAGGATCCTCGTACTCACTGAACTTTATCTTGTAGAAATCGGATACCTCCCGTGTCGTCATTAGTGTCTCTATCATTGCAATTGGTTCGTCTTCATCTTGGGGCAGAAATATGTCAAAAATCCCTAGATTCAATTAGGATCCAGGGTTAACCTTTTCGTTAATTTAAAGTGGGTAAATTGCAACCGTTTAAACGTTAACTGCCTAATCAGAGTATGCACACAATAGACTATATTTCACCACTAAACTTCGATCAATGTATCATTTTCAAGTAATTTTTAAAGCATTTTGCCATTGATTTTAATACGTGTACAAATATAAAACTGATTGAGTGATATTAGGTGAACTGCTTTCAGATTCAGAGTATCCTCGTAAGTCGGTGCTTTCTTTAAAAATTTAAAACGTAGTGAGATATTATCTTTCTTTACTGAACGGTTAAATTTCAAAAGTTGAAGTACATCAATACGAACTAGAGTGAAAATTAAAATTCTCAATACATGCCTCAATAAACTCAGAAAATTGAAAGGCATTACCATCAACAAGCCGCCCAAAAATCGACAAAACATGCTTCTTGTTCTGATCATAAATGTCCAAACAGGTCTGCTCGATAGAGAACCGCTGGGAAATGTGACCCAAGCGTTGATTACCATCGCAGAGGGTGACAACAGCTCGCTGTATCAGAACCAAATCCGATTAACCGTCCGGCAACAATTTATGTTTTAAACAATTTTTAAACAGTCAAAGCAACTCACATTGCCACAGCCCTTAAATCCGAACGTGCATAGGAGGCAGTAGTATTGGGCAAAGCAAAAGCAACATGTCCAGTGCCGTTGAATGGACAGTATCTTCCGGCAGTCGTGGTCATACATTGTGATATTAAAGAGTCTCGCATCTCGGATCCATCTCAAGGCAGTCCGGGTTGTTTTCTCGACGGCAACGTAGAGCTGCTTCCCGTCACTGTTGACGATGTCATACTGAGAAAATGCTAGGAGAGAATGCTCCTCCGACAAGTCTATCCTGAACAGATTTAAATGATTACTATTAAATTTTGAAGTTGATGTAAACTCTGAAACTTTCAGTTCAAGTCACCAATTGCATTTTCCGGCCGTCGATGTATGATCAGGTTTTCGAAGGGACAGAGGGTCTCTAAACCTTTTGGACAGTCTTGCGGTATGTTGTAATATGCTGTAAATTCGTAGATGTATTAAATATCGAGATTAAAAAAACACACTTTAAGTCATGATCTTACTGTGTGGTAAATGCCGAGGGTCAGGATAGAGTAGTTTCGGAACTATGCTTTCCTGAGTTACTTCTTCGTTCTGCCGAGATGAAATAGTTGAAATACTATCGTTATCGATGTCTGCATCTAAACAGATATTTTTTTAAATGTAACTTCTAAAATGTTGTGTTTACTGTTTAATAATTTAAACGTAGCCAGCCATTGGATGGTTCACTTACCTGTGGTCGTTGGATTTTTGTTTTTTGTCATTTTTTTTCACGTTACTAGCCCTTCCCAAGTGCTACGAAAAATGGCTGGACGTACTATGTCAGAGAGCAAGTCTTTAGTTTCTAAAAATAAGAACTTTTCATTATCTCAAGGATTTGTTTCAGAATGCAATCCGGAAAAACTTCGTCTCTGCTGGACACCAGTTTTAGAAGAGAGAGGGTTGTCTGTGGAAGAACGCTGGGTAACGGTGGCTGGACAAGGGGAATATGTTGTCAAGGCATCTTGTCCAATGTCGTTGACAAATGTGGCACAATTGGGTTATGAATGAAGGTTTTGAAGTACTTGACCATGGCTTTCCTTCTCTTTTTGTCCATTTGAAACTTAGAATTTAGAAATTCGTCAATAAAGCTCGGAACTATGGATTTGGCACCTCAGAAACATTTGCAATCGATTGAATTTCTTGCCTTTGAACTATGGGATCGGGAATCTAAATAACATTTGTATGTCTTTAAGCATGCAAACAAACATTTTTAACTACTGACGCTAGATCCCATTTAGATTTGTCTGAAAATGAAGAAATCTCGACCGAAACGTGCAGCATCTACTAGTCAATCGGTTTCATTTTACGATAACGATGATAGCGGTAAGGAATTAAATAACTGCCTGTTTCACATCCATTGTCCTACCTTAGTCATATTGAAGTTTATTTTTCCAACAACTGCGCACTGCACTGTGCAGTCGAAGCAACTAAAAGACCGAGTGCAGTTTCCTTTGGCAATATTAACGGGGATGTAAAATTTGGACACAGTGGAAACCGAAGTCATCGAATACAACATCACCCAATACAACATGGTCATGGGCATTCTCATTCTGAATCAGGTATGCATTTTCGAAAGTAATATTTGTCCAGTCGGGTACTGAAAATAATATCATGTTCTATTTAAAAAAACAGATAACCCAGACCTCCATGCATTTGATCTGATACTTCAGTCCAATAATATCATCATTATCTCAACAGAGAAGAAAACAGCTAAAGGTAGCATAATATATACTGTCTTCAATGATACTCCGGAATAAATCCCTCATCTCCAATAATTGCTAAGTTTCTAAGCTAGTTTTGCAGGATCAACTCAACCAGATTAACTCCCCACTTGAGAGACTTAAAAACGACCCCATGGGGTGTTATTTCAGTTTTTACTGTACTTTAAAAACCCAACGTCCAATGAATTTCGAGTTGTATATTTCTAGAGGTCCCCGGAAAAACCACTTATGAAATTACAATCCCAGACGGACAAAAAGTTGGTTTCCTCGTCCCAGAATACGACGCAAGCTGGTTTGACAAAGTCTGCTTTCCCTGCCCTTACCATGCCGGTGAGAATGATCCTATGAGTTACTACATCACCGGAAAAACTGGCAAAGAGCTGATCTCCATTTACGGCCTTGACGAAGACGTGGCTTCGGAAGATGTAAGACGCCTAGAACCATTTTTACTCCTTAAAGTTGGAATCAAAAACTTCTTTAAATTTATCATGTATAGACAGTTCAAATAGCCCGATGCAAGTACCCAATCGGAACAATCAAGTACGGTCATCTCGGTGTAACGAACACTCTGAGTCGGGTCAGTGTAGCTGCGGGTCGGGAGAAGAACTTCATGGTCCCGATTTCGGTTATCGAGCCATCAGGAAACCTGCTCTACATTTTTCGCTCTTTTCCTCGAGACGATATAACTTATACGGAATTGCTGAGTGTCGACGGTTCCGCTCTTCCTGTCGCCGAAATTAAGTTAGAATTCCTGATTTTGAAACCTTTTGAGAAACATCAGGCAGAGACAATACCCCTCATACCACCTACAACCCCTCCTCAGCCGAGAACCCAAGTTTTCTCCGTCAATTTTATTGAGGAAATGAGTCCAGAAGATAAATCCTTCGTCCTAGGAATAGCTGTTGCAATTGCAAGTCCAATATTTTCTTAAGTGAGCCAAATGTAAACGCTTTATTGGAACTGCAGTTAATGACTGCGACGTTTATTTTCAATAGTTTAACCGCTGGGCAAGAAGAAATGGGCCGAAGAGGGCGAACTGTACTATTGTTTAAATCCGAGAAGGGTGAGGAGTTCGTGTATCAGATCCTGACCAGTTTGAGTAACAGTATGAGGAACGCTTTTGAAAAGCGCATTTATATTTGTATGATTGACTTTATGAAATAAACTTTCGCTTATATGTTATATATGTATGTCTTATGCGGAATATTTGAGTTTGACCTGTGGAACAGGCTGTAACTTTTATTTATACATTGTCTGATCTGAAACATAATTTGAAACATGAAGATAAAATGTCAGTAATTCCTTGAAGAGAAAAAAATCTTGAGAGTTTCCAATAAGAACCGAACTTTTAGTCAGAGAACCGCAGGTAAAGACGATTTTTTGTATTATCTAAAGCTTGTTCAGAAACCGTAGCATTTGGCTGGCATCGCATAAATTGTGAAACCACAGTTACGTCCGTAACAAAATTACACAGCTTACCAGAATATTATCGATTTTTCCGACCCAAGGCAACTAAATTTGATTCAGCTTCGTTACCGGATCATAATTTTTTAGTTGCCTTGTTTCCGACCCGTAGTGTTATTTTGGTAAAATTTAAAGTGGGGCACTTATTCCCCAAGTTGGATGACCCAATCATGTCTGAAGTGACCTCGCAACATCCGGGAGATTCAGTCATAGTCATACCTCAAGATAGTACGGATGAATTCCAAACTGAAAGAACTTATATTCCTATTACGGAAATTATAGTTCCACCTCCACCATTGAAACGCAACAAGTTTAAGAATTCTAAGTTTAATCCATTCTCCATCCTTGCCAAAAGCCTTCTACACGCTAAAAGGAAGCCAAAGTCCAAAGTTGCTATCAAAATTGGCCCACCTCCCATTCCAAGTTGGTCAAAACTTTAAGCTGAAAAAAGTATTTTTTAACCTCTGAGAGCCATATTCGCACAATCAGTGGATTATTTTATTCAAAAGATTATCAGTAAAGTCCGAAGATACAATATACAAGAGATGTATTCGACGGGTGTGTTCAAATTAACACAATTTATTTTATATTCTATCCATAATAGTTCTACATGAAAGGTTACCTCTCGGTATGGCAAAGCCATTAAAACTGGTCGAAGGATGTCTCCCAGGACTGCAGCATTTGATTCATGCAAATCAATTTTATGTCCAGCATTGTGAAGAAATACATGGAATCGATGGTATACGATCACTCTTAATACTCAATCAAGTTGGCATTTATATAGATAATTCAATTTAAATACTGATATCTTTTACAAACACCAGCACTCTTGCCCTACGAGCCCCGAGATCGGTATCAAATCCTGAATAAGTATAAGAAGCGAATCTACTATGCGGTTGGTGAAAGCGACTTTTGGAGATGGACCCTCTCTGGAGCTCGACCATTTCGGGTTAAAATTCTTGACCATCACGGCAACATCGTCCTGACACTTACTCGACCATGGACATTTGGTTTGTGGTGGCTTGGCGGTGAATGTACTGGAAACGTGAGCTAAGACATGAAGATTATGCAGAACTTCTACATTCCTAAAATAAATGAGCATCTCTCCACTTTGGATTTTAGTTTGGGACAAAAAGATGCTCATAGCAGACCATAATAGCATATTGCATTGTTGCCCGCACACAAATAAGTATTTAACCCTCGTTGTTATTATTGGTGAGTGCTATGCTCTGCTTAAAGAGTCTTGTTTTTGTCCCAAACTAAAGTTCCAGTCTCATTACATAAAATATGAATGTTTTGCTATTTCTAGAGGTTGCAAGTCCGATACAGTACCGGTAAATTACTGGGTAAAATCAAACAACGATTTACATGCCTGAGCCCTGTTTTCGATGTTGAAGATCCACAGGGGAATTGCCTACTGAATGCTAAGGGGCCACCTATAACCTGCATCCCTATCTGGTACATCAAATATTACACAAAGTTTCTACTCCTTGATCCGAATTCGGAGACTGGAAAACATATCGGGAAATTCATAGAATTTCCAATTGGAATCGGAGCCGATAATGACACTCTTGCGTTAAGTCTCACTTTCCCTGAAGATTTGGAAGTTGAAACTAAGGCTCTTCTTTTAGGGCTACTGTTTGTCGTCGTAAGCTCAAAATTTGTATACAGCTTTGATATAATATGTACAAAACTCCAGAATTTAGATACTGTTGTAACTCAGCTAAGATTGCTGTTTTTAAAACTGCACAAAATTACTAGTTTTACGGTTTGTAGCGATGTTTTACTTTCGAATGTCTGACAATGGATTTGTATCTAGATTTTGGAGGGTGGTTAATATTATAAACCAAAGTGTATCAATGAATTATCCACTATTCCGTCAAACCTAGTAAAATATAAAATCACAGATCATTTTTTTCTAAGCATTTCATGTACTTTGAAGTGTCGGATGCAATTACTGGATTCGCCGCGGACGAAGAAAGTTATCGAGACAAAACGGGTCAAGCTCCAGCTTGGACTATTAATCCTAGAAAAATTGCGTTTAGACGGGAGAACGGTGGTCATATCCCAGGTTAAATGCCAATTACGAATGATTTTTAACGACAAAGCTATAGATAGTTCATAGTTTAACATATGAATTTTTTAATTGCAGGAAAATTTTATCCGTGCAAAATGATAATCATATTAGTTATGCTGTTCCTCATCACTTCCATAATTTTATGGGCGGAGGGTGATTTACACTATTATGGAATTCTGTGACCCAAGTTTATCGAAGTTTTGTTTCTTCGATGTAAGACAACGACAAACCTTGTAAATTTTTACCTGATCTGCCTGTTTATCTGTTTAAATTAGCAACTCGCTAATGAATTTAAATTACGATTTAAATGTTGTTTTTATATGATTTTTCAATAAATGGCTAAATCTACTATTCGTTATTCTTGCAGTCTTATATTTACAGCATTTGATTCTGAAACAGGCTATGGAATTTTAACACATTTTATATGAACAAGCTATTTCTTTTTCGGACGAGGCTTATGCTTCACAGGTTTGACTTTTTCTTTGACAACGTGATGTTTCGAGCTTGTCGAGTTCTTGGACATCGAAGAGAAGAGTGAGGATGCGGCGCTAAGCAAAAGCGCACTGGCTTTTTGAGAGGCGTCATCGTCATGGTCAATATCCGCCTGTCCATAGTCTTCTTCGTCCCCGTTAATTGTGATGGCGTCGTCAGAGTTAAGTTTGCTTCCTGACGACAATGTGGACTCCGAGCCTTCGCCACTCTCCCCGCTATGCTCTCCAGCAAATTCATCTTCGTCATCGTCCAAGTCATCGTCGTCGTCACCACTTCCCTCGTTGGCCAAATCCTTCAAGGATTTATTCTCCATTATCGCCTTATGTGCCTTCATCCGACTTGCTGTGGCTAGGACGAGGTTACCCAACTCATCTTCGTAGTATTCCATGTCCTCTTCGTCATCTTCATATTCATCATGGTCGAAATGATGTTCCCACTCTTCCTCCTCATCGTCCTCCTCTTCAACTCCTGAAAGAAAATCCAGAATTGTACACTTAAATTGCAGATTTCAAGGAAATTATATGTGATAATCGACCGTAAATGTTGAAATAAGTCCCCGGAGGGGAAATTGTTTACTTCTAACTCTCTGAAAGAGGGGGGGGGGGGGGTTAATTCGGGGTAGAAATTGTACCGGTGGGGGTGGGGACTTATTTCGGCATTTAGAATAGAGGAGAGGAATTAATCGTAATAAGTACCCATTTCCTTCTTTATAGCTTCCAAGGCTCGTTGAGTTTTTTCGGCTTCGAGACGTTCTTTAGCTTGTTGGATTTCAAGAAGTCTTTGTTTCGCTTCACGCCTTTTCTGAAGTCGAGCTTCCCTTTCCTTTTGAAGGCGATCTGCTGCCAACCGCTTGTTCAGATATTGCTTGAATGCTATGGATAATTCGCATTCTTCTCCCGGAGTCGGTGGTCCTGTCAATTTCCTGGTTTGCTCCAGGGCTTCCTTCTTTTTCGCGTCAGACTGGCTAAGTTTCTAAAAACATCGGAAAATGCAGATTGATTTTGTCGGAAATGCCCTAGGTTTAATAATTACTAAACAGAGAATTTTTAATTGTTGCTTACGCCAAAAGCCCAATCCATACTTAGATAACCACGTTCCATGTTCAAGCGGTTCCGTTTTTCTAAAAGCAGTTCTTTCTTTCGGCTCATTTCCTAAATAAAATTTGTATTTAGCGAGTGCAACTAAGCATTTGTCTTACAATTAGATAAGCACTTACAAAGTTAGTTAAATCCAGTCTGCTCAATTCCGCTCGGCTACACATATTTTCAGACTCCATGTAGTACATATGATCAGCCATGATTGGCATAAGGAGCCTCCGACAAGTAGTTACTAACTTGAAGAGCTCATCTTCCAAATGATTGTGCAACTTGGCACGCTCACTAAATCAGACAGATTAATTAGCCGAGAAAATGACAATATTGAATTGAGAATGAAATATCAAGATATAAAAGTTAATTTACTTCAGGTATTGATTTTTCAAATGCCGTGTCTTCATATTAGCTTCCAGTTCAAGCGGTGCAAGTTGGTCTTGAAGTTCTTTAAGTCTTGCCATAAGGGCAGCCAACTTTTTCCTATCGGACACAGACACAACAAATATAAAATATCATACAAAATTTACAAAATATATGTTCGAAAACCTAAGAAATTTCGAAATCCATACATCAAAGGCTCAAATTCAAGTAGTTTGATCCTCAGCTCACTAAGATCGCTTTCACCCTTGATTATCCGATGCCTGTATTCGGCTAGCTTTTTCTCATACTCCGCCATCCGTTCCTTGATAAGCCTCTCTACTTCCGCTCGCTCCTTGTCCAATTGCGAGCTATAAAATAGTTTTAAGTCACTTAGGCCTGGTTCAATCCTAATTTTTTCAGTATTTTCCAGCATATTCATTTCCATACGTAATGTCCTTAATGAGCCTCTCAACATCCTCCATCTTCTCCTTGAGGTAGTCGTGGTAGACCTCATTGTCGTGCTTCAAACTGAGCATCTCCCGTGTCATGTACCATCCTTCCAGTCGCTTCTTCCGAGCCTTGACCTGAGTCCTCTGGAGGTCAAATACTTTCTCCCGTAGCTGATTGTACAGTTCGGTGAGATGATGAAGCGGTGGGGGGTTGATTTCCGCTTTTTTCTTTTTACCTTTCTTCTTACCTTTTCCTTTGCGCTTCTTACTCCTACTCTTACCCTTGACCTTCAAAGTCGGTGGCATCTTTCTGGTCGCTTTGAGATGGGAGGTTTGTCGTGGAGAAGGAAGGTTATGAAAATTAATGTGAATGGTGTGGTCTTCGTAGCTTTTAGCGTGGACAGAGGACTCGTGGTTTTTGACGGATTTAAAAAAATGCAGATTTGCCTGGGATCATGAAAGCTATGCAACCAGAGAAACGGAGAAAACTAAGGAAATATAAGATTGTACGGTAAAAATCTTGTAAACTCAAAAGAAATCTTATGAAATATCCCGTATACCGTACTTGTTTAAATAGACCCCCCCCTCAATACATCCCCTGAGTGAGCCAAGAGATTGCAAATAAGTAATGCTGTTTAAAATGAGAAAAATTGTGGAACGAATGTCATTCAATATTGAAACAGTAACAAATAAACCACCACCCCTATTTAGACCGATTTCGAGGATTTAAAATAGAATGTATTTGGAGAGATACGGCATGTACATTAATTTTATTCCATTAACGCGCTTGCATTAAATAAAACTTTTTTGTACGGGAGCTAGATGGTCGAAAGGAACTTCTTGATTTTATTTATTATCATCCAAATTCGTCATTTGCGAAACACTGAAACAAACAGCACTCCGTCCATAGTCCAACTTCTTCCTCAAACTAACAATCTGCATATAAAATATGACTAAACAGATGAAAAATAAGGCAGTTTGAAAGGCAAGAAATGTCCAAAGGTAGACATGATGATTAGTACACGAGCCCGTGTAATTATTAGCACCATTCCCAGGTAAAACGTAGAGATGAACATCTCCATCAAGATCTTCAGGTTTATTATTTGGAGAAGGAGTACTACCCTTCAAATCAAACGTCAGTTTCGTTCCAGTCACCATCGTATCAACATCCCCGAGGTCGATAAGATCCACGTCCTGATCCTCCAACAGGCTAAAATTGACGTTATCCGACGGTACATTAAGGAACGTTTTATGCTCCTTCGCCAAACTGCTATTGACCATGTGCTCAGGGATAATATGCTTCATGATCAAAAAGTTTCCGCATGGATGTCTCGATTGGAACTTCTCCGCGTGGTACATGATATAACAATTGCATGGGAGGCTTATCTCCACGGCCCCGTACGCTTGAGGCGTAATCAACTCATCCGGTTTACCCTCACACTTGATTAGCATCGTCGTGACCCGATTCACGGTTATAACGAATTTCGAAGGGGCCACTCGCAAAACTATCGGAAGCAATAGCTTCACATACTCAGGACTCTGCTTCCGGCATTGGAACGAGCAGTAGTTCCGTATCCCTTCAAAAGAAGAGTGTAGCACTTCGTAAATGCATTTATTCGCCGTGGGTTTCAGAGACTGCTGATCTTGTGGTTGTAACTGACAGAGGTTCCTATCATTTAATTTGCAGTCCGTTTCAACCAGGGTGTTCGATTTCAGGTCATATAAAACGTAGTCAACATCCTTGCCCGATCCATCAGGGGATGTCTTGACTTGACATAGCTGGTCCTTGTACAGGAACTGGGGATAATGGAAAGTAATTAGGTTGAAGTTACTGCTCTGTCGGATCACGGGCAGAAGGATCTGGACCACTAAGTGTGTTGTGCCGAAAATGCAGTCCGCGATCGGGGCTTTGTACAACCTTGATAAGGAAGGGACTGACAAGCTGTATTTCAGAGGTAGCAACTTCAATCGAATCTCCTGCAAAGCCTTATCCAACCTTGTAGCCTTGAGTAAAGAATAGGGAATTAGTTGATTCTGACAACTCAAGACTGCTTCCCGAATCCGGGTTAACTCGGAGTAGGTGTTGAGTAACTGAAGGCTCTGAAGACCTAACAGGTTATTAATCATCACTCCGGGGTCCACTGGATTTGAAACATTTACAAAGAAGTTTGAGGCGAAATTGTCCTTAATTTGATCAAAGAGACTGCTAATATCGTTGTTAAAGTCCGGAATTTTTTCTTCGAAATAGCTCGGCATGGAATTGCATTTCTCGATATAGAGCCGATACTCCGTCATGCTAATGTCTCTTGCAGCAACGACACTAAGCCTTTTCCAGAACTGAATAAGTGTTTGGTCGCAGTCGTCGAAATTAATGCCGGAATGTGAGAATCTCGGACCTTCGGGTGAACCTGAGTAGCGGCTGCTTCGCATCGTTGGGAAGATGTCGGTATAGTTGATTTTGTATTGCCTCAGGTAGTCATTTACATGGTAGAATATGGGACACGCGAATGACCAGTCAGATGTCGAGGGGGTTGATGAAGTCGACTTATTGTCCGACTTGCAGTACAGTCGAGGGATGACCTTGAACTTGCTTAAGCCGGCAACAGAAAAAGGGCTCCAGAGGTCGGATTTGAGGCGAAATTCGAAGACGAGGGGCACGACCTTTTCATAGAGTTGAAGGGGCTGGCCCTGGTCCTCCCAGTAAACGCCCGGTACTACTTTACCTCGCAGGGTTGTGAATCCGGGAAAGGATAAGCCGTTGATTATCAGGTGCAGGATGATTCCGACCAGGAGGAACTTATTTCGGTCTGAAATAAATTTCATGAAAATTGGAATAGGTTTTTGTGGAGGAAATGGGAGTTTTTAAATGGTTTTACCTTCCATAATGTCTAAAGCTTGAAATAGTCCTTTTGTTTAAATGCTTTGGATGGTAAAGTTAAAAATTAATTCCGATTCGCAGAGGAGTTGAAATCTTTATCTCAAGTTAGACTATGGTTTTAGGCTTTGAGTGAATCCTCAGCTGCGCTTGTAAAGTCAGTAATGTTTTGATAAGCGTTTATCAGACCGGATGGGGAAATCACTGTCTTGAAGTATTAGGATAACGGCTTGATTAAAATAATAGAGAGACTGCTCGAAATACGCAGTGGAACTGGTCATAGTACACCTATAGTCAGTCACAATATACATATACAAACTGTCGAGATTCTGTCGAGAAATTTGTGCATCTGACCAGTGACCACAAAAAACAACAAGAGTTTTTTTTATTTCAAATGTTAATGTTTAATCTTAATCATAATGCATGCATGAGAAACATAATTTATCGTGTTCTGACTGAACTATGCAGAGCAAATACAGCATTTCAAAGGGCATGTAATTGTTTATTAAACGCTTCCTGTGATATCTTGATATGGTAGCCTAAAAGGGTTATTACTTTGTTACATTACATAGTATATACAGAGAACTTGTTATAAATGATCAAGGAATGTTTTTGATCAATTATTCAACACCGAAACCATATATGTATATGCCTGAGAAGAAACTAACGATTATTTGCAGGATTTATGGACGGTCCATTATGGGACTTGGTGTTTATCGTAGTAATATTGTAATTGGCCGACGATGAAGGTTCAGAAACGGAAATCGGTAGTCTCTAATAATCTGTAGTTCAACAAACAGCCCGTTTACAAATTACAACTGGCCAATTCACGATCTAAATATACTGATAGTCAGGGTAGGTTTCTCTAAGAAATATTTTCGAATACTTATTTACTTTGGCAAAATTAATTGAGCATTCAGACTTCAGAGCATGAATCCATCTAGGCATTCATGATTTTTTTATAGCAAATTCTAATGAATGAGAATACAGATTCTGTCCATAATGATTGAATTGATTCAAGGCAAATATAGCTTGCAATTAATTTATTTATTGAAATGAGATTTCCATTGTGTATTTGATACAACATAGCCTTAAGATCTGAATGAAAGACGCCAGAGAGAAAGCATAAGTGAAAGCACAATACGTAATCTATACTATTCTATTCTCCAATTTCGTTTATATATTAATGAGCACAGGGAAATGGGAAATTGGTGCTAAATAAAATTATAAGGATATGAATTTACTATGAATGAATTATGACATTTTTTTTATAAATATCTAATTATAATTCTAATTAATGAAAAATAAGAACGTTCATTAATTACTTAGAGTCTCAATTTACCTCATTTTACTCTTTACCCCAATCGGTAAAGTCAAAATTCACTTGAGCTGACTGCCGAGCCGAGCTCTAATTATTTGCCAAATGCCAACATGTCAAACTCAAAGTAAACAATTAATTCGCAATTCCAAATTCACGATTTTGCAAAGAAATTGTGAATTACAAATTAGGCCTGAGGTTTTTAATTCATCTTATCATATTCTTAGGAGCACAACTTATCAACCAACAGCGAAGAAATGTCTTTGACATTGGAGGAAATCGAGAAAGACGGTAGGTTAAAATTTGAACTTCAAATTTGAAGTTCAAAGTTCAGGCTTTATCTTATCTTGTCTTTGCTGTCTTAAAGTTTAATTGACCAATTTGACCATGTCTGTTTCCTGCTCTGAAATAGGGTTCCTAAGGCCCTTCACGCAACCAAGTTTCGATGTCGGCTCCCACGTAACGTCCTTGCTATCCTCCACGTCCTCATCCCTGACACAGCTGTCGAACAGTATCGCTTCGATTGACCAACAGATTCACTCCAATGTCACGACACATCATGGGGATCTACTCGCCCAAACTTCCAACGTCGAGCTTATGGAGTCCGTCGTTCAGAACTGTAACAAACGGGCCAGCACCTGTCTTCGTTCCGTTGCAAATGTCAAGTCCAAGTTGGAGGAACTGCACTCCCAGTGCTCAACGCAAGTTGCTTATCTGGACAATCTGTACCAGGTTAATCAGGCGACGAGGAGGATCCAAGCCGTTATCGAAATCGATAAGAAGGCTGGACAGGAGAGGAATACGGCTGAAGTTGCATCTTGCGTGGCTCAAATTGGTAGGTTTATAAGGTAGAATTGACATGAAAATCGTTCTTCTCATTCAACATGTTCAATACAAAATATCTCTTTTTTTGCTTTTTACAGAATATCTGTGCCTCAAGACCCCAAAATTGGATTATCTTCAACCTTATCATGACAAAGCCACGTCTCTTCGACAGAACATTGAAAAACAAACAGAGAACATGTTGAATCAAGGGCTGAATGCCAGTTCAGCTGGGCAGGTAGATATTGGCTTTATATGTCTGTACGTATGTACCCATAATTCAAAACTGAAGGTTGTAAGATCATTTTTATGTACAGGTTGCAAGTTCTCTTCAAATATTCGTCAATCTGGACGTACTGGAATCCAAAATTATCAAGGTTTTTGCCGAGACCGAAAAATACATAGAGAAAGATGTAAAAGCAGCTTTGGAAATCAGATTACAAGCTCCAGCGGCTCGGGGTAGAATACGCATTTTGATTTAAATGACAAATTATTTATATTTTATAGATATTTAAATTTAAGTGCAGCCAATGGAAAAAATAAGACGTAAAAACTAAATGTCAAAATTCATTTATAGGTGGGGGACCGGGTAGGGCAGTTTTACCTTCAACTTCAAAAGCAATTGGACAGATATGGAGCAATTTGGAATCATTGGTAACAAAAATTTACACACAAACCGGAAAAGTAAAGCTATTGTGGAAGTCTGTGCTCGCGGGGAAGGACTCGTCTTCGAATCTTCCTTTCATCGATTTCATTGATAGTGGGGAGTCTTATTGGACCAAGTTTTGGAACAATTTAATGGATGTGCTGATACGACACTTTTCATCCGTCAGATTAGAATTTGTCAAGGCAGCATTTGAAAACGAATTTCCAAGATTGTTGGCACTATTCATTTCTTTAGGAGCAAAGATTGAAGATGGATATCAGAATTTATCGTTAGTCGCTCGGAACTATACTCGTAAACTAGGTTTATTTGTTTCTGCATATAATTTAATATTAATTTTTTGATTGTTTGATTCAGGGTTCAGTCTGGTCTGCGTGGTGTTTTATCGAATTATGAAAAAGCCTACTTGTCCAAGTCTCTTGCAAAACTTTTTGATGCTGTAAATCAAAATTTCTCATCTGTTCCTAATAATAAGGGAATCGACTCGATAGTGAGAGTGATAAAAAATGAAATCCTTGTGGATGATCCTATTCTCAAGAAGTTGGTTTCAAGGAATGTTAGTAAAACCATAAATCTTGTGTGCGTCAAAGCTGAGCAGTTAGTATCTAACGATGGAAACTCCACTCAAGTAATAGGTATGTTGGATATTTATGAAATTCAATAATTAAGTTTTGGAAGGGTTTAGGGTTTATGGAATTACTAAAAATTATTTTATTTAGGCTCCGCAACGGAATCTCAGATAGCAAATGCACAGCTATTAAATGCACTGGACTATTTTAGATCCGAACTAAGAGAATCTGCTGAAGCTATTGATACTGTTATGCAAAATTGTATAAACCCACTTGTCCAAGCGGTTGCAGATGCTGTGGAAGCAATTTTGCAGACGATGCACAATGAAAATTTTCAAAGGTTCGATACATTTTTAAGACGAACACAAATACTGTAAACTGTAGCTCAAATTCGTATTTGTTACTTCTTTGATGTTTTAGAACCAGCAAAGCGACGGAATATTCGCTTTATGTCGGGGAACTTCAGAGTTTTATTTTCAGAGTTTCCAAAGACTACTTTTCTCTTTTTAAATCGACGGAATTAATACAGAAATGGTAAGGCGTTATAAAATTCTAAATTCTTACTTGTTCAAGTGTATCATTAAATACCTATTAATAATCTTTAAATCGTTTTACAACTTTTACAGTGGTGTTACATTAGCTAGCAGAACAATTGAATTATTTACTCGTCATGTGTGCCTCTTGTCATCTCTGACACAAGAATCTACAAAAATTCAAATATTAACGGATCTAAATCATCTAGAAATCGTTCTAACTCCAATTTGTCCAGTTCTATCAGAGCTAGGAAAATCCTACAAATTACTGAAGGGATTTAAAAGCCTACTTGGGCTTCGTATGGAGGAATATCCTGTATCCAATTTGGTTGGCTCCGTCGTCAGTTACAGTTTAACGATTCATCTGCTCTTCCGGTTTGCACAAGGAGAGATGAAACTGCCGCATGTGGTAAGTAAATCAATTAACATTCGATATCACATTCATTGACTCTGTTTAACAACTAACTATTGTTTTAGAATAATGGATGGTCAATAACTCGATATAGCAAGTGGCTTGATGAGTATTCTTCCGAAACCGAACGCCTGACTCTGCTCAAAGCAACTTTGGAGTCCTATGTCCACAGCGTCAAGTTCAAGGGTGGCAAAGAATTCATTGCGGTATATCCGCACATGATGACTTTATTGCAGAAGGGGCTTCTCGCTTAATTTCCTAAATCTGGTATAAGGCCAAAAATAATTGGCGTGCCTGTTGGAGAAAGTCGGCGGAGAAAGTAGCGTGTTTTATTCTTAAGAATTCGATAAAGCCTCAAAGATTTATTTATACCAAAGTTAATTAATAAATATAATTATTACTAATATTAAGTCCAATCTCTGGGAAAAGGACAGAAAGTTATCATAAATTAGAAAACTTTCACCAGATACGGATTATGGGAAGCATATCGTATATATTTAGCATAGAGCTTTCTTTCAACCTGTAATTTATTGTATTATAATACAGAGAAAGAGGGAATTGAGTTGAGTCTATTTGCCCGGGATAGAAAACGATTTTCCTTGTCTTGTTTTTTGTGTTTTTTTGTCATTTCTGTCCGGTCTGCCTTCGTGTGAATACATATTTTGTATTTATAGTACTTTCACTTTTCACTTTTAGAACGACGCTTAAAAATACGAGTATTAAATTTATGACGGTACGAATTATGTCAATTAAAACTTAAAATATTCAGTCCTGCTTAATTTGTAACTAACTACCTTCGTTCGAATCAACTTCAACTTCAAACGTTCTAAACTTTGACCTTCTAAAACTACAAACTAACTTCCAACTTTCAACTTTCGCAAACAAGCAAAATGGAACATGTCAAGAGACTTTTTGAAACTACGGACCTTTTAAGTATTCTTAAAATTACCGAGGAGAAAGCAGCTGATCCCAAATCTCGTAAGAATGTGGAATGAAGAAGTTAATTAATAATAAAATTATGTTGTATGTATTACATATCATATTACAATAGTTCTGCACTCACTGGGATCTATCTGGGATTGGGAATTGGGAATATTGAATATACTTCCTTTCACCTTTAATCCTAAAAGCCAAAGGAGTTTCCTTTCATCCTTTGTCCTTCTATTCACTATGCACTATTCCTTCCACATCCACCTATCCACCTTCTAGTTCTGATTCACAGTTTGTAAATTTTCTAACCATTCTAACGTTGCTTTTTCAGTGAAGGCAGCATATTTCAAAGCAGCTCTAGCGACCCACCCAGACAAAGGTTCCGCAGAAGAACGGGAGTTGAGGACCCAGAAGTTTCAAATTGTAACAAAAATATATGAACTCCTGCAGGATGATGATTTACGAAAGGCGTACATTGAGACTGGTACGGTTTAAGTTATTTTATTATTGTATTGATATAACTACAAACTAATTATTGCAAGGCAATCAAGTATCGTAGGGTAAATATTCTCTCTAAATATGTAGGAGAATGGCCTAATGAAGAAAGTAGTATTGATCTGTCGACATTTGGACGGCTGGATGAGACTGATATCCTTGAATTCAAAAAAATGTATCTCGGTAAGAAATTACCCTTTGCCTATTTTATAACTTAATTTAATCTTATCACCGTACTTTTTAAATATGGACTATGAATGGACTTGATTGCATGCAGGGTCCGAGGAAGAACGCCAGGATGTAAAAAGGTTCTATGAAGAAGGCAAAGGAAATATTCTGCACATAATGGATAACCTGTTTTTCGCTAATATTCTTGATGATGAAGACCGAATACAAGAAATCATAGACGACTTGTTAATAAAAGGAGATATGAAAAAATTAAGTAAAGGAGCTGTTTCAGACAAGGCTAAGGATAAGAAAATACAAAAGGTTTCAATCTTAATTTTCAGCTCACAATTATTAAGTTCATTGACCAATGCTAATCAGTTACTTCCAAATCCATAGGCCAAGAAAGAGGCCAAAGAAGCCGAAGAAGCACGAAAAGAGATGAATCTGGACGGTGGATTAGAATCATTGCGGCTTGCTATGGCCAAGAATGGTGCCAAGAGAGCGTCTTTCTTGGATGACTTGGAGAAGAAATACAGTAACGCTGGAAGTGCTGGAAAGAAAGGAAAGGGAAAAGGTACGTGAGGTTCGTGGATTTTAGTCTGAGAGATCTTGTAGATATTTTCAATAGTTTTGAGTTTGTTGTAAATATTGAATGTGTAACCTTTCAGAGAAAGCATCTGCAAACCCAAAGAAGACCAAGAGTGATGGTGATCATGCCGAATCTCCAAAATCAAAGAAGCCAAAAAACTCTGAATCTGCTGCGGAACCCTCTGGAAGAGTTACTCGAAGCAGAAAATGAAAATTTCTTTAATATTTTCCGAAAACGTGAACCAGTTAATAACGTAATACGATCTTCAGACTATAAATCTCACACACATTTCTGGAATATACTTTCTGTATTCTGTCCACTCTTATGCAATACGCATTTCCATTTTTCACAAACAATTGTAAAGAATAATTGACTTTTAACGACTATTTCACTAGAAGCTTTCCTACAAATAAGGAACAAACTTCATCGAATCAGAATACTAGTACTGAATAAAATTTAACTCGTATTCATTCGTTTTTGGAGATTTTTAATAGAAATTAGACCACAAGTAAGACAAATAGATTGGCATTGAGTAAAATTCAAAATGATAATATGGGAATTTATCGGTGAAGCTAACAGTCCCCTTCAACACGGACGGTCTTGGCCATAAAAGAACGAAGTAGCTCGTTGATAGCATTATTCGCTTCGGTGACGAAAGTGTCTTTCCCAATCTTGTCAGCATCGCATCCTTCAGGCTCTTGATTGAATCGAACCAATCCCATCGACGCGAAGGCGTTCTGATACTGATTGAAATTAATAAATCCTGTCCCAACTCTGTCATATATACGGAACATGGAATCCACATGGTCAGGAGTCAAGAGGCGAGGAAGGTTTGCAAAAGCCGTTTCATCCGTTCTAGCTTTAATGAGTTTTGTCGATATATCCGCGATATATTGAAATGGATCCTCAGGGGTTTCCAAAACACACAAACCTAAAAAATACTCAAACAACATCTGAATGTTGTTGTCTTCCAAGTAATCGATCACTTCTTCATCCGAAACGGAGACAATTGGGGGCAGGTCACGAACCCTTTGCTGGCATTTATTTCCTTTTTTGACGGATGACATATAGCCTTCTTGATCTTGGCTTCCTCTATCATCACTTTTAAATCCACCTTGGGTTTGAAGATTTTCCTCAGATGCAACAGGAGAGAAGGATGCAACGGCTTGTGTTCTGTAATTGTCGACAGTTCTCCTCATTCCAGGATGTTTCGGACTGCATATTTTTTTTAAACGCAGTCCAGTCGGGTAGTCCGTTCTGTAATGCTTTGTTTGACTCGGTGGGGGCAGGCCAATGTAGACTTGTTTTTCCAAATTACTATCCGAGCCGGATCCAACGGGTCCATTTTGGGATTTTTTAGCCTTTCCTTCTTCGCTTCCTAGTTCATAATTAGGATCTGCTTCATCAGAGCCATTAAAACCCGACCTCCGTGGGTTTGAAGGATCATCAGGAGTAGTTTCTGTTTCGGGACACTCCGTACCATCCTCTGGATTGCAGGCCCCTACGACTTCGTCATGGAGCTCGAACTGGCTGTCACTTATGTTGATGTCAAAGGCACACATTTGCATGACCTGAAACGCGTTGAAGGAAGATGAACATATCAATTACTAATGATACGAGTGTTAAATGTAAATAAGAGAAAAGTAATAGGTATATATATAGTAGTAATCTACTACCTTTCTCTCGTCTTCTTTAGCAGTGTTTCCTGCCAGTGCCATTTTTCTCGAAAACTAGGATTTAATGTGGGGCAATAGTTTAATATGAACAAGATTGAATGAACTGGATTTTTTCTGAGTTATAAGACTTCAAAGGAGTTAGGATATAGGTAACTAAAAAATAAGTTGAACCAATTACTTACTAATTGGTTCAAAAGATCGCTAACGGTGTACATAATTTCTCAAACAATGCCGTAGCAACGTAGTTAGACCTTACAATTAGATCACAGTCCAGAAAGACCGTCGTGGTCACCCCACTCAATGCTGACTACTGGCAGTATGGAAATGATAAAATGATTGACACTGAATTAAGACTTCAAACTTTAGTTTCCGGAAGAGTTAATTATCGCAACTCAAAATTTATTTTACGGGAGCAAACAAACGAGTATTTAGGATATATATTATTTTTCACAAGTATCTCAGATTGCAAACTCTTAATAGTTTTTGATAATTAATTATTGTACCAGCCAAGCATAATATTATATCCTTTATCCGAATGAACAAAAACAGATTTTGATGTCAACGATTTCAGTTAAAAGAAAACGGTGTCACATAAAGTCATCAAATTCGTCGACTTCATATCCCACCTCAACATTTGTAAGGTCAGATTCCATTGTAAGTTTAGCTTTTCCTCCAGATTTCCCTTTACCTTTGGGAGCCGTTGCAGCTTTCTCTACCTTGTTCTTTTCAAAATACAAAGCTTCGATCTTAGTTTTGACCGTTTTTAGGCGTCTGGAAGGCAATGATAAACACAAATCTTGAACAAAATCTTCGACGAAGTCTTCGAATGGCGCTCGTTTTTCAAATTTCCTAAGTTCTGTAATAATTTTCTTTCGTAGAGCATCAAAATCATCCTTCGTCATTGGATCGGAGGTGTCTACTTCCGTGGCACCTGTAAAACGGAAGATCTTAATCAAATGGCGATCTACTACACATTTGTTACCTAGTTCAAGTCCAAGTAACAAATTCCGTACCGAATGTTCTTTTCATCATTTCAATTTCAGCTTCTTCTTGTACCTTCAACTGCTTTAGCTTTTCTGCAGCTCGCTCTTCCGGTGTCATATTTGCATGAATCCTTTCTTGCTCTTTTCTCTGGAGTAATTTAATTAAACTAGGTAATTTAACAAAATTCGAACTAAACATGACAGATTATAGAAACTCGCGATTGTACCTCTTTCTCTGCAATTGCTTCAGCCAGTTTGTTTTTCTTCTTTTTTACTTGTGTAGCTGGAGGACCCGTCGAAGAAGGCTCCTTTGATTCTTCTTCATCATCCCAGTTGTCCTATTGGATAACGTACAAAAAGAGTTAATATTTATGTTTACGTTAAATAAGTGCAAATCAAATGAACCAGCAAGCCATCTTTAGTCCTTATGTTGTATGTTTGTTCATTCATATCATAAGGTGGGATGGCAAAATAAAGGTTATCTTAAATTTGAAATTCAACCTTTAGTCAGTTTAAAACGTTAAACCGTTATAAAAATCTTGAGCCGTTTGATAATTAAAAATTTGAAATTACAGCACTAACTAAAAATGTTAGGAATTAAATTGCCATATGGTCAACCGCTTGAACCACTTTCACATTCCTGAGACATCACATCCATCTCGAAACTGGTTCTGTTCTTCTTTTAACTTCCATCTGAGTATAGATACAATTAATCTGTAAACTGATCGTCTTATCCAACGTCTAAAAATCTAATCTAATAGTGTCTTTAAAACGATCATCAATCATCATATCGGGACAACGGATATATTATATATTTAAACTTAAACAAGAACAAGATTGACGGATTCGTTGGTCGTACTTTTAAAGGCTCTTCTTCGTCTTCACCCTCCCATCTGTCCGTCCTCGCTGGTTTGACAGCAGGTTTGGGAAGCTCCTCGGCTTCGAAATCTCTACTTTCTTAACACAAGACAAACAGAACAATTAGAACTTAGGCAAGACAAAATAATGTTGATATTTGATGTACTTTCACATTTTGTGTTTTATTACCCCAATCATCCTCGGCCCCCGCCATGGTCTTTTCGTTCTTGAGCACTTGTTGTTCTACGAACCGGAAATGACAATACTGCTGAGACGATGACCTCAAAGCTTGGAACTCTTAACAACTTAATTGATAAACAAATTAGCTCAGATTCCTGCTAATGAGTCATGCAATTAGGAATTAGGATGCTAATGTTGAATGTCTTGAGTCTTGAGATTGAATACAAAACAGACTTCTCCCCACAAATTCCTTGAATTGACTGAGTGGGTCTCAAAAAATGAGGTTATTTCTTTTGTTTGAATGCCGGCAGCTCTCTCGTCAGCGATTCTCCACTATCAGTCAGATGGCAGAATCTATACTTTGGAGTCTGGAAACCTGTACAGCTTATTTTTGTTACCGCATTTTTGTGCATTTTGAGGAAAGACAATTTCAATCATACGTCTTTTTAATGATGAATGAAGAAAGCCGTAACATCGTTTTGTTATTCAAGTTACGATGTTATGAAGACAGACTGAAGAAAGTCCATGCATTATATACCGAAGACGTGTGTATGTGACAGGAGCAGACCGAGCAGATGGCCCACCTACTTTAACATGGACGGAATAGGTGAGTCTGAGAGAGAGTAGCGGACAGATGCTCGGGATGCTTCCTTCCTATTATATAACATGCACGGGATAGGTGAGTGTGTGAGAGAGTAGCGGGCGGATGCTCGGCGGAATGCTTCCTTCTTATTATAACATGTACGGGATAGGTGAGTGTGTGAGAGCGTAGCGGGCGGATGCTTCCTTCCTATTATAACATGCATAGGATAGGTGAGTGTGTGAGAGAGTAGGGGGCGCGCTGGTGGAAAAAACTTTTTCTTCCCGGTAATCTGAAAAAATTTCCCGATCTCAAAAACCCGATTTTGACCGTATTTAAGGGAAAAAATTAGAAAAATTAGACAATTTCGATGGAAAACGGGAAATTTTCTAAAAAAAGGTGCCCAATTGTTCTGATTTCCCGGCAACGTAGTTGCCGAGTTGCCGAGTTTTTTCCACCAGCGAGGGGGCGGATGCTGCCTTACTATTATAACATGCATGAGATAGGCGAGTGAGTGAGAGAGGAGTGGACGGATGCTCGGGATGCTTCCTTACTATTATAACATGCATAGGATAGGTGAGTGTGTGAGAGAGTAGCGGGCGGATGCTGCCTTACTATTATAACATGCATGAGATAGGCGAGTGAGTGAGAGAGGAGTGGACGGATGCTCGGCGTAATGCTTCCTTCTTATTATAACATGCACGGGATAGGTGAGTGTGTGAGAGAGTAGCGGGCTGATGCTCGGCGGAATGCTTCCTTCTTATTATAACATGTACGGGATAGGTGAGTGTGTGAGAGCGTAGCGGGCGGATGCTTCCTTCCTATTATAACATGCATAGGATAGGTGAGTGTGTGAGAGAGTAGCGGGCGGATGCTGCCTTACTATTATAACATGCATGAGATAGGCGAGTGAGTGAGAGAGGAGTGGACGGATGCTCGGGATGCTTCCTTACTATTATAACATGCATAGGATAGGTGAGTGTGTGAGAGAGTAGCGGGCGGATGCTGCCTTACTATTATAACATGCATGAGATAGGCGAGTGAGTGAGAGAGGAGTGGACGGATGCTCGGGATGCTTCCTTACTATTATAACATGCATAGGATAGGTGAGTGTGTGAGAGAGTAGCGGGCGGATGCTGCCTTACTATTATAACATGCATAGGATAGGTGAGTGTGTGAGAGAGTAGCGGGCGGATGCTGCCTTACTATTATAACATGCATGAGATAGGCGAGTGAGTGAAAGAGGAGTGGACGGATGCTCGGGATGCTGCCTTACTATTATAACATGCATAGGATAGGTGAGTGTGTGAGAGAGTAGCGGGCGGATGCTGCCTTACTATTATAACATGCATGGGATAGGCGAGTGAGTGAGAGAGGAGTGGACGGATGCTCGGCGTAATGCTTCCTTCTTATTATAACATGCACGGGATAGGTGAGTGTGTGAGAGCGTAGCGGACAGATGCTCGGGATTGCTTCCTTCCTATTATAACATGCACGGGATAGGTGAGTGTGTGAGAGAGTAGCGGGCGGATGCTGCCTTACTATTATAACATGCACGGGATAGGTGAGTGTGTGAGAGAGTAGCGGGCGGATGCTGCCTTACTATTATAACATGCATATGATAGGTGAGTGTGTGAGAGAGTAGAGGGCGGATGCTGCCTTACTATTAAAACATGCATAGGATAGGTGAGTGTGTGAGAGAGTAGCGGGCGGATGCTGCCTTACTATTATAACATGCATGGGATAGGCGAGTGAGTGAGAGAGGAGTGGACGGATGCTCGGGATGCTTCCTTACTATTATAACATGCATGGGATAGGTGAGTGTGTGAGAGAGTAGCGGGCGGATGCTGCCTTACTATTATAACATGCATGGGATAGGTGAGTGTGTGAGAGAGTAGCGGGCGGATGCTTTCTTCCTATTATAACATGCATGGGATAGGCGAGTGAGTGAGAGAGGAGTGGACGGATGCTCGGGATGCTTCCTTACTATTATAACATGCATGGGATAGGTGAGTGTGTGAGAGAGTAGCGGGCGGATGCTGCCTTACTATTAATACATGCATGGGATAGGTGAGTGTGTGAGAGAGTAGCGGGCGGATGCTTTCTTCCTATTATAACATGCATAGGATAGGTGAGTGTGTGAGAGAGTAGCGGGCGGATGCTGCCTTACTATTATAACATGCATGGGATAGGCGAGTGAGTGAGAGAGGAGTGGACGGATGCTCGGGATGCTTCCTTACTATTATAACATGCATGGGATAGGTGAGTGTGTGAGAGAGTAGCGGGCGGATGCTGCCTTACTATTATAACATGCATGGGATAGGCGAGTGAGTGAGAGAGTAGCGGGCGGATGCTTTCTTCCTATTATAACATGCATAGGATAGGTGAGTGTGTGAGAGAGGAGTGGACGGATGCTCGGCGTAATGCTTCTTTCTTATTATAACATGCACGGGATAGGTGAGTGTGTGAGAGCGTAGCGGACAGATGCTCGGGATTGCTTCCTTCCTATTATAACATGCACGGGATAGGTGAGTGTGTGAGAGAGTAGCGGGCGGATGCTGCCTTACTATTATAACATGCATATGATAGGTGAGTGTGTGAGAGAGTAGCGGGCGGATGCTGCCTTACTATTATAACATGCATGGGATAGGCGAGTGAGTGAGAGAGGAGTGGACGGATGCTCGGCGTAATGCTTCTTTCTTATTATAACATGCACGGGATAGGTGAGTGTGTGAGAGCGTAGCGGACAGATGCTCGGGATTGCTTCCTTCCTATTATAACATGCACGGGATAGGTGAGTGTGTGAGAGAGTAGCGGGCGGATGCTGCCTTACTATTATAACATGCATGGGATAGGCGAGTGAGTGAGAGAGGAGTGGACGGATGCTCGGCGTAATGCTTCCTTCTTATTATAACATGCACGGGATAGGTGAGTGTGTGAGAGCGTAGCGGACAGATGCTCGGGATTGCTTCCTTCCTATTATAACATGCACGGGATAGGTGAGTGTGTGAGAGAGTAGCGGGCGGATGCTGCCTTACTATTATAACATGCATGGGATAGGCGAGTGAGTGAGAGAGGAGTGGACGGATGCTCGGCGTAATGCTTCCTTCTTATTATAACATGCACGGGATAGGTGAGTGTGTGAGAGCGTAGCGGACAGATGCTCGGGATTGCTTCCTTCCTATTATAACATGCACGGGATAGGTGAGTGTGTGAGAGAGTAGCGGGCGGATGCTGCCTTACTATTATAACATGCACGGGATAGGTGAGTGTGTGAGAGAGTAGCGGGCGGATGCTGCCTTACTATTATAACATGCATATGATAGGTGAGTGTGTGAGAGAGTAGAGGGCGGATGCTGCCTTACTATTAAAACATGCATAGGATAGGTGAGTGTGTGAGAGAGTAGCGGGCGGATGCTGCCTTACTATTATAACATGCATGGGATAGGCGAGTGAGTGAGAGAGGAGTGGACGGATGCTCGGGATGCTTCCTTACTATTATAACATGCATGGGATAGGTGAGTGTGTGAGAGAGTAGCGGGCGGATGCTGCCTTACTATTATAACATGCATGGGATAGGTGAGTGTGTGAGAGAGTAGCGGGCGGATGCTTTCTTCCTATTATAACATGCATGGGATAGGCGAGTGAGTGAGAGAGGAGTGGACGGATGCTCGGGATGCTTCCTTACTATTATAACATGCATGGGATAGGTGAGTGTGTGAGAGAGTAGCGGGCGGATGCTGCCTTACTATTAATACATGCATGGGATAGGTGAGTGTGTGAGAGAGTAGCGGGCGGATGCTTTCTTCCTATTATAACATGCATAGGATAGGTGAGTGTGTGAGAGAGTAGCGGGCGGATGCTGCCTTACTATTATAACATGCATGGGATAGGCGAGTGAGTGAGAGAGGAGTGGACGGATGCTCGGGATGCTTCCTTACTATTATAACATGCATGGGATAGGTGAGTGTGTGAGAGAGTAGCGGGCGGATGCTGCCTTACTATTATAACATGCATGGGATAGGCGAGTGAGTGAGAGAGTAGCGGGCGGATGCTTTCTTCCTATTATAACATGCATAGGATAGGTGAGTGTGTGAGAGAGGAGTGGACGGATGCTCGGCGTAATGCTTCTTTCTTATTATAACATGCACGGGATAGGTGAGTGTGTGAGAGCGTAGCGGACAGATGCTCGGGATTGCTTCCTTCCTATTATAACATGCACGGGATAGGTGAGTGTGTGAGAGAGTAGCGGGCGGATGCTGCCTTACTATTATAACATGCATATGATAGGTGAGTGTGTGAGAGAGTAGCGGGCGGATGCTGCCTTACTATTATAACATGCATGGGATAGGCGAGTGAGTGAGAGAGGAGTGGACGGATGCTCGGCGTAATGCTTCTTTCTTATTATAACATGCACGGGATAGGTGAGTGTGTGAGAGCGTAGCGGACAGATGCTCGGGATTGCTTCCTTCCTATTATAACATGCACGGGATAGGTGAGTGTGTGAGAGAGTAGCGGGCGGATGCTGCCTTACTATTATAACATGCATATGATAGGTGAGTGTGTGAGAGAGTAGCGGGCGGATGCTGCCTTACTATTATAACATGCATATGATAGGTGAGTGTGTGAGAGAGTAGCGGGCGGATGCTGCCTTACTATTATAACATGCATAGGATAGGCGAGTGAGTGAGAGAGGAGTGGACGGATGCTCGGGATGCTTCCTTACTATTATAACATGCACGGGATAGGTGAGTGTGTGAGAGAGTAGCGGGCGGATGCTGCCTTACTATTATAACATGCATAGGATAGGTGAGTGTGTGAGAGAGTAGCGGGCGGATGCTGCCTTACTATTATAACATGCATGAGATAGGCGAGTGAGTGAGAGAGGAGTGGACGGATGCTCGGGATGCTTCCTTACTATTATAACATGCATAGGATAGGTGAGTGTGTGAGAGAGTAGCGGGCGGATGCTGCCTTACTATTATAACATGCATGGGATAGGCGAGTGAGTGAGAGAGGAGTGGACGGATGCTCGGCGTAATGCTTCCTTCTTATTATAACATGCACGGGATAGGCGAGTGTGTGAGAGAGTAGCGGGCCGATGCTCGGCGGAATGCTTCCTTCTTATTATAACATGTACGGGATAGGTGAGTGTGTGAGAGCGTAGCGGGCGGATGCTTCCTTCCTATTATAACATGCATAGGATAGGTGAGTGTGTGAGAGAGTAGCGGGCGGATGCTGCCTTACTATTATAACATGCATGAGATAGGCGAGTGAGTGAGAGAGGAGTGGACGGATGCTCGGGATGCTTCCTTACTATTATAACATGCATAGGATAGGTGAGTGTGTGAGAGAGTAGCGGGCGGATGCTGCCTTACTATTATAACATGCATGAGATAGGCGAGTGAGTGAGAGAGGAGTGGACGGATGCTCGGGATGCTTCCTTACTATTATAACATGCATAGGATAGGTGAGTGTGTGAGAGAGTAGCGGGCGGATGCTGCCTTACTATTATAACATGCATAGGATAGGTGAGTGTGTGAGAGAGTAGCGGGCGGATGCTGCCTTACTATTATAACATGCATGAGATAGGCGAGTGAGTGAGAGAGGAGTGGACGGATGCTCGGGATGCTGCCTTACTATTATAACATGCATAGGATAGGTGAGTGTGTGAGAGAGTAGCGGGCGGATGCTGCCTTACTATTATAACATGCATGGGATAGGCGAGTGAGTGAGAGAGGAGTGGACGGATGCTCGGCGTAATGCTTCCTTCTTATTATAACATGCACGGGATAGGTGAGTGTGTGAGAGCGTAGCGGACAGATGCTCGGGATTGCTTCCTTCCTATTATAACATGCACGGGATAGGTGAGTGTGTGAGAGAGTAGCGGGCGGATGCTGCCTTACTATTATAACATGCACGGGATAGGTGAGTGTGTGAGAGAGTAGCGGGCGGATGCTGCCTTACTATTATAACATGCATATGATAGGTGAGTGTGTGAGAGAGTAGAGGGCGGATGCTGCCTTACTATTAAAACATGCATAGGATAGGTGAGTGTGTGAGAGAGTAGCGGGCGGATGCTGCCTTACTATTATAACATGCATGGGATAGGCGAGTGAGTGAGAGAGGAGTGGACGGATGCTCGGGATGCTTCCTTACTATTATAACATGCATGGGATAGGTGAGTGTGTGAGAGAGTAGCGGGCGGATGCTGCCTTACTATTATAACATGCATGGGATAGGTGAGTGTGTGAGAGAGTAGCGGGCGGATGCTTTCTTCCTATTATAACATGCATGGGATAGGCGAGTGAGTGAGAGAGGAGTGGACGGATGCTCGGGATGCTTCCTTACTATTATAACATGCATGGGATAGGTGAGTGTGTGAGAGAGTAGCGGGCGGATGCTGCCTTACTATTAATACATGCATGGGATAGGTGAGTGTGTGAGAGAGTAGCGGGCGGATGCTTTCTTCCTATTATAACATGCATAGGATAGGTGAGTGTGTGAGAGAGTAGCGGGCGGATGCTGCCTTACTATTATAACATGCATGGGATAGGCGAGTGAGTGAGAGAGGAGTGGACGGATGCTCGGGATGCTTCCTTACTATTATAACATGCATGGGATAGGTGAGTGTGTGAGAGAGTAGCGGGCGGATGCTGCCTTACTATTATAACATGCATGGGATAGGCGAGTGAGTGAGAGAGTAGCGGGCGGATGCTTTCTTCCTATTATAACATGCATAGGATAGGTGAGTGTGTGAGAGAGGAGTGGACGGATGCTCGGCGTAATGCTTCTTTCTTATTATAACATGCACGGGATAGGTGAGTGTGTGAGAGCGTAGCGGACAGATGCTCGGGATTGCTTCCTTCCTATTATAACATGCACGGGATAGGTGAGTGTGTGAGAGAGTAGCGGGCGGATGCTGCCTTACTATTATAACATGCATATGATAGGTGAGTGTGTGAGAGAGTAGCGGGCGGATGCTGCCTTACTATTATAACATGCATGGGATAGGCGAGTGAGTGAGAGAGGAGTGGACGGATGCTCGGCGTAATGCTTCTTTCTTATTATAACATGCACGGGATAGGTGAGTGTGTGAGAGCGTAGCGGACAGATGCTCGGGATTGCTTCCTTCCTATTATAACATGCACGGGATAGGTGAGTGTGTGAGAGAGTAGCGGGCGGATGCTGCCTTACTATTATAACATGCATATGATAGGTGAGTGTGTGAGAGAGTAGCGGGCGGATGCTGCCTTACTATTATAACATGCATATGATAGGTGAGTGTGTGAGAGAGTAGCGGGCGGATGCTGCCTTACTATTATAACATGCATAGGATAGGCGAGTGAGTGAGAGAGGAGTGGACGGATGCTCGGGATGCTTCCTTACTATTATAACATGCACGGGATAGGTGAGTGTGTGAGAGAGTAGCGGGCGGATGCTGCCTTACTATTATAACATGCATAGGATAGGTGAGTGTGTGAGAGAGTAGCGGGCGGATGCTGCCTTACTATTATAACATGCATGAGATAGGCGAGTGAGTGAGAGAGGAGTGGACGGATGCTCGGGATGCTTCCTTACTATTATAACATGCATAGGATAGGTGAGTGTGTGAGAGAGTAGCGGGCGGATGCTGCCTTACTATTATAACATGCATGGGATAGGCGAGTGAGTGAGAGAGGAGTGGACGGATGCTCGGCGTAATGCTTCCTTCTTATTATAACATGCACGGGATAGGCGAGTGTGTGAGAGAGTAGCGGGCCGATGCTCGGCGGAATGCTTCCTTCTTATTATAACATGTACGGGATAGGTGAGTGTGTGAGAGCGTAGCGGGCGGATGCTTCCTTCCTATTATAACATGCATAGGATAGGTGAGTGTGTGAGAGAGTAGCGGGCGGATGCTGCCTTACTATTATAACATGCATGAGATAGGCGAGTGAGTGAGAGAGGAGTGGACGGATGCTCGGGATGCTTCCTTACTATTATAACATGCATAGGATAGGTGAGTGTGTGAGAGAGTAGCGGGCGGATGCTGCCTTACTATTATAACATGCATGAGATAGGCGAGTGAGTGAGAGAGGAGTGGACGGATGCTCGGGATGCTTCCTTACTATTATAACATGCATAGGATAGGTGAGTGTGTGAGAGAGTAGCGGGCGGATGCTGCCTTACTATTATAACATGCATAGGATAGGTGAGTGTGTGAGAGAGTAGCGGGCGGATGCTGCCTTACTATTATAACATGCATGAGATAGGCGAGTGAGTGAGAGAGGAGTGGACGGATGCTCGGGATGCTGCCTTACTATTATAACATGCATAGGATAGGTGAGTGTGTGAGAGAGTAGCGGGCGGATGCTGCCTTACTATTATAACATGCATGGGATAGGCGAGTGAGTGAGAGAGGAGTGGACGGATGCTCGGCGTAATGCTTCCTTCTTATTATAACATGCACGGGATAGGTGAGTGTGTGAGAGCGTAGCGGACAGATGCTCGGGATTGCTTCCTTCCTATTATAACATGCACGGGATAGGTGAGTGTGTGAGAGAGTAGCGGGCGGATGCTGCCTTACTATTATAACATGCACGGGATAGGTGAGTGTGTGAGAGAGTAGCGGGCGGATGCTGCCTTACTATTATAACATGCATATGATAGGTGAGTGTGTGAGAGAGTAGAGGGCGGATGCTGCCTTACTATTATAACATGCATAGGATAGGTGAGTGTGTGAGAGAATAGCGGGCGGATGCTGCCTTACTATTATAACATGCATGGGATAGGCGAGTGAGTGAGAGAGGAGTGGACGGATGCTCGGGATGCTTCCTTACTATTATAACATGCATGGGATAGGTGAGTGTGTGAGAGAGTAGCGGGCGGATGCTGCCTTACTATTATAACATGCATGGGATAGGCGAGTGAGTGAGAGAGTAGCGGGCGGATGCTTTCTTCCTATTATAACATGCATGGGATAGGCGAGTGAGTGAGAGAGGAGTGGACGGATGCTCGGGATGCTTCCTTACTATTATAACATGCATGGGATAGGTGAGTGTGTGAGAGAGTAGCGGGCGGATGCTGCCTTACTATTATAACATGCATGGGATAGGTGAGTGTGTGAGAGAGTAGCGGGCGGATGCTTTCTTCCTATTATAACATGCATAGGATAGGTGAGTGTGTGAGAGAGTAGCGGGCGGATGCTGCCTTACTATTATAACATGCATGGGATAGGCGAGTGAGTGAGAGAGGAGTGGACGGATGCTCGGGATGCTTCCTTACTATTATAACATGCATGGGATAGGTGAGTGTGTGAGAGAGTAGCGGGCGGATGCTGCCTTACTATTATAACATGCATGGGATAGGCGAGTGAGTGAGAGAGTAGCGGGCGGATGCTTTCTTCCTATTATAACATGCATAGGATAGGTGAGTGTGTGAGAGAGTAGCGGGCGGATGCTGCCTTACTATTATAACATGCATGAGATAGGCGAGTGAGTGAGAGAGGAGTGGACGGATGCTCGGGATGCTTCCTTACTATTATAACATGCATAGGATAGGTGAGTGTGTGAGAGAGTAGCGGGCGGATGCTGCCTTACTATTATAACATGCATATGATAGGTGAGTGTGTGAGAGAGTAGCGGGCGGATGCTGCCTTACTATTATAACATGCATGGGATAGGCGAGTGAGTGAGAGAGGAGTGGACGGATGCTCGGCGTAATGCTTCTTTCTTATTATAACATGCACGGGATAGGTGAGTGTGTGAGAGCGTAGCGGACAGATGCTCGGGATTGCTTCCTTCCTATTATAACATGCACGGGATAGGTGAGTGTGTGAGAGAGTAGCGGGCGGATGCTGCCTTACTATTATAACATGCATATGATAGGTGAGTGTGTGAGAGAGTAGCGGGCGGATGCTGCCTTACTATTATAACATGCATATGATAGGTGAGTGTGTGAGAGAGTAGCGGGCGGATGCTGCCTTACTATTATAACATGCATATGATAGGTGAGTGTGTGAGAGAGTAGAGGGCGGATGCTGCCTTACTATTATAACATGCATAGGATAGGTGAGTGTGTGAGAGAGTAGCGGGCGGATGCTGCCTTACTATTATAACATGCATGGGATAGGCGAGTGAGTGAGAGAGGAGTGGACGGATGCTCGGGATGCTTCCTTACTATTATAACATGCATGGGATAGGTGAGTGTGTGAGAGAGTAGCGGGCGGATGCTGCCTTACTATTATAACATGCATGGGATAGGCGAGTGAGTGAGAGAGTAGCGGGCGGATGCTTTCTTCCTATTATAACATGCATGGGATAGGCGAGTGAGTGAGAGAGGAGTGGACGGATGCTCGGGATGCTTCCTTACTATTATAACATGCATGGGATAGGTGAGTGTGTGAGAGAGTAGCGGGCGGATGCTGCCTTACTATTATAACATGCATGGGATAGGTGAGTGTGTGAGAGAGTAGCGGGCGGATGCTTTCTTCCTATTATAACATGCATAGGATAGGTGAGTGTGTGAGAGAGTAGCGGGCGGATGCTGCCTTACTATTATAACATGCATGGGATAGGCGAGTGAGTGAGAGAGGAGTGGACGGATGCTCGGGATGCTTCCTTACTATTATAACATGCATGGGATAGGTGAGTGTGTGAGAGAGTAGCGGGCGGATGCTGCCTTACTATTATAACATGCATGGGATAGGCGAGTGAGTGAGAGAGTAGCGGGCGGATGCTTTCTTCCTATTATAACATGCATAGGATAGGTGAGTGTGTGAGAGAGTAGCGGGCGGATGCTGCCTTACTATTATAACATGCATGAGATAGGCGAGTGAGTGAGAGAGGAGTGGACGGATGCTCGGGATGCTTCCTTACTATTATAACATGCATAGGATAGGTGAGTGTGTGAGAGAGTAGCGGGCGGATGCTGCCTTACTATTATAACATGCATATGATAGGTGAGTGTGTGAGAGAGTAGCGGGCGGATGCTGCCTTACTATTATAACATGCATGGGATAGGCGAGTGAGTGAGAGAGGAGTGGACGGATGCTCGGCGTAATGCTTCTTTCTTATTATAACATGCACGGGATAGGTGAGTGTGTGAGAGCGTAGCGGACAGATGCTCGGGATTGCTTCCTTCCTATTATAACATGCACGGGATAGGTGAGTGTGTGAGAGAGTAGCGGGCGGATGCTGCCTTACTATTATAACATGCATATGATAGGTGAGTGTGTGAGAGAGTAGCGGGCGGATGCTGCCTTACTATTATAACATGCATATGATAGGTGAGTGTGTGAGAGAGTAGCGGGCGGATGCTGCCTTACTATTATAACATGCATGGGATAGGCGAGTGAGTGAGAGAGGAGTGGACGGATGCTCGGGATGCTTCCTTACTATTATAACATGCACGGGATAGGTGAGTGTGTGAGAGAGTAGCGGGCGGATGCTGCCTTACTATTATAACATGCATGAGATTGGCGAGTGAGTGAGAGAGGAGTGGACGGATGCTCGGGATGCTTCCTTACTATTATAACATGCATGGGATAGGTGAGTGTGTGAGAGAGTAGCGGGCGGATGCTGCCTTACTATTATAACATGCATGGGATAGGCGAGTGAGTGAGAGAGGAGTGGACGGATGCTCGGCGTAATGCTTCCTTCTTATTATAACATGCACGGGATAGGTGAGTGTGTGAGAGAGTAGCGGGCGGATGCTCGGGGGAATGCTTCCTTCTTATTATAACATGCACGGGATAGGTGAGTGTGTGAGAGCGTAGCGGTCGGATGCATGGTATTCATACCTAACGTAATATGAAGCGGAGAGGTGTGTATGTTAGGGAGTTGTGTGCGCGTGGCTCTTATGCCCGCATAGATAGAATATGGACCCTTTCCATTTATCACATCACTGAATAGAAATAGTCTTGGAGATGGTGGAACCTACTATTCTGTGTCCATTTAAAATATTCATATTATAAATGGATCATGATTAGAACTTTCCAAATTCCAGCTTGTCCGCGAATGACTAACAAACAAATAAAAGCCAACAGATTTATTCATAGATAGATTCTACTATATAAGTCTGTGGATTTATGTAATAGAACCAGTTCTAAATATATTATAGGAAGTCAAGTATAAACTTCACAGGTTTCTCTACTCAACCCAACCACACTCAATCGTGGATTCGTGGACAAGATAATGATAACATAATATTATAAGGGTTGATAATAATATTATCAATTATCATATTATATCCAGTTTATGAATCTTATTCTTCACGATTCACCCTATAAAAACTATCTTCTTACCTTAGGACATGTAATACTGTAATATTGTATTTAAGAAATTTTTTTTACATATGCACGGTAACCTTGATTCGTACTATTAGAGTTGTAGAAGCAGGTATTTTGTATGTCTTCTCGAGTTACTTTCATGCATTGATAAGTCCATTCCAGTCTTCTTGTATTTAGAACCGCAATAGTGGCAATAGGCGCAGTTGCAGCTATCAAATACATATCGGCCTTACTACACGCACAGAGTGACAATAAAATTATAAACCGATACAGAGAATTAAATTCTTTTAAACTAGTATCAGGGAAATTATTACATCTATGCATTTCATACATTTTTCATCAGCAAATGTAAAAATGTAAATAAATTCATAAGTAACGTATGACCAAATGACCATCCTTCATAAAGTTTAAGATTACTAGTAGGAAGACAATTTTCAGAGTAATATTTCGAATGTCCACTTGAAAAATACTTAAGAAGGACTTCATTCAAAGTTAAAACTAACAGGATGTTGGGCGTCGGAAGACCTATAAGCCACTTTAACAGGTACTAATAAACAGTTTTTAGCGACATAAAAATTGCATATTTTAAATTTAATTGACATAAGTAAGAGAGATATGAAAGTATCTAGTAATTTTTCATATTTAATCTTTGAATTTATAGAAGTGGCAAAAACGTACAACTGCAAATCATAAAATTATCTTGCGTCTTCGGAGTTGTGGTGACATCAACTATATGTGAGTCCCAATTTAAATGTATCTAATTACTGCACATAATTAGACCTTATTGTTAAATCCAAGAGAAATGCAATCCCCCAAAAATAGTAAACCTCCGCAAGATTTTTAGAGGTAACATTTATGGTATTTTCACCAATACTTTGTTATATGAATGCTATATTCAATATTGGTTGAACATAGTAAATGAAAACGCTGAATTAAAAAATAGTAATCAATTAAGAGTTCTATTCTGTTTCCATTCATTGAGAAAACTCCAACTAGAATATATCCTTGTAATTAATGAACCCCGGAATAAACCCCTTTGAAAAGTCAAAATCTTTGCGTATGTCAACTTAGAAATTCCGACGATACACTCAAAAATGATAATGAGCAAATAAAATCTTTCAATTCCAGTATTCATGAACTCCACGTTGTCATCAATAAACGAAGAAAATAGTATCCCCCAACTTCTTAAACTAAAAGCAATTAAAACACGATCGAATTCAAAAGCATTCTCAAATAAGGCAGCTAAACCAAGGGTCATAAGCATTCAAGGGACAGACTCGTTGTACACGGACGCAAACTTGGAAACAATTGCTAACAAAGCCACCGTTACCGAACTTGACCTCAGTTATGTCCACGTCAATGCCCAGTCCTTTTCGGAATCCTTGGAACCGTTCCTGAATTTGAAAGCAATTAAACTGGACCATGTGAACCTTAGCACAGCAGGCTGGAGCTTTAAGTCTGTTTACCTCCCAAACCTTGAGGAATTTTATATTGACCTGACCATAGGTTTCCACGACCAATACACGGAATACATGAAAGAGCTTACCGAAGAGAATGTAGGCAAATTGATATTTTACAACAAAAATTTGCAGAATGACGATACCACAACAGATTTGGTAGATAAGCTGGTCCAGGATCGAGTAAACGTGACAGTACGGGTTGATGGTTGGACAGTTTTAAGTTTGAAGCCAAGGAAAACGGAAAACAATTCCTTTGAAGCAGCGATCGCTGTAAATTTCGCTGATAAAGTACTATCAAAGTTTAGGGATACTTTAAATATAACGCATTTAACGATGACGGAATGCATTGTCTCAAAATCCTCTTTCCCGACGGGCTTAACCTACTTAAATCTGTACAGAGTTAATGTGACGGAAGGGGATATAACGGAGGTTCTGCAGCCAATGACGGAATTAACAGATCTGTTCCTAGAATTGAGGAATGGAACACTTAGGATGTCAGATATCCCCAAATCAGTTAAAACTCTGACAATTAGCGACATTAATTCGATGTACAATTCAGTGGATACGACTAACGCGGAAAGGATTGCACTTGGCTTCCCACTCGATCCCGACATCATATCCAACTTCCACAAGATCTTTGTCAATGTTAAGGAAGTTGGGATTTTTGAACCTACAAATGGGACACAGCATCTGCTATTACAAAGCGTTCTGAAGTCAACGGCTGAATGGGTTTACTTCGAAGGTTTTGAACGGACGAATAATGCCAGCAAGACGGAAGTAGAGGCTGAAATTGAAACATTCTTGGGGACTTTGAAAATCAAGCCGGATTCAAGGCAGGTCCTGATCATGAGGGCAAATAGTACGTCGACGTGGAGGCAAGAAAAGCTTACGAAAGAACAACGGTTGAGATTTCGATATGACATGCTCGGATGGGATGAATACATCACTTGGGAAACATACGTGGAGAATTTCTTGCCCAAGGTTTAATTGGTGGCAGTCAGGTTTATCTCAGTAATTTTAATTAATTATACAGATATTAAGTAGTGCATAAATAATGACTAGGTTAGCACAGCAAATCTCATGCAAATATATTCACTGAAACGTCTTTGAAAGACACTTAAAAGCATCAACTTTCGTGTTAAAATAGGCCAAAAATTCATCACTGGAATCTAGAAAAAACTTTGTAGGTACAGAATTTTCGTCAAATGTGTCTATATTTGATATGTGTACTGATTAATTGTCTATATATAACATTGCAGTTTTCAAAATGATGCTGAGTGGATATGTCATAGAATTGAAAACTCTAGGGGAGCGTGTAATAGTGTGTACGGTGTAACCGGCTTGTTTTTGAGGGTATACGGATGATTGCGCCTAATCAATTGCGCCTAATCAATTGCGCCTAATTATTTGCGCCTAATCATTTGCGCCTATGTACACTTTGCGCTTACGTTCACTTTGCGCCTAATCAATTGCGCTTATGAATATTTACTTTTCCTCCGTTTCCAGCACAAAATCTGGCCATCGATTGCAGATATTAAAATACAAAATAAAGAAATAATATCAAATATAATATAGAGATTGTTTTTTATGTATTATAGTAGTTTAGTAACAATGACAGAGCACTAACTTCGGCAGCTTGACCTATTTTTGAAGGTAATATTATATTCATATTCGGTAAAGTAGCAGGTGCACAAATTTTTTACACGAGTTCAAAACTTAAATATGGAAATGAATGAGATTTGGAACTTCCAAACTTAGAGGATTAAAAATGTTGAAAACTGGAAAGTAAATGTGGTGCAATATATCCATTATTTATAAATAATCTCTTTATAATGTATAGGCATCTTTAATTAATATTTCGGTCTGTAATGGGTGATAGGGTGATCAGTGATTTTGTGCTAGAGATCTGAGCTGATTTTTGAAAGTTCGGAAAATATTCATAGGCGCAATTGATTCATAGGCGCAAATGATTAGGCGGAAAATTTATGTACAGGCGCAAATTGTACGTAGGCGCAAATGATTAGGCGCAAATAATTAGGCGCAATTGATTAAGCGCAATTGATTAGGCGCAATCATCCGCAAATCGTTTTTGAGAGCTTTATGAATAAATAAATACAGTTCGGAACATGTAATGTCAAAATATTTTATTATGAGCATTCTCTGATACATATTGCATTTAAATATTTAAAATGCTTAATCACATTAATTTCACAGCTGAACTAAACGATTTCCCAACATACTGTAGCGCCGTGGGGTAGAATCTTTTTAATTTCAACCGTTTCAGTCTCAGTAACTCGATAACAGGATATAAGTTTCATAGAATGCAAGTGTAACTTCTGAGCTAGGTTTTTAAGTTCGTCTCCCGTTATCTATTAAAGATTCAAATACCAGAGGTTGGTTATTCTTCTTACTATATAGATTTAGGCATTTATTTTTAGGATAAAAACATTTAAACACTTACCATTGGTGATGATAAACTCAAGTATCTCAGCTCTTTGCACAGTCCAATTCCAAACTTTAGAGATCTGTCTGAGATCATTGGAGAATTTAAGTGAAGCGTTCTGAGACCTGAGAAATATGGAACAAAATCGAATGTAATTTAGATAGAAATGATATTCTATTGATTTTTTTTTTGTTAAAGCCTACAGTACTTACGTTTCAGCATAGCGATACTGGGAAGCCTGCTCTCATCAACGGGATTATTTGCTCCCGTTGAGGCGGTTGAGGGCAACATCCTAAAATTACTTGACGGAATTCCAGTGACTCCTTCATCAGTACAAACAGAGTTTTCCATGATTAATTCTTCCAAATCCTCAAAGCCTGCTGCGATGATTTTGATATTTGCGTCCGTCAGATAGTCCATTCGAAATTTTTTGAGCTTTGGAAACAACGTTGTCATTTTTTGGAAAATATGAGTAAAGGTAAACCGTCCTGCATTACTATGTGCGCCAAAAACTTCCAAAGATTTGAGTCCATGCGGAGTATCGAAGTGAAAGTGCTGATCTTCTTCACGGAAGGCCACGGAAAGGTTAACATTAGTTAAAATCAGTTTCTCCAGCTTCTCAGTATGATGAATAAAGTTAAGAGGACCGTTATAATTCTTAAACGAAAGATATTTTAGATTGACCAGATCTCGTCCACAAGGAAACTTCTCTGCATGGAGTGGAATAAAAATAAAATCCAGTTGCAGAGTCGTTAAAGTTGATCCTAAACTTGAAATGAATGAGTACAATGCAGGGAATCGTAGTCCAGGTCTGAGTGAGAGTTTTAAGGACTCCAACGGGTATTTGAGAAGTTCATGAAACTTCGTTACTTCTTCTTCATTAAGATCTAGGTTAAAATCGAATTCTGAGAAGTTTCTGTTGAATTTATGAAAATCTTTGATTCTAAAAAATTGCCAAATTATTTCTTCCCGGAAATGCTTATTGTTGGACCCATCTTCGCAAGTGAACTTTTTTAGATTGGGCATCCGACTAAATAACTCAGCAGCAAGATAATTGGCATGAGGGACACTCAACTTGTTTTGGTATAGGAATGTCAAGTGCTTGATATTAGGGAATAACTTCGTGTCGCTAGGATTTCCAACTTTCGGAAACCCGTTGAATTCGAACCGATCTAGAGAAGTTTCTTTGTTGGTTTGCAAAGATAAGCCTAAGGATTCTAAATTCGGTGCATCTGAATAGAGGAACTGCCATAACGGCTTCCGTTCCCATCTCCAAACCTCGACATCTAAAATCACGGATTTGAGTTTCTTCCCGATTTCTTTCATTAATCTTTGGTATTCTTTAGATTGTAGGAGTCCCACTGAATTATTTGCAAAGATTTGAACCGCTGATGATAGTTTGATATTGAATGTCTTGACAGATCCAACTTTGGAAGGGGATCTAGGGTTCCTTAAATGTTTAAGAAAATCACGAATATCCTGCTCTCCGGTTAAACCAAAACGACCGTTCCTGGCTAAAATTTTGGTTCCTTCATCAGCCCAGAGAAGACAAACGAGTTTAGCTCTTTTTACATCTTGGAAAGATAAGTACGGGAGAACTTCAGAAATAACCTGAAATAGCGATCAAATTGTTTATAAATAATTAATTGAGAATTTTTAGCACATTTGCTAAATTATACATCTGAATTAAATTAAATCTTACAGATGGTATAAGTAGGGGATTTAAATCTCCAAATACTGTCTTCTCAACCGGTTCGACTTTCACAGTCGGGTATCCCATGTCACCCTCACCCATTATCAGCTCTTTCAATTGTTTCAGTTGATGATGATATAAATTAAATATGGTAGCGAAAATTAGAAATTCGTCAAGGCCAGCTCGTAGTTTGTCCAAATTGCGAGCGGTCAGTCTTTTAGCTTTTTAATCGTCTTGTTCTTTCTCAGTCAGTCTTTCTCTCTTCACACCTTCAGTCTTCACTCTTCAGTTATTTCAAGCGGTCTCAAATCAATGGACAAGAGAGGTGTAAGGTGTAACTGCTGTAAAAGTAGAAGTAAAAATTGTTTCGATTAATTACAAATTAAAATACCCTGTAGTATTGATGTAAATTTTGAAGGGTTTGAAAATGAACCTTGGATCAAGCCTACCATAACAAAACAAAAAACAATTTGAAATTATAGTAAGAATTTCGAGAGTATATGGATATTGGATAGACGTAGTCGTACTATCAGTACGGTGTTCGGTCGAAATGTGAAATGGATTTCTATTTTTATATAACTTATTATTCTAAAAGCAGATATAAAATGAAAAAAATGTCAAGCGTGTGCTTGTTCTCAATCATGCATTCAGTTCAGGGTGTCGTTTGGAAATGGCCTCTCCTTTGTGCTTTCTTTCGATTCCTCATCATCCTCTGTTTTCGTTTTACGTCATGTTCATCTTTATGGTTCTTTCAGGTTTATACTCGAAATAGAATTTAGCTATTTTTTGGCTAATTCAATGTTCTCCTCACAGACAGAGGTTTATTAGTAAATTCTGACATTTTGAGACGCCTCGTTGCCCCACACGTAAATGTACGTACATGTAAATACATAAGAATTAAGACTAATAAGTGAGGCGGTTGGGTTTCTTAAATCCATAATCCGACTGTCCGACCTGGACCGGCCAGACGCAGACACGAGAAATAATTATTGTCTTCTTTCTTTTGTCTTGCTAAAAAATAATTTAGAATTTAGACATTGGACTATTATTGCAGAGTGCATAGGTGTCGAAGTTGAGGCTGACTAGCAAGGCAGCAAGTAGTATAGTATACGGGTATTATATATTAACAAGGTGCATGGTGCATTGCATGTATTGAGAAAGGACTTTCACCAACTTTCACTTTGTATTTATAGTTTTCTATTATGTATTAGAAATATTAGAATAGAACTAAATTAACTATGAGCTATGAGTTTTAAGGCAAAATCCAACTGTTTTAACTGTTATAGTATATATGATTAATAACAAGGGATTTTATCATCAGCATTCCTTATTTATTCCTTCGCTTCATCTCTCCAACATATTGATTGAGGCTTCATGCTTTTTTTTACCTGTCGAGTGAAAGGCTACAGAATATGGAATAACAGAAAATAAATAAAACCTTACAATAATCCTGTTTAATCATAATATACAATAATTTCAAATTTCGATTTATGTGAAATGGTGAATGGGTAAAAGCAAGCAGTGAAAGCTCGTGAATATTTGGTTTTTGACAGTCCTATATACAACCTTAAAAAGTAGCATATCTTGCTGCCATATTATAACATTAAATTCCCATCTCCCATCACCAATGCCCAATGAAATCAATTCAATTCAAACTTAAAACTAATTAAAAAGTCTAAAAATACAAATAATTAAGATAAAATATTGTCAAATTACGAAATACGAAGATGGGATGGTCCGCTAAGTCCGCTTTCTAGACTTTTCAACCTCTGCCTGTTGTGTGGATGGTGGTTTTTCTTTCTCTTACTTTGACACTTGACGTTATATAAATTAACCGTTTCTCACTTAATCACTATGCATTGAATAAAACACTACATACAATACAATATTATGACTTATGCGCCAGAATTCACACGTGAAGCTTATTTTCATTAGCTCAGCCCCGAAAAACTACTGTCCGTTTCGGTAAGTACATCTTCTCTATATGATATATCTTATTTTTTATGTCCTCCAGTCCAGTTCACAGTTGCATATAGATTGTATGTATCGTCTATGCCATACGTACTCTGTCCATGATGAGCCTATAGCGCCTTAAAACACGGTCTTCCCCGAAAAGCAACATTGAACGTACAGACATTCGATATAATAAAATGTACGTAAGAGATACCAGGCACAAGACAGGGCTGATAATGCATTCGGCTTGATTCCGTACGTAATAGTGGTAATAGTTCATAGTATCATCTTGAACCTATAACCATATCCAAATAAAAGGCAAGTTCCATGAAATAGTTCATCAACTATTCAGCAGCGTCTAACAGTTGATCACCAAGCTGCATTTACACTTCTCTCTGACTGTAACAGGCTTTTCCCATAGGCGTACATCCCTAAGAATTTTCCCTGAAATTGGTGTAAAAACGCCGGTTCCACACTATCCAAATCCCAAAGTGGACAAACCGAACCATTAGTACTTTAACAGCTCTTTTAAAGTACATTAAAACATCGATAAAAACTTCTTTGTTACTTGTAAGGATTCTTCATTGACGCATTTCCTACTTTATTTCATCTTTAAATCCCTTACTTAAACCGTACTTTTACACCTTAAATTATTCACCCCATGGGCTACTTATTTAGGAGTTAACCCTTTGAAACTACCTATATTTTTACACTTTTGTAGTCTTGTAGATCTATCCAAGATCCGATCTGTAGTCATACGCCTATGGCCCAATATACCTTTTAAGCTTAGTCGAGCCTTTAGAGGGCTTTAGCCTAACACTATAACACTATCCTTACAATATCTTATTACTCTATAGTAAAAGTTCTTTGGAGTTTTGAGTTTAGTTTGTCTTTCGGGCCGACCAAAAAACTGACTCATTAACATCATCATCCAACATTAGATAGAACTTGGATGTGAATAAACAGGAGAAAAAGAGTCACATTATTAACTGTCGTGGGCCGTGTCGGAGATATACCAATATTTATATCTACAGAACTTTACCAAAACTAAACTATAGATACTTTAATGGATTTGAAGGCAAGTCATAAGTTTTTTGCCGAGTATTTGTAAGTTGAACAAACAAGGCAGGATAGTAAAGAGCATTATTCAACAGTCAGTCAGTTAGTATCAGAAATTGTACAAATAATGTTTTCCCTTGATTAAATAATAGAAATTAATATATCCCAGTTTCCTCTCCCTAAGTCCCTATGTATTAGCTTAATAGCCCGTTCGGGGAATCGCTTAACGTCAGACGTCTCTATAATATAATTGCCCATTGTAATTAGCTGTTTTTTAGCACTATCAACTACTAGAACACTAGACGAACTCCAGTAAGTTAAAACCCTTTAAAAGTCGGTGGTGGTTGTGGTACATGTATTTCAGTACTGCAACGCTCAATTAGATAAGAAGGGATTTTTGGCATTTGGTTATCAATCGAGGAAGCTCGGATGGGTTTCTTTTCTTATTGGGCATTCGGCCACTAATAAAGGCAAAATCCATTAGAGTAATAATAAATACATTATCAATTTATGCCTACGAACATTCAATATATAGATTATTCTTTTTTTTGGTTGCGTCATAAATTTAAATAATAGAAAAGATAGATTAAACTTTACAACTACATTCCTTAGTCTAATATTTTAAGTACGTATTCAATAACGCAGGCAGGCAATCGGACTATTATTGATGGAATATTTTATTTCCTAACGTCATCTCTGACGGTAAATCCGTCAAATTGAGTTGTTCTAAAAATAAGGTTTGAAATTTTGTTCCTACAGGAGTTTCCAGCGGTAAAAAGAGACATGATTGCAACTGACTAATGACTGCAAGTTCAAGATAAGGGATTCATTTATAATTGATTGTGGACATTGAACACGGTGTGATACGTGTTTGTATGGTGACAGGAACTTAAGGGTGATAAAATTCCATACGCAATCATCTAAATTCCAACATAGATCACCATTTTACCATAAAAGTTTCGATTTCAATCGTTTTAAAGTTTTAATTTAAACAGTTTAAGCTTGATAATTTTGTGATATTATATAGTAAACTATATAGGAGAAGGTTATTGGACATAAAGTGATTTTACTAGTTCGTCATTCGTCATTTGTTCTCTGTATCTCTAAATATACAAAAGAGATCTATGATATAGACGGATTGGCTCGTGTTGGTGAAAAAGCCGGATTAGCATAAGAAGGACGGGAGTTTTTCGGATTTCTCGGGCTTGTCGGTGTTTTTTGGCAGAGAAGGACAGTGGTGGTGGTGGCAGAAGAGTGTGTTAGTGTGTGCTCGGGATAATGGAGGCGATAGCGAAACATGATTTCACTGCCACGGCGGATGATGAGCTCAGTTTTAGGAGGGGCCAAGTTCTAAAGGTCGGGGGTCATTTTATGTCATTTTTTATTTTTATTTTGCATCTTCGACTTTTATTTATAGATTTAAAACAGTTAAAGCTCGTAAACGGTCAGTTTAAAACGGATGATCCCTCGTAAAATCCAACAAAATATGAGAGAGATGATGATCTTTTCTAAAATGTTTTGATTTAATTTTGGATTTTCTATTATTTTGCATACTATATTATGCGTGAGTGAGCTTGCTACTTTCAAACGCTTAGTTTGTTCTTTAAAAAAAATTATGAATGCACAAAAACCACATGCAAAAAAGCGAATACTTTTCAATTTAATCAGATGCAAATTTGGAAACTTTCACTCAATTAATGCCCTTTTTATTTACAATTTCTTTGGATTTTAAAATTGAGTAATTATGCAGGTTGAATTAATTACATGTTCATTTATTTTAAAAGCCGTGTATATGCTTAATAGGATGAATTGAATTTTAACTTTTAAAAGTGTACAATTGTTTTCAACAGATATTGAATATGGAAGATGATTCTAATTGGTTTAGAGCTGAATTAGATGGTCGAGAAGGGTAAGTTTGCTTGAATGTCTGATTATGAAATGTAAATTTCAATCAAATTTTCTGTTAGAAATGGCAAATGGATAAGTAAAAAATTAAAAATGGATTTATTTTTTAACTACAGGCTTATTCCATCGAATTATATCGAGATGAAAAATCATTCTTGGTAAGTGTTTTTGTAAAATTTCATTTCATTTCAAAACTTCAAAGCATAACAAACGTTTCCAAATTTCTTGTTAATCTTTAATCAATCATGCATTCATGCATATTGAAACCGGTATATGCATATGACGGTATGACTAATAAAATGAGAATGAGTAACAGTAACATGCATAAAGATTAAGGCCTAAATTAGAGGCCCAAAAGCATTGGGAATTGGGAGTGTCATATTTTAAATAGGCTTTTGCCTTTCTTAATCATTTCGCTCTGAAATAGGAGTAGTGATAATTGGCTTACATGTAAATGTAAAGTAAATTATCCAGCAGCTAATTGCTATATAACATCAATCAACCTTTTATTAATTGGTATAGTCTGAATAGTCGCTACCGAACTACTGAAATTGTGTACACATTGACATGACATCCACATTTATAATGTTATATTTCATGAAATGAGGTTCGTGTAAAAGTTGTAGAAATAAATTATCGTATGGTACATATCATGCTTACAACATGCAACATGACAAACTAAACGTACTACCGTGTATACAGTTATTGTAAAAAATATATAATGTTTTAATTAGTTGTTGTTGTGTTAGTTAGTAATGGTTCAAAGTAGTTTCGAATACTTGTATTTTTGTAGTATGTGCTCTTTCACATTAGCACTTAGCAGTTGGCTTAAATCGAATGTTCGGCTTGAGTGAATGAGATATGAATGAGCAAATTAGAAACTACATGATCATGTTTATTTGTTAGAGATGTTAGTTGATATTTATTTTCTATCCATTATGCATGCAATTTTGCTTACCAGGGATATTGAATTTATATGTAAATTAGATTCAGCTTTTAGATACGTCTAACGTATAAATGCCTGACGGTTAAGATGATTATCAATTCCTATTCCAAACTAGCATATTCATACGCAAAGAAAATTGTTTTCACTTCATGATACGAAAACACATGGATATTAGGATTAGGATATTAAAATTTATAAAATTCTAACAGTAGGCAATGGGTACGTCAATTGGCTGAATTAGCTAAATCTGTTGTTCAGATATCAAGAATTTTAAAACCTAGCGAATTGTTGAATAACTTGAATGATATGATAAGTGAATGGATGTTCTTTTAAAGGTACCGAGGAAGGATCACAAGAGCTGAAGCGGAGAAGTTCCTAACCGATAAAGCTGAGGGGGCTTTCCTGATCCGAGTTTCTGAATCCAGTCCTGGAGACTTTTCCCTTTCAGTGAGGTTAGCGTAAGTAAATCAATTGCAGTTATGCCAATACCTATTCTTACTGAGCTTTACCAAAACTATATTTTAAATTTAACAACTTGATCTAATGACCCACAGATGCTCGGATGGGGTACAACATTTTAAAGTTCTTAGGGATGCCGCAGGGAAGTTTTTCCTCTGGGTCGTCAAATTCAACTCTCTCAACGAACTGGTAGAATACCATCGGACGTCAAGTGTGTCCCGGTCTCAGGATGTCAAATTAAGGGATTTGTTGCCCGAGGTTTGATTTATATTTAAAACCAAAATTTCAGTCACTTCAGGGCGCTTTTGTGGATTATCTATTTAAAGTATTGACGGTCTGTTTTTTCATATGTGCAGTATGTCAGAGCATTATATGATTTCACACCGCAAGAACCTGGTGAACTTGAATTTAGAAGGGGAGATATTATCACAGGTTGGTTTGTTTGCAATAATGCTGAATGTAGAAAGCTTTATTTGTATATTATTGCCCGACTAATCGCATTTATTCAACGCTTTTTGTTGATTTTGGACATTAAGGCTAAGGAGTGTCTTAGAATTAACATTTAAACTATTTTTATTTATTCATCCAGTGACGGATCATTCGGACGAAAATTGGTGGTGCGGTGTGATCGGGAATCGAAAAGGCCAATTTCCTGCCACTTATGTTGCTCCTTGCAATCCTTGATCCCCTTCTATTTAAATTTTAGCATTTCAGCGATCAAAAAATCAGCATTGGATATGGGAATCTATGGTGTACCGCAGGACAAGAATGTTATATTTCAGATATCAAGATGAGTCGAGAAACTGACCTTACTAAGGCTAACGAAGGAAATTAATGTATTAAATATTGTAAGGCTTATCCATCTGCAGAAGACTACAGAGAAGAGACTTGGACAGAGTTATTGTATTGTGTAACCACTTTCAATATATATGTACTTGTGTAGAGATTCCCTCCTTCAGAAAATTATTTATAGAGTTTACGATTGAAAATTCTATTTCGAAACTAGAGTTAGTAATTGCAAAGACCTCTAAATCGAATCCTGCACAGACAAATTATCTGCACCATAATATATACAATCTTATCATCGCGTGCACATGCAAAAATAACAGCTCACATAGTTGGAACGCCAATGCTGATCTTGTGGTTTCATAAAAACATTGTGTTCTTACCTCTTTTACTGGACTAATGTTCTACTTTGCGCTAAACATTTTATAATTGCTTGATTATATTGTACAATATTTACGAGAAGGAACTTAATGTTTCGCTAGATACCTCATCAAAAATCAAAGCAATATAATATAAGGTCTCCCTGTTGTTGGCTTGTGTATTGCCATTTATCGTTGTCAGCCAGAATCAATGCGGAAAATTGTGAGTGTTATTTGCTCTTCTTTGCGAGCTTGTGTTATTAATTATCTTTAATCCTGTGGTTTATAGTTGCAAGGCCCTTTCAATACAACCCATGAAATGTTGATGGGAACTTTGACAGTCTCTAAAATGTTATTGAGAGTTGGATTCTGTAAGCATACCCCTCGTCTCGCCCATTATAAAAGGCTGCAAGAGACCATGCATTTTTGTTTTTGAATAAACTCTACCCCGTCCAATATTGATCCATAACGCCAGCCTCACAAAATCACAAATGAAACCAAACCAGTGATAAACACTTCTAAGAAATGTGTTTCTCTGGACAATCTAGGAGAGTTAGTTCTTTTAAAAGACGAAAATAATGCTTCTCGGACAATGCTGTTTATTTTCTTGAAAAAAGTTGGGTTGTGTTTGTGTCGTTGTGTGACACATTGTACTCGCTTACAAAGTTAATGCATAATCAGTAACAATATAATATCAAAGTGTCAGGATAATAAATCTATATGTTCTCATCATTTAATTAAGTTATTTTATTCTAAGGCAAACATTTGTAAATATGATATTAATATTATTATTATATATCTTTTGCCCTTTAGTAAGCAAGTTTATATGATTCTAATTACACAGACAACAGATAAAGACGGAAAGATCAAAAAATTTATGTTAATTTATCGTATATTTATTATTATTACTGATACTCTTCAAGGAAACCTCGATGTGTATGCTCATAATATGAGGATGAGACTGCAATGCAACAAAAAGGAAATAATATTGCCTATTCTAGCCTTAGCTTCTTAATACACAGTCCATTTAAATACATGATCATACTGTACGTACACTTACAATGTTACAATGTCTATGTAACCGGAAGTTCTTGATAAAATACTTCGGTTCTGATCCATGGGTTGTACTTTCGTATATCTTTGTCATTTCTTGTATTGACTTCTACTTCATATATTATTCATGCTACATATTAGTATTTAATTTATATTTAACTTTCACCAACGCCAACTTTCATAACATCATAACCATCATATCAAATCTAGTATCTGGATTATTTTTCGATGCATTTTATATCAATTTTGATTTTGAATTCTTATATATGGATCTACAGGCATTATTTGCATTGTTTACGTTTTACAGACAAGTTCAATATGGGCTTGATTACATTAATTAGCATATTATGATCGATGTGGCTTTTGCATAAAAATGAATACAATAATAGCCCATTGCCATGCCATCAAAACGCTTATCTATTCTGAGAAACGAATAAGTCGAAAGGTGCCAAAAATGTGAAATACATATATTCCTTGACATTTACAAATCCTAGATTTTGTATTATTGTATCCATTCGTACAAGGCTTGAACTTGAAAATGAGTGATCCAAACGCAAAGCTCCTGGCATCAGAGACTGAAGAAGAGTCGATGCAAATCGACGAGGAAGGTCCTGAGATCAAAACGACTTCCGGGGGAGAAAATGAAGGCGAGAACTCAGTGCCACAACTACTGCAAAACAGGGGTACCGTGGGAGACAATGGAGTTTTGGCCGACTTCATCGAATTTGAAGTAAATCCTGACTTCACGCTTACCAATTCCGATAACCGCATCCCCAGGATGAACATGAACGATTCGGATCCAAAAAACACTTCAAATGACAATAATAACAACAACAATAACAATTCCAACAACAAGAAGGCCAAAGCTGAGAGAAGGGCGGAAATTCGGAAAGCCTATTTAGAATCGTTGGCTAAAAAGAAGCAGGGTAATAGGAAAGCTGATAGCTATGATCCATTCCACGGAATTACTCTGGATTCTGTCGGTGGACTAGAGACTCAAATCCAGTATGCATTGGTTATTGCACTTTCGAAACTTTCAATTCACATGACCTATTGTAAATGACCTACTTAAACCGTTACAGATGGCTAAAGCAGTGTATACTAAAGCCCTTGAAGTCTAACCGGTCAAAGAACATCTGGGGGGTTAAGCCTCCGAAAGGAGTCCTCTTCCACGGCCCTCCAGGATGTGGAAAAACGCTGTTGGCAAGAGCATTCGGAAACGCTTTAAGCGCAGAGCTGGAAGAGCCAGTTAGCTTTTTCCACCGAAAAGGCGGGGACACTTTCAGTCCTTGGTTCGGAGAGTCGTCCGAAAATCTTCGGAACCTGTTCAAGGAAGCCATCGCGGAAAAGCCGTCGATTATTTTCTTCGATGAGTTGGACGGGCTGTCTCCAAGTCGGGACGGGAACAGTACAAGCGAAGCCTACACGACAGTTGTAACGACCCTCCTGGGTCTCATGGATACGCTCCCAGCAGGAGAAGTCTTCGTGATTGGGGCAACCAATCGCTTGGAATCCGTCGATCCGGCGATGCGACGGCCAGGTCGTTTTGACAAGCAACTCGAGTTTCTCCCACCAAATCAGACTGGTAGAAAGCGGATCTTAGAGATCAATACCCGGAAGTGGAAGAAATCCAGCCAGCTTACGGAACTGAGTTTGGAGAAGATGAGCCTGGACACGGTAGGCTTTACCGGAGCCGACCTCGAGAATTTGTGTCGAGAGGCATTCTTTACAGCATTCAATCGTCATGTTCCCGATGGAGATCTGGATGCTACAATTGATGACCTGGAGGTACTTAATTTTTTAATTGGGATTAATATAGCCTTGGATTTCTCCTTGCTATTAATGGTTTAAATTTACAGGTCACAGAAGAAGACTGGGGTAAAGCCCTAAAGAAAACTAAGCCTACAAACGTAGCAGTCTTCGGATCCACATTTTACACTCCCAGTCTTCCGAACAAGAAGATTGACCCTTTGATCCGGAACATCCAGGTAGAGATTGCAAAGGAACTCATCCCGCTGTTACCCAAACGAGCTAATTCTTCCTTAAACGGCCAAGGGGACGTTACCTCGACCATGTTCCAGTCTCTACTTATTTGGGATAAGGGATCAGAGTCAGTTGATGTGCTGGAATCCTTCATAATACCTGGAGTATTGTCTCAAAAGCTGGTAAACGAGCTTCCAACCTACTTGCTCAGCCTGGAGAACATTCATTCCGAACCTGACTCGAACAAATTGCAGTACATCACCGAAACGATCAACCAGGCTCGGGATTCCTTCAATCCCTGCATCCTCTTCATCCCCCGTTTCGACAACTTTCCAGCAGAGTTGAAGGGTTATATGGAATTTGTTTCCAGACAGTTGCTGGGACTTCGTGGCAAGTCTGTCCTCATTTTGGGAACCGCTTCCCGTCCAGCAACGTCACTGCCACGGGAATTCGCCATTCAAAGCATATTCCCTGCTGAGTCCTCGCGTCAAGTCCGGAAACCCTCGAAAGAGGAACGGTTGAACTTCTATAAACCAACTTTTAAAACCATAGAGAACATAGTAAAGAATGGGAAAGTTGGGTCCGATGTTCCAGAACTGTTGATGGCAAAGGTTGCGAAGCTGTTCGAAGATTGTGTCGATAAGACGCAGGGCGACGGGATCGAAGTTATTCTGGCCTTGGACGGTGCTTTGATCCAGGCTTGTGGCCCTTACTTCAAGGAGCCTTCCCGATGTAGGAAAACCCTACCTGGTGAACTGGTCCGACTTTTGACAGCATTTTCGAACAATAAGCTTCGCTATTAAGTAAGGGGCTTCTTTTCGGCTTTAATCGAAAACTCAAATTCATTGTCCGTCATCATGTCTTTTGTATAAGTCTACACGGAATCATAACCTATAACCTGCTGTCTTTCATAATCGAATGTCGAAATAAAACCAAAAATTTGTAAAGTGATAAAGATAAAACTGTTCGGAGTATTTAACAAAATCATTTGACTTTTTCATACGTAACATAACCATAATTATTTTTAATTTAACAAAGTCGTTCGATTAAAAAAAGGCGGGAAATGAAGTGACTTGACCTTGAAGGGTTTGGAACCCTTAGTTCTAAGTACAGGAGATGGTAACCCTCGTTTAAATTCTTAAAATAAGTTCCTTAGTCATCTATTTATGTCCATGGGGTGATTTCATATGTTTGCATTCAATATCATGCTTGTATAATTAATTTTAATATAACGTTAAAATATCATGTAATTGCAATGCCAAAAAATGAGACTCGATGTTCTCATAATACCCCACCAGGGCCTCAACTATCGTTTCTCATCCGAGGAGAGTGTTGGTCTTGGTGTAAAAAGTCGAGCCGGGAGCTACAATATTGGAGAACACGAGGGTTGCTTGCTGACCGCATGTAAATTTAATTCGTCTAATTCCACTTACTTGCACTTACTTCAAGTCTATTCAATTTTTGTGAAGGGTTATCAAAAGAATTAAAAGTTGTAAAGCTGAAATTCTAGACATCGTTGGACCGCAATTAAATCACAAGCAAAATGCCGAAGTCAAAGAGGGATAAAAAAGGTACGTGTTACTGGTGTTACTACAATGCAATTCGTTTCACGTTTCGTAGATTGCAGATTGTAGATTTGCATTGCATTGCATTTCACATTTTGAAGCAACTTTGGAGTTTGAACATCAAAAATTAAAAATTATCAAAGAAATACAATATGCAATCTACAATCTACACCTACACAACACGATAATTGAATGTTGAATAGATAATTGACATTCAACATTCAATATTTCAATTTGATTTGATATTAGATGTTTGATGTTAAGTTTTAAAAACAAAAAACGTTAAAAAATTCATGTCAGTTGCAGAGTTGCAGTAGTGGTATGAATATTGAATATCATTTCACATTTCACATTTTAATTCACAATTAATTATCAATTAATTTAGTTTCACTCACCAAAACGGGGAAGCACGGGAAGGAATGGAAAAAAGCGATTTACAGCAAGGTCCGCGACGCAGCCGAGAAGCATTCCAAAATGTTCGTCATCCGTGTCGATGGGATGAGGATTTCAGGGATAAACGAAGTCCGGCAGTACTTCAGGGACTCCGAAATACACCTAGGGAAGAACAAAGTGATGGCTTTGGCACTTGGGAAGGACGCTGCTTCGGAAGTTAGCGAAAATTCTCATCAAGTTGCGGCCAGATTAGTTGTAAGTTCAAGTCCAATCGTTGTTGAAGGCCCAACTCTGCTTTTAACAGTGTGATGGCTTCAAATTAAATTGTTTATTTTTTATTGGTACATAGACATGAATGACACATGTTTATTTCCTCTGCAGGGCTCATGTGGACTTCTGTTCACGGATAAAGAAGAACAGGAAGTGGTCGATTTTTTCGATTCTTTCGTCCAGACAGATTATGCTCGGAGTGGTGCTAAAGCGACCAAGACTGTCGTTTTAGAAGAAGGACCTCTGACTCAGTTCGCCCATTCCTTAGAACCTCATCTTCGGTCTCTTGGAATGCCTACGCAGCTGAAAAAAGGAGTTGTGACCCTTCTACAAAAATTTGTTATATGTAAAAAGGGAACGACCCTAAATCCCGCTCAAGCGAATATCTTGGTAAGTTTTTCTGATATAGAACCGAACTGACTATCGTTCAATGATAAGATATAGAATTTACTAATAATTTGATAATTTACATGTCTTTCTAGAAACTTCTAGAAATCCCTATGGCCAAATTTCGAATCAAATTAGACAGCGTATGGACCAAGCCCAATGAATTTAAAGTACTGTTGACAGAAAGTGCCTCAGACCAGGAGGACGAAGACGATGAGGAAAATTTAGACATGGATGATGACGACGAGAAAGTGGATGATGACGAAGGACCAGTCATACTATCGGATGATGAATACAAAATGGGGTCTGGTTCAAGTGATGAAGATTAGATCACTGAACCCGCGGAACGTCGCAAATCACCGCATTACGACTCTAATTACGTTTTTTATTACATCTTTTCCGAAAATTAGTTTTGTTATATATATTATTCGAAATCTAATTAGACTAGTTTCATTATAATAGTTTTGGTTTCGATTGGACAATTCTATGTTTTTGGCATTTTATGGATCTTGAATAAGATACGAATACAGTTCTACTATAAAACTAAATTTGTATGCTTTGTACAAGAATTGCTAGTTGTTTTACGTCGGAGAAAAGGCGTATTTTTTATTGCTACATAACTTTACAGATTATAACTTTCGTTCTTCTAAATATCTTGAGACCCAACAAAAGCATCAATCCGTCTTAGCCTTGAAAAGGTTTACAAGTTGGATATCATAAATTGGATCGTCAAAAGTCTTATAAATACGAAAGTTGTATCCTGTGTTGGAAGGGATGGCTTAAATATTGATATAGGGTTTATGACTTTGACGCCAACAAGTTCTTGATGTCGTCTTCCATGTCCTGTAAAACATATAAATGGTGTCGTAAGCAAAAAAAAATGATATTACCGAATATCAATTAAAAATATCATAACTATTCTTACAATCGGATCAGTTGTAGTTCCATAACGCTGAATAACTTGTCCGTTCTTGTCCACCAAGAATTTAGTGAAGTTCCACTTGATTGCGTCGATCAGAGTCCCTCCTTTCTGAGATTTCATCCACTTCCACAAAGGATGGGCTTCGTCTCCATTAACGTTGACTTTCATGGTCAAGTCGAACTTCACATTGTACTGCTTGACGAATTCCTTAATCTCCGCCTCGGTGCCAGGCTCCTGGCTGCCGAATTGGTTACAAGGGAAACCGATGATTCTTAGACCCATTGACCCTTCTGAGTATTTCTCGTACAGGGCTGTCAACTGTTCATAGTTGACACGGGTCTTTCCTCACCTGAAAACAAAAACATGAATATGGTAAAATTGAATCAGTTCTATTAAAAAGCGTAGGTTTTACATGCAGTCTGAAATTAAATAAGTGTCTTACTTAGACGCGACGTTCACAACTATTAGAGGATGGCCCCTGTAAACATTTCAAATAAATATTAGTTAGTTTCATCAATTTTTTGCGCAAGCAGTGCAGACTTTAGAAAATTAAATATATTACTCGAATCTGGACATAGATTGAGGTTGTCCATCGATATCCACGTAGGTAAAATCATAAGCCGATTTAGCTGCCTTCCAATCCTCATTTGGGACCTACACATTTAATAAGTTTAGAAATGTCGTAATAGTAATGGTAACTGTCTCACAGAAAAAAAAACACTAGACATTAATGCAATGTAAAAAAAACGTACAGGCTTTACTGAATTTGAGGAACACTTGGATCCCATTGTTGCGAAAGACCAGAGCTGCCGTACTTTGATTCCCTTGAATAGTATATGAGCAGGACGAAACAGCATTCAGATAGTTCAAACGATGAGATAAAGTCAAGAAAAAAATATTTTTAAATTTTGAAAGGATATAAACTAAAACGAACAAACCAAGATCAAGCTGCCTTGACAATTTTGGACCAAAAATATGTTTTGAAATCTTGCAGTGCAGTGCAGAGATGGCAAAATAAATTTGCGATGGTTACTGAGATTACCTGTAGAAAGAAATGTACTTGTCAAAAGAATCTTATGCTGACAATTACCATAAAACTGCTTAGAGTATATAATATAACTAGAGGAGACAAAGTGAGATTTTTTTGTGATTATCGATTCAATCCTAGAGTTTCCGGGGTACCGTAGAAACGAAACCAAGAATTAAAAACCTCAAGTGTGCAGCCTTTTATAGCCCGAGTCGAGAGTCAGTATGCTTCAATTTGTCTGCATTTTAAACCTATTCCCTTGGCAACACTACTTTGCATGATCCCCACGGGTCAACCGATCGACCGATTTTTCACACCTTCGAGCTTAGCCTTCGCATTTTCAAAATACACGTGTCCCGAATTTCAAGTCGATCGGTCCAGCCGTTTGGCCTCTATCGTGTCACAGACGGAGGGACAGCATAATTACACAAGCCCTACTCGCAGGATTGCTTGACAACCGGCGTCTGAAAATTGTCTCAAGACGCCGGTTGTCAAGCAATCCTGCCTACTCGGGCTAAAAACGCATGCACATTGGACAAATTTTTATGTTTCTACGGTACCCCGGAAACTCTACGATTAAATTCATAATCACAAGAAAATCTGCACGTTTATATGGGATTGTCTCCTCTAGTTATATTATATACTCTAAGTAAAACTGGGTTAATACCGATGTCGACACACTGTATTTGAGACTTTGACTAGCTCTTTAACTTGATGTCGAAATTCCTAGAGATAGCTTTTAACTCTTATTTTTTTATATGCTTTTTCAATGTCAAGTGATCGATGACTTGCAAAATATGATGAAATATTCTAACCAAAATAAACAAAATCGAATAGTAACACAAGTCTAAATTCCAAGCATTTTAGATTAGATTCTGTTCTGAAGGTCTCTGGATGTTAAAAACTCATACACCAAGCCATAATCATAAACCATTAGTATTTATCCATGCCATATAGCCTACTACTGTTCTTGCTGCAAAGCTGGGTAATGCAGTTTTACTATTTAACAACAACGAAGCGACCTTCGAAATATTCACATGAACAAAAAACTCCAAATGTTTTATAACTAAACTAATACTCAACAATAATATTTCATGAATTACGATTAACGTCGGATCGAGAACTCTGATTGTGGGTAATTTTCTAAAGTCAATCTTTAATAAAACTTATAAGTGTAAATTCCAGAGATTTGTTCCTGTTCCTGCTACTTGCTACTATGCTACTATTTATTCGATTTGCAATATTTTCCACAACGAAAGAAATGCCTATTTTTGTTGGTATATACAATTTCTTATGTATTCTATATCGATCCGCTCTGATCTAATTCTAGTAATTCAAGAATCAGGGATCAATAGGAAGGTTGAAAGTAATAGAAAATAGCAATAAAAAATAATAATGATTAATGACCTGTTGGATGATGACCCACACGCCCTATCAAATAATGTTCAATATTCTGAGTATGAGGGAACGGGAATGCAAAATTGTTCTTTGAGAATAAAATATTCGCTTGGTTCTCGTACTATTAGTTAGGTTGTGGCAGGAATTTGCACATATTGAAATGGACTCGTTTAAAACAGTACTTTACATCGACGACGATTTCAGTTGTCCTTTGTCCTTGTCGAACAATGTGCATTTACGTAAACAAAAATGAGTATGTGACTCAAACCTTATCTAATCTGGATGTTTGTCGACTGCTTGTTGCCAGCCTACTGAAATTTTGTGCTCCGTGGACATCACTTTTTACCCAAATCTGATGTAAGCGTTTTTACGTTCGTAGACACGACAAGCTTTTGTTAAAATTGATATTAAATGATACTGAATGTTAGGGATGTCCCGAGTACAGGGTCGAATACCCGTCTTTTTTTAGTCAATTTACATGGAGTCATCGTGTACATGTGTTCAAATTATGGCATCAATATGCTTTACGAAAATAATACAAAAAAATCGTATTGATATAAAAGGTCAGTTTTTGTTGCAAGAGGGGAAGTGTTGATTTACATTTACCTTTAAACTGATTTTCTAGTTTTTAAGATTTAATTGCTAATGGACAATGGTACTGAGTACATCCCAAGATCCATTTTTTAAACACTTTTGTACACAAGTACAGAAACTTGAAAAAAAAACGGCATCAAAATTCGTTAAATGAGACATCCCTACTTCATACTTGAAGCATGCAATGTTACAAAGGGACAAGTGGCGTGGCGCATAATAGTGTTTACACAAGTTAAGCTGACAATCCATGACAAGTTTTAATTACTAACTGTTATTGGTGTTATAAATGGGCCAGAATAACATTAATTACACAATAGTATGTTTTGCATTAGTTTGGAAGTAAGAAAGGAAACTCATGATATGATGCATGTGCGGTACAGCTATATAATGTCGTCGTATGCATAGCAAACTCCTTTGTAAATAATAGATTCGATCAATAACCAAAACCCAGCAAAACTCCAAATAATATAATGGACCATGGATTTGCGTTGGTCATTTAATAGAGCATATGAACAGGTCTATTGGCAAAAGATGTGACTATAGGAAATGACGTTATGAATTATTTGATTTCTGCGGAAATTGTTCCTCTGAAAACTCCCAACTAAACAAAGGTAAATTATGGTATTAGTCCATGAAAGTGCAAAAGTTGACGATCTCTGAATTATTTGGTGTTTTATCATTTTGATCCCTTTTACACACAAGGGAAGTCAGTGTCATTGTACCGTATTCAAAATATTTAGAAATTTGAACGGACTTGATCGATGACGATTTAAAATTTCAAAAGCTTGTAATAATTTGCCAATTTGACCTCATGGAACCTAATAGCAATTACTTCGTTCAAAAAATACAGCAACACTTGACATCAAAACCGTAATGTATAATCAATCAAACTAATTTATTAAACTCTGCCTTAACCTTGTGCCTCGCATTGCAGCTCATAGGTTTTATAGTAAACCCAATGAATGTTCCTTATGCAGAATTAGCCTCAATTAGCAACGACTCAACTAAAGTGTCAACTGGAGGTAATTAATTCATAAGCCTTTATTTCATGAAACGAGTCAAAGTCGAATTTTAGGAATTTTTGTCCTCCGAATTGCTATACAAAGACAGACAAATGTAATGCGAATGCGAACAAGTGTTTCGAAAGTATTGCATACTTACCCGTTTGATTCCTTTGATTTGTTGTTAGTTGTTTTTATTAAATTACAATATTATTAACTTTTCAACTTCTAATTTATATACGTTTCTAACTGAAACGCAGATTGCTTATTGTTTTCCTAACTCCGACGTGTGATAAAATGATGCAATGGGTTTGTTTTTGATTTTTACCATCCTCATTGCACATTGGCTTGGCGGCTCATACTTTGGGAATTCGACCCCTCTCTGTTTTTAACGCTTCTAACACATCTGTACTGATTCTTCTAGAATCTAGAGATGCAGAGTGTATAGATCCACTAACCAATAATATGTATTTACGTATTTTAAGCAAACATTGTAGGTTTCGATCAATGAATCAATGGCATGTAATTGATGGACATAATTGATTTCCGATGGAATAAGCTCAGGTATGCTGCTTCAATGAAAGATATAAGGACTGTTGGTTCCCTTTGCAAGAATTTTGCAAGGTTTTATCAAAGACTAAGCAAACACGAAATTTCATGGAAATGAAGGCATATCTAAAAATTGTAATTCGGGTTTCATAAATTACCTATTATAGGTTCCTTAAAATACATGATTTTAGTAATCTTCTTTGATTTTTATCTGTTTAGACGATTTAAAAAATTTTTAAACGGTAAATCTTATTCTAAGCAATTACACGCATTTAAAAAAATTCTATTTTTTTAATAGCCAAGGTATTTTTGAACTAGAATCAGCGTTTATGAAACATGTAGTACATAGTTATAAAAACATAGTTGCGAATTAAGTTCTGTTTTAGAATTTTAATGAATTAGCTTTTATTTCCCAACCATTTTTATTTGCATAATAATAGTTTTAGATATCGGCAGTGTTTTTTCGGATATTTCTTTGGTAAGTTCGTGATATGATTCTGATAAATGTCAGTCGTCTTATCGGCAGGATTAATTTTTGAAAGTAATATTTTAGTATCTATCACTTTTGATGTTTTGATAATACAGTTATCAAACTACATTTTTGTCCTTCAATATTAATTACATCGGAGATTTTAATTTCAATTAAGTATTTAAATGGAATTCCCGACCAGCAAACCCTATTTTTAAGTGATTTAGACCATCTTCTGTAATATGGGCAAAGTTCCTCATCCGCAACAGGTCCAGGCTCATTGAACTTGCGATTTTCTTTAAAGATCTATCTGTGACCTGAAAAATAATCGACCATGCATGTATTAATAACAGGCTAGGTTGGGATAATATGATACTTAAAACAGATTACTCCATAATTATTATACAACAGACCTCTGAGTCATATTTGGCACAGAGCTCCAACTTCTTCAATTTCCGACACCGGACAACTCCCAAAATTATAATAAAATCCGTCAGTTCACCCGTAAGTACAAGGCTCCTCAGATCTAATAATAAAAAATCATTTACAAAACCCGAAATCACCTTCCATTACCAATTACATGGGATTTTTGTTATTTTTTCACAAAAATTCTAAAAAATGGTTCCCTAAATAAATTCATTCGATTGACAGGTATTTTTCAAACCCCCAAACGCAAGAGGATTTATTATAGTCTGTGTAAGATATATTTTCTAATGATTCTTAAAAACTTTTTTGAAACTCAAAATCAGTCTCAATTTATGATGAATTCTTATGCATTTTCAGTACTTTACATTCATGTTGTTTATTAACTAGTTAATTTTCAACAATTAATTCCGATTCGCATCATTAAACCAATTTTTTGCATGTTTTGGGAAAATCCCAACGGCAGGAACCCTACTTTAGAATCTGTTTAGAGATTAATAAATTTAATACAGTAAAAGATTTACTTTTGAGGTCGCAAATGCCCATATACTTTTTCAGACCCTGTGCGTAGAACTCCTTATCACAATACTCCTCTCGACAAAAGGTCTTCGGGATTCCAGTGATCCCCGTCTCCGAAAAGCCCCCGTAAAGTATCACAAGCTCCTCCAAGCATGGCAGTGCTGAGTAAATATTTTGTAGCTGAACATCATTGACACTGTCTAAGGTCAGCCTCTTGAGGCTCGTAGGAGGGGACAGCTTAATTAGTTTTTGTACAATCTCCGACTTTGCATTCCGTACGGCATGGATATCCATCTCTTCGAGTCTGGAAAATTTGGAAAAATCCCCAGTCTTACTATTCGCAATCATCTCGAATTCCATTTCGACGAGGACGATCACCAGCGTCTTCAGCTGAGGGATCTCCTGGACGTAGTCCAAGTACCCGTTCCAGAGAATGAGGGACATCCCGGTCAGGGACTTTAACTCAGGGAACTTACTCGTCAGGCGGAAACCGTCTCGAAATGTCAGAGTGAGATTTTTCAAAGTCGGCTCAATCGAAACCAGAAAACTGTAGAAGGTTTTACAGGAAATGTCGGGAGCTAGGGTGATTTGCAGGCTTTTCAAAGGGAACATCTTAGCCTTCAGTATTTCTAAGTCCTGATTACAGAGGAAGGTATCGATTTTGATAGTTGATAACCGCCGCAAATGAATGTCCGGGTTGGATAGGATGTTATCGAGTAAGACCCTCGCAGGGTTATCGAATGGAGATGTGAATTGTACGACATTAGGGTAGTAAATCTCCTCTAAGTTTGGCGTGTTTAAAATGATTCGAAGTAGTGGGAGTATGGACGTGCTTTTATGGTCGTAGTATGGGAGATCCTTAATTGTCAGAGTTACGATGATTATCTTCAGCTTCGAATGGGGTGAAAGCCCTTGGACGATGGGACTAATTATGGATTCCTGGTTGCTAATTTGTAGTGCAAATTGGATCGGAAGCCGAAGCTCTTCCAGTGAAGGGAGCTCCTGTAAAATGAAGGACCGGAGTTTGTACAAATCCCATTTCGAATTTTTAATCTCAAGGTACTTGACTCGGAGGGGTCCGTATTTTAAGATCCCCTTCACCCCGGGGCTATCATCTTCTATCACGTAGTTTGTACAGATATTACTCAAGCTTTGTACAAGTTCCTTGTAGTCGTAAATCTCGGGGGAAAGGTTATTGATCAGTTTCGTGAGGTTGACTTTCCCTGATTTCCGAAGATAAGGCATCAGTTCCTGGTCCCACGTCTTGCAAACCAGCCGGCATTTTTTCTGGTTCCAGAAGGAGAGGGAGTTGAATATTTTGTTGAGGACCTGGTGGAATTGCATAGGAGTTTATATCTAAACCGTTTAATTTGGGACGCATTTGAGCAACAGTAAAAATCATGGAACTTACAGGCGAAAATAACAAAGGATGCAACCCGTCAATCTCCCCAGAGGTATTCTCCATAAGAATACTTTATAAATGCAGAGTCCAGTTCCTCGATTAAAGACAATTAACGACTCCCAGCCTAACAATCCGGCTATTTTTTAATCGTCCAAGACCGGTAAATCCGGCAGGGTCTCCTGAACTTGGTTCCGAGTATTGGTAAACAGAGATTTTAAGTGTTGTTTACAAACGGGACCAGACAATCAGACGACACAACCAAACCCAACCCGACGCAAGACCAGACTGAGACAGGAATAAATTCATCCAAAGGTCTAAAATAAGTGGATGAAAGTGTGCCGAAGGATAGTGGATCGATAGGATAAAAAAGAGTCAAGGATTTGGCCAAAAATAATTCTGCCCTTCTATTACTTCTGTTATAAGATCATTAGAGCATTTCTTGTCTCGTAGTGGAAGTAGTTTCGTTAGTAATCTCCGATTCGGTATACAGTCACCCGGCTGCGGTTTCTTTTCTGGACTCGTATTAAATTAAGTTCAGCATGAAATTGATAGGACAAATGTCAGATTCAACATGGTCGTCTGTTGTATAATTTATTAGGGTAGGTTTATCCTCTTTGATGAAAAGGTGCATCTGGTTTGTTCCTCCCCGATTTATAAGCGGATAAATCTCAAGATCATTTGGAACGAACAGTTGGAAGTGTGTAAATGTAAATGGGATCGTAAGGCTCATTAGTCTTGCACTATTTCCTCACCTTTTCAATGGGTGAATGCCAAACATTTGCAGGCTCTCTATGAGGCACTTCAAATGTCCTTATAATATAACTTCTAATGAAGTGTTGATTGGGGATTACAAGGCCTATTATTTTCCCGTTGGTATTATAATTATAGTTAGAATATATAAGGCAAGTGCCCTTTCCGCCCCAATTAGGGCATCGACAGAATCTGCACACCCACCATGGTTGTGGGTGTGCGGCATTAATAAGCGGCATACATATGTCATATTCATCAGCATATTCGGTTAAAAATCCATCATTTTAACCCCGTTTTGATGTATCTCAGAAACGATTTGTTGTTTGTTACAAATTGTGATTATCGGGTATATCCAAGATGTATAATTGAATGATCGACTCTAATAACAAGAGCTGTTGGTTTGTTTGGGTTAGTTGTTCTGTTATTAAAAAATAACAACCTGAAATAAAACCATATATTTTTCGGGTTTGTAGGACTGCAGTCAATACAACTGGATTTAGCTACAAAATAATACACGTAGCACGCAGCGACTTGTCTCTAAACACACATTCATTTAAATGTTACAAACAACGAGGACGCCGAATTTTACCTGGTTTTCTGTTAATATTTCAAGCCCCTGAATTGGCAAGTTTTAATTTCATATTTGGACTCCTTTAAAATTTTGGACATATTAATTGATATGTATCATGACTATAGGGACTGCAAAACAGTTTAAAAAAACTGGCTTTAAAGTAGCTTATTCGACCCGCAATCCATAACGACAATGGATAATACCTAAAGAAATAAGAACTACTTGTTTTTCTCCTCTCAATTAAGTACATTTTATTACATAAAGGAGTGAGACAGATTTTTTTGTATTTTCAATTAAAATCATTCATCTTTTTTATCGTTCTATGATTAAAAATTATAACGCATTAAAAATTTGAAACCTATAATATATCACTATCATTCTTCAAACTTTCAATTTTTAAACCTATGTGGTATATAATATACTATGAATCAATCAAAACGAGTAAATACAGTCCTATAATTATACTATAATGTAAAGGTAGCCTATTTACTAATATATTTTTATCGAAAAATGGTAACTTTCTAACTTTCACTTTCATTCGTAGAATAATCCACATTTCCTAATGTAAACTTATTATTGCACTAACTCCCTTCGCCTTTTCCGTGATTACTTAAACCAAAGGATTTTGTGATTTTGTAAATTATAATATATTGCTTTACAAAAAGGCACTCGTATCTCATATTGTGATGAATTAAGGCTATATATTATTTATTATTACATTGTGATTAAGGCATATGGTAAATCTCGGTATAAGTCCTCCTTGGAATAAGTTCCCCTTTGGAGGAGGGTTGGGCGACAAAGGCCCCCGGAATAAGCACATCATAAATATGTATATTGGTAGGTTTGATGAGCTAAAGTCATAGAATTAAGTTAACAATGCATTGTTATCAAAACAATTGTGTCCAGACTGTATCAAGAAACAAGTGAATAGTGTATCTGCTCTGAAACACTTCAATGTTTGTGAAGCATTATCTACCCTAAATGCCCTCCCCCCATGTCCCCAAGGGATTTATACAGCGAGATTTACTACAATTATATTATACGAACCGAACCTACAATTACAAATTTTAAATCCTAAAATCCTTTACTTCCTACTGCTGCAAATACCCTCCGTGGAAACCTCCCCAATTCCCAACGAAATCACCCTGGAAATACTGTTGATAGTGCGGGGCATGGACATGAGGATCGTGCATGTAGGTCGGGTTCTGAACGGCGCTTTGAAACTCGGAAGGGACAAGTGGGATCCCGTGATGATGAAGATGATTCGAGGACGGATAGCTGGAACTAAATAGACTCTCCGAATTTCCATTCGAATCCAATTTAATGTTCCCTAGCAAAGCGTTGGAGCTACTGGAACCGGAGTTTAGGGAAGATGAGATTCCGTGTTCCAAACCTATACTCACATGGCTATGATGATGGGTATGACCCCCACCACCACCGCTCCCGTGGCTACTCACGTTCGTATTCGACGAAGGAGAGGACTGAAGTGTCAGGGACGACGAGCCCACTGAACTCGTCGACGAAGGGGACGAGTAAAGAAGTCCTGCCGACGAGTTCGACAAACTGGCCGACGAGGATCCCAAAGATCCGGAAAAGTGAAGGTGTCCGTGATGGTGATGTGGATGATGGTGGTTATGATGCCTCAACGCTGCGGCCGCTGCCGAACTCGACGACGTGCTGTAGTGGTCCCACTCCGCCCCGATGATCGGGATCGGAGGCGAACTCTCCGACATTGTTGTAGTCGAGAGGGACAGGCAGCTAGAGTTACTGATCGGGCTGGACTGACTCGGCCCGAGATGTTTGGCACTTCGTTTATTTGACCCTTTCAACGAGGGTTCAATTTTTGGCGTTGTGGGTGGGGTCGGTGGCACGGGAGACGGATTGCTCTGGTTTTCGGAACTGGATGGGCTTTTGGTAGACCTGAAATTGCATCAATAGTTATTTTAAATGACATTCAGGTTGATACAACACATTTTCAACTTGCCATAATCCTATCATTAATTTTGTATTGGCAAGTATGCCCTATTATCTGGTATGAATTACTTTGCAATCATCCATGTAATACACGAATATATTTCTCAAAGCCTCCAATTTTTAATGAACGCTTCTTTTTAAGACATATTTTTCTAATCCGTTATTTCTATACGAAATCTGGTATAATAAAATGATTTTAAAATGAACATATTCGCACCTGAAAACTACGGCGGAAGAAGCTACATTTTTCTCCAAATGCTTCTCAATCCTTTGCTTTCTCCGCCGAGGTTGGTATTTGTAGTCCGGATGTTGCCTCTTGTGTTCGCTTCGAAGCCTCTCCGCTTCAAGGATGAAAGGACGCTTCTCGGCTTCACTTAAAAGCCTGAAAATAATGAAGAAGAGTATTTTAGTACTGAAAAGCTTACATCTTTCTAGTGCAAGTTCGGCATAAGCTCGTAATTCCAATCATTTTAGACGTTTTAAAAATTTTAATTTTCGGGGCACGATGACACGGTAAGTTTAAAGATTTTCCAAACCTGACAGAATCAATCCCTTAAGAAACTTAGTCAAAGAAAAGGTATCAAAAGGAATGGAAAAAGTTGTAAAGACAGAATAAGGGCGTGTGAAACAAAACTAATAGAGATAATGAAAACACACGGGTTGGAATGATCCGAAGGAAATGTAAACAAATCAATATTTATTTTGAGGTGTTACCTCCCTTGTGTCAATCCTCAAGTCCTTACTTACTAAACTACTACATACGTACTGAATCGGAAGTAAACATACCAACTTCAGACTTCCCAAATGTCCATAACCACTGGGGTGTATACAACCATAACGTTAAATCCTGTTAATTTAATACAATTTACAAATCGGATCCGCTTAAAGTGGCCCAGACTTATCTTTTACTGCCAGAAGGGTCTTTCGAGTCCTAAGCATTTTTATAAAAATAAATTTCTCTTATCAGGAGTTCAAGAATACATGGTTTTTTGTCTGATAAGAGAATAGATGGGCCTAAAAGCACACAATTTCCTATCTTCTTAGGGCTTTCCAGTTCCTTAATGAACTTCCAATTTAAAAAATCTAAATCATTTCCAAGGGCTTAGGTCTGTGCCTCCAGCCCCTGGAAAGGCTCACTCAACAGGTGTCAAGGGTCCATAAGAGATAATACATGAATCATATCATCCAGACACCCAAGCCATGACTAATTTTTTTTAACAAAAATAGCTCATTTCCACGATAAAACAGAAGCATATACAAGCAAAAGGACACAAAAGTCTCCCTCCACAAATGCATGATGATCTGGGTGTCATAAAATCGGAAGTTATAAACTACGGCCCATTGAGATAAACAGAAATGTCCCATCATGTCATCAAATGCAGACGTTTGGAAAATGAGAGAAACCAAAGCTCGGAAGACTTACAAGTTACAAGTCAACAAATTATCCCGGGTTTTGTATAGAACATAATAAAAGGTGTTAATAGCCGAGGTGGCAGAACTATGTATTGGTATTCATGGGACATAAATTAAATATGCAGGTTCCGTTAAAAATGGATTCGATTTGCTGAGGCAGGGATGGAAAGATATGTAAATATAGCTAAGGAATTACTCTAAAAGTAATCAATCGTCAGTGCCTAAAAAATACAACCAATTTTACGGATAATTTCCATGTACATACACCTTGTATATTTTGCTTAAATACTTAAATACGGGTAACCCTTAGACCAACATATTATTTCACATCTTATTTTCCCATTCCATCATTTCACCCTCCTGGATTTGTCTCTGTTCTCTGGTGGGACTGTAGCTATATAAGTTATGGTTATTTGAAGATAGGATTTTAACCACTAAAAAAACTTTTAAAGTTTTAAATGGGGAAATATTGGAGCTAACTACCCGTCATAAAATTGAAGACTCTGCTTACTATCCCACCACCACTGGCACTGGGACTTGTAAAGAAAATCGGGAAATTACCCGATTCCCTATATATAAGTTATATACCGAACTAGATGGTGGTCCATATGGGTTTAGTTAGCACATTTAGTGGATGTTAAATCTGTATGTGACTCTGGTCCTTGTCAATCGTCACTTTCCTGTTTTAATGTCTCAACCCTATGAACTTTTATTGCTATAAACCAATCGACTTCTTCAAAACTCCAACTACTACTACTACCAACTCCTAGTTTAGAAATCTCCACTGATTCCAGAAGGGTTTCCTTCCCCATAAAAAAACAGCCCCGAAAAAACCTTGTCCTATACACAATCTAGAATCTATTTTGAAATGTTACACAGTTCTTAGAATTAGTTCATGTCCGACTTCAGAATAAATTGAAATTAAGGGGATGTAATTATCACCATATAATATCATCCCTTATCCCCAAGAAATAAATATCCCATTTCCATCTAAATAGTATGATATTCCAGGAAGTTTCGCAAGTTTCCAAACGATTTGCTAAGCCAATTCATCCCGTCGTTACAGTTCCCTCGGCACCTTTGAAAGTCAAAACTCGGGACTAAAGACCGTCGGTTCAACTGCTGGGATGCAAAAGAACCTCCTAAACTAATAAGCGAAATGTCCCAAAAAGTTAATGTTTTCTTTAACAAGCAACTTGTTCGTCAGGCTCATTACTGCCTTGGTGGTGGTGATGTTGCAAAAGTCCAACAGTGCCTTTAAGCTTGAATTTCCGTAGTAGAGTAATAGCCTAAAATTCTGAGGATTTGAAGGACTTTGACTTTTGGCATCCGGCTGATGAAAGCGGGGTGCATATGCCTAATGGTTGACTCTGACTTTATAGTCTCTGCCCATATAAACCTCCAACTGTCCCTGTCGAACCTGCTGATTTCAAATCCAAATGTCATTGTTTCAACCTAATAGTTAATTCTTAAAATTGATGACCGTAAAAACAGAAAAAGGAGCAGATGAGAGAGAGGTACGTTCCCAGGATGACCACCCTGGGATCTCCACTTGACCTTTCCCGTAAAATACATTGAATTCTTGGTACGATCTTATTTGCTGACTCATCCCTCTGTTGTAAAATACTCTCCGACATTTTATAAGCCTCTCTGACTTGAGGCCTTTCAAACTTTTAAGATGAGGCTTAATATATGTATATGTGTTTATAATTTCCTAAGGGCCATTGGCAGTGACCGTGATACCTCCTCCGTCCCTTTTACAACAACTCAAAGTTGAAGAGCATCTCTCCGAAATGTGGAAACTTGAAGTGCCCTGGGGTGTGGTCATTTTTGCCCCGACATTTATATATCTGACTCTGACACTTTTGTTTTTAAGAGACACATTCATGAGACCGTCGGTCCGGTAGCCCGATGGATACCTCCTACTTATGACACCCTGTGTTGGAGTTTATATTCATAGGACAAGAAGTTTTTATTTTGTATAATATCATCTGCAACCTTTACCCTTGGATTGTATAACACATATGCGGCAGAACAATAACAACACGAAATATAAGAGCTTACAATATATGTCTCCTTAAATCAACGTTCCGGTTGAGGAGCAATATATGTCTCATTCATAAAATCTATTTCAGAAGCTTTAAACCTCCTGAAATGAGACATTTTATTTGTTTTAAGGATGAGCGATCGACTTATTATTCCTATCTTTAGTTGGTCCAGTTGGTCAAAAATTACCTCTCCGGTTTATAAATATAAAGTCCATTGATTTCTAGTTACAGTTGAAACCAATTTAAAAATACATGGCGTCTTTAGAAGGGGATGATGAGTAATGGATCGGATGGACGACGCTTTTTCTTCAATTGAAGGAAATGTAATGTCATCATCATCATGTCCTCAGCTATGGACTTAACGGTTAATTTTGATATGGTCAACACAAGAAATACATATCGACATTTTTTTCATTCCCACAGGAAGTGATATGCCAAACTTATGTACTTCTTTCTGAGTTAGAAAATGATTAGTTTGATTCTTTATTGGTTTTAAAAGAGAATTTGAGTTGCTTACTATTAAAAAATTTCCTTGTATGTAGCGATATATTTCAATCTCTTTCATTTCTGTCAACTTTGCAAAGAAATAAGATTGGGTCTGAAGTATAACGATTTGAATCGTTTCTATGTATGAGATATAAAATGTATGAGCAGTAGCAGTACCGTAAATTAGAATTTAAGTACCCCAGAGGAAGTTATTTTTTTGAACGGTATGAAAAGTGGGTGTGTTAATTACGGTGATTGATTCCCATTCCAAGGTTTTTAAACGTAATTTGATTATAAAAAATAGTTTCCTTTAAAATCAACCCTAAACTCTAATTCTATCGAGAGTATCAAATAAAAATTATTATACCTACTTGTATTGATTTTATTTTTAATAGACTTATTTCATGTGGACTTAAATCGCGAGTTGGAAAAATTTCCAAGTGAAAGTATGGAAATAATGCCGTGGATTCAATCAACGCTGTTTAATTTACAGAGGGATATTCTGACAGGTCATAATGTATGACGATGATTCTAGATGACTTAGGTTTAGGAATGAAAAATATCCTCGTAAAATATGAATTACTTAATAAGGAGCATGACGCCAATGTAACATCCATCCTTGTAGACAGAGAAGGACGATGAATTTACAATAATATATTTCTTGATAAAGCATATATATTAATAGGGATGATACGCGGGTCAGTAGCATTCATTCATATATACCCCTCTCCTCCTCTAATCATCTTTGCAAATGCTTAAAAAGAGAATGATGTCAATCATCTAAAAATTTGTCAACCAAAACCTCCAAACTAAACGACAGAATAAGGAATTTTAGGCTGAAAGAGAGAGACAGGGCCAACAGAAACTTACATATTCCCCTATAGGTCATATAAAATATTATTATCGTATGATAATTGATAAATAAATATCCATACTGATAACTAAAATTATATCATAACATTATATGGATGGATGGATGGTGCGTAGAGTCGAGATTCGAGAAGAGCATTTTAAGAAGGCCTTTAAGCCACAGTTTATATATCCTCCTTGTCACATCAGACGTGGATGAAATTGTATACAATAAAAATCGGACACATGGACAACTGGACAAGAGGGAGGATCACATAAGACGTAGTTTATCCCTTTATGATGATGTAACCCTAACTTTTAACCGTTTTGATGGCTTTTCCTTTAACTGCGTTGTATGATACCTTAAACATTAAAGTCAGAAGTTGGAATTCAGTTTTGAACCCTTTTTCCTTCAAAACTTACAACTTAAAAGCAATTAAAGCCAAGCCCTATTTTCTAACTCTGAAATTCAAGCTTGTTTTTAAAAAAAATGTCAAAATTTTAATAATTTTTTTTAAACACACGAACCTCCATAACTTTCCAAGGCTCTTGCTCAGCTCCGCGTTGTGAAGTTGGGGATACTGTTCGGCCAGCCTCCGTCGAGCAGCTTTCGCCCATACCATAAACGCGTTCATGGGACGTTTCACATGACCATTACCAGGTAGGGCTTGAGTTGACCTGTGGATTAGAAACAAAAATCAGTTAAACTTTCCATTATTACCGACACGATCAAAGTTAATCGTGATCCGATTCGCTCGACTAACTAAATAGAACAAACAAATACTTTAGTCTCAAGTTTCCCCAAAAATACAATCAAGCAGGACTTTCTCCACAAGGAATCTCAGCAATCTACCTGCCGATTCCTCAATCTTGACTTTAAACTCCCAAATTCTAGAATCTTAATTGTGATTGTGAATGAATGAGTGACTCATTGTAGAGAAAAAAATCAGACAAGGTTCCCATTCAATGCTGATCTTAAGGTAGTGTCACCACTGCCACCACCAGCATGGCTAATTAAGTTAAAGAGTTGAAACTATGCACTTGAAAGAGGACAAAATCGCTGTATACTCACTTCTTTGTGTTTGAAACAATGGACCAGTCATAACCCTGTAATACTTTTGCAGCAGCCTTATCAATCTCGGCTAAACTCTCCTCCTCCTCGGCCGACGATCCTAGCTTATCCATTCTATTCTTTGAGAAGGTGTGATTAATTAGCTCATCAACTTCCAAGTCACTGTAGGTCAGTACTTAGGAACGATTAAGACAAACTTGGCTAATCACAGGAGCCCATTGATCGAGAAACAGGTTTCCAGTTTTCAGATCCCAGTCAGTTGACAACTCCTCTCTCTCTTATTTTCGGAATATCTTAAAAAGTCGAGATAAAGGCTGTAGAACAGAACAATCCTTGTACTATTCCTCTAGAGAATTTGTGACAAGTGTCTGGATGAATGCGATGTTGATAGTGGAACTTTTAGGAGATAACCAAACTTTGCTTTTTTACACAGAACGGCTCAATGTCCGAAATCAGTAGCCCTTGAACGAAAGGGGGGAAAGTCTGTTAATCAACGAAGTTTCTGTGTTACAAACCTACTGCCGAGAACACGTCGGAAAAGTCATGGACTTTTTATTTGCAGAGAAAGAGTGATTTTTTCAAAGGTATAATAAGTAATTGATAAAAAAATCCAGAGCTACAACTCGAGATAATGAGGATATAAGCCCTCCGTTTGTATAATAACAATAATGATAATGTCACGTTACTAATCGGCATATATTTCTATTAAGTTGATATTATAATTCAGTATAAATTATTATAAATGAGAGGCTCTCTTCTTTCTCTTTAGCTGTTGGTTGGAGCCTGTAGTGCTAGTAACTAACTAGATGATAGACCCTGATGATAGCCGAGAACCTCTTGTATGAATGAGTCTCATTCACCCCTAGTCCCACCGTATTATACCAAAAAATCCAACGATTCACAACATACGTATACAACCAGAGATATAAATATATGTACGATTGACTACGGTTTTGAGAATACGACCAAAAATCTCGGAAAAGGTTCAAGAAAACTGTATTCTATAGGGGCTGGTATTTGGGAGTTGTATGGTTAATGGTATCATATCAGTTCAGTATCGGAGTATCACAGATCATCAGTCACACAGGCACAGTCTTACTTGAGATGTAAGTTTGTAAAGTCAATGAAGATGAAGATTCATCTTTCTATATGCAAATAGATTAATGTAAATTGGTAAGACGAGTTAGTATGGATAGTAGTTGTTGTAGGGAAATTTTAATATTTCACTCATCTTTGGCTTTTTATTGGAGACTTTCCTTAGCTCCGCCTTGTATTTAATATAACGCTTGTAGAGATTTGAAAGAAGGAGTCTCAACAATCGAGAATTTAACAATGAGACTGAGGTTGAACTGTTGGGGATGCTAGTGGTGTTATTAATGTGGCATAAAATTAAGCCTGAGTTAGGAGGATAGTATACTTTCACCGAGTGCTATTTTGCTATGAATGCTATTGTATTAACTATAGTTTACAAACTACTATTAATTAATGATAAATATTCCCAAAGCCATTCCATTTGGAAGAGAATTTTTATTGCCTGCTTTACTGAGAATTTGAATGATTTTTTAAAAATATTATTTGTATTGTTGTTTATACAATTTCGCTAATCGTTGCCTCAAATTGATTCCTAATTGGACAATTAAATGATAACACTGAAGTAAAAAGTATTACCATAAATCACGATTCAACTTAATCTAAAAAACCATGCTAAGACCATATAACATCTTTTAGGGATATGAGTTTAATTATATTTCATGTCTCTCCCTAGACGATGGCAAAGTAAATCGTTATTGCGGTATTTGCATGACTCGAAGTCATAAATATATTATGTGTTCGAATTACTATATTATCATTACATTAAATTGACATATTTTGTACTAGTCTCAAATTAAAATATTTCTAATCCCAAACGTAGTCTACTACTGTTTGAATAAGAGCATGCATTTCAAAATAGTTTTTTTTCAAATTGTTAATGAAACAAAACATATCTCCCTTGCAGGGTGAAAGTCATATTATATGAAACTAGCTGCACAAAGTCAAGTATCACTTTCCCCCCTGCAACTCGTTCGGCAACTGAAACCTCTTAAATCATACATAGCATGCATATAAATAAGCTAAACCGCATTTAAGTAATTGGGTTTATAACTCGTTAATTGTATTCACAACAGATCATTGATCAAGTTCGATGGTTCATGACAACAACAAAATGCAACCAGTAGGATGTATTCAGAATATGTATTTCTTTGTCCACTTTGTTTTTAAGCAGTCTCATTCCGTCTTGACTCGTGTCCTCTTCTCATCACTTGTTATCTTTGTCCTAATTTTTCAAGCAAAGTAATCAAATCTTAGTTTCTTTATCCCAACTTAATAACTACAAAACTTGAAAATGCGAAATTTCTTGACCTAAAAAACTAACAATCCAGCACATTTTTCTAAATCTGACTGTTTTAGATATTCGAGTGAGAAAAATATTTGTGAAAACACCATTTTTCATCCCTCTTATCCCTGTTATAATAGTACTACATACATACTGCTTTATGATATTTATTAGTGTAAGAATTTGAAACTAAAAAACAGTTAATATTTTTCTGGAGAAAGTGTCTAGATCTCGACGACTCGATTCAAGGGTGATCAAACTTCCCATAAGCTGGACTAAGCAAGTAATTAAATTACAGTTACATTCAGATCAACTTCTTGGTGTCACTAAAGAAAGAAAAACGATTTTAGTTTTAATTTTAAAAAAAACTAAAGAATGTTTACATCAAATCTGCTTCTAATCCATCTCTAACAGAGGAGATGAAATTTTTCAGAGGGAGTGAGTGATAATCTATTATTATCATTTATTTCATCTGAATAAAACTAGGATAAACCCTTGTAATAACAAAACTCATCCCATTTGCTAAGTATTATTATGAATCTTGAGCAAGTTATTTCAATGGACCCTATGCCCTCTTCGTTTTCTGGATATGTTTATAGATGTCTTATATAAAACCATCTCAATTAAAGCAAAGGTATTTTCGATTCGAATCCGAGGTAGGCCCGTGGAAATAGATAGAACGGAACAGAGAGAGAGAGAGGCTGAAAAAGTAGATAAGGAAATCTCACCCAGTAGGATATGCTTAAACTAACATCAGTCAGCGAGGAACATTACATTGCAATTGGCTAACTGACATATCCGCGGCGAGATGAAAGGCTCTCCTAAATGTAAACATGATCTCCGATTTTTGCCAATTCATTCGAATATTTCGACTTTCATACTTTCAGACTGTTTTTTCACTTCCCTTCATGATGATTATGGACAATGAGTGGAACATTTCTCAGCAGCAGGGAGGACCTTTACATTGCACAAACTTGAATGCATTGCTAGATTGACATTTGTACTTTTAATAAAATTAGAATTAGGATGTAATTTAACCTTTCATTCATTGAGCATTTTTGGTCAATATGTTTTTTTAAAGTATTTATATGTGATCAGACGATTAACTACTAAGATTCTGACCCTTTTTGCTCATTGTAAAATAGGGGAATTAGAATGTTTCTTTGTGCCCCATGGGTCTTTAAACAGTTTAAATTGATTGATTTTGACCTGTTTTTAATTAAGGTCAAAATCAAATCAGTTGAGATGTCTTTTTTAAGGAGTCAGGCGATACTCATAAAAACACGGTACTTAATATTTAAAGCACCATTTACTCAGATAATATATCTTTGCGTCTCTAACATCGATCTCTTTAAAGACACGTACAATTACAACAATAACACGTCCGATACGATCCACCCAATCAACTCTGATCCATTCCATGAGCTTGACTACTCGAGTCACCCATTATGTAAAAAGTTCTGGAAAACATGGCAAATCCGCGTCAGAATGTTGCAATCATCCCAAGAATCTCGATCCCAATGTCAATAACATCTCAGATCTTAAATTTACACATGGTCGCATCCATGCCGTACAATACTTGGTTCTGATTTTTTTCCGAAAACACCAAAGCAGACCTTCAACTAACAAGGGAATCAAGGGTGATGGTGATGTCTCGATCTCGCAATCTCTGTCATATCTCATATCGTCATCGTCCCAATAATCATTACCACGGGACGACGGCAAACGAGTCCGCGTTAAGCATATCCAATAATCCTCCTGATTATGAGAGGAGGAAAGACATAATAACAAACTGTTACGCAACAAATTAAAGGCAGAAGAAGAATGCGGTTGTGTGACGACGCCCACGTTGACAGTGAATATACGGTGTGGCCGCCGCCCGCCTCAAAAAGCCGGGCATCGGGTTACCCAAAGGCTACCTTCCCTTCGGCATCCCTTTCAAGCCTTTCATCTCCCCGTCTCGATGACCTAATCTCTGGTCACCCGGAACTAACGGGTCCCTTCTAATTGCTTTTATCTGCTTCACAAACATATCATAACCATATTTTCTGATTTTCACACAATGTTGCAAACACAGCCTCCCCTAACGAATTTATTAGACAGGGGCAGAGGGAGACGGGCATAAATGTAACAGATCTGTCCGTCTCCCGGTTCTACGTCATCCGTGGTCAAGTACCGTGACAAAATCGGTGACATTTCTACCGTACTTCTTCGTATAAGTCCCAGGGGAGTTATGCTTTTAAACCCCACGATTTTGTGGAATATTATGAAATTTATGGCAGGTTTACAATGAAGGGATTATAGGGGAGAAGTGGGCTTATTTCGGAGGAGGGCTTATATCGGGTTAAAAATTGTCTGCCATTTCCACGCGATTTTGATTCTGTAATTGGATTTGGAAATATGTTAAATAATGTTCATTTAATAGTTTACACGACATTACGTGAATGACATGAACAGGTATTTTTACATATAGTTTTTTAGATGTTTGTCAAAGTGATTTTAATTAGTACTCTATAATAGGCTTGAAATATTACAGTTTTAGCATTGTCAATCTTATCGGATGTACATTATGATTGCATATACATGATTCCATGAAAATTTTCATTAAAATATCGAAGGTTTCCAGAATGCAAAACGATCTACGCAATAACAGTCCTTGTAAAACCGAAGCCTTGTTAATCTTAAGTTGTGATTTAAGATTGAAGAGAGTCGATCGACATGCGACGGTAATCTAATCGAACTAATTTTAGCTTTTAACGCGTCCTCTAAAAAAATCAATCCATGTCTATTTTCTCGAATATCTTCCTCAAAACCTAAGCATTCCTCAACCCCTCCAACAACTTAATCATCATTTTAATCCACAACCACAGGACACGTTGCTAACTTTATCGTTATCTTTGAACTCCCGTTAGTCCCACCTACCTCCCACCGAATATCAATACTAAATATATAGCATATAGGAAAGTAGTAAAAAGAGATAAGTCTCGGTACTTGACATTTGCGATCAGATTTCATAATAAGTCTGTCTGATTTCCTTGAAACACGCTTATATTAGTTATTATCGACATCAACTCCTTTTAAATATTATTATTTTATCCTCCGTTTCAATATTAATTAATAAATATGAAGCAAGTACCTAAATCCGTTCCAGTAATTATAATACATTTAAGACTGGCTACTAACAGAGCTGTAGTTCTATGATCAGATCACACCATAAAAACCGTAGCATCATTATCAGTCAGTTTTAAGAGTCTCTTAAGTGATAAACGGATCCTACCCCGTAAATTTTAAAATCTACATCATTCTTACCCTCTCTCTCTCTCTCCTTAAATAGATACATAAACTTAAAACCTGGTGGTACAGGAAAGTTAGGATATTAAATAAGCTCATATCGATACGATTCCAAGCTGTTTAACTTTAACTTAAAAGCTGACAGGGCAAACAGAGAACCGATAAGACTCCTTAATAATTTGAAGAGGAAAAAAGGATGTCACACGGAGAGGATACCGTCTTGCTTCTCAAAAGTCAAAATATCCCAATCCTCCTCCTTCTAATGAGGGACAGTAAATTATAAATTTGAATGGATGTTGACCTCTGACCCTCCCTTATCAGGTCGACCTAGGAAACCTGCTGCGTAGATAATTCTCCCTCTACATTAAATCTGTATACTTAAAAAGCATGGGGATAATATATGGAACTGGAACTATTTTTATATATTCCTAAACGTGTTGATTATTCCTTATCTCTGTATGATTGAGTATGTTTTTTTATCCTTTTTAGCTTATGATTCCTTCTTTTAGAGAGATAGTTGATATATTATATGGCCTATGGTCATTTCTTTAATTAAATGGGTATTTTATGGTCTTATTATATATGCAGATTATAAGTCCCTTAGTCATGTTTGAGTTTAAGATTAGAAAACCCTTCTGGCTGCCTTAATTTGAGCCCAGACCGACATTTCCGGACCCTTTGAATCCGAATATTGGTTCTGGTTGAATGGAGAGGTGAGTCATGGTCTGGTCGATTTGTGTTTTCTATCTGTCATTTTTTAGAGGGATTTCAACTGAAAATCGGATGTGTCGTTTGACATGCTGATTTATTTAGAAAGTAATGCAGGTCTTGACCCTCTAAACGAAGGAAAGTGGATAATAATTAGCCAAAAATTGGATCGATGGGATTTTTGTAATTTTAATCAGTTGAGAAGCTGAGATGCCATGTTAGAACACTCCCTAGAATGAATGACGGCAGCAATTATACCCCAGTTTGAATGGGATCGTCAACCCCCACAAATAAGATCCATATTATTATACGAAGCACGGAAACCATTTGTCATTTTGCAGTAGAAATGATATCGCAAATAATATTTCTACATAAAAATACAGTAGCTCAAGCTCAGCTATTCCATTCAATCCTTCATTCCTATCGCTATCACATGTGCAAAAGTGAGGATTTTTATTCAGTCCAAGATGTGGCAAAAAGAGTATAGTAATCTGAATTTGGACAACTTGACCTCCCAGTCAACATTGAAAGTGGATGGACGGAATCAGCTATGCCAAATATAACGTTAAATTTTATTATAAGAAGTTTTGATGCTTCGATATTCCTAATAATTATTATCTCGATGATCATATGAACACATGCCCGAGATTATGATGGGACCAGTTTTTTTGCACATCCAAAATAGCGAATGTTAACTTGAGCGAACTTCATCGTCTCAACCCTGGCTAGACTAAGATGGTCAAACCTATTTAAGATTTGATAAGCTCCTTGTATAATATTTTATTGGGGTCTGGAGGGTCATGTCAATTCCCATAGGCTTGGCTACCGTTCCAGACGATAAACCGGTGATCATATACAAAACCCATAAAGGTATGAAATGTACCTTAGTTCGATCAGATATGAAGTTGTCATTTGGAGTTTCTTTACATACAGTGTATGGATGGATTTTGCAATACAAAAATATGGATTTATAGTGGAAATCTGCTAGAAAGACCGGGTCACCTGGGGGTACTTTTAATGTCCCAACCTTCAATGTTCCTCGGATGAGTCAACTATGCGCGACCGTGATCCGCGGAAATATTTCGTCGAAAACCACACCCACTTGTGGGACTTTTAAGTTGGGCTGTTTTTTATTCCCGTAGGAAACACAAAAGCAAAACAAGTACAAAAAACATAATAAGAAACATACCCGTCAACTTCGACCTTGATCTTGATCGATTCATGGCCTTCAAGAGCTTCGGAAGCTTCAAGCGCCTCTCGTGCCTCATCCATTTCCATATCTTCGACCATCAGGACAAGGCTCTCCGTCTCAAAGTTCCCTCTGATCGGGTTATCGGGAGACAAGGACATTTCCAAGATTTCAAAGATTTAACAGCCGGTACTTAGCGTTCTAAAACCCCCAGGCCTGACTGTCGGGATCAAGGAGGAGGAAGTCTTTTCAAAATTAATGGCTAATGCGATCCACACGAGTCGGTAGCAGTTGTCCAAGTTGACTATTACATATAAGTAAGGTAGAAGGAGGAAAAGAAAGTCGAAATGAGAAATCATCATCACAAGGAGGAAGAGAGGTAATGAAATATGTAGCGAATAAAGAAAACATATACGATTCTAATGATGTTAAAAGAGATTATTAAGAAGATGACTTACATTCAAAACTCTAAAAATCCTACGTTATTTTATTAAACACCAAGCCAGAAGACAGGCCAAAGAGACGTGTACTTTTATATAGTAACTCTCTACTATAGGCTTATATCGTTTCGAAAAATAACCGGAGCCGAAGCTATGTCCTTTACAGATTCTTTTTTTGTCAGTTTCAAAATGCTCTGCAGTTCCTTAGCGTTTTAGCAGTAGTCTTAGTAGTTGTAGTAAGATAGGGGATGATTAGTGGGTAGTAGATCCATCCCAGAAGGGTTCAAGACAGGAGACACTACACGGGAAATTTAACCTGGAATTTGTCGCAATTAAACAATCTCCGTTTTGCTTTTCTACCCGCAACCAGCAGCCCGTAGAAACTAATGAAAACTACTTATACTTCTTGGGTCTAACTTGTAGCAAGTTAGCTGATGTTGGGATGATATAATAATATTTGTATACAGAAAGTTATAGATATTCTTATCGGAATGTATGAGTTTATGATCTCTTGCCGGCAGAATCCCGTATGCCTCTCGTCCTTCCTCTCTCCCAGGATCTCATAAGAAAAATTACTAGTTCCAGATCTTAAATCTCTTATACATTATGAGAAGTAAATGGGAGATCTAATGATCAGAAGTTTCTCATCTTCTGTCCTCGGATATTTGATGACTTTTCCTACTCTCTAGTACTGCTCCTGTTGGTAGTGGTGGTGGTGGTGGTCTGGGTGACAGTTATAGTTTAAACTTTAAAAAAAGTATAGGCAACCTTTACTTCAACTCTTTAATAGCTCTTGGTAATAAGCGGTGACAAGTAGTAGTAAGTAGTATTAGTAAGTACACACACTAACTGACACGACGAATACACGCAATTTCATAACTTTAATGGAGATTTACCATTTACCCCAGCTTGTAATGCTAATAAATAAATTCCCTTACTACTTACTGATGAAATAGAGATGAGAGGCTGGACTTTTTTCAAAGACATATTACCGTACATATGCTCATTACTTGAGACTTTTTAATACTCGCCCCGACGAGAGAATAATAATCCTAATAGGTATATGTATATAAAATATCATTCATTAACTGGAACTGAATTAGATGTGTCTCTCGTCGTAGCAAGAGACGAATGTAACATATATCAGTTGAAGAGATCCAAGCTAATCAGTATCTTAGCCTCCGATCCACCAATAAATCATGAGGACCCTGTCTGAATCTCAAGAGCCAAGAACATGTACTTAATATGTATATGTAGCGTATTTTTTACACTCTAAAATCTACATGTTCATCAGTTCATCACATCAAAGTACCTATATATGTTATTACTGCTTCTGGTGAGTTTGTTTTATAGGGCTGTGCTGATGGAGAGTAATATTTTAATAGCCTCCAACAACTCGACAAAAATTAGTAGGATGTCGAGGAAAGTCATAGCTCTTCCAAGCTCCCAAAACGTCAACATGTTCATTACGGACCGGGCTCTCCTAATGAGCCGTTTGTTTTCTCTTTTTCACAGATGAGATCCGCCTCAGAAACCTTTGTCGAAACCGGAGTTGGAGACATCTGATAGTATGGCTTTCCTTGTCGTGTGCATGTGAATATACCCTAGGTTCTTCAATAAGTCCTCAGGGGGATTATATTTATGTTACGAATATTGAAGATTGATGGGGACTTATTTCGGGGGAGGATCTAAATTATACATGCAGGATTTGCAGGACAAAATAAAAGCTAAAATTAAAATATAATGTTAGTATAAAATTGTAACTTTAAAAACCCTCCTGTTGTCACCCTTCAAATCAAAGCAACAGAAAATGAGGTACATTTGTAAAAGAAGCCTTATATTACATTCTGTGACTGGGTCAGGATGGGGAGTTATTTAGGGGCATCATGGGACTGGGTCAGGATGGGGAGTTATTTAGGGGCATCATGGGACTGGGTCAGGATGGGGAGTTATTTAGGGGCATCATGTGGCTGGGTCAGGACGGGGAGTTATTTAGGGGCATCATGTGGCTGGGTCAGGACGGGGAGTTATTTAGGGGCATCATGTGGCTGGGTCAGGACGGGGAGTTATTTAGGGGGCATCAGAAGATTCGTAAAGGTGTATGGTAACAGTATTTTACATTGAAAATTAGACTTTGGGATACCAGATATCGGAACACCTTGAAAGTGGCATAGCTATAATAATATTATGCTTTAAAAAGATAAGAATGAAGATTCGGATAATAACACAAAAAAAAATAATTGACGGAGACGGCTCTGCAAAAGTGCATGTTTTTTTAGCGTATGGATGGATTGCTCCAACTATTTTTATGGACTGCGATTGTAAATTATGAGACTAGGTGACTTTATTATGTCAAGTTTCGTGATCTATGTAGGGGAAATGATCATTAATTATGATTTTATCCAGTGTGAATAATTTTTTCATCCTTTTATTTCGGATTGTTTGAAACCCATGCCGGATCCTTGTGCACCCAACCCAACCCTTCCTTACAATAACATAGTCAGTAATTAAAAACTAATCTTAAGTGTACAACTACAATAGAATAAATTCGCAATCTAATATTTTTACTCAGATCTTCAACAGATCAGAACATTATCTCCGCTTCTGTGTACTCGTTTTAAATAAAAAAAAAATGGGATTGCATTTTAAATCGGCTAAAAACCGAAACTCGTAACTCTCGGCCTGAGACAGGAAGTGGAGGAATAAATGAGCGTAGATGTTAAAATATTCAAATGACTTAATATGTCAATAGACTCGAAAGTCGAAAGCCGACAAAGAAGATGTGAAGGTGATGAGAGACCCTTTGCTGCTTTCTAAACTCCTATAAGGCTCTACCGATTTAAGTCATTCCAATTTTAAATTTTAAAGAAGATCGTACAGGACCAGGAGTTGAGTCATTTTATTTCGTTGAGAGAGAGAGACTTGCGATCCGAGTCCGTCATCCGTCCGCCAAAAAATGCAGATCAAAGTATGCTTAGAGCTTGGATATAAGGATTTGATGGCTTTAATAGGTGGTGGTGGTGGGAATACAGCGGAGAATAGTTTTAAGAAGTCGGGGAGCCGACAAAGGGAGAACTGCCAGATATTCCGTTTGAACTTCGATATTCAATCCGGGCATCTATCGCCTTTTTAACCTGCCGAGAGAGCGTAACTACGACACCTTCATGGTCACTGGAAATCTCTTACTTCCGTAATCGGCCCCAATCCACAATTCTCAATAAGAATCAAGTCTATTCAACAGACGGTATCATCATTATTGACTCACTTCCCTCCCGTTTCCGCTCCTCAAAGACTCAATCAACCGGAAAGGCTCCTCTGCCACCACAAACTAATTAGCGATTTCTTGCGCAAAATTATGACAACATCGGGTGTATATGAAATTAAGATGTTAATACTTTGTAGAGGTACTTATACTATGTTTTAAGAGTGACAGAGGTTGAAGGCACCTCCTTCCATTTTTAACCTCGCTTCTTGGATCGTGGGGTTTGAGAATGTGCCGGATCGGATGGTTAGAATGTCCAGGTTTAGGTTCTGGATGAGATATTTTAGAGATCGGTCTCCAATCTGTATGATAAGCAAGGGATTTAACCTCCTAGTTAATGATAATTAATTCCAATGTGGTTGATTAAGTCAGTAATTTACCATTGGGAAATTCAATTTGAGTTCTTGGACTGATCTGCATAAGGCGATTCCGTTGATAACTCCGAAATCTGTTACTTTCGGTGAGGACAGTTCTAGGGTTCTTAAACCTATAAACAAAGGAAGGGGAAAATATATCAAATGTAGATACCGTGCAACTTTGCTTAAATAGAGTATTCCCTGGGGATGTATTGTCTCGTATACTTCAATGATATGTGGGGATGGGGATATATTCAGGGGGTATATTTCTTTAAAGAATCAAAAAATTAATAAATTTTAGCCTCGAAATATGGGTTACAAAATCGTCGAAATAAATAATTTACATGCGAATCCATTAACTTTGATTTTTCATGGCCATATTACAATATACGATTCTTATATCGTTTTGTTCATGAAAAATAGTTACTCCTTTTTACTACAATTTTTAAACGATTCAAATCTGGATCTGCCTTCTTTTCTCTTTTAAAAATCGACAGGATAGGGATGGGGATTTATTCGGTTTTTTTTTTCGGGTAGGATTCCAATTAGCTAAAGATAATTTTTGGCATGTTTTCTGCACTTATTCACAATAATTTAAATTTTTCATACATTTTAGAGATGAAATATTCGTAAACTCCTTCAGATTTCCACATCCAAAATCGTTCGTCACACCATTTTCCAAGATCTCCTGAACATCCAAACAAATCCCCGTGATCCCCGAATCCGTAATCTGCCCATTCTTAACAACCAACGATTCTAGGCAAGGAAAGTCCCTAAGAATCGACCTAAACATTTCATCATCCAAAAACGAGAGGTTCACTCTCCGCAGATTCGGAAACAGAGTCTTGAGATTGAAAATATCTTCCGATATAAAGTAGACACTATTGAGGTAGATTTCCTCAAGTTTCAGCAAATGATGTTCAAAATTGTCCAAAAAAGAAGGGAACATTGTCAGAGGGACAATGTTGAAAATGTAAAACACGGACTGATCTAAAGAGTACGTCAAGTCGGATCGCCTAGGATCCGTCCGAAGTTCAGGGTCATATCCATGAATCCCAAGGTACTCCAGGCTCTTCAAGTTCTCAAAAAGTGGAGCACTTCGAATGCAATTCCGATGAGTCAGTTTCAGTCGTCTTAACGTCTTTGTTAAGCTCCTCAGAAGGTTATCCACCCTTGCAGATGAGATCATAATGTCCAATGGCAAATGCAGGGTTTTCAGAGGCAAATTAGCCCTCAGAAGTAAATCAATATCCTCGTTTCGTAAGTCAAGATTGATATCCAAGGAACTAATGTTCTTACAACACAGATTTAGGTTCACACTCTCTACAATCGAACGGAAAAGAAGGTTGGAAAATATAGTCGTATGTGGACTTGGGGATTCCGTAAAAGGACATGACCAACACCGGACTTCCCGTAACTTTGGGGCAATTGCATATAGTTCGAAGAGGAATTCGAAATTGGCAAGATTTTGAAGATTCTCGTCCTTCAAGTTCAATTCTAAACTTTCCAAGTTTGCCATTTCGAATTTGACGGGGTAACGTCGGAGAGAACTTGAATTTAATTTCGAGAGGATGAAGTAGAGGATGAAGTCCTCTGATAAAATTAGGGATTGTAGTTTTGGGAGGCATGATATCAGTTCTTGGAACTGGTAGAAGGACCAGCCTGAGTTTTGAAGTTCTATGTACTTGATATTGACGTTGTTGGACTGGAGTTGGGTTATGATGTGTTTGACTGTTTCGAAAAATAACGGTCCGATATCCGGTGGGATGATGATGTAGTTGGAATTATAATTTTTTGAAATCGCATCGTCTAAATCAAAATGTTTTGATAGGGTCAACGGATGCTTTTTGATCGGGATGGATTTATTAGCCTCTTCTTCCCATAGTTTGCATACGAGTCTGCATCTTCGGATATCTCGTGGGCTCAGAAGGCTTACTGTTTTATGAATTATCTAAAAAATAAAATAGTTAATGATTTAATTTTAATTTCGTAGAAATGTACAGCAGTTAGATAGTTTGCTGGTTCTTACAATGGGAAACAAGAAGGGATTGATCCTGCCAATTTCTGGTTTAGCATTCATATTCAAGTTTTAAGGTTTTAATTGGCTTCTATGGTGTTCTCAAAAACTGGCAAAATAAGTCAACTTTAAAGGCTTCACCAATAATTAATTGTAATTTTTAGTCAGAAATTTATTTCTAACTTTTCCAACACGTTTCTAACATCTACGCAATAACCACCAGGAATTTTATATAACTCTCCACGAGTTCCAGAAACGAAACTAAATGATTTGAATTTTTTTCAGAACTTGATTCAATCCCTTCCTTAAATTCCACCTTCAACTCGACATTCATGTAACCTCATCTCAGCAAGATCCTCGTCATATCATCATCTTTTTAATACAACAACACCCAGTTTCTGGTCTTTGTACCTGAAGCTGTTTAGTACAAAAAAAAAGGAAAAAATATTACCTGCCCTGTGGGCTACAATCTTAAATTCCATGTTCTTATATCTACTGTTCTGTTATTGTTAAAACTTTATGGCCGAGATAATATTATGTATAGTTGTAGATGCATAGCTTTTTGTGGTAGAAGTTCACAAAAATTCAAGTTTACAGTCAGTCAAGTACCAAGTAATTAACGCTCTCAACTTGCCTCTGTTAAATCTAAGGTTCATTTGCGGTACCTCCTTTTGCAGACAGTTACAGTTTGTGACTTTAATTGATGGAATATTGTTACTTGAAGGTGATTCGCGAAATGGGAACCTTGATCCAAGGATTCTTATCTACTTCCATATTTCATCTTTAAATAATAGGAAATAACATTATGATTTATGAATGAAGATTCAAGTGTAATAATTAATAATATTGGATTCATTTTATGGTTACAATTTCGCTTCCATTGATTGGCTTTACAATGTCAACGGAACATACTGGATTCTGAATGAACCAGAGCAATTACTATATGCATTTTAGGAAAAGGAGAATAAGAGCCAGAACGAACTGAAATTACACACATAATAATTATGCTTGATACATTTATAAAGTATCTAAAATTTAAATGTCTTTATCACGGACATGATTTTTTCGTTAAGTTGTTGACTGCATGTGCATGGAAATACAAATTCATTCATCATTCATAAAATTATAATAATTATTATTTATTTGTATGAATGCGTTATTTTGCTTTTATAAATTGGAAACTTGCCATCGGCTCAAACTAAATCGTCTGGATTGATTAAACTCACTATGGATTTAATTAGTTCTTAAATAATTTTAGCAGAGCCTGCATGGAGTTAAAGTCTGTATTCATCTCTAAATCGTCTCTCATAATCTGTTAATATTTTTTTGCCTTAAATCTAACACTACAGTAACGCTGATTAGTTAAAACTTAAAACGGTTGTGAAAACGCATGTTAATAGTATTCGCTTTAAATAGTGTGTACAAAATCGTCCTTGAGTTGAGTGTAGTTTAAGCCAAGCTATTGTTTTACTTGCATTGCAAAGCTGGAATTTCATGCACAGTATGAAATGGACAATGAACTACGGTAGCTTAAAAGTTAAGGGTATTTGTGGATCTTCAACAGTCACAGAAATTAATGAAAGCATTGTCTGTTAAATGTTAATATGCAAAAAAATCTACAATTTTCAATAAACCGTCCAACGAATGTACTGATGTATCGTAGATGTAACGTTTTTATAACGTTTGATACACATCAAAACATGTTCGCAGTGAAAACTGTGTTTTTAAAATTTTTAAAACACACAAAATATCAAAAATCTCAAAGTACCCCAGTCATAGAGCAAAATTACATACGTCATTCGAAAGCCCTTCATCATAGCTTTCGAATGACGTATAAAACGATAAATCTCAATTTGCCCCAACCATAGAGCAAAATTACATACGTCATTCGAAAGCCCTTGATCATAGCTTTCGAATGACGTATAAAACGATAAATCTCAATTTGCCCCAACCATAGAGCAAAATTACATACGTCATTCGAAAGCCCTTGATCGTAGCTTTCGAATGACGTATCACACATATATGTTTGTAATTTGACCTCTTTGACCCCTCCCCACCCGTCAGGGGGTGACCCCACCCCCAAATCATATACGTCATTCGAAAGCCCTTGATCATAGCTTTCGAATGACGTATCACACATATATGTTTGTAATTTGACCTCTTTGACCCCTCCCCACCCGTCAGGGGGTGACCCCACCCCCAAATCATATACACGATTGAATAGCCCTTGATCATAGCTTTCCATCGATGTATCACACATGGGGGGTTGCTATTTGAAAAAATGTTGACCCTTGACCTTTCCCCCCTTGACCTTTGACCTGCAGGGCCCCCAAACGAACTTGACCTCCGCTTGGATGTCCTATATGGATATCCGAAAGAAAAATTTCAAAAAGTTAAGCCGTTCTCCAGTTATCGTGTTTACGGACGGACGGACGGACGGACGGACGGACACCAGACCATTCGCATTATGTATCTACGATACATAATAATTGTATAAAAATACATGCATTTAAGAACAGTTCCTTCCAGTTGCTTTTTCTTGTAAAAATGATCCCCGTGTCCGTCGAGAAAGTTATTATTTTAACAATTCTGTTTCTCCAGATTTCGGGTTGTACTACAAAAAGTATTTAAATACCGCATTAATTTTTATAGAACATTTTAATATAAGAATTTTTTTTTCGTAAAACATACAAAGCATTCTTGAACATTTTTAATTCAAAATACAGAAGCCGGTCATCTTAACCCATGTTCAAAATCTGGTTTCCATCCTGATCCTACAAACTGCCGGGGATTTTTCCGTTGTGTCGAGTTTTTCAAGAAGTTTGTCAAGTTCGATTTCCTTTGTCCCATCGATACCATTTTTGACCCGGAAATATCAACTTGTAATCATCCGTATGCCGTGAAGTTGGACCAAGACTGTCGAGTTAGTTCCGTAACTTCGTCGATAACTTCCAGGACGATTATTATCGCCTTTAGTACTGTGGTTACCTGACTATTTTCGTTGTATGGTTTTAGAATATGGAGATTTTTGACTTGATTGATTTACTTATTTGCTTGTTATTTAGCTCAAAATAAGTTTCGTATAAATAAATACCCATTAAAAAATCTAATCTCATGCAAATACTACATGTGTTTTTTATTTTACTTGTAGTTTACGCAACAAATCCTATGTTTGTTTCGAATTGTATGTGCTTTAGTTGATACATAACTCTTCAATTAATAAAACGTGGGTCATATCAAAGATCCGCAATGAGTTTTAAAATATTATGATTGGCTTTATTAACTTCTCCCTAAATATTTAAATCCAGAAACTGAGCTGATATTTAAGTGCAAATAATGTCCAAATTACCCCTTATTTAATTAAAATCTTAAAATTATATAGTAACTTAAATCCGATGTCATTTTGTCCGGTGTGAAAGAAAGCTTATTCATTTTTAATCCCAATGAGTCAGGTAGTTGGAAATCCTGGAGATGAAATCCACATCCTCCTGGTCTGTCATCTAAAGCAGAATATTCATTAGTCCTTCAGCCTTATCTTTAATTTTAACTATCCTAAAATTTATTTAAAATTAAAATGCAGTTGCTTACATTATTAGCTTCACGTTTCGTCACATGATGCATCTGTCTCGCATAAGGATAAGGCCTATATGGTCTAAAAAAAATTAAAATTATGAAAATTATGATGCGAACTAAAACAATTTTTTTAGAAGAATTTATAAAAAAACCAACCTTGTTCCAAATAAAACAGGTCCAGCGTAGAAGGTGACAAAATAAATGGCAAAGTAGGCCACAACCAACCAACCAATTATGTAGAAGATTGGAGTGTCCACAGCAAATAGGGTTCTTCCTTCAGACACTTCCGTTTCCGAGCTCTACACATTTCAAAACAGTTCCAAAACATTAATGAATTGTACTTGCCTTTTATTGACGCATAAAATGATAAATATTTTTTAATGCTTTAAAAAACGAATATTTACCATCAGAGCTGTCGTTATCTTGTCCACAAGTCCGGCCATTTTTTATCTAACCAACGCCAAATTACTAGATAAATGATAGGAATGCTTTCAGGAAGACTTTTCCAGGTAAGAAAGAATTGAGGACTGAAAAGAATGAAGGTAAAAACTTCCTGGATTCCCTGGACTTGTTTTCGGTTTGAAGATTCATCTGGAGCCTGGAGCCTACATCTTATTCTTTAATCTCTAAGGGGCCAGGTACTTATTCCATTATATAGAGTACAAGGTCAAGGGACACCACAACAATGTAATACATAAAGAACTGTATTACAGTTTTAGCATTAGAGATATGGTTGAGGTGACTGAAATTTCAAGGTGAGGAGTATTAAAAAAGCCGTGTAATCCCTTTTTCTACGTATTGTAACAGGTAGAGATTTACTGGAAATATAGAAACCTTTTGGAGAGCTATTTATCCCCGTTCTTCAAATGGATTATGGATAGAACTTTAAAATATTATTCGAAGAAGTTGATTTTTTAGAGGTAGATATGGTACTACTCAACCGATATGGACCTTGACCGTACCACAAATTTGATTTGTAGGCTTGTCTTTTAAAGGCTCTTAAAATCTATTCTGGAAGAAGAAGCATTATTTTGGTTTGATTTTGATGGATTATAAATATTTTAATTCCACTGAATAGAGGTTCATATATTAGACAAATAATGCTCAAATAAATTCCTCATTACACTATATGGTATTAATTTTTTTTTGAACCCTTTAAAATGAATAGCTTTCTAATTTAGGGCTTTTCCGGGGAAAACCAATAGTATAATTAGGTCAAGATATTGATGTACGAAAACTAATAAAAAATCGAGATGCCAAAATTAGAAATGGACGAATTTGTTTATTATAAATTATTACAAAATTTCCAAATAAATAATTCAAATCGTTATATGTTAAAGAAGGGATCTCCCAAACCAGCATTCAAGTCGATGTTACTCAGAACACCAAGTAGCATCTTCATTGTTTGACATATACCTTACCCACTGTTCCACTTCTGTATAAAATCAAAATAAAAATCCTATTAATTCCCAATCCCAAATAAACCGATGTAACGGGTGTAACCAAGTGTTGAAAATATAACGATAAACAAACTAAATCTCAATTTCCCCAAAAAGGACGGGTTTTGCACCCTGGTGTCAGTAGGAGTGGTCCCGTATCCGTCAAAGATGTTCTATTACTCATGGGAATCGTTTAAACCCCATATCTCAATTTCCCCAAAAATCCCAGGTTTCGCACTCTGAAATATAGGTTCAGGGTATTATCATGTATAGATGATAGACATAGAGTGTAATGTAAACTACCTAAGCGTCAGTTTTAAAATAAATGAGTAAGAGCTCTATCCTGGCGTTGGACTCCTACATATCACTATTCTGTTTGATTTAATGGTTTGTTTTGGGGTTTAATTGATGGGGGTCAGGGGGTGCGACCGATTTGACCCAAGTTCGAACTTAGCCTGTGTTAGGACCCAAGGAATAAGTGTACAAAATTTGGTGACCGTAGGTCAAGCCGTTCTCCAGTTATCGCTCGGACAGACGGACGGACAGACGGACAGACGGACGGACAGACGGACGGACAGACGGACGGACAGACGGACGGACAGACGGACGGACAGACGGACGGACAGACGGACAGACGGACGGACAGACGGACTTGTCGTTCGCATAAAGTGTTTTCAACACTTAATAATCACAGTCAATTAATTTAAAGAAATTATCAAATTATTGACCAGATATCCGCAAATAAACTCCAGGAGAATTCCCAGCAGCACATCCTTCACCCCATGAAACGGCTCCAATGATTTCCCAGATTTGCTTCTTCTTTTCAGAAATCAAAGGACCTCCAGAATCACCCTAAATTACCAGAGATTTAGATTTTTTCAAAATTCGAAAAAAAAATTACAATTAAACCAAGCTCAAAAATGCCATACTTTGCAAGAATCTTTGCCACCCTCCTTGTATCCTGCACACATCATTCGCCTTGTCAGTCTCTCGTCAAAGAAGCTCTTACATTCCGGGAGTGTGAAGACGGAAACGTCGAGTTTCTGAAGGGTACCCATTGTTACGGCAGCATTGCTGGAATTCAGTCCCCAACCAGCCACAACGGCCTTGGCACCTTCGTAAGTCTTCTCGTACGACCCGATATTTGGCATGCAGGCAGGGGCGAGGAAATTGTGCTCGACAAAGTCGATCGGTTCCGTTGTTTTTAAAAGAGCTGGATTTCATGATGATTACAAAAATTAAATACGTTAATTTTAAGGAATTAAATCCAGGAATGATCCATATTATGTGGAATTTCTTAGCTTACCAACATCATAATCATTTGTTCTAAAATAAAAAGTAAAATACGGTTTTTCTTTGACTCGATGCTTTGAATTAGTAGAAATATTTGTCGGTATAAACCCTTACTGTCGAACATAAAGAGGATGGATGAAATATTTCTCGACCGAAAATCTCACAGCATTTTGTGCTTTATCTTGGGCTGCTACCTGATTTGCAATATTCTGTTGGGAACCACCTTGCCCCGATGCAACTGCTGCTGAAGTTAGGTCCAAGAAGTGACCATTTAGTAAAATCTGGAGGTTGTCCTTCTTCATGTAAGGCCCTTTGAAGCAATGGGCTGCAGTTAGTATGAATCTACAGCATACGATTTCATGTAATGCTAAGATTTTCATTTAAGACGGTGTCGACATTTTCTTTAGATATTCGCATGGGTCCTATCAGAATACCGTTTTTACCGAAATAAGTCCCCTGGGGAAATAAGCTTCAAAAAGTTTAAAGCGATGAAGCTTAAACCTAAATTTAATGGAAAATTAATATGGGGATAGGACTTATTTCAATAAATACAGTAGCTCGAACTGCTTATTATGTACCTGTTATTGATGATAGTCCCACCACAAAATGGTTTCCTTGTATTAGCTGTAACTAATCTAAATTCATTTGTAAATTAACAGGAGTCCATACTTAACGATTTATAACACTTTTAACAGTTTTCATAATATTACCCTGCCATCCATGGAAATTCTCCTCGTTTGGCATCCACTCCACCGACAATACGGTCCGCATTTGGCTTTCTCCCGCAGTCTTAAAATAGCAACGCATTTCAAAATACATTTTCGAATTTTATAAAATCATGAGTTAGTTAAAATACAAAAAATAATTAAGTATCATTTACTGCAGTTATCATTGAGAGTAGGTTGGAAGGTTTCTGGTAATGGCTTTCCTTCACCTGTAAAAGTAAAATCAACGCAAAATAATTTACGAATTTGCGGATGTATTAACTATTACCGTCTTTACCTAAATGAAGCCACCCGTCATAGAGCCCCCCGAATATCGCCAACCCTTGTGGAGGGTTAGATTCGTCTGAAATAAACCCCGTCCCAAAAGTCAACAACCGTTTCAATCTTCAAAAACGTTAGAAAATGTCAATAAATACATCGAAATCTGGCTAGGAGTTATCAAAGACTAATGAAAAATTTGTTCCCAAAGTCTGTTTATTGCCTTAAAATCCTATGCAATATTCATATAATGAATCCCCACCCCTTTTAATAAGAATTTCGAAACAATTGTCCTTCGGTTATTATAGAGAATGGCTCTATTTGTCTAGAAATTTGCAAAAATGTTCTCCTAACCTCGACGAAGTGAACAGGTAACTTCACATTTAAGCTGTCGCTTTTGAGACTTGCTTCCAGACTTATATGTGATGTACAGATCCCTGAGCTTATTCCTTGTAGTGATCTCTTTGGGTCCGTCCGTCCCACAATACTTATCATAGCCCCCACCACCGTCCGTTATTTCTAGATATTCATCTTTACATTTTTCGTCCCCGCTTGTCGTAGCGAGCTTGAATTTGTTACAGGTGATTACTGGATTACAAGTTTCGGTACCCTGAGCAATATTAGACCTCTTAATTGGAGCTTATAGTCCGAATTTTTATAAAGGATTTGACAACCATTCGAATACGAACAGGATATTTTATTTCAAACTCTTTACAATGACATTCCAATGGCACTTTGTTTCTTGAGCGGAGAGGAACTCCTCTTCCGGTTCAATTTCCGCTGTTTTCCTAGTTGGTGTTACGAAAATTGATTCCGAACAGTCAGAATTAAAGTCCCCCACATATTTTCCTTAAATTTTGGTAAATAAAGGAAATTTTCTGAAATTTTTGTCCAGGTTAGAACAGAAAAACGTTTAAATGTTTGGGTTTTGTTCAACAAAAATATATAAAGGTTTACCATTGGAGTCCAAATCCTTGTTAGGCCCTTCCTGAGTTTTCAATATTTTTCATAAATTATAATGTTTATCAATAAGGTTTTTAAAAACTTTTAAAAAACTTACTCCTTCTCTCTTATACGGAACCTCTTCAGAGGAAGCATCAAATTGGAAAGGTTCATCCAGACCTATAAACCCACCCTGTGCACCATGACAGATGAGCACAGATATCACTAAACTTATCGACAGATGATACATAATATGGCCAATTAAAAGACCGCACGAAACTGATTATGGTCCGTAGATACTTTAAAATATTAAGTTACAACTACAACAAATCATAATTAACTATGCTTCCTGTTTATAATATTTCAATAGACTTTCGTGGTTCATTGGCCTAGATAACTTCGAGTATGGATTTGCAACTCAAAGCGGATAAATGTGATAATTATTTTTCAATTAGTCAGGGTTTGCTTTCCAATCGAAAAAATAAAGTACAAGGCCAAGGCTCCTATTTTTTCAGAATTTAGTCTAAAGGCTATTATTTTGCCCCGATTTATTTGACACATACTACGGAAATAACATTTATCTGTTTGTCTCAAGTATCATGTGTATATTTTAATTAACAAGCGACCCTTCCATTTACTCTTAATTCCTATAAATGATTACTGTAAAACATATTACTCTCTCAGGACTTGTTCTTCTTCTCTATATAATATCCCTAAAAATACCGCATTATTTTTGTATACTTAATATTTGGAACTACTAATTTCTAACACTATTCGTCAACCCGTTCTCGCGGCAACGGCTGCAACAAGGGCGGCTCCCCTTCCACTCCCATCTTCTGATAACATCAAGTCGAACTTGACCTCAGGCTTGACCAGCTTATTAATTGACGCCGTCATAAGGTTGTGAAAACACGGGTGGTATCGGTACACGCTGCCATCTTTAAGTAATTAATTAATTGCAATTAGAATAATCATAATAGTGCATTAAAGAAGTTAGTTTAAATCGAAAATACAGCTCTTTCCGCCAAATCCTACAGCCAAATTTTGATATGAACTTACCTACAGCCACAACGGCCTTTTTGTCCCCAATTTTATTTAAAAGGTAGGCTACTCCGGCTGAGACGAGTTGTGCAGCTCGACGGGAAACGGCTTCACAGACATATCGTACGATGTGACAGTCTTGATCTGTAGGTTCTGGGGAGCCCAGCTCGTTGAGGATGTTCCGACAGTTTGTCAAGTCCCCGACCTTGTCCCCCTCAATTTCGGAAATGAATTTCGTGTGAAATGCCCCCCGCTGGAAAATCTCATCGGCACCCTCACCGTTGAATAGAAGGCCCTCGGTTGTTAGTCTTTTAAGGACGATCCCCGCAATCTCCCCCATGTACATTCCGGAGATCATCTTTTCGAAGATCTGCTTCCCCGGATTGATGGAGGTGACGTCGACTTCCTTGTCGAACTCTGTGTAGATGAAGTCCAGACATTTGTTGTCTCCGAATGCTCCCCATTCTATTCCATATTAATCAATATTCGTTAAAAAATAATTCACAAAAGTTCCAGTGAAACCGGACCTTGTTACAATAATGTTAGCATAACAATTATCCAACCTGTGTTGATGACGACTTGCTTAGGATCGTTAAAGTCCTCGTTCCACAACCCAACATTTTCTAACTTCTCAACGTAACAGGCATTGGTTCCCGTCCCGATAATCAGCCCGATCCGGCACTCGGGATTCTTATACGCACAGGACATGAGGGTACCCGTCGTGTCGTTTAAAACGGCCAGGACATCAATCATAACGTCCCCGCGCCTCGAGATCGATTCCTGGAGTAACTTGACGACGTCGTGACCTTCGACTCCGGCACACTTGAAGCCCTTCGTCCAAGTGACGAGGATCCCTCTCGTCAGACCTTCTTGACGGCACGGGAAGGAGAAGGTAAAGCCCAGAGGTATTTTCACGTCCTGAACACCGTGTTCATGCATGAAGACTGAGAGGCTGGAAAAAAGGAACAAGGGTTAAGTTTCAATTTAATGCAAACAAGTTTTTACTAACAATTGCAAAGGGGATCGTAAAATATTTAACACAGGATCGGTTTTTGAGCAGTTCAAATTTTAAAACCCCGAAAAAGAAGTTTTACCCCGTTTTGGGGTTTATTTCGTAGATTCGAATACATAACTCCCCGTAAAATTTTCAACATATTCATATAGGGTATTGGGATTTAAGCCATATTTTGTCCTTCTGATTACTTACCATTGAGCAATATGGTCGAAAAGACCTGTTCCAGACCCAACCATGATATCGTGAGGAACGGCAAAAATTTTAGACACCATTTTCGACTGATGAGAGCCTCCCCCCAGTTCAATGAGGAGGACTCGAAAGTTAGTACCGCCGAGATCGAGAGCCAAAAATTTTCCTTAGCGAATAAACAATGACAGATGTAACCCTTAATTAACGACAACAAGTAATGTAGACAACTTTAAATCTGCTCCAAAAAAATCGGACTCACCTATCTCATGTCCATTCGGTAACTCTCTGACATAAGTTGGGAAGCATTTAATTGTGGCACTGTCATTCGTTTCCTTCTTTAATCCCTTCTCAATCTCAACCTCAAGTTTGTCCATCACCTTCCGAAGGGTCTCATCAGAGAGGATGAGCCCTTCGCACAGTTTCACTACTCTATCCGGAAGAGCTGACATTTTACGGAGAAGGAATCACTTTGATCTAAAAATTCCAAAAATGACTTATTAAAATTAGGATAAATATACAGACGGAAGAACTCGTTTTTTATAGTTGCAAACTAGACATGGCACAAAGGTGCAATTACAAACTTTACGACTATGACCTGCTCCGCTAACCACAATTATCTAACTGTCAATACAAATTAACTACGTTCCGAAAAAGAGTTTAACTATCTATTTGAATGTATTGTGTATCACAATTACGTGTAGAGATAAGCACATTGTGTGTATGAGTATGTGTCAGAATCTAATTGCGTCAGTCGGTTGTAGTATACAGTCCCAGTCACAAATCATGCTGTTTTCTCCCCTCATAATAATGATTACGTTACTGACGTTAACCGATTTCCCAGTACCATAAAGCCAGGCTTGGTTAAAAGATAAGGTATCGCGGAAAAATTCCTTTAGACGGGCAATTGCATGCTTGGATTGTATAGGAGAAATCTTCACTTAAAACTGTTATAATCCAGGCAGAAAAATCCGCATTTATCAATGGAAAGTCCCAATTAATCCTACTTGAAGCCCATCCAAACAATTGAGTTATTATTTACCTCTGATGCTTTTATTCGTAGAATAGACACTTGTCAAGGAAGTGATATGAATACAATAGCTCTTGAGCTTATCTGTCTTAGACCCGGAGTGGTAGTATTAATTTGCTTCACAATCCCAGAAACTGAACCACAAACAGGGATAAGAGAGATGATAATATTTGTAAATACATCCTTACTACAGAGTATGTACACTTCCCATTCAGCCGTCAATCTTTCGTCCTTTATACTTATTTATTCAAGCCTTAGGTTAGCATGAAATGCATTTGCATTTTTTACAGTTCATATTCCAACACAATCAATTTAAATATTAGCCAATGGCCAATAAAAACTGTTTTTTCTCAGAATCGAGTCAGATTTTTATATGCAATGCAAACCTTGGTTTGGTATCGATAATATATTTGCGATTTTTGCAACTTGATAAAGATTGGCTCTAATAAAATCGCAATAGTTAAAGTAAAACCTCGTAATTTTTTTTAATGCTAATTAAAATCAGGACATGTTCTTAATTCCACAACTTCAGTTTAAGTGGTTAGAAAATTCGATCTTAAAGAGAAAGTCGATAAATTACAACTGCTAAAATATTTTTACAAGACGTCAAAATCCAATAAAAAACCACAACTTTCACCACGACAAACTCGTAAAATCAAGTGGAGAAAGCACCCACCTGAATTCTTTCACTTCTGCTCTCCACCCAACAAGATCTTGTGACACTCTGTGAGGATCAACTTTGGAAATGATCAGCCCTTCTACTTTTTCCTCCCTTACTTTAGCCAACCTTATTATTTTGGATTTAAAATACCGGTTGTGCCATTACTAACAACAATCGTGGTAGTGACAGGGGTCATGTTCGATAGAATATATTTATATTAACTTGATCCCCGAAGGCGAGTCGGTGCTCCTTCTGCTGATTTCAATAGGAAACTGTCCAATTACCCACAACATGATATTATATAGAGACATTCCGTGGTATCGATACTTTCATATCCCCTGAATGCAGTGTTGGTGGATACCTAACCTAACCTAAGATATTTACACTGTTTTACCATATTAACCCTTACTATGATAAATATATTCCGTTTTAACCCTTTGGTCTTTTTGGCTGTAACAAGGATATGATTTAGCCCTGGCTCAGAACTATCGAGAACTTTTGCGGAATAAAGGGATTTCCATATAGGGCTTTATATCTATAGGGATTGAGCATCTGTCTGTTCCATATCGCGTGTAACCGTGTAAGATACCCGGATAGAATGCATTATGCAGTAGTAGTATATATGCCATATAGGGTGCATGTATATTATGGAGTTTAAGGTAGGACCCAGTCCCTCTCATTGATCCGAATTGTAATGAAATTTTCAGCACTCGAAAAATGGCACTAGATACTATAGATCTTGAGAATAGAGTAGTATTCGATCTGGTTTGATATATATTGCAGATTTCATATGATACAGCGTTCTATTTGCACCCTGAAGTAGAAGAATAAAGCCATGAGAAACACATGGATTCTGCTACGACCATGTGGAATCTTGGACTGTTTTCTAGTATTGTTTTTCAAAGAGATGACATTAATGGTTGGATTTAGTGTGAAATTGTGCAAAAGCTAAAACGTAAAATCAGAAAGAGTGGGTGGGATTTATTGTTAATCGGATTATTTTTAGATGGTTAGTATGACTGATAAATAGAAGCTGCTTTCATTAAATGCTCAATCATATTTATAAGGTGTAATTTAAGTACTTGAAAAGGATTGAATTATTTGGACAAGTACTTTAGATGGGAAAACGTTTGTAAAAATCGTTTAAATTTCTGCTTTAAAATGCCCATTCTACATACGTTTTAAGCTAATTGCAATGTAGTCTTATCGGTAATAAACGTATTCTTATTGACTATAGACATTTAAGTATTTGTGGATACAAGGTCAGTTGTTATTTGAGAAAAGCCGCAGTGGCAAAGCATTATTTTCTACAGATTCTAAACCCTAAGTTAACGCAATCAGTTGCAGAGACACGTTTTACTACATGATTTACAAATAAAGCGAATATCATGTATGGATGGAGTTTGAGCTTATTGATCAGCTATCAATTATAAGACGGAATTAATTGCCAGTTGAATAAAAATCCATTTAAATTAGACGAGAGTTTACTATTCATGATTTGACATATATGGTTCCTCATACCCTCGCCTCATCTCATCCACGATGGATTAAAAGATTTGCAAAATCATTCATCAATTCATCACCAATATGCCTACAGGCTCTGAAGACACTAAATCTCTTATTCGTTTTAAAAAAACGTAGTAAATTAGAATATTATTAGCAAACAGGGTTTGGATTGATGTTTGAACTGATAAGGATCATAAATTAGTTGTGATGAGGTTGCAAATTCCTCCAAAATGTCATGTTATACTTCGTGCTGGTTGTCGAAACTGTCGTGTCGTGTCAGGGATTAAATTACACTTGAAAGTTGTTTCAGAATAAAATAGGGATCCTGATACTGTGCTGACGCTCTCTGATCTGGCCTGATTTTAGATAATATTATTATTCCCATTTAAATAAACCTGATACCGACTTCATGACAAGTGGATGGATTAAAATATTTATGAATCCTGCTGCAGACAGATAAGCTTTTTCGAGTCCCATGAACTTGTATGCAAATTCGTTTCAAATCCTTTCATTAGCCCAGCACATTGATGTTTAGACAACGAACCGTAACTGGAACTGCTTATCGGGGAACTCTACTTACGACAGTTTGACAATTCAGATAAGGTTAGTTATATGTTATTACTACGGAGTCAAAGAGGCCAAGGTGACTTTAAGTTCCATGAAAACGTCCAGGCTGATATTCGGCTTAAAAAATTATTAACTTTATCAATTCAGGTAGCATTTTAATTTGGCAAATTTCAGAGCAATGCATTTGGAATAACACTTCCGAGAAAGCTATTAATAACTCATAATAAACAACCGATATTGAAGGTAACTAATTGTACGAAAGTAATTATTGTGTGGGCGTATTTAATGGAAAAGTTGGAGATCTATTTGGATTTACAGTCCCAGTACACATGATAATAAAATGTGGCAATCGTCATATCCTTGCTGAGCATGAGAAATATAATTAGTGCTTCTGTCGCAAATTGCATATCTAATTAACTGCATGTACCCTATGCTATTCCAGAACTTAATTACAAGCAATCAAGCAAGAGAATACTGCTCTTGTTAACGTCTTCATCCAAATATATATATGTTGTTTAAATTATGGTTAAAACAACGACGTTTGGCTAATTATATAAAGCTTCGTATCCAAAGATAGAGGGTCGTTTACATTTCCAAGTCATCAACAATTTAGATTTTAGAGTAAAATTGTTATAATTTTATTTTGTTAGCACTGGATAGTATAACATTGCGAAACTATACGACACATTTCATTCCTGGAAGGAGAGCTGAAGCATTCTCTCTTTACAATGCACCACGATCGCAGAATATTGAATTAGGTATTTGTTGTTCGAGGTGTCTTTCATCTAACATACACGGCTTTCATAGATCTAGGACAATTTGTAATTGTTTAATTGAATTGAAAGATGCAATTTTTGAATGTCGATAACCACCGTAAAAATATTGTACAGGGTGTCTTTTCCAGGTGTGTACAACTTCAATTTATCAACAATTGAAGTTGTATACACTTAGAAAAGACACCCTGTATATTTTTGGATTCGATCCGTATTTCCTCTAATCATGATTAGTCTCTTGAACTATTTGTCGTCTTGTGCGGCTAATTAATTAATATTAATTTCTCTGATGGGTTTAATTTTCAAGTATCAATTCGTAATGAAAACACATACACACACCGGTGTAGTTAGTAGTAAAATAACATTGTTTTATTCGATTCAATTTGATCGCTCCTCGAGGCTAATTCGATTTTTTAGACAAAAATTAGGTGTAGACAAATGCGAGACAAGTATCTTAAAATATAACAATAAGATTAATATTTTTAAAGCTAGACCAAAAACCACTGCGGCTACAACATAGAATGCACTTTAAACTTCAAGACAGATCTACAATTTACAGAAGCGTCCTTCCTCCATTAGGTGTTATAGAACAGGAAGTATCTACGACAAAAGAAAACCAGAAAAACAGAATTATTATGCGATAAATTAATTACCGATTGATTAAATAAGCGAATAACAGATTGTTTAAATATAGGACTCACCTGTGGGGACGATATCCTTTTGAATTTTAGAAACTTGCAATCGTTGACTCCTAACAGGACAGCCAAATAAGTCATAGCCCAAGAGCTCAGCGCAAGTCGACGTAATTCTATTTTCAGAATCAGAAAACACACGGTTTGCCATTTAGTTTAGAAGCTTAGAAGTTCAGAGTCCATTGTATTTAACATTTGCAAGTATCATTTCTGATTTTGCCGTATATAAATAGATGGGCCTATAGTGTTTTAAGAAAGTTATGATGATGACAAGAAGTCAACGTCATTTGGGTTACAGACGTTTAAACATTATTTTTTATGCGTCTGTAATGATTATGATGATGTATATTTAAGACACTTGGGCCAAAAACCTTTTATACGAAGAGGGACTCCCATATTTCATGAAATTAAGACAAGATGTATCTGTTTTAAAGGTGGGGACTTATTTCGAGGAAATGAATTGTTCGGTTAGGGGATAGGTTTTAGGGAGCATGTAGTTTGAAAATAGGGAGTTATTTAGGGGGGCGTTTATTTGATAAATTAGGACAAATTTTATGGTTCTTGACGCAAAAACATTTTGGTTGTGAAATTGATAAACGCACTCACTTTTTAGACGTCCGATATAGGGGAAAACCCGAACCTTGTCTACGTCCGGAACTTCAAAGATGTTCTGACATATTTCAAGTGGGATGCCCGAAATGCCAGCATCGGTGAACTTCCCATCTGCCGTCAGTTCTTCAAGATTGGTTAACCCTGAGAAGATGACCCTCAGCATCTCATCATCAACATCTTGAATTTTGAGCCGTTTCAAATTCGGAAAGTTCCTAGCCATTATCATTAGCTGCCCAACCCGGTTACAGGTCCTCCCTTCAATTATGAGCTCCTCCAGTTGATTTAAATTAAACCTGGGATGGCACATTCCGAAGGAATTATCCAGTATGTAGTAGTCATTCAGCAAGAGCGTCTTCAGGTTTGGAAGGTACTTTACAATCACATCGATAGGGCCACAGTAGTAATGTAGGGACAGGTACTCGAGGTTTACCAGCGTTGGGAACTCGTCAAAATTTTCCGCGTCGTAATTCGGATGAAATATCAGGATCAGCGTTTTCAGCGTCTTCTCCAGGCTTTTTAGCAGGAAATAGAAGCAGTACGGTTTTACATCGGGATATAATTCCAGCCGCAGTTCTTTAAGCGGAAATCCCTTCTCCATCAACTGGAATATCTCAAAGCTATCAAGAGTAGCGTTGATATGAATGTAGGAGAGTTTCTCAAACTTAATCTCAGGGTTTGCGAATATCACATTAAAGAACAAACTACTGACGTTAATCGCAGGACGAATGATTGTCGGCCAACTCGGACAGTAGATTTCCTCGATGTTGGGGACGGCTAGGAGCAATTCCCGCAGAATTTCGGGATTTGTGACCTCGGGTGGAGGTGGTGGAGAAGCCTGCCAAGGTTTCTCTATAAGGAAGTTTAATTTGAGGACCCTGATACCAGGAAGGGTCATCCCTGGGCTGGGAAATAGGGGCTCCAGATTGACCCTTGGGATAAAAATTCGAACACTCAATTCGTCGAGGAAAGGTAACTTTTGGGAGAGGATGTCCCAGAGCTGAGGGCCACTCCAGTCCACTTGGTGCAGTTTTAGGGACTTGATTTCGATTCCAAAGTTTTCAAAAAAACTTTGCATGCAGGTTGAGGTTATGGGAATGTCGGGTCCAAATTCGTAACTTTCGCAGCAGTAATTTTGATTCAAATCCGAAGTATACTGACGGACGTGTTTTTCGGACGGGAATCGGATTTGGGTCTTGTCTTTGAGGATTGCGGAGGCTTCGTATTCCCAGGAAGTGCAGACGAGACGGAGTTTCTTCAACTCGGAGTAGGAGAACTCGATCAAGATGCTTTTGACAATCTGGATTAATAGCCGTTTAAAAATTAAATTACTCCAATTTTTCATTAATTAAACGCTTCATGAGCAATAATATATTTCTTACACTTGGGATTAGAAGAGGGTGCACGGGGAAAACTCGGTACATGATGTCTTCAAAGTCCCCTAAATCTTCTCCAGTTTCCATTATGAAAATTTCTTAAACGCAAATAAACTCCGAAAAAACCTTTATCAACTGAACTCGGTGGTCGTGACACTTGTGATGTAAATGCGTTTTAACACGAGATCAAAACAACAATCTCTTTTGAACACAATGTGATTTTACAAGTATTTAAAAATAGATTACATAGAAGATACAACACTGAATTTGAAAACGAATATAGAAGAGTATATAGCTGCCGTAGAACCTACTAACGGTTTTTGTAGTCCATCCGTTTGTTCGGTTCTCCTGTCTTGAGTAACAGATCAAGACTTGCTGATACTTATTGCCTTCTATCTCATTGTCTCCATAACATGTTCGTTTGAGCTATACTTGCATATATGCACATTTCGCACAGAAACCGAAATTGGCAAAGCTACGGATTTTTATCAACAAATCCCACTTGAAGAAGCCAAGTCTGTATTATACCGATGAAAAAGTCTCTATTGAAGATATACTCGAATCTTGGAGGATTTTGGCAATCACAATTTAATGTTAGTCTAAAAGACAGATGTACGTATGAATTAAAAGTTTTGAAAGGAATGAAATCCCATTGCTCATGCTTATATAATCGCGTGTCTGTGGATGTGTCTACTACAATAAACAAAACATGTTATTTTTTATTTCGAAAATATTAGAGTCCGTCTTTAATACCAAATTTATATACCGTTCGAATGTCACAAGCACTATTAAACGTTAATAAGACAGTAGTGAAAATGCACTGATGCCATGACAAGATCTTTACACTCGTCACCAGCCAGCCCTTTAACACTATCGGGCGCTAAAAATCGTGACCTCAAGCATCTCGACGTGAATGAAAAACTGGAGACTAACAAGGGAGGTATCTCAGAGTGTAACCTTCGATTGACTTGAATTTTTTTGTGATGAAGCTACAACTCATACAAACGTAAACGATGAAAAAATTAGCGGCCCAATTTTATGTGTGATATGTTTAAAAAATTGCCAAACATTGGACAATGAAAAAAATATAGCGAAAATAACAAATAAAATATACCAAAAAATCAAGAAAAAAATTAGGAAAAAGAAAATCATAATATTTTGTCATAATTCACAAGGGTTATGGAGAAATTGGGATGGGAAACTGTTGGACAACGAGTTTGAGGGCTTTAGTTCGCGGCAGAGGTAACTTTTCCTGAAAATGACCTGAATCAAGATAGGGAGTGAACATTGGAGAACTCGAGAAATAACATTGCGCTTGAACGAGCACTTTCACCTAAAGCAGACGGACCTTTACTATAGGAAAAGAAAAAAAGTCGAGTTTTCTCTCTCACTTTCTTTTCTCACTCGAACTCTGACCCACCACTCCTATTTCGCACAAACTTCCCACCCCAATTTCTCCATAACCCTTGTGAATTATGACAAAATATTATGATTTTCTTTTTCCTAATTTTTTTCTTGATTTTTTGGTATATTTTATTTGTCATTTTCGCTATATTTTTTTCATTGTCCAATGTTTGGCAATTTTTTAAACATATCACACATAAAATTGGGCCGCTAATTTTTTCGTCGTTTACGTTTGTAAGAGTTGTAGCTTCATCACAAAAAAATTCAAGTCAATCGGAGGTTCCACTCTGAGATACCTCCCTTGTAAGCTGTAAAATAAAAATTGAAATTGATAGATCAAATCGAAGTTAATGACAAAGCTTTGCATTAACTGCATTTTTCATGACAATAGTATTTTTTTCGTTCGTAGGTAGGCCGGGATCAAGTTTCTAAAGATTTTAAGTTTTAAGTATTTAGAACAACACAACAAAGAAGATGGTTTGAAATTTTGCGTAATTCCCTTTCACCCATTTGAGAATGATTTTATGAATTCGTTTAATACAGGTTGAATGAAAGGATATTGGGTTCAGGCTCAGTTTAAATATGCAAATATTGGCATGTTTCGGAAACTGTTTTAAGATTCAAGAGAACTATTCAAGTTTTCATATGAAATCACACCAAGAGAGAATAAACTATTTTATAAATATTTCGAGTCGTTTATAGACTCATTTATTTCCATGAAACAGCGTTAGCGATGATAAGTACAAATACTAAACTACTTAACAATTTAACATGCCACATAACAATGTTATAAAATTAATCAAAAATCAGATCAAAAATAAATTACAATCTGGAGACCGATTGATAAGTCCCATTTTCATCAAAGAAATGCAAAACTTTCTTGGAAAATCCAAGATCCTTTCCAAATCCTTCCGGAAACGCAATCTCCCATTTCATCCTCTCAATCAGCGCAGTCTTTAATCTAGGAAAATCCTTCAAGAAGGCAAGGCTTCCCCAAAACCCGTATAACCTCAAGTACTCCAAATGTACGAGAGAAGCACTGCTCGGAAATGCGGTGGCATTATGTGAGTAATTGTAAGCCCCGTTGTAATTAAACTTCATCTCTAGATGCTTCAAAGTCGGGGCAAAAGATTCCAGAAAAACGTGTAAATTCTCCAGCCCAACCAAGGGCTCAATATCCAAAACAATTTTGCTAAGCCTAAAGTCTCTATTGATAAAGTTGCTTAAACCCTCGGAATTACAGAGATTTAAATGGACACTCTGCAACTTCGGGAATCGCAAGTCTTGCGGGAGGTACTTGAAAAGTTCCGGAAACTGGTAGCCCATGAAAATAATGCTCCTAACATTCGGGAAGAGGGACAGTAAATCGCTGAAAAACGTCCGCACATCCGACCATCTTTTGAAGCAGATTCTAGGGATCTTGAGCCTAAGGACTTTAACGGATGGTAACATGGGATAGAAGTGAAATCCACCCTCGCCATCCATATTCCTATCCGTGTACAAAATATTCGAGGCTGATAAGCAGAGTTCTTCTAAATAAGGGATATGTTGAGCTATTTGGAGCATAAATTCCTCAGTGACGTCGCCAAGGCCATGGGAAATATCTAAACAGTTGATGAAGGTGCCGAATTTCGAGAAAAACGGTCGGAGTAGAATCACCCAGTCCTGGAAGTCTTTGCCGAAGAGACAAATATTTCGACAGAATTCGACGGGGAAGTTGTTCGATAAGGTCATGAAGTTGTCGATGTGTCGAAAGTCGTAGAAGCAGAGTTTCGACCTCTTTCTGAAGAGGTCGGTGGAGGAGTGCTTCCATTGCTTTGAGACTAGTCGAGCATTTTTGAGATCGTTGAGGGCCGTGTAGATCAGGATCCGTTTCACGATCTGTTTAATAATTTTTAATGTAATTCTCCGTAAAGCATAAATGTAAACTTGTTTGTGATGTGATTCTTACATGAGGAATTGTGAAGGGGTTTATTTGCAGCTCTTCTTGATCATCTGAATCTGAAGAGCAATAGTCAGACTCAGAGCTTGTCATGTGGGCTCTGTAAACTTCAGATTCAGATATCATGACTAGGTCCTCGCCTTGGTTTGTATAGAAAATCAACCTTATTTTTATATATTTATTTTGTACTTCTATTTTTAATACTAATACAGGCGTTTCGTGTTTTATTTTACATTAAACACGTTTTCTATCAAATAAAATAGAAATAGTTTAATCAAATCCGCAGCTTCAACTTTAGCTTCGATGTTTTCTGGAGTCCTCGGCTTTAAAACTAATGGGCTTAATTTTTATTAAATATTTCTGCTGCGTATCTTTTTAAACCTGTAAATAATAATAAGAATATTAACTTAAGTTGGGCTTATTGCGTTACCGCTCTCTTAGGGATCGATTAAATGTCCCAGAACAAATGTTCATATACTCAGAACCAAACGGACATGCTTCAGTTTACATGTGTCTGTATATCGATTTTTTGGCATGCCAAATTCCTTGCGTATGATGACATTGGCAGAAAGGGTATAAAAATATGAGAAGTACATAGATAGGGTTTTGTGGGAGTAGTCGGACTTTGTTCGAAACGGATTTCCTTTTTTCATGGAGCCGTGCAAGAAAATCATATCAACAATTATTGCAATGATATTTGCGAAATAAATTTCTAAAAAATGACAAATATTCTAACAAATAACGAGCATTGTAAAGTCAACAAAATGTACGATCACTTTTGCAGAATTATTAAGCAATCTTCCATGTTCCATGCCCCGCAGTTCTTATGTTTATCAAGATTTCTTTATCATAAACCGTGTTCTTGATTACAGCAGTTGAGATGGTCCCATCACAAATGTATATGCAGTTTATCATCTGAGAAATCCCAAAAGTTGGAATGTTGAGATTTAATGGCATTATTTATACTGGTTTTTTATTCCAAAAACTATAGAACCTACACGACCAGTCAACCACAAATTAGAAGTTGATGTTCTGGAAGACCTTGGAAGGAAGATGGGTCGGAATGATTACATTTTATGAGTATTTTGTAATAAGCCTTACATCTTACACTAACACTACCACTTTTTTAAGATATGTGTGAAAATTTATCTGATTTCTCGAACTTACTCACCGTTACAGACACAAAAGATTACTTAACAGTGGGAATTATGCGATTTTTTCTGGAAATTAATCAAAATCATAATTCTGACACTCTGGACTGGACCTTTCCTGTCCGAGTTCTTTTGCCAGTAATTAAACTACTACACCTAAAAATCTAAATTCAGCGTTATTATTACTTGCTCTTTACTGAAATTTTGAGATCCTAATTAAGCAACTCTAAAAGTCGATCTGCCTGTGCTTATGAGGGTACTATTTTTCAATAGCTTAGTTACTCTTGACTGTCATTGCCATCCCTTTTTAGGCATCAATTGAAGCCGGAATACTACCTGCATTTTAATTGTATACCGTCTCTCTAACTAAACCTCAATAACTGCAGAATCGATCAATAACAATAACTTTATTATCGGCCTTATAACTAAATACATATCGAATTTAATGCATCCCATCATGCAACAATCGCGTCAGCAATTGATGATACTAAACATGCATATTCAGTATTTGATTTCGCGACAAGAATAAAAGTGAACAAGTCGACCTTGTCTCTAAGCTCATGCTTTCAATCACCATTTAATTCGCTACGTATTGTTAGTACTGCAGACCCACATTATCAGGAATGAACCAACTCCTCCCATAATGTTTATGAATTCCTATTATTTCATACCTCTTCTGCATATTATGAACAATAGGCCTCCTCCCTCAATCCATTGGAAATTTAGAACTTAATTTAATATAGGAAGAGGGGCCTTTAAAACGAATCAACTAATCATGTATTCCTACACCAACTTACTGGAAGGGATAAAGCCTTTGTTAACGAATAAAAATGACGCCGCAGTTTCTACATGTTAAGGTTTTTTTCCCATCCTCTTAATCTGCAGTCCTCATTAATCAAAAAATATCATGCCTCTCCTATTACGGAATCAAAATTGATTTGACACGCTTATTAACAAGGAACCTATTTGTCTCTTCCCTGAGAGTGTGAAACCTATTGTCTTTAAAAACTGTCTACATATGATTACACAGCAGAAAAATTATTCCAGAGATTTAACCCGGAAATCTGCCATCTTGATTCCTTACAATGTGTACTGAAACGTGGACGAGAGCTAATTTAATACCTTTGATGATGATGATGATCGTATCATCTCTAAGATAATAGGCTTTTAGATCACCTACAACTTACTATAGAGATACTATCTATCTACCTGAAGAGGTATATATCGATGCTTTGGTTACGACTTACGTTGGTCAAGTCAAGACTAAAGCCTCCAGTCAGAATCGCCGATTTTTTACACTCTTTCGAACGGACTATATAAAAGGGATCCCTATCGGCATTCCAGCATCATTCGCCTTTGCTCAACTCTCTTATTTGAAACTTCATTTGCTCCAAGCAACCAACCTCTTCAAATCATCATGATTGCCAAAATCGTAAGTTTAGAGGCTCGTAATTTCGGAGAACTTTATAAATTTTATAAAAACTTTGCTCAAGTTTTTTACTTAAAATAAATTTTTCGACAATTTTCAGGCTATCCTTTTCGCCGTCGTCGCCGTCGCCACGGCCGGAGTTGTCGTGTCCTCAGGACCAGTCGTTGCCGGGCTCCCACACTCCCCCGCTTCCACCGTCAAGCTCGCTAACGTTGTCCAATATGCCGCAGTTCCAGCCATTCACCAAACCTACGCTGCCGGACCAATCGCTTATTCTGCCCCAGCTATCCACGCCGCTCCAGTAGCTGTCGGAGGACCAATTGCCTACACTTCCGGTGTTGTTGCTGGACCAGCCGTCGTTTCAGGACCTGTTACTTACTCCACTGGCGCTAAGGTAAAATTGAGTTTGTTAATTTTTATTGATTATAACTGGTAATTAAGTATGATTGTATTTAGTCATTTCTAATTAATTAATTACAGGTCGTACAAACCTTCGAGCCCGTTGAGCAACACGGATACAAAATCGCCTATTAAATACTTCCCTAACTTCCGTTTTTCAATTTGACCTGGACCATCAGTCAAAGAAGCAATGCCGAAAAAAACATTAAACCAGACACATTGCACTGTTAAAAATTTTGTTATCAGAAGTCTTCTAGATTCTCTGCCCTGTTTCAAATAAAAGTCATTCCATAAAGCACATTTGAAATTATTCCGAAGGCTTTCCAGTACCTCTTATTTATTCATATTCATGTAACTCAAAGTATCACATAGTCTTATAGGTAGGTATTTAAATAATGAATCTGAATCGGCAAATATTTATTACAGTTTAACATTACATATTTCATAGACCTTGGGTACCTTACATAACAAATAGATAGAGTACAATTCTCCGAACATTTTTCAAGCCAAAAATTGGCATGAAAACACATATAAATTCCATAAAAATCTTTAAACAACCACACCTAGAAGTTGTCCTTGACGGGTTTACGGATCCAGCACAAGTCATCAATCCTGAGCAAAAACTGGGTAATCGTCCCTCTTGCATGCAACGGTTCAGTGACTATATTTATTATTGTAATTAATGAACGTCTCAATGCATTGCATTGTACACTTATAAACATTGGGATTTTTTGGATACTAATGTGTCTGGTCATCCTTTTAAAAATACGAAACTATAAAGAAGATATATGTTAATACATTATTATCCCAGATAATGATAAATAAATTCATACACCTCTATTATTGAGATGATGATGAGCAGTTTACGAATACAGGAGTGTGAACACAGTTATTTCATCCATTATCTGGTAACCTCTATCCGTCTGTACAAACAGCCTTTGATTTAAGGCTTTAAGTTAATTAAAAACTAAATAAGAAAATACGAATTCCATGAACACATTTATAAGTGATATATAGCAACTGTCGATATTCTCTAATCATTAAAATGTTAAAGCGTTATCGTGTAGTTTAACGGGCTTTTAAAGCTTGGTTTTTAAACGGTTTGAACCTCATTCTAGGGATCTCTTATAACTAAATCTGAATCAATTCGACGCGGACGTCCTCGCCCTCTTTTTATAGGGGTCGGTTTGATGAGATCTGTTTCATCACAAGGATTTGTACTGGCAGAGATGATTCCAGCTTGGTTTCTCTCATCGTGGTTACTTTTACTATTACCATTACTGATACCGTTGGACATGATGACATGATTCACCCGATCAAGTTTTTTAGACTCCTTGAGCGGCTTGAAACCAAGGTTCAATCGTTTCAAGTGCACCTTGAGTTTTGGACGCTGTCGAAGAAACGCTCGAACTTGGAAACAGCTCATTGGACTTTTGTTCTCATTAAATTTGGCAATTTTCCCAACTTCTTGAAATTTTTGTTTGACGAAAGTCATCATGTCCTTAGAAAGTTGGTATGAATGGTCTGTCTCAATTCGCTTTAAATTCGGCATTTTAGCCATAATTCTTCGTAGGGTTGTATCTGTAATCTGGCAAAAGAAACGAGAAATAAAATAAATATGTTCGAAGGGGACTACAGATCGGAAACGTATTAATAAGAATCTTTACCCCGTAAGACTGAATGTGTAGACTTCTGAGGCTCGAGCATCCCAACACTCCCAAAATAATAGAGACATCTGTAAGCTTAGGGGAATGGATTTTCAAACTCGTCATTTCTAGAATTTCAAAACGTACAATTAAATTTTTTTAGAATCCAGTAATTAATTGCTAATTAAAAGTTGATGAGTTTAACACATTACTTGTCAAGTTCCCAATATAAGGCCCTTGCCTTAAGGCATGTACGTTAAAAAGGTCGTAAGCCTCTTCCCTCAAAATGACGCGATAAGCATTGGGATGAATCCCTGTGGTTCCCGTGTCCGTAAAGAGACCCTCGACAATTTCCAGCTCTTCGATATTCGGCCACTGAGCATAAATCAGACATAGGCCCTCGTCCGCTAATTTCTCTAATCGTAATCTCCTGAGAGACGGGAAAAGCTGACCTAGTTTCGTGACCATTTGAGCCGACTGCTTTCCAACCGTATTCTCATCACTGCTATAACTACTGTAATCCTCGTATACTTGTAAGCAAGTCAAGTAAGGATTCGACAAAGGCCACCCCCCGTCCTCATCATTTTTATCTTCGCGCAGAACAGTCTTATTAAATTGTACCCTTCGGAACAGAAGTTGGCTTAAATAGGGGATTTTCCCAATGAACTTAAGGCTGCCCTGATAGGACTCTAAATCTACGGTTTTGACGTAATTCAAGAATTCCGTCACTGGCAAGTCGGTTTCGTCCTTGGGCCTTTTTGCCGTGCAGTCGTACTTGAGCTTGATATTTCTCAACGTCTCTTTGAGACTCGAGAGGAGGTATTCTAGATTTTTATTTGTTACGTGGGGTCCGAGGTTGAGATCGATTGAGGTTAAGGGGAACCATTTAGTTGCAAGGTTTTGAACACATTGATCCGATAGTTTGACGTTTAGGTCGATTTTCCGTAATTTCGGGAAGTAAAAGGCCCCCTGATCCTCCAGGAGGGTTGACCAGATATTGAAATCGGAGATAAGGGGCTGGTCCTCGATGCAATTGAAGTAGTCTACGTTGAGGTCATTCACGTCATAGTTCTTCATTGCTTGGGAGGGACCTTCTCGTTTGACACTTGTGATTTCTTCGACGTTCGTAGCTGCCAGTAGTATCTCCTATTTTTGTAAGATTAACAATTGTTAGATTTATTTAAAAAAAACTTATCGGTACAACTCTATTCAGCCCGACTATTTGGGACTATTTGGGGCACTTTAAATTTTAAATGATTTGGATATATTTTCTATAGAAACATATGCCATTATTTTTCTACCGGTTTTTGTCTAGGTTTAAAATACATACAAATCCATACTTCCACAAAATGACCCGTATGGGTCAACCAATGGACCGATTTTGCCCATCTTCGAACTTAACTCCTAATTTTACAAAAAAACGGTGTGTACCAAATTTGGTGACGTTATGTCACTCTGTTCGATAGTTATCGTGCTTTTCCACAGACAGGACACTGCCTCGATTCTATAAGCCCTCGGAGTCGGGCTAAAAATAAGATCCCCGGGGGCTTAATTAAGGAAAAATACCTGAAGAAGTATTGGAACAACCGGCTCCCGGAGGCAGTTATTTTTAAGATTAAAAAAGACTTGAGTCGACATTTCCGGACTGTATTCAATGCAAAGGCTTAGTCGTTTCAAGTTCCTGAGGATCCAAATCCCGCCTCCCGAATCGGGGAACATCCCTCCAGAGTAGCTTATCATAGTGATAAGCGTTAGTTGCTCCAAATTTGGGAGGAGGTAGTATAAAGCCTCCTGAAGTGCGGAGAGGTTAATCTGGCTCATGCTCTTAATCTCTATGGAACGGATGCAGTGACCGAATTCGGTGAGGAAATATCGGACTATCGGGGTTTCCAGAATGATATCCGACCCAAACCGGAAACTGTCACAGAAATTTTTACGGTGATGCATGTTTGAGGAATAGGATTGAATTTGATTGCAATTCCAAAAGTCTATTGTCATTTTCTCTTGGAGGATTTTGCAGGACTCCTCGTTCCAAAGATGACATACGAATCGTTGCTCCTTCAGATCGGACATGGTGGAATAGCATAGGATCTTGTTGACTATCTACAATGAAAAAATAAATCATCAATATTATTGATTAGTTTTAATCGATTTATTGTGTCTTGTGACATTGTTTTTTATAAAGCTTACCGACTGCATTAGTATCGGAGAATCCTGAACATGCATTTGCCCATACGAATAGTACGAATTTCCATTCCACGGGGCTCCCATTCTGATTACTAAGAAATACTATTCCTAATCGATTTCTAAGAAATCCCCCAGATCTTTAATTGAAGTTCAAGCACATGTAAAAATATCTCTGTTTTTGTAGCCCAACCGGTCTGTTGGTATCAATGACGTGGTTCAGCTCTTTTGGATAACCCCGTTTATTGGCTACTCTCTGTCCATCTCGCCTCGAGAAAAGGGAGATGAGAGATAGGCTACATACAAATTAATGTGACGAGGATTATAAATTTATAAACTACAAATTAAAAAATAATACTAATGACAAGAAAAGTACTTGTATTTCCACTCCTCAATGTCGTCCTCCCATCTATAACAGGCTAAGCCCTTCAATTTGAAATTGTTTTCGAATTCTCTCACAGCCTTGGGAATGCATGGGAAATGCTACAGGTTCCCTTTTTTAATAAACTTTTAATGGAGGATTGTTGTACTATCTGGCCCACCTTCCTGATTCCTATTCAGTACTCTTTCAAAAGGATTCACTAGTCAACTAGTTTTATGACAGAATAATATACAATCCTCTCCAATTCGCTGCAAATACAAACCTGCGGATGGGATAGATAAAAAGACCAAGTTACTTATATTATACCAAAAACAACATCCATGCATGTCATATACACGAAAGTCTCATCAAAACTATATAGGCGTTAAATATGAAAGTGGTTTACCTTGCTTAGGCGGAGCTGTGCTGTAATATTTGTCCACTATATTGCATAGGATAAGAATAACAATTTACATGCTTAATATTCGCAGGTGAAAAAACGGGCTGTCTTTTACCAGTTGGCTTATACAGGGTTCTTTGGTTGGTGTTGATTGACACTACAGAATAGATAGTTCCAAACTCTGTTAGTATGTATATTCTTTCTGGACAAGATTGATAATTGTTTTTATTATAATTGTTATAAGAGCAATAAAATCCGTGATGATGATGAAATATATGGGAAAGGGTTTAGACAATCCCTACTGTTTCAGACTGCATTAAAAATTGTGTTCAGGTATAATGGCCTATTCCAATGATAGAGAGAGTTCGGAAGGATAAACAATGAGAAAAAGAGTTAAACCGCTTGCTCCATATATATTAAGTTATGTTATGTGTCTTTTTTGCGTGTGTTAGACATGATGTTTTTTAAATGCTTTTTTTTCCAACCTGTTAAAAGTGTTAAACTGACTGGAGAATAGACGACCTTTTCGCACATGATATAACAGTAGGAAGGCTATGTCTTTGACTAGTAATAAAAAATATTATTAATATAAGGATTTACTTGTTGAAGAAGATAATTGAATAATTTAGACGAGAGGAGTTGTGTAATTTGATGGATGGAAGTATGGGAGTTATCGACCATTAGATAAATGCCTTGCCACAACTCTCCACAGAAGTAGGGCAGAATAAGTAAATAGTTTATTGATTATCTGTGGCTGTGGATAGATATGCCATAGTAAAAAAAATACGAGTATGAATTATGATGACTTATTGTGAGACATTGTATGAGTATGAATATGAATATGAATGCTGAAATGATAGCTGGGAGGAACTATAACTGACAGGCCTTTGTTTCTCGGTTATCTAAATCCAACCCTTTTAAAGTTAAAGAGTCCCTACTTTCTTAATGTAGAGTTGGAATGATTTGGGTCAGTATTGATCCTCCACACAGGATTGATGAAATTGGTGAACTGGAGTTGGTTTTAATATGTTGTATGTATGAATCGGGAGAGTTGTTGTGCAACTTGTTGGATTCCGAGTAGAGGTGAAAAAAACTGGAATTTATCAAGATTAGCCTTTGCGTAATTCTAGAGATGTCATGGAATTGATTGATGGACAAGATCAGGAAAGTAGTGTTTTAAATTTAAATTAATTGGCTTAACTATGCTCATTCTGAACGATTAAAAATTGCCTTTTTTTCAAGAAAATGTACAGTTCGATAATTGCATAGAGATGAGCGATAGTCAGTTCGGTTGAACAATGCTGGCAAAATAACGGCAATTAAAAAGATCCAATCCCACAATTCTTAAATATGACCTTTGTTTTCTGTTGTGGTAGTGGTAATAACAGGAATTTTATTTTTCAGTTTACATCATTCATGATCTCGACAAAAACTGGACATTGTTGTTTTGTCCCTTTTATGTATCCTTGTACATGACTATATATTATAGACGAAATAATTTAATACTTAAAAATAATATAAAAAACTCGGTGAGCAGTTAAATCTTCAATATCACATTCTAAAAGAACACATTTCGAGTTGGATTCCGAATATTTTCCTCGTAGAAGTTAAAGCCCCTTCCGCCTCTTCCTTGTCGGGGTGGCTGCTGGGACTGTTGTTGAAACCGGTTCTGATTTTGATAACTGTTTTGATACTGCTGGGACTGCCCATTGTTGTAATTGTAATTGTTGTTATTATTATTACTACCACCGAATTGTCCGGTGAAAAAAGGGTTCTCATTGTTATTAATATTATTATCGTTCGGAAGCCCAATATACTGCGGTTTTGTCAGTTTGGCAACGGTCTGAAGCCAAGGGGATACCTGGTAGTCGATAGCCCTAAGTACCGGTAGGGCCTGGTTAATCGTGCTAACTGCTAGCCAAATCGGCGAGGGTAGCCGGAAATTGCGATTTGCTAGTCCGGGGAATAAGTACCGTTTGATTGGATCGAGGAGTCGTCGGATGAAAGGGATCGTTTGAAACTGGGGATTTTGAGACCCGGTTTGAGAGTTGTCGAAATTATTCTGTTCATTACTTCCAAGCTGGTCATAGTCGCTTTGGACGGTTGCCAAAGGCTTTTGAAATTGACTAAGGTCGAGAACCGTTTGCTGTTGAGGGGTCTGAGAAGGAGCAGTTATCTGTTGAGGTTGAGACTGTTGAGAGACTTGTTGAGGTTGGTTCTGGACCTGAGTTCCTTGTGGAGTATTTTGAATATTGTTCTGAGGATTGTTTTGTTGTTGGAATTGAGGGGTTTGAGCAAAATTATTATTGTTGTTACCATTGTTAGGGATGTAATTGGATTGAGGACCAAAATTATTATTGCTCTGACTATTCTGGCCAAAGTTAGACTGTTGGGGAAAGTTGTTATTAGGACGGAAGAGGTTATTCGGAGGATTGGAAATAGGGTTTGGTCGAATCCTCTGTCTTGGGGGGTTGAGCAAGCTCAAAATCGGCGAGTTGTCCAGCAAATTTTGCAGGAAATTGTCCCTATCCCCAATATTATTATTATATACACGGTCCGTAGTGTCCGTTCCATTCGAATCCAAAGTCAACTGGGAGATAAGAGTGTCATTCAGCAAAAAATCGAAATCCGACAGGCTATTATTTTTTATCGAATTTATTTCTTGCGAAGCGTCGGGCGACGAAGCGACTGTGAACGCTGACTCAACGGTCGGTAGGACACCAGCCCCGCTCGTTTTATTCGTGCCTGTTACTGCCTCATTCGAATCGTCAACGCTGGAAATGATATCCACGACCGTGACACAGCCCAACTCTAATTGCCAAATATACGAGGAATTCCGACACTTGCACATCTTATTCTCACAATCTAGGCCACTTGCAGTATCACAGTCCCCCGAACTGCTACACGATTTCCCGATATTGTAACTGCAGATATTAAAGGACGTTTCGTAGAACCCTTTGGAGCACTGGCAGGTAGAATTCTGCGGACTGCATTCCGCACCCTGGACACACTGCGGTACTCCAAATATTTTCTGAGAACACTTGCTCCCGGCCAAAATTACGCATTCCCCTTCGATGGGGTCGAAAATTTGGTTATCGGGGTCCAGGCATTCGCATTGGCTATCGAGGCACTTAAGAAACTTTTCGGAAGGACATGGTCGATTTGGCCCACAGGGGGATAGGAACTCTCCGGTTTGACCGTTTGCTGCAAGTAGGACGGAGCAAAGTATTCCCAACACAAATAACTCGTTCCCTGCCATCTGAAAGCAGTCAAGTGTCGAGTTTACTAATTTGTACTGATTTTTCTGTTATTATTTACAAGCATAAAATTACTTTCGATTTAAGGCTTTGAACCCCTTTCTATGAGAAATTATCATGTGAATAATTACATCCAAAAGTCACCTCACCTCGTATTCAAAAGGGAGTCCCACGAGGAAAGTCTTTGTTCTACCTGTTGAATGTCAGGGCTCAGTATTAGAACTGATTATAAATTCTAGAAGAAGAGATGAGTCCCTCTGCCAATGTGACGGCTTGGGCTCCCTAAGTCAGGTTGTCAGGTATGAGATGGAGAGATAACTACAGTTCGAGGGATCGGTGGTCTCCAAGTAAGTGACGCATTGGAAAAACAAGTAAAAATATTTCCATGAGATCTAGATAGCTTCATCTGGTTTAAGCATGTATGTTTTTATTATGAGACCAAGAGTTAGGATCTGAAGGTATTTCTGCTGCCATTCCGGTTTCATGATTGCCTCACTCACAGACAATGTAAAAAACCTTGTACTTCTACTCGCAATTATTGAATAATTAGTTGCTAGATGTAAGATTGGGTTGTAGGAGTTAAGTAGAAGGTTTTATGCAACTGGTTCAATATTTAATCACGGGCTTTTGTACTTTGCTTCCCGTAGGTTTGGTCATTGGCCTAGGATGGTTCGAGAAAAAAACAAGTTAAAATAACTTCCCCAGGGTATTATTTCGGAGTCTAAGGTATTGCTGGCTGTAATATGGAACGGTTTATTCCGAGGGGGGGGGGGGCTTATTCTTGTTGTGTGCTCAGTAAATACGGAAACACAAATCATCTTTCATCTGAAACAACCACGTACAGTTTAATTTGTGTAGAATTTCTTCCCAGGACGGTCATTATATTCTGCGGTCATTATAGACGGGATCCTAAAATTAAATCTTAATTAATTGTACACCTTGGCTTCATATTCCAAAGGACTTGTGTATTTTAACTCAAGCAAGGAAATCTAATGCATGCTTTTTGTGTTTTTAACAAGAATATCTAATCCTTTTCTGAGAAAAAGCATATGATTCAATGTCAATTCCAGTTTCCTCTATTTTTTTCCGTCGGTTAATGAGTTGGGTTTACTCATTGTTCCTGTTCAAAAGTTAGTCAAGCAATATCACCTTTAACTTTGATTACCGCAATGAAGGATGGGTTTTTCCAAATTTTCATATTGCCCTTTATGACTGCTATTAAATAGAATTGAATGTGAATCATCTACACTGGATTGAAACAAACTGATGAAAAGGCGAACAGTTTTTGGAGATTTTTATCCGATTTTCTTTGTGAATCATGAAATCCTTACATCGTGATTATGAAATAACGTACAAACAACAATTGCTAAATATCATAATTTGAAGAAATAAATTTCACCTTCTCTGCCGATCTGTAGCAAAATAAAACGTTGTAAACGTTAACGACAGCTCGCACAATTCATATAGATTATCGTGTTGCTCGATTGTATAAAATCAAAATATCATAATTTACGTTCACCTAGACGACTGCGTTTTAATCCCGTAGCTTTAGAAATTGTTCTATCATGAATTGATTTACATCCAAAAGAATATGCTATAAGTCGATAAAGATAGTTTCCATAACAAATACGTGAAGAAACTGAATATTTGAGAATTGTTCCAAAAAACATTGACTTATATTCTATATTACTGTTTCCCAATCTGTGAATCCATGGTGCTATTTAAACCTGTACAATTTCGTTAAAAATTATTTTATTGTTTTACAATTGCAGTTGAAATCAATTTTATCAATTTGTTTAAATCCAAATTACTGTTTTTAAATGATAGATTCGATTTTTGGATCAATTTGAACAGATCATGAAACAATATTATGAAATGCCCCAATTAAGGCTTTTACAAACCCTAAATTGTTTTTCTGTATAGAAAATATGTAATTTCCTTTAAAATTTGATTATTGTTTCAAATCGTATTGATTTATATATATCATTCATGTTTTAATTCTTTAAAAAACATTTGGTATATAAACCAATACGATTTCCTCGAAAACCATTTTCATGTTTCACAATTCATATCAAACCTCAAAATTTCTCTAAATTGTTTTAAATTTACACAAGGGGCATCCAGGTCATATATATTGATTTGGTATATAAACCAATACGAATTCCTCGAAAACCATTTTCATGTTTCGCAATTCATATCAAACCTCAAAAGTCTGCTTCCATCTGCTTCTGGCACTTTGCAATTTGTCTTGATTTACATTGAAAAAAAGGCCGGACGGACAGACGGACAGACGGACGGACAGACGGACGGACAGACGGACGGACAGACGGACTGGTTGACTTCATTAGCTCTAAACCCTATTTTCAATAGGCGAGCTAATAATTGGCAATTGTAACTAACATCGTATAATACGTGTAATTGTTTCTAAACCACACGAAGACGTAGCACAGAAGGTACTAATTACATTTCTAAAACACATACGCTTCTATGGCTTAATCATACTTAAACACGATAGACAAGGTTTTGTTGGTAAAAAAAAACAAAAAGCCAAAGGGTAAAACCACATTTTTCAGAAGACGGTATCTTACAAACAGATCTTACAATTAGACTTTAAACGAACAGAATTAAAAAATTGGAAATACTCGGGTTGGTTATTCACCCGAAAGAAATCAAGCCATGGAAAAAATCAATTCTAATATAATGTTGTGATTGCTTGCCTGCTTGCTAATTAGTTATAAGGTTCAGAGCATTCTTTAAATAGCTTATGTTTCCTGTAGTACCACTAAACTAAAGTGGTTTCATGAATACATTTATTACACCGATCCTATGTTAGTGCCCTTAGTGCTAGTGAAATAAATCTAGTAAACCAGTTTATCTCTTTTCAACGAAATAATTTAATCACTCAAAAAATCGGAATATGTAAATGCTTTGAAAGTAAATATTATTTCCACTACCATCAAGCCTGGCTTTAATGAGTCATTATATTGTTCTGAGTAATTAACAATTAATCTCTTCTACAACTTCCAGTTCCCATGTATCAAATCAAAATTTCCTAATTCACAAATTCAATCATAGCGTGGTAATGGCCGGTTAGTAGGCGAACCGAAGTTTTTGATCGTATTCCAATTTGTCCAAGGCTGGAGTACAGGCGAAGTTGATCATTGGAGGTGGTCCACACATAAGCACGAGAGTGTCATCTCCAGCTGGGAAAAACTGCTCCTTTAACATGTCCGCACTCACGAATCCAGAGCTGTATTTCCAGTCTGTGTGTGACATCAATTCAAATAGTATCAGTGTATTTCTGATTATTATAAATTATAGACCATTCACACATGTAAAAAAGTACATTTCAAATTCATTTGAACCGTATTCCTCTAAATGCCTATTTTTTAAGCAAACCTCAATATCTGTTTACGAGTGGAAAGATTTTAAAAAGTGACCAGAAAGGTTAGGTACTTTTAATAAACACATTTTTGTCCATTCTGGCATGAACTTCTATTGTGGTTTTTAGTTCAATGACAAATTTTCCACAATTTTGCATCAATTTCTTTTAAACGCCCATCCATAATTGTCTTGACGCTCGTACTTTAACTTGCAAGTTAAAGTACGAGTGTGTTTGGTTTGGGCGACGACGGGGTATATTTAGAGAATTACGGCAACTAGCATAATGCAAGCAAGATGCAAGTAAGGTAAGTATCTTACCGGTTGGGGGTCGGTCAAGAGTGTACCATAATTTGAATCGGTCTGGCTGCTCATCCCTGATCTTCTCTAAGTCTTCACGGCATAAGATATCTTCTTCAGTTTGATTAGCAAACAACAATGAGAGGCAGGTCTTGTCTCCGGAATCTTTGAAAACCTGCTTAACAATCTGAAGCATGGGAGTAATTCCACTACCACCTGATAATAAACAAGGCAAACTTTTAAACGACGGTTATTTAAAGTTTTAAAGCGTCTCAGAATTTAAAAACTGTACTTCGCTTACCGGCAATCATGTTGACTTTCTTGACTTTAGCAATAACAGCTTCCGCTTTCTTATCAGCCTTCATCGAAAACTCTCCTCTTCCGTTATAAACCTTTAATTTTTTAAAGTACAGAATTAATCTTAAAACCCCGTCTTTTTCCTATTTCGTTTGTCTCAAAAAATCTTACAAGTCTTCCAGATGGACCCCGGCAATCAATTGTGTGTCCTAAGGGCAGATCATTCAGGTACTGAGTCAGTTTGCCACCATCGGGGAACTTCGGGTGAACGTTTTTGAAGTAAACCTATGGAAATTATATTCCAAAAAATTAGTTAGTAATTAATTCCTAAGCTTTTCCACAAGAACAATGTTACAGAAGGTGTGTCCTATGCCTTATAAAATAGGATTCTTAGACAATTTTCCATTTGCTACACACTAAAAGAGCAGCCAATTTTTCAGGTAGAATTAATTACCTTGATAACCAAATCCATATAACCAATATCGTCATCACTGCTGACCGGCGTATAAGGTCGGACAACCAACTGATCATTAACTTTAGCGGATAAATGGATATGCTGGCCCGTGGGTAGTCCCAAAACATGGTTCTTCGACGGCAGTTCAAATCGGAACAGACGAGTATCATGTGATAACTCCTTCTTCTCGACAAGTTTCAAAGGATACTTAACAGTATTGTCTTGGAGAGCTACAGGATGTCCATTCTTCCTCTTGACCGATGACTTTGAACCACTCATCTTGTACAGGGAATACACGGCGGAGAGGGCCACAACTGCCACGCCGACCCAGAGTGCTGGGCCCTATTCGAGAAAAAAATAAAAATCGACATTAGTTAACGGAAATGAGAGGTTTGCAAGGAGAGGGTAGTTAATTGACCTTCCACCTTACATTTTTTACCTTTACCTGCAATAAATCCGTAACGGATGACATCCTCTTTCCGGTTATCGATGTATCGAAGACTTTCGGATTTAATGCAATTGAGATTACTCTGGGCACCAGCTACCGCACTAAATTGATGGTGGCTGGAATGTCTTGACAAGTATGAATACTATGAATCAAGGCTTGAGGAAAAATTCTAAAATAAAAATAATAGCTTAATTTATGAGAATGAAATCACTTTCCGTGGTTTGATTAGACTGAAACCATTTCCTCGTGAAATCGGTTGCCTAATTTTAATAAAGACTTGGTTGGAATAAGTTAATTAAAGTACTTACTACTGTCACCGGAGCAGAGTTGCACTTTAATGTGGCTCGATCGATATGAATGTGAAGTAATTTACATTTGTCCACGTCAAGTGCAGTTGATTTCGATAAGGAGGACTGACCGTGATGATAATGTGATAATATATCCCTCAGGCAAACCTGTACTATATATATTCCTATATCATAGTCTACGATATTCCATTTATATTTATATTCTCGTAATAATTATTGGAAAAAAATCCTTGACTTTGACCATGAGCCACGGGAACTAGTTTTCCTTCTTTACCGACCGAGTTTATGAATACCATCACAATTCCAATGTATATAAAGCCGGTCTATGCCTAACCCGCTGACATGATCACATCAAAGTTCCATATGATATTATATGCAGTAAAATATAGTACAAGACAAAATAGAGATGCCCACACTATCGAATGAGGGAATGGTTTTACCCACGCTACCACAAAGGGTGTGATAACTAATTATGTTATGCCTGAAAACATTTCTGGAATTGATAAAAAGAACCTATCCGATTGTCGAGGATTTATCAATGGATTGGCAAATGACAATGGTACAGCGGAAATTGGTTAAATGATTTGTTAACGAGTCTGACGAAATCTCATTGTTCGGATTTATTGAAGTATGTTGTATGTACAAAGCGGTAGTTGTAGTTGTTTGTAACGTTATTGACGGAAATCATATAGTTTATTTTCATACTCCAGAACAATTCTTTTAATAATTTCCTTGGGAAAATCCGTAGTCTCACTCATCCTGTTGTGCGATAGATATAAAAGTGCTTGATATTTTCATATCTCGGTAAGAATAACATTGTCCATGTCCTCCGTATTTTCTCATGGAATGTGTCTTCAAGTACTAGAAAAATTAGTATTTCAGATAGAAGAATTGTAGTCTTTAAAATAGTCATAGTAGTCTCAAAGTCGTCAAAGTAGTATACAAATACTTCATTGTCCTAAAATTCAATTTCTCCTCGAAATACGGTTGGATTCTTTCGAATTTTGATTTATAACTTTATTAACGTATACTTATTAATACATGCAACGTAAATGAAATTTGAACCGTGTTCGGAGGAGGAATTACATTTTTCATATGGAAAAAATGTATATGACAAATTTATGTTAGTAATAACTTTAATATTATGATTGATAATATATCGCATGAAATTGACTACGTATAATATTGGAAATATATATGTATAATGATAATTGATAGATATAAGATTTTCATGAGGAAATTGTAGTTTATAAACATCAGTCAGGATTCTGTAAAAGTTAATCTTGTAAAATCTAAGAACCTGTGAAAACTCAATATACTATTATTTACGGCCCTGTGAAATCTAATATTACTTAGGATAAACTAAAATCTGTACACGAACCACAGAGGGAGTGTAAAATACGGAGGAAGAAGTAACTAAAAGAGAAAGCTTGATGAGTTGGCAGTTGCATCTGTCAAACATATATTATAAAAAAAGATCACTTCAAGGAGGAATGAACTTTGAGTTTCAATTCCAATATTGTAAATTTATTTCTTAAAGTCACAATTATTTGCTATTTAATTAAATTCAGTATTTAATTTAGTTACAAAATTGTGCAACTCATTTCACCATACACTCAAAGTGTTAGGGATTCATATCTTAGCTATTCATAAGGAATTAGTTAGTGATTTGGGAAAACTAGTTGGGATTTCTGGGGAAGGATAAGTTCGTCCTATTTAAACATACAGTCCACTAATATCACATTTTTAGGCCACTTACCGTAGCCACGCTACATTTTGGTCCTTTCAACCGGATCTACCAGTTCTTTGGATTATCATCCACTGAAGGGAAGGAAGGACTCTGTATTCATCCCCTTAACAGCCCTAGAGAAATAAATAGAATCACCACCGTGGTCAACCGTCTTGCTGAACGTACCAGCAACTGTACAAGTGTGCGTAGAGTCACACACAGTAAAGTCAACAGACTCATCCTGAGGTTCGAATCGTTACAATTTTGTATTTAAGGAACAAATTTAACGGTCGGCAACGACGTTGTCATTTTCTGTCCTAGCCCTGTTTAAGCGGACAAAGGGTCCACAGAGCAAAGGATACGGATACAGGACAGGCAACAACAATTAGAGCAGAATCAGGATCACGCATCAGGGGTGGGTATCGATTTTGGACATCGGGTGGGTTCCAGTCTTCTTGTGGAGAGGAATACCAACACCCAAAGGTCATCACCGAATCAAGGAATCTGGAAGCGACGTAAGAGGCAGCGCTGTAACTGCATCTTCATCATCCCAGTGGATTCGGTCTAGCTGAACCTACCAGCTTCTGCCTATGCGTGTGACAAGTCCCACACCATAAATAAGGACTTCAAAATAGGCAAGAGAGTTCCAATTTAATATTAACATTTGGAGTTATTTTTAATTCGTGTTATCTTAAATATGTCCGAGGAGGATAAGCGACCGAAAAGGACGCCTAAAGATATTGAGCGTCTGGGAATCAAAAACCTACTCCCACGCCCACGAGCACCAAGAGAGGATCCTGACGTCACGGTTATCGAAAGAGAGAGAAGCGAAGAGATTCAGAGAACTGAAATGAGCTCCTCCGCCAGCGTCAAATCCAATTCCAGCAGATTATCCAGGTCAATATTTTCTACAGCCTCTCATCGATCCAGCACATATACGTTAAAGAAAGATGAAGTCACCGTCTTAGCTCAAGCTGAATTGAACCAACTTGAGGAAACGGAAGAAGGCTTACGAAGACGCTCAGATCAAATGCAATTTGACATCAAACTGACGATGGATGAAATCGAAGCTAATCAGCAAATCCTGGACTCCAATTCTCCTGAAGGGGCAGCACTTGCAGAACTTCAAAATAAGATCCGAACTCTTAAAGCAAAACTTAGGAACGAAACAACAGAATATGAAAAATTCCAAATCGACTTCAATTTCGATCTCAGTTCAATAAATCGGAAGAAAAGCTTTATCAAACAGAAAGCCAAGTTTGATGAAGATAAAATCAACCATGAGGAAGTCGAAGACGAGTTGAAATCTCAAGATTCAAATCAGGAAAGGCTCGAAAGAGATAAAATCATATTAGCTGACGAAAGCAGCAGTTCAAAAGTGGACGGCTGGGAATGTTTCAAATCCATGGAACCAATTACAGTCGCACATTCGGAACAAGAAAATCAACTACAAACAGCAAGACAAGAGTTGGAACAAGCCCTTCAGAGACAGAACAATGTCAAGAAATTAGAAGCTGAAACTAAAGCTATCAAAGCTAAAGAGGATTTAGCTAAATTCGAAGCTGATGAGGCTAGAAAGCAGCAGGATTTTGAACGTGCTCAACAAGCTAACATAGCTAAACGCTTGAAGCTTCAAAGAGAAGCACAAGCTGCAGAAGATTTATTAAAATCATCCGGGTCACAGAGACCTAGTATTCCTCAAATAACAAGCACACTCACCGCTCCTAGCAATCAAACGGAGGCGATGATGTGCAGATATTTTGAAATGAAACTGAACATGATGGACCAAGGACAAGGGAACCAGCGACAACAAACGTCGACGTTTCTGGCTCGACAGTCCCATGCTAAGGAACTGCCATATTTTGGAGGAAAACCAGAAGAATGGCCGACTTTCATAGCAGAGTATGAAAGGTCGAGTAAAGACTGCGCTTTCAGCAACTCCGAAAACATGTCCCGTTTACGAAAATGCTTGAAAGGAGAAGCAATAAAAACAGTCCAATGCCTGATGGTTTCTCCGGACAATCTGAATAAGGTATTGAAAACACTGAAAGAAAGATTTGGTCAGCCGGAACATATCATCGAAGCCATGATAAGCCGAGCTAGGGACGTTCCATGTATCAAGCCGGACAAGTTGGATACCCTGATCGAGTTCGGAAATGCTGTACAGAACGTTACGATGTCCATCACTGCATTGAAGTGTGATGAGCATCTCAATAACCCCCATCTTCTTCGTGAACTTGAGGGCAAGTTACCAGTTCAACTCCAAATGAATTGGATGCGATGGACGTTAGCTGATAACACCAGAAAGAAGAATTTAAGTTTCTTCTCGGAGTGGTTGGAGCAGGAGACTGCAATTGCCTGTCGTCTCTGTCCCCCAAAAGTAGAATCGGAATCCAAGAGGAAAGCTGAATCTCCAAGAAGAAGAAAGCATGGAGAAACAGTACTTGCAACTTCAACAGCAAATGAAGAATCGAGAAATAGAAATGAGAATTCTAAAAAGCAAGGAAATTCTTCAAAATGGAAATCCAGAGAGACGAAATGTGTCTTATGCAGCAACATAGGACATCGAATCGCAGAATGTCAGAAGTTCGAGAAAATTAGTCTCAACGACAGATGGAAAGCGGTAAAAGACAACAAGTTATGTTTCAATTGCCTCATTTTTGGACATGACTGGAAGACCTGCCGAAAATCGAAAGAGTGTGGAATAGACTCGTGTGAAAGATCTCACCACCGTCTCCTCCACCCGCCTTCACAAGTCAATGCAACAAGAGAAAGTCAAAGCACTTCAACTCCGCCACCTGACCCATCAGTGGTTGCGAACGCTCAGATTGCACATGCAGGAGGACTTGAGGCAAGAGTAAATGTACAGATTCTTCCAGTTCGGGTACAAGGACCCAAAGGGATATTAAATACATTTGCTATGCTCGACAGTGGAGCAAATATTACCCTCATTGAAGCCGAGTTAGCTGATGAACTGGGACTTAAAGGACCAAGAAAACCTTTACGGTTTCAGGGATTACATCCAATTGCAGAAGAGCTTGACTCACGGAGTGTCAAGCTAAATATTATGCCAGCAGTTGGAGATGAAGTTTTTGGAATGGTCAACGTCAGGACGGTCAAAAATATGCCTTTGCCTTTTCAGACTATCAAGAGGAAGCTGATCGAAAAATGGCAACACCTAAAAGGACTGGGAATTTCTACTTATGAAAAAGCTCAGCCCAAGCTTCTAATAGGAAATGACCACATCAAATTAATGGTCACACGAGAGATTAGAGAAGGTCCACCTAATGCACCAGTTGCAATAAAAACAAATCTGGGTTGGACTCTTCTCAGTACAGGCGATGTACCAGATAAGCCCCATTGTACGTTTTTCTGCCAGGAGAAAGACGACCTACACCAACTCGTAAAGAAGTATTTTACTACCGAACAATTCGGGGTAAAAGTAATCAAGGAAATGCCCAGGTCTAAGGATGACAAGCGTGCCCAGCAGATCATGGACTCAACAATGAGAAGAGTTGGAGTAGATGGAAAGAGATTCGAAACAGGATTACTCTGGAAGGCTGATGACGTTCAACTTCCAGAGAGTAAGTCAATGACTCTAAATCGCTTGAAGAGTATTGAACGAAAAATGGATAAAGAGCCGAAGTTTGCTGTCCAATATCTCGCGAAGATGCAGCATTACTTCGACATGGGATACGCCAGAAAATTGACCGAAGCAGAAAGTCAAGTACAAGGACCTAGGACATGGTATCTACCTCACTTTGGAACCTCAAAGCCTAGCAAACCAGACAAAATTCGACTTGTTTTCGATGCAGCGGCCAAGTCGCACGGAGTCTGTCTAAACGACACTTTATTGAAAGGAGCAGATCAGGTCAACCCCCTTCCCTCCGTACTATTTAAGTTTCGAGAACGAGAAATAGGAATAACCGGCGATATCCGAGAAATGTTCCATCAAGTGAACATACGAGAAGAAGACAGAAGTTCACTACGGTTTTTATGGAGAGGAATGGACCGAAACATTGAACCTGAAACTTACGAAATGCAAGTAATGGTCTTCGGAGCAGCGTGTTCACCGGTATGCGCTCAAGAAGCCAAGAATAGGAATGCTAGGGAGAACTTAGAAAAGTATCCAAAGGCAGCGAATGCAATTATATATAAGCATTTCGTGGATGACTATTTGGATAGTTTCGATACCGAAGAAGAAGCATACAAACAAATTAACGAAGTCATAGGAATTCACAAGGAAGGTGGATTCGAAATCGTTAATTTTATTTCGAGTTCCAGTAAGGTGCTACAACAACTACCCGTAGAAATCCGAGCAGCAGAACCAAAGAAAATAGACCCAGAATCTACAAATATGGAACGAGTATTAGGATTGAATTGGGACCCTGAGAAAGATGAGTTCACTTTCTCCACTAGTTTTCACCGAGTTCCGAAGGAAGTCATTTCGGGACAGAAAATTCCTACGAAGAGAGAGGCACTCTCCCTTCTTATGTCAATGTACGACCCCCTTGGATTTCTAGCTCACTTCCGAATAAAGGCACAAATCCATTTACAAGAAACATGGAGATCAGAGATTGGATGGGACGACGAGCTTCCTTCCAACACTCACGAGAAATGGCTAAAGTGGATCGAGGAATTACAAAGAATTCCTACATTTCGACTTCCACGTTGCTATCATCCTGAATTTTCAAAATCAACTGCAGTCCAATTACATGTATTTTGCGATGCAAGTCAGCAGGCTTTTGCAGCCGTAGCATATTTTAGGATAACTACGGACAAGGGTATCAAAGTTGCCTTTGCTTCAGGCAAAGCACGAGTCGCCCCGCTGAAGACCCTCTGCATGCCTAGGATGGAACTGCAAGCAGCAGTACTTGGAGTACGATTAGCGATTTCCATAAAACAGCAACACGAAGTTCAGCCAGTGGAGACCCATTACTGGACAGACAGCGAAGTCGCATACTGTTGGGTACGATCAGATGGAAATCGATGCCCTCAATTTGTTTCTCACCGCATCGGTGAAATTCAAGAATCGTCGGACGCAAAAGAATGGCATTGGGTACCGACTAAGGAGAATGTGGCAGATGAAGCCACTCGAGATAATAAGCCAACTCAATGGGACCCGAAAAGTCGTTGGCTAAATGGTCCAGATTTTTTGCTATTACCGGACAGCGAATGGCCACGAAAATCTACCAAGGAAATTAGAAGAGCAGTTAATGATGAAGAATTGGAATTTAAAAATCAATTCGTTGGAACTACAATCAAAATAGAAAACCCGTTTGATGTAACAAGAATTTCAAGTTGGAGAAAGTTAAGACGTGTAACAGGCTGGTTATTACGTTTTCTTCAAATTCACAAGACACCGAAGTCAGAAAGGCGGATGTATAACCGATTGCTTGTTGCTGAACTGAAGAAGGCAGATATTTGGTTGTACAAAATGTCTCAAGATGAAAGTTTTCGAGAGGAGAAAGCCAGAGTAGCTGAAAAGCTGAAAATACAGAATTCAAGCCGACTTAAAAGCGGACTGGATTTAGAGTTTACCTTAGATAAGGATGGAGTCATGAGACTTGAAGGAAGACTTGATCAAGCAGAAAATGTACCGTACGATGTGAGAAAGCCTATTGTTTTGGATTCTAAAAATCACATTACCAAACTGATAATCCAGTATTATCACGAGGAAGCTGGACATCACGGACGAGAGAGAGTTGTTAACGAACTGAGACAACTCTATTACATAGTCAACCTTAGGACAGCAGTTAAGAGCGCGTGGAACAATTGCCAACAATGCAAAAACGCTCGAGCGCTACCAGTTATTCCAAGGATGGGATTGTTGCCTGAATGCAGATTGCAGTCCTATGTAAGGCCATTTACAGTCACGGGATTGGACTATTTTGGTCCAATGGAAGTAACGGTAGGAAGACGCCATGAAAAGCGGTATGGAGCCCTTTTCACCTGCTTGACATCGAGAGCTGTTCATGTAGAAATAGCCCATAGTTTAACCACTGATTCCTGCATAATGGCTATTAGAAGATTTGCTTCCCGGAGAGGAAATCCTTCTAAAATATATTCCGATAACGGAACCAACTTTCACGGAGCAAACAACGAGCTGCAATTGGCTCTAAAGGAATTGAACCAAGAAGTCATGGAAGACAAAATGTCAAATCTGGGAATTGAATGGCATTTTATACCCCCTGCAGCACCTCACATGGGAGGTAGCTGGGAAAGTCTGGTCAAGTCAGTAAAGACCGCTTTATACGCAACTTTGAAAGAAAGACATCCCAAAGAAGAACTTCTACACACGCTTATGACAGAAGCGGAACATGTTGTTAATGCTAGACCCCTAACTCATGTTTCATATGACCCAGACGACAAGGAAGCTTTGACCCCGAACCACTTCCTTATCGGAGCGACCAGCAACCTTCAACCCCCAGGTAATTTCCATGAAAAGGAAATTTGTTCGAGATCACAGTGGAGAGCGGCAGAAGCACTCTGCAACCAGTTCTGGAGAAGATGGGTGCGAGAGTACTTGCCAACCTTAGCCAAACGGACGAAATGGCACAAGATGACTAAACCAGTTGAAATCGGAGATGTAGTTATTATCGCTGATAATAACATGACGAGAAGTACCTGGCCAAAAGGTATTGTTGTTGCAGTGTTTCCCGGTCGAGATGGAGTAGTACGAGTCGTTGAGGTCAGAACTGCAAATGGATCAATCTTCAAGCGTCCAGTTTCGAAGATTTGTGTACTTGAAGTTAAGAAAATAGATGAGAACGCCTGAGTGTCCTCATCGGGGTGGAGTATGTCTTCAAGTACTAGAAAAATTAGTATTTCAGATAGAAGAATTGTAGTCTTTAAAATAGTCATAGTAGTCTCAAAGTCGTCAAAGTAGTATACAAATACTTCATTGTCCTAAAATTCAATTTCTCCTCGAAATACGGTTGGATTCTTTCGAATTTTGATTTATAACTTTATTAACGTATACTTATTAATACATGCAACGTAAATGAAATTTGAACCGTGTTCGGAGGAGGAATTACATTTTTCATATGGAAAAAATGTATATGACAAATTTATGTTAGTAATAACTTTAATATTATGATTGATAATATATCGCATGAAATTGACTACGTATAATATTGGAAATATATATGTATAATGATAATTGATAGATATAAGATTTTCATGAGGAAATTGTAGTTTATAAACATCAGTCAGGATTCTGTAAAAGTTAATCTTGTAAAATCTAAGAACCTGTGAAAACTCAATATACTATTATTTACGGCCCTGTGAAATCTAATATTACTTAGGATAAACTAAAATCTGTACACGAACCACAGAGGGAGTGTAAAATACGGAGGAAGAAGTAACTAAAAGAGAAAGCTTGATGAGTTGGCAGTTGCATCTGTCAAACATATATTATAAAAAAAGATCACTTCAAGGAGGAATGAACTTTGAGTTTCAATTCCAATATTGTAAATTTATTTCTTAAAGTCACAATTATTTGCTATTTAATTAAATTCAGTATTTAATTTAGTTACAAAATTGTGCAACTCATTTCACCATACACTCAAAGTGTTAGGGATTCATATCTTAGCTATTCATAAGGAATTAGTTAGTGATTTGGGAAAACTAGTTGGGATTTCTGGGGAAGGATAAGTTCGTCCTATTTAAACATACAGTCCACTAATATCACATTTTTAGGCCACTTACCGTAGCCACGCTACAGAATGACTTTCTTAGAGATAAACTGGATAAACATGAAATCAAAGATAAAATGAACAGAAACATAAGAGAAAGAGAAAACAAAATGCTCTTGTAATTTGTAATATTCTCAAAAAATGATAAAATGTCGCATATCTGAAGACAAATAAACCATTACCTTTTGGTGCTTATCGTTGACATATATATTACATATTGACTTTCTTGACTTCTATTGAGATTGTGATTGGGAGCTATTACTGCTGCTATCAGGATCAGGAGATTTTCCAGCAAGGATCTGAAATCGGTTGATAAACATCCGCATTTGTTCCTTCAGTAATTCATCAGCCTGCCACTGAAAATTGAAAAATGATAAATTTTAGCAATCATCCTGATAAGTTTATGACGGTAAATAGTGAAATCAGTCACCCAAGGGAATTATTTCAGGGGCACTTATTCTCATTTTTTTATGGCACATACCCCTTCGTTAAAGACGATGTTCATAAGCGGTTGGCCAAACTTAGCCATGAACGCAGCAACGTCTGAAGCCTTGAGGATCATCGTCTTTCCTTCTTCCGATTCCTACATTTTTAATTAAACATAGATTGAACATAACAAGCGTTGGTAATAAATCTGCCGATGAAACAAGGATTTGTAAATTGTAAATATTATTGTTACCAGGGCCAAGAGGAAATTGATTCTATCAAAGGCAAAGACATAGTTTCGATCCATATAAGAGAGCTGATCATCGGCAGCCTTGAGGGCTACGGGGTCAGAGGCATCGATTATGAATACGATGTAGGCCACGTCCTCGTCCTTCCAGCGCCCTGCATTTTCCGGTTTTAACTGCTGCGTCGTCTTCATCTTGATGCTACCCGTCTCGTTTATTGACTCCAAAATCGTTAGAACCTTTGCAGTGAGGCCTTCGGATCCAACAATCTATAAACACATTCAAATTACCGTAAATACGGATTTAAGCCCCCCCGGAATAACTCCCCACCTCTCTTGCTCTTACCAACATAAGGGCTTGATCCCCTTCCCCAGTCTCATCTGACCCTTGAACTAGGCTTTCTCGTCCTTGAGAATTTACTTCTGTGTCACCGGAAGCTCCATTCTCTGCCATTTTTCCCGATTGTTTCAAAGGTTTAGATTGATGGACTTTCAAAAAATATATTCGAAGTTGCAAATGCCGGTAATGGTGCAAGTTCGAAAGGATCTAAAGAATGAATTTTGTCGAAAATGGTAAACTTTCTGGGCCTTGAAACCACAAAATCGAATATGAAATTGGAATTCAAAATCCTGCTAAATTGATAAGCACTATACAACGGTTATGAAGAACAAGACGGCTAGTGGGTCTGTGGATCGATCATTTGTAGATTTGTGAATGAATCGGGTCGGAGGTCGGATAGGAACTGAAAAGTATGATCAATTGCTAGTATCATTCACCTAGGCTATCATTTCATGTCAAAACCAAATCATTGACCTATTAGCACAAGAAGCACAGTTTGAAGGTCGACGTCACTATCGTTTAGATATTTTCATAATATGGATACCATGGTCAATAGTGTCATAAGTGTCATTCGGGTTAGAGTGCTCAAGGGTCAGTGAACCGACGGAGGAATCAATTGAAATGTGACTATGGTCTTGAACGTCACATAATGTGAGATTTCCGGAAATAAGGCTTCCGGATTATTTGCTTTTAATATGAATATGGATATTATGTTTGGAACGCATGAATTTATTATCTGGATTACATTATTTCTTCGTGATTGAAAAATTGACATATATTGAAGAGGCACGACCACACGACCTTACCATATTCCAAGTACAGAGGCTGAAATATTTTACAAAAGATTATAGCACTCTGGTCAGCAACGTTAGTTTTATACCATAACATTATGGCTAAAATATTTAGTCATATATGTCATAAGTCATAATGTTTCAAGGCTTTCAAAGTTTCAATGTTCCAACCGTAATTTTTATTGGAATTGGATAATCAAATACAGATTCGCATTCTCACTCAAACTCAATGAGACATTTGTATTTGCAAAACCTGAAAACAAAGTCGTAGAATTCATAAAATATTTGCAAACATGCTCGTTCCTAAATTCATACAATTTAATCGTTTATCGTTTATTCTCAGGGAAAGGTGAACATCCTATAAAGGTGTATCATAAAATAGTGTTCTAGATCTTTCCATTTCTATGCGAAATATCAACAAAATCATGGACGAAATTCCGCACATGTAAAATAGAGGAATGGTTTATGTATGTGAACTTGAAGTGACTTTGACCATTCTTCGGTCGGGCGGGTTGATATTTGCATTTTTTGCACATTGGCAAAAATTTGGCGAGTTCTGTTGTTTATTCTGCTCACTACAATATCAATCGTTGTACTTCATCGGTTCGGCAACACACCGGCATATTTCTCCAGAGTCTATTGCTTTGCAATTTTTGTAATTTCAATTTTCCAGTTGATTACTCAGCCTCTAACTTTGTCAAAAACAGAAGGAAACATACATGGATTTGGGGTGTTGAAGATAATTGTATTTCCTGACATTTTGAGCACGTGACGCCCATTTCGGCTAAGTTCGCCGGCGTATAGCCGAGTCGTCGGGTACTTTTTCGCTGTAGTTACCCGACTGCGCCGAAAGTCATTTATTGTTCTAATCTTATCAATTCTTGACGAAATTTTCCATTTGTCGAATATTTGTCGACAAAAAATTGTCGCGAGCTGTATTTTTCACCAAAAATTGTCGACAAAAATAAAAAATAAAATATAAAATTTTCTTTTACATTTCCGTGTAACTTAAGACGTTGCTTTATAAAACAGGTTACATTTGCCCGTTGTCGAATTTTTTCGACAAAAACTCGTTGACAAGTTTGTCGAAAAAAATGTCGAAAGTACTTTTTCAACTTTTTGTAAAGTTCAATGTGCTGATGTATAAAACAGTTTACATTTGTTGCTCATGTTGAATTTTTTCGACAACTCGTCGACAAATTTTTCGAAAAAAATTTTGAAATTTATTTTTCAACTTTTTGTAAAGTTCAATGTGCGGATGCATAAAACAGTTTACCTTTGCTCGCTGTCGAGTTTTTTTGACAAAAACTCGTCGACAAGTTTGTCGAAAAAAATGTCGAAAGTACTTTTTCAACTTTTTGTACAGTTCAATGTGCTGATGTATAAAAACGTTTACCTTTGCTCGCAGTCGAGTTTTTTTGCCAAAAACTCGTCGACAAGTTTTCCGAAAAAAATTTCGAAATTTATTTTTGAACTTTTTGTACAGTTCAATGTGCTTATGCATAAAACGGCTAGAGCTTAGCCTTGAGGGACGTTTAAATGATCTGTGCAGGAACGCGTCCCTATTATCTCAGTTTACGATATCTCAGTTCCAGAATCTTAAGGACGTAAATGTCACGATAATAAATGTCGCCCAAGTTGAAAGTTTACCTTTGCTCGCAGTCGAGTTTTTTTGATAAAAACTCGTCGACAAGTTTTCTGAAAAAAATTTTGAAATTTATTTTTCAACTTTTTGTACAGTTCAATGTGCTGATATAAAACAGTTTGTTTGTTTGTTTGTTTGTTTAGACTTTATTAACGTGTCAAAAGGTTCAGATCCTTACGGTTCTGTTCTCCCACCCGTGACACGGATCCCAATTTCATCATACATATAATCATAGGCAATAGACGGTATCAGTAGTAAATAAGTTGTAACCATAAGTTTTAGGCATGGACTAACAAATTTTGTAGACATTCAGATTAAGATCATAATTCATAAGCAGACAAGTTAACAGATTAGTTAAAATATTCCAATATGATTATAATGGGCAATACACAAATTTGACAAGGAGATATTTAAATAAATAAAATTAAGGGATAAGCCAATTTTCTAGACCCCGACGACAGGCCAGCTACCTTGGACTAGCAGAAGGTTAGTCCAAGGTCAAACATAGATTTTGTGAAAGGAAAAGACAAAATGTCGAGTAAAAGAAATTTTTGAATTATGAAATAAGTAAGGATTAAAAATTGACAAAAATGAACAAAAAAATAAAAAAAACCTGTCGGGGGATCCCCTCTTTGGAGGTCCTTTGGGAAGGAGGTGGTTAGAGCCGGCGTCTTCTGCTCCTCTTCAGACTTGAACGAAGAAGCAGCTAGTGTGCCCACTCCCTCGGTGCTGGGGAGTGGCTGTGACTGCACTTGATGGAATAGCTATGTTATTGGTGAGGGGGCTAGGCTCACCTTTGACAAAACTCACCAGCACTGCAGACTCACAGGCCACCCGAGACCAGTAACTCACGTTGAGAAAGATGATGTTGAGAAGTCCGATGAGAAGAAGACCAGACCACCTCCATCCCCGAGGAGTCCCAAAGAGAGAATGAGTTTACCTTTGCTCGCAGTCGAGTTTTTTCAACAACTCGACACAAAATGTCAAACATAGTCTTTTAACTTAAAAAAATTAATTGCTTCAAATTTTTGCATGTTACACATTTGCATAAAGATTTTGTTGGTTCTTGTCTTAAATTTACAATACATTTATTTTTCGAATTTACAATACATTTATTTTTCGAAATAATGCGTAGGATTGCTGAATGTCAATTTTTTGAAAGATGCACGACAGATTGAAGCACATTTATTCCAGCTATCATGAATTTGAGATTTAACTGAGTATTTTCAATAGCTTAAAAATGATTGCAAAGCATTTAAAGCTGTTTTGAATTTTACGGTTCAACATATTTGAATTGAATACGGAATGAATGTAGGATATAAATCAAAAATCATAATATGAGTATTGCACAATAAGTACAAATAGAATGTCAAATATCTGAATGGAATCAAAAGTGATGGATTTATATTGATGCGGATAATTACATAATCTAAGAAACGTGTATTACACGTTCAGTAGGGACTCACCTATATCTAATCCGTTCCTGGGGAACGGTATTCCGTTCCCCAAAAGGAACGGAATACCGTGCCTGGGGAACGGTATACCGTGCCTCGGGAACGTAATACCGTGCCTGGGGAACGGAATACCGTTCCCCAAAATTCGGAAATAAAATTGAGATTGGGGAACGGAATACCGTTCCCCAAATGCGATTTTTCCTTCAAAATTTTGGGGAACGGTATTCCGTTCCCCAGGCACGGTAGTTCGTTCCCATGAAGTATGGATTGAAGTCTTTCAATTTTCTTCACATCTCATTACTACCTTCCCCTCGCTCGCTTTAAGGTTTTTGTTTTTTTAACAATCAATTAGGCATCTCGCTTAAAAAAATGTATTCTTAACACATATAACTGTTGCCCATAAAATACACTATACATTGCATACGACTGTTGCACATTCCTAAAATTTTACTTCCTAAAACACTTCCGAGGACCTGTAGAATACAGTAAAAATACTTTTTGGTCCATGGTCGCACTCTATACTGCACGGTCGCGGAAAGTCAAAAAGCCAAAAGTTGGCATTTTGATGCCGGAGAAGTTCCTAAAACACTTAACCAAACCTGTAGAAAACAATAAAAATATTTTTTGGTCCTTGGTCGCACTCTATACTGCGCGGTCGCGGAAAGTCAAAAAGCCAAAAGTTGGCATTTTGATGTCGGAGAAGTTCCTAAAACACTTAACCCAACCTGTAGAATACAGTAAAAATACTTTTTAGTCCATGGGCGAGTGTAGTACTGCGCGGGTGTAGCAATTCAAAAAGCTAAGTTCGTATTTTTTTATGGAAAAGTTACTAAAGCACTTTACCTAATCTGTGGAATACAGTAAAAATATTTTTTGGTCCATCCGCCAAATTGTATACTGCGTGGGCGCGTTAAGTGAAAAAAACTCAAAGTTTGTATTTTCATACCGGAAAAGTTCCTAACACACTTGCCATGACTTGTAGAATACAGTAATAATACTTACCCGTTATTGTGCGCGCTCTATAGTTCTCGTGCGCGGTAAGCCAAAATATCTCGAAATTGATATTTCGAAACCAAAAAAGTCTTAAGCATCCATTAAACTTGTAGAATACAGTAATAATAATTTTCTGTTCGCTCGCTTTTCCGGCATCAAAATAAATACCAACTTTTAGCTTTTTGACTTGCCCTCCCGCGCAGTATAGAGTGCGCCCATGGACCAAAAAGTATTTTTACTGTATTCTATAAGTCGTAGGAAGTGTCCCAGCAACTTTTCCGGTATCAAAATGCCAACTTTTGTCTTTTAGCGAACAGAAAATTATTATTACTGTATTCTACAAGTTTAATGGATGCTTAAGACTTTTTTGGTTTCGAAATATCAATTTCGAGATATTTTGGCTTACCGCGCACGAGAACTATAGAGCGCGCACAATAACGGGTAAGTATTATTACTGTATTCTACAAGTCATGGCAACTGTCTTAGGAACTTTTCCGGTATGAAAATACAAACTTTGAGTTTTTTTCACTTAACGCGCCCACGCAGTATACAATTTGGGGAATGGACCAAAAAATATTTTTACTGTATTCCACAGATTAGGTAAGTGCTTTAGTAACTTTTCCATAAAAAAAATACGAACTTAGCTTTTTGAAGTGCTACACCCGCGCAGTACTACACTCGCCCATGGACTAAAAAGTATTTTTACTGTATTCTACAGGTTAGGTTAAGTGTCTTAGGAACTTCTCCGACATCAAAATGCCAACTTTTGGCTTTTTGACTTTCCGCGACCGCGCAGTATAGAGTGCGACCAAGGACCAAAAAATATTTTTACTGTTTTCTACAGGTTAGGTTAAGTGTTTTAGGAACTTCTCCGGCATCAAAATGCCAACTTTTGGCTTTTTGACTTGCCTCGCCCGCGCAGTATAGAGCGCGACTATGGACCAAAAGATATTTTTACTGTATTCTACAGGTTAGGTTAAGTGTTTTATGAACTTCTCCGGCATCAAAATGCCAACTTTTGGCTTTTTGACTTTCCGCGACCGCGCAGTATTGAGTGCGACCAAGGACCAAAAAAATATTTTTATTGTTTTCTACAGGTTTGGTTAAGTGTTTTAGGAACTTCTCCGGCATCAAAATGCCAACTTTTGGCTTTTTGACTTGCCGCGCCCGCGCAGTATAGAACGCGACTATGGACCAAAAAATATTTTTACTGTATTCTACAGGTTAGGTTAAGTGTTTTATGAACTTCTCCGGCATCAAAATGCCAACTTTTGGCTTTTTGACTTTCCGCGACCGCGCAGTATAGAGTGCGACCAAGGACCAAAAAATATTTTTATTGTTTTCTACAGGTTTTGTTAAGTGTTTTAGGAACTTTTCCGGCATCAAAAATGCCAACTTTTGGCTTTTTGACTTGCCGCGCCTGCGCAGTATAGAGCGCGACTATGGACCAAAAAATATTTTTACTGTATTCTACAGGTTTTGTTAAGTGTTTTAGGAACTTTTCCGGCATCAAAAATGCCAACTTTTGGCTTTTTGACTTGCCGCGCCTGCGCAGTATAGAGCGCGACTATGGACCAAAAAATATTTTTACTGTATTCTACAGGTTAGGTTAAGTGTTTTATGAACTTCTCCGGCATCAAAATGCCAACTTTTGGCTTTTTGACTTTCCGCGACCGCGCAGTATAGAGTGCGACCAAGGACCAAAAAATATTTTTATTGTTTTCTACAGGTTTGGTTAAGTGTTTTAGGAACTTCTCCGGCATCAAAATTCCAACTTTTGGCTTTTTGACTTGCCGCGACCGCGCAGTATAGAGCGCGACCATGGACCAAAAAGTATTTTTACTGTATTCTACAGGTCCTCGGAAGTGTTTTAGGAAGTAAAATTTTAGGAATGTGCAACAGTCGTATGCAATGTATAGTGTATTTTATGGGCAACAGTTATATGTGTTAAGAATAAATTTTTTTAAGCGAGAGGCCTAATTGATTGTTAAAAAAACAAAAACCTTAAAGCGAGGGGAAGGTAGTAATGAGATGTGAAGAAAATTGAAAGACTTCAATCCATACTTCATGGGAACGGACTACCGTGCCTGGGGAACGGAATACCGTTCCCCAAAATTTAGAAGGAAAAATCGCATTTGGGGAACGGTATTCCGTTCCCCAATCTCAATTTTATTTCCGAATTTTGGGGAACGGTATTCCGTTCCCCAGGCACGGTATTACGTTCCCGAGGCACGGTATACCGTTCCTCAGGCACGGTCTTCCGTTCCTTTTGGGGAACGGAATACCGTTCCCCAGGAACGGATTAGATATTGGTGAGTCCCTACTGATTGTGCTGACCATGCATCCCACATTTGATCATTTTAAAATCATCCCGACTGCGTAATGAATTTAAGTCAGGTAGGGTGTTTTTTTTTGTTTTTTTGGGCCTCCTATTATAGGATGACCCATATGTTATTATTCTCTTTTTTTTTTGGTTTCTAGTGTGGATGTCATTCCCTGCAGAAGTGAGGTAACCGAGGTCGGTGTGTTTGTTAGGTTAGGACCTCGGTTGACTCCTTCTGCTGGGTCGATGGACCCTAGAGACGAGGGAGGGGATTATAAAAAGGGGGTGTTTCCAAGTTGGGAGTGGTCAGCATGGACTACCATCGAGTAGATACCTGACGGCATTCCCAACAAATGGAAACACCTGGAAAGTCAACTCCACTATTTGTTGAGTCGAGAGGAAGGCTTATCGGTTACCTACCGGCTGATAGGGACGTTGGTGCGAGTTAACCTAAGGGTCGACTTGCCATTACTCCTTTACAGTCGTGAGGGAACTGATCAGTCACACCCACCTAGTTTTGGAAAAAGTTGTATGGTCAATTTTGATACTGTTGCCATCCTCCACCCACCCCCTTGGTCATCAAGGGTTGTTGGGAGGATCTTCTTTTGGGTCGAAGAGTTGGCTTCTCAGCACAACAAGAGGGTTCTCGTGTAACTAAGTGAGACTGCAATGGGTCAACACTGGCTGCGCGGCATGGGGGGCTACTGTTGTTATCAGTAGTCACCCACACTTCAAATCATGCATACATACAGGTAGGGTGATGTTCCTAATGCTTTCCGGTCTCAGGAAGCCTGATCCCAGATGGATTTGCCTTATTTGGGCATATCGACTACATTCGGCTATAAAAGCTAGCCTCCTCCCCATCTCCACACATCACTTGTGTCAACAGGCGTAGTGTCGGTCGTCTAAGTGACCTTAAGTATCGCCAAGTCTCTCCTGAGGGGACCTCGACCTCCCTTTTGGTTTGACTGCATGTAACATACCTTTCCCATCGCTGGGTGTTTCCCATCGCCAAAGCCCACCTCTTAAGTGCAGTTCTCACTGTCGTCTCAGACAGTGGAATGATGGGCAGTGGACCAATTCAGACAACGTTTGTTGCCCCTTTGGCCAACTTACCCACCCTCTCATTCCCTGAATATCCCATATGTGCTGAAATTCAGTGAAGTGTATTTACTGAATTTCCAGGACTTGCAAAGAATCCATACAGCCAACAAAGATGTTGATTCCTTGTATTCAAGCCCTTCCAATGGCTTCACAGGTTTGGATGTAAGTCTGGGTCTGAAGAACTCCCATCATCGCCCATGATGACCCCTTCTCTGAAGGCGGCACATAGTATGCATGGCCACCTCTTGTAAATATACCCGAATAAGTCGGATACCTATTAGAGTTTCAATCGCCATGGTAGGCGTGGACCCCATAACCCCGAAGATGCACGAGAACGCAACTCGTTGCGTATCTCCATAGCAGTATCGTTGGTCGTTGCAGTGACCTATATCAGAGATCCATTCACGATCCCCAGCCTGATAATCGCCGTGTACACCCACATTTTTTGGATTCAGACCCCACCTTTGACCTATGGTTCGCCTGCGCTGAGCTAGCGCCGTCGTCCCCCGACGTGCCCTCAGCTAGCAGTGCGAAACCCAGGTAAGGTTACGGTCGATATGAACTCTTAAGTACCTAACAACATTACAATGCTGTAATGGTACCCCATTGACCCCTATTCTTATCAAGTGGAATTTCTTACGCCGGGTAATAAGCATAGCAGATGCTTTCTTATCAACAGAAAGACTTACTCTATTACACAATCTTACAACCATATCAACCGCTCCCAGCATATGTCCGGTAACAGTCCTCAAATCTATGCCTGTAGCCAACAGTGCCAGATCATCGGCGAACCCACCAGAATATACATGAGGCAGTTCCCTTTTAAGTGATCCGAGTATCTCATCCAACACCAGGTCCCACAGCAGCGGAGAGAGCACACCCCCTAAGGGTAGCCCCACTACACTACTCGGGACCTCTTTAACTCCTGATTGGATTGGCTTTCAGACTTCTCAATAGCTCAATAGTTCTAATGTGCCAATCAACAACCCTTTCCATCTTTTTTAATCAAAAGGAAGTCAGTGAGATCGGTCTCCAAGATGAAGCCCTCTCATAATTATCAATGCACCTTGGCAATTAAATCATCTATAAGTTGCAAAAAAATCAAGTCGATACAATGACCCAGTTTCCAAATACCAAATTCCATAGCAATAAAAATAACGTTTACAATCACGTCTGGTTTTGCATAGTCAGCAAGCTTTAGATGTTTACATGCTTGGAAATTGCCACTATTAAATTACCTTCATAGCTATAAATTATTTAAGAGCCCATTAATTTACTAATTTGTTAAACCATAACAAAACAGACAAACTCGCATGAATTATAAGTTGAATCTGTTCTTGAAACCGATAATGGCGATAATCTCGGTCTCAGACTCTGAAATAATAAATTCATAAACAACCTATTGCACTATTGAAGCTGAATATAAACAAATAAACGATTTATAAGCTGTATGTATGTAAGGTTGCTGTTGCAGGTGTGGTAAGTTTATTTGAGACTTTAGTATTACAAGTGCTAAAGTACTTATTTTCAAAATACAATTTTGCATTTTAGATTAATAGGCTTGGACACAATCTGCATTTTACAATCGTCCGGTCACCGGTTTTAGAGGTCCAGATAGAATTTTAAAGACCTACTCAATGAAAACAAACACTCTGTACATGAATTAAATATTAAAGCCATGTAAAGATATAAGATAAACGATAAACTTGAATGAGTAACTGTATTAACCCTACTCCGTCAGGGTCACCAGGGTTAACAATAATACACCATACAACTCAAAGATAAGATATGAAAGGATATTAATTTTATAATCTGCAATTTTTATCTGTGATAAATGCCAAGGGTCCAGTAGAAGGAATAGTAAAGTCCAATTCCAATGAATTCTAAAGTCCAACAAAGAAAAAATGTGCTAATCTTTTCTAATTTGAAAACCAGGCATATGGATTTGCAATTGGGGCTATTAAAGTGTCTAGCGATTGTCAACGATTTTAAGGATGGATGTTGCTGATTACGAAAATCCCAAAGTCCCTGTCCTAGTTGACTCGCCGGGTAACACTCATATGTTGTCTAATGTGCAGAGCAGCATACATAAGTCCATTGCTTTAACATACAATATAACTTACTATAACTAGCTATAGAGAATAAAACGAGTTTTATCCGGCGAGTGAACAATTTGACATCTCTATTATGGTATTATGGTCAGAAGGTCAGAAGTATGTATAAATGGGAAGGTCAAAACCTACTTTACCAACATTACGAACCTTGACTTGTCGGACCAGTGTCTATAGTTGATGATTTCATGAAGGGTTCATTGAAAAACAAATGGTCAATATTTTATCGAAATAAATTGCGAATCGAACAAGTTTTCCAACTCAAGTTTTCGAAGTTTTCAATGTCAAGCCTACTAGTTTGAAAAACGATATCAGTGGTCCTACAATGTTTTATTCGCGTTGATCTGAATCGATCACCCATTTCTTCAACACTTCATAGTTCGGAATCTTGAATTATTTAGCGAGCTTCGATATTTAGCAACTTCCAATCAACAATCAACTATTGCATGCCGGTTTGAATCGTTCGTGACCGGACATTCATTTCAAAGAAAATATTGTATTTATTTATATATTTGTAAATATTCGTCCTAACTGTCCCAATGACCAGAATATACGACTTCATTCGCAGTAGCCTAATGCACTCGCAAGTCCTGTCAATGTTAATTCTCTTCAATAATCTTTTTAGTCTTCAAATTGATCAATGCCAAAAATTGTAACATAGATTTTTAACGAAACTTAAAGTTCCAAGATCAGAAAAGTGTAAAATCTTGCCAATTAATTGTTTACTTCATTTCAGAAGCGGAAATGACAAGTACTGGTTCGATGAAATCAGAATGGACGAGCTTATGGTTCCAGTTTTGATAGAACATCCTTGACTTCTACTAAACGCAAAGGTGGATAAGTTTTCAATATGGATTTTTAGTTTTATTTACTGTTCTTAAACACAACAATGCAATAAATATTTCGAATATTTAGCAGTGGGATTTAATCGATACATGGCATCGAATTTCATAACTATCGAATGCAGCATAAAAATTTAAGGTCTCGTGCTTGAATATTTCGAGTCATTCGTTTGGCCGCAACGGGTTATGATTCTAACACAATTTGTATACATATTATCATATCCTTGTGGATCTGCTGGTTGACTTAAATTTTAATTTTATTAATCTGAATCGACCACTTATATTTCCAGCACTTCATGTTTTGGAAATTTGAATTATTTAGTGAACTTCGGCATTTATCATTTCTCCGTCGTTGGAAGACGAATCGTGATCCGACACCCCCTTTCTATGAAAAGATTATATTCGCGAATATTTCTAAGCAGATATTCGTAGTGACTGTCCTCAATGGTCAAAATGCTTTCAGTAGCCAAATGCCCTTGTAAGTCATGTGAGCAAATATACATTTTCGTAGTCCATAATTCAATGTTTTTAGTTTTAAAATTTATCATCGTAAAAGATGTTAACCTGGATTTCTAGTCAAAACATCAGAAAACTGTAAAATACGGAATTCAATTAACGGAACTAAACCTAGAGGTCTCTGAGAAATAATGTTGGTGTGTTTAAAATCTCTCCTCCTTTATACATACATTATTCGAGAAGCCTGCACTTTTCACGTTGAATTCATGACGCTGACGAGTCATATGAGAAATACTAATTTTTTCAGTCCATAATAGTCTTTTTTAGTTTTAAAATTTATCATCGTCAATTCTAGTCAAAACATGAGAAAACTGTAAAATGCGGAATCAAATTAACTGAACTAAAAACTAAACCTAGAGGTCTTCGGGAAATAATGTCAGTGGGTTTGAAATCTATCGCTAAACTCCTCCTTTATACATACATGATTTCAGAAGTCTTGACTTGTCACGTTGAATTGACTACACTTTTGGAAATATTGCCAATGAATTGTTTGCTTCATTTTATAAGCGGAAATGAAAATTACTGGTTCGATGAAATCAGAATTAACGAGCTTTTAGCTCCGGTTTTGATAGAACATCCTTTACATCTACTAAACGCAGACACTCAATCAAGGAATTATTATACAACCAACAAATCATTGTTCATCCAAGAACGAACCGTTTGCGAAATTCGGATTTTCTATTTGTATTCCGATGGACGAAATTTACAGTCGACGAGGTCGGGTTTGGAACCAACGGCAATCTCATCGGATAATCCGAAATATATACTCTTTGCAACACCACGAATTGATACAACTTTGAATGTCGGGTTTGAAATTCTATGCGGCATCTCCCTAACGGCACAATACCTCGTTTTTGAGCTCACTTCCGGCGACTCATTTCTAGTAGATCAAATTGCGGCACCGGATACCGTGGATTTTATTCATCTCATCAAACCAAACGAAATTCGCACTACTTCAGAGCTGAACAAAATATGGCAAAGATTACATACACAATTTGAAGAAACGACTGTAGTGGGATACAGTCCTTACCATGATTTCATACTTGACGACCTGAGTGAAAAATGGAACTTTTCCAGAGGTGGTTCGAAATGCAGTATCGACTGCCGAGGTCATGTCTGGATGTTGGACGAGGGGGAATTGACCAACAATTTCTTCAGAGACAAACTTTTGACTCAAAGTTCCGAGAAAGTTAACTGGTTATGTCATGGCGGAAGAATTCAGCATCTTAAGTTCCCCATAGTGGCACGGGTCGGTGGTCAAGACTTTGCCGTTCTAATCAAACCCTTTGATACGGGTATTTGGCTCAGTACCGCCCTCTCAGTCGTTCTTATGTCCGCTATGAGCTACTTTTATTTTGATTCAGTTAATAAGCCATCTTCTAGTAGATTTGAACAAGCCTCGAATCTACTCATGGTTTTTGTTGGCATCTACTTGGAGCTATCGGGCGAAGAGTTCAACTCAAAAGAGCGGAGGAAATCAAAGTACTGGATGACATTTTTCTTTCTTACTGCAATTGTCGTTTCGAATGCCTACAAAGGCTGTCTCTTTTCATTTATGACTAAAAAACTTTATCCCGAAATACCGAATACGATCAGGGGATTAGCGAAGAGCGAAATCCCGATATTTATAAGCCTGGCTATACCACTTAACTCAATATGGGCGGATCTTTCAAAAGAAGATCCAGACAAAGAGATCTTAAGGAGACTTATCGACAACCACAAGAGCATCACAGCAAACGAGTTTCAAGATGAGTTCATTTCTGCCAGAGGAGACACGATAAAATTTGTTTCTAAGATTTTGCAAGCTCAAAACGTTGCAATATTCGCTGGAGGGTTGTATGCAACTGCTATGAATCCGGTGGTTGGGGCCCTAACGCACAACTCCAAATACGTTATGCTCGGAAGCCCTCACCATGAAGACATGGTCCTTTCCAGTTTGACAATAAGACATCCATGGGTGGGTAAGGGTGGATTTTTCTTGAAATTGTTCGATTCAGTACTGGCCAATTTCGACAGTTCTGGGATCACCGAATGGAACGAACATATGGCCGTTTTGCAAGATATCCGGTTTTTGTCGAATCAAATGCGAAGTTTATACAACGCCGCAATGTTTTCCCTTGAATTCAATAAAATGCCCCGACTACCTGTAAATGAAATTGTTACAGCTTTGAAGCTTAAGCATTTTCTAGCTTTGGTTGTAATTGGCGGAGCCCTTATGGTTACAGCCGCCATTGCAGTTTTGGTGGAAATATGCTGGTTTCGGAGGCGATTGGACCGATCTATTGTTGGATCTGTGCTTGATATTTTGTGTTTTTTCAACCAAGGTTTCGTAGAATTTTATTGTTCTGTTTTTTTTATTCTGCAATCGATATTTTCGAAAACGATGCACGTTTGTAGATTCCGTAGGATAAATGCCCTTCGAGATAATGTTTTTATTTTTGGTAATTTTCTGCAGCGATATAAGATTTTTCGTTGTAAAGTAAGGAATGAATCTTAAATCCCTTTGATTTTTTTATTAGCCAGTAAGCTAACATTAATTAAAAAGTTAACGTAGATCTGTAGGTAATTATCAAGGGGTGAAACACCTTATAGCGAAGACCTTGCTTGTCCGTTTGTTTGGGCTCTAACTCTCGAACGGATAAACATTTTCAATTTTTTTTTTCGAAAGTTTGTTGTATGCATCTGGACCCACGTTAAGTTCGAATTTGGACCAAGTTGGTATCACCCCCTTAATTTAATTTAATTTAATTTAATTTGTTTCGTATAAGTTATGGCAAAATGCGCCAATAATGTTTCCGGATGTAATTATCACCTTCAAAACTCATTTATGAAAATTCTGTAAGGTCATTGAGATTTTGTTAAAATGAAGCTAATGATTAAGCGATATTCACATCTTGGGACAAAATCCCAACCAACAAAAGAAGTCGCATTTTTGTACCAATTCGTTCGATTTTATTCGTATTTGCCATGTACACATTGTAAACGGAATTTGTTTGAATTTTAATGATAGTATTTTTAGTCCAAAACACAGGTTTAAAACACGACTTGTTTCAGTCGTGTCGGGATCGTTGCTGATTTATTAATATGGTTCACTCTGCTTTCCTGCTACCTCCACCTAATTCGACATGGAGAGAGCGTTTAAATAATGTATTCGACATCGTCTCTCATTCTCACCGTGACGGGTTCTGAACATCAGAAACTAAATGTGTTACTCTGAACAAGGATTGTGATTTTCAATGAAATTGGGAATTAAAACAACTCACGTGACTAAAACCGTCCAGGTAATCCAGGTTGTCCGGGTGCACCACCCTGACCTCGCCATAAATAACGCCGAGCCTCTCGACTTGCAACTTCAGACTCTTCATCTATTGTATTAGTGCAACGTAACAATTAGTGTGACGTTTAATAGATTTTGCCAATTTCTAGCAATAAATTGCATTAAAAGTCGCTAATAAATCATTTATTGGTACTAAAGAGTCCTACCCAAACCCCTAAATAATAGGTAGTAATTACTAATTATTAACTGGTATTGAGTGGATATAAATTTACTCACGTCTCTTGAAACGTCCTGGTAACCCGGGTTGTCCAGGTGCACCACCTTTGCCTCTCCATGAATAACTCCGAGCCTCTCGACTTCGAACTGCAAATCCCTCCGTCACTGAATCAGCTATACACATTGAAAATTTAGTACAAATAAATATTAAACAAAAAAAACTCGTTAACGTCAAGAAAAAAACTGGCTAGATGAGCATATCTTCGAGTTACAAACTAAAATAAAAAAATAACTTTAAAAGTAAACTCTAATCTATAGTTCTGCTTACAACGTGCTGATGAGACGCTATTAATGATAAGAGCGAAGCTCAGAAGAAGGACAAATGATTCAGTGAAATTCATGATTAAAGTTTGTGTCAAAAAACTGTGACTTGCAAGAGGAGTTTGAACTGAATCTTTAGGACTTTGTAATATTCTCTTTTATATAAAATAAAAAAAAAATAAAAAATTAGACTCCGTTAATTTAGAGTAATCGATTCCGAAGAAGGAATTATCAAGTTGATCTAATCATTTCATAACTAGCTTAAGATTTGCAATAATTCACTCATAAATCAGGGTTTAATACATGCAGGTGAGTATGTGATGCAGTCTGGAGTGTACCAAGAAGTCCTTCGTATACATTATAAATCAATTACTTCTCCATAATTAGCGGACATATCGATTTTTAATGACATTTTATTTTTCTCTCAGAAATAATTACTAACTTTAATATAAGAAAAGTTAACGAATTCACACTTCGGAATTTAAACACGAAAGAATGCATATATTTAATATTTGCCCATAGGGTTGAAACGTTGAAGCGATCAAACGTTTATTTTAGGGCCCATAAATTATACTTTAAGAGTTGTACTGTAAAAATTAGGTATTATTGGAAATATTTTTAAAGCTGAAACAATACCAATATTGCTTGATTTCTTGAAATTTCAATGCGATCAAATGAAATTCATATTCATTCATATAGAGGAAAAGGTAGTGAATTCTAGGAAACGATGTTATTGGGTTATTGAAGAGTTATTTTATTTAGCGTTTTAATTAGTCACTTTAGCCATTTCTAAAAACTTCGGAAGGCTCAAAGCTCTGGAATATTTTTTTCTTATATAAGATTCTAATTATTCATTTGGATATTTCAACAATGTTGCTCTATTTATTGCATAAGATGTATAGGCGATGGAATGGATCCATGAACACAAAATTCCACTGCTGCTGATTACGGTTCATTTACCACTAACTCAGGAATTAACAGTTTATCGGATCAAATTCGGTAACTGTTTCATGAACTTTAGTAGCTGGTTAAATGCCGATATTCAATCATTTTTTCACTTAAATAATTGGACATTATAATACTACGTCTTCCTTAAGACATCAAAATTGAAAGCAGTAGTCCCTCTGATTGAGACGATAATATTTCAAATTCTCTAAAGCTAGGGACAATGATAGAAGCATACTAAACTGGACTCGAAAAAGTTAAGACAGCAAAAGAAGCGAAACGGTTTGATTCAAGCAAAAGTCCAACACCGTCAAAGACGTCAGTTCATCCACAAAATTCATCCCCATTTTAATTTTCAGTGGTGGCAAAGACTTAGCTTTTCTTCGGATTCCTGACTTCCGGTCAAAACTTTTCATCTTCTGCCAATCCGAGACGAGCTTTTTCGATCGAAGGTAAACGATCCCGGCAGAAGCAAAAACCACACCAATTACCAAAATCATATCCACGATGACAATTGGGAAAAATGCGAATCCTGGCATTGGTATGAGAGCATGCATTTTGACACAAACGTAAGTGCATAGTACCAAAATCCCACTCGCCGTCAGCATTCCACCGGGTAGGAGCAAGTGTCGGAAAGTTAGGTTCATTTGAAGTTCCAAGATTTGCAATTGTCGAAAGAGGTCAAAAATCTCCAGAATAGCTTTCCTTGTTTTCGCAAACTCGGTTGTTGCCCTTAAAAGTCAAGAACAGAAGCGTTTTTAGTTATTTGAGCATTGCTGGACAAGCTATCGTGGAATCGAGTTTGGTTTGCACATCCTTTGAAATTGTGCGAATAGGGGCATTCTGAAACAATACAATTCAAAAACTTGCCTAACATCATACGCTGATTTTGGTATGTATTGTAGGATTGGCGGATGATTGCAGCCCATCATTTGCAGCCCATTATTTGAGGCCCATCATTCGCAGCCCTGTACATTTTCCAGCCCCGTACATTTTTTTTGCAGCCCTTAACATTTTGCAGCCCTTAATATATATTTGAGCATCACAAATCATAGGATCATTTAAAATATGTTCCATTATTAGACAATATAATTTAGATTTCGTATTCAATAATTACTGGCACCGTCAATAGTAACTCGACACTCCTAAGAATCAAAAGACTAATTTTTCTTATAGATGGTAATCTGGAAATGAGTTAAAATCTACTGTTGTGTCTATTAAACATTCTTCTATTACACCTACTATCATTCCCTAACGAAATATTTAACTTACTAAAACAATAATATGTTATAAAACTCTAGATTACAAAAAAACGATTAAAATAATTGTAATTAATAATTATTTTGATTACAATTATTGATTAATCATAATTAATCATAATTACAAAGATTTTATATGAAGGGCTGCAAAATGTTAAGGGCTGCAAATGATGGGCTGCAATCATCCGAATACCGTATTGTAGATACATTATACAAAGGGCTTGCTGTTAGCAAGATGTTCAATGGAGTTCAAAATGTTATCAAGATTAATATTTATGACATGCAATTTAAATCCCTCGTACCTCCACAACATATCCAAATACATTTTCAGAGACAAGCCGAAAGCATAAAATATATTTCCAAGTGTCAGAGAACAAGCTGGGGCAGTATGACCCCATATCATTCCATCGAAAGCTGCACCTGCAATTTTTAGCCCCACTGGAAGTGAATCCCCATTTCCCGCCAAACAATGAGGCGTCATGGATGTAATGAACGGTGCAGTACATGGCTTCATCATGACCAGAAAAAATATTAAGATCCCAAACAATCCCGTCGTCACTGATCCCGTTAAGAACACAAGCTTAGAAAACGTTCTCCCTTTCCGTACCATTTTCGAATATCCTTAAGAAGTAGGATAAAAACAACTATTAATTGCTCAATTTGTAGCAATATAATATCAAAAAATGTTTTCTGGTTTTGGAATTGAAAATCACAAAAGATCCCATAATATGTTCGCCACGTTTTTTGGGGTATATCACGATAACGGTCTATAGTAACAAAAATCACTCCTACAGTTAATTAGTGGAAAAACGGTCCAAACTTCGATTTTGCTGCTGGAAAAAACGTTTTCCTGCTAATCCAAATAAATTTCCCTACGTACAAAACCCGATATTACCAAATGTATGCTAGAACATGAGAAACTTTGACGATTTCGGGACCAAACCGAGATTTCCCGTAAAAATTACCAGTATCGTAGTTCCTGATTTCGCAAATATTTTTATTAGTGATTTGAACCCTAAGCATAACTTCCGATTTTTAAATTATATTTCTGTGGTCTTAAATATTTTATAACAATTATCAAAGGCATTTCCTACTTGAATAAAACCTTCTCTCGAAACTCAAGAATCCGTTTATCATCTTGAGGCCCTCAGTTTCCCAAAACCAATAGGTGAGCCGACAAACGGCGCACAGAGTCATGGTCACTGTAAATGTCAAACCAGTGAATGCGTTTGCGATGGCCATGCGACGGTAATTAAGTCCCATATGAAACCACATCATCAGAAAGTGAGTATGGTGAAGAATCAGCGAAATTTTGTAATTTCGATACGCGGATTTTCCTATGATTTGGACCCTTTGACGCTTTTCGTTCCATTCGTAAGGGAAACAGTAAAATAAATTGCACACTTTTAATTGAAGTCTCCATTGATAGGAATAGTCTTCCCCTTTAGTCAGCATTGTTTTTACGTATGGACTATGAATTGAATTAGAAAAGAGATACCGCAAAAGAATGATTGGTAAGCCTCAAGTTGATAGTATTTAAACAAACTGACTTTGTATTATTTTTTTATAATTTTCGATTTGAATCCACAAAGGGCAAACAACCCTGAGTTGGTATTTAAATTAGTAATCAGAATCAGGATCGGGCAAAGCCTGGCTGTGATTCTTGTCTCTGTGTGATGTCCTTTTAAAGATAACAGCTCAAATTCTGATAAAATACTAGTGGTTCTAATTGTAAAAGCGGAATAAACAATTCTGCATGTTTGGTACAACCAGGGAGTTGACCATTCAGAGTTTTGCTATTCAATTTTCAGTGAGAATCAAAGTCGTCTATTTAATATTTAACCAGATATTCCTAAATATATGTAGTTTATAAATACTTTATAAGAACACAACATGTAAGTTAAGACCCCCCAGCGAGTTATCATTCCAAAATGATGTATAGGTGGGGGTATTACAGAAGAATTTAATCTGATACCAAACTAACAAAGGGAAGGTTCTCGAGACGGAACTCGGGAATGATCTGAAACTTTTTTGGTTAAATCTACAATCCAAATGAACAATAAACCGATGTAACGGGCGTAACCAAGTGTTAAAAACATCAGGTTTCGCACACTGGTGTCAGTGGGAGTGGTCCTGTATACGTCAAAGATGTTCTCTAACTCATGGGAATCGTTTAAACCCCATATCTCAAATTCCCCACAAAAGCCCGGGTACTGCACACTGGTGTCAGTGGGAGTGGTCCTGTATACGTCAAAGATGTTCTTTAACTCATGGGAATCGTTTAAAACTCATATCTCAAATTCCCCCAAAAGCCCGGGTACTGCACACTGGTGTCAGTGGAAGTGGTCCTGTATACGTCAAAAAGATGTTCTTTAACTCATGGGAATCGTTTAAACCCCATATGTCAAATTCCCCCAAAAGCTCGGGTACTGCACACTGCACTGGTGTCAGTGGGAGTTGTCCTGTATACATCAAAGATGTTTTTTACCTCATGGGAATCGTTTAAAACCCATATCTCAATTTCCCCCAAAAGCCCGGGTCCTGCACCCTGGTGTTAGTGGTAGTGGTCCTGTATACGTCAAAGATGTTCTATAACTCATGGGAATCGTTTAAACCCCATATCTCAATTTCCCCCAAAAGCCCGGGTACTGCACCCTGGTGTCAGTGGGAATGGTCCCGTACACGTCAAAGATGTTCTATAACTCATGGTTATGACCCAAGGAACAAGTGTACAAAATTTGGTGACTCTAGGGCAACGAATCTGAGAATTAAGCATTGTAATGTCTTTGGGGGGGGGGGGGGTTAATTTTGTGGGGATCAGGGGGCATGACCGAACTGGTCCAAGTTCAAACGTGGCTGTTGTCTTAACTTGCACAATGTGTGTATTAAGTTTGGTAACTCTAGAATAATCCATTCATGAGATATAGTTTATAATGTGTTTTGGGGGGTTTAATTTATGGGGGATAGGGAGTGTGACCGATTTGACCCAAGTTCGAACTTAGCCTCACTCTTGAACCAAGGGTACAAAATTTAGTGACCGTAGATCAAGCCGTTCGTCAGTTATCGCACCGACAGACAGACGGACGGACGGACGGACAGCCTAGTCATTCGCATAAAGTGTTTTCAACACTTACTAACTGGCCAAAATATAACATTCAGAGTTATTGGAATATGAATTCAGTTCACCATAATCTGGATTCCCGTCACGCTCTCTTATTCTATCCACGACATATTGTGGATACTGTCCAGCCCACATGCTCGTGTAAGCGCACGGACCGCATTCTTTTTTAACGGTTTGTAACTTTTCTCGAGCTTTGATCAACCACATCGTGAAGAATTTCACAGTTGTAACAAGGGACTTTTCCTTTCGACTCAGGTTTCCCTTCTGTTGTAGATCTATTAAAGGTAAAACCTATAGATATTAATTGCAATTACGACTCAGACTAATAATTATCGTCAACAAAAAGTTATCTGTCAATCGTACCTTCACATAATCATTTTTGTATTCATGAAACGTTAACACTTGTCCATTAGTATCCTGAGATTTCCTATCGCCTTGCTCCATCGACATTTTCGATCGACTAGGCATTTGAGGCTTGTCTTCATAACCCTCAAATATTAATCCATGAATCTGTTTTGGGTAGCTTGGTCAACTATTTGGAATCTGGACAAGAAATCAAAAAGTTCTACAAGTCACAAGGCCAAGGCTTATGATTTTATGAACTATACTATACTATGTGAAACAGATTTATCAAACCTACCATATTACAGTCGGTTTTGGACTCTCCGACCATAGCTAAATCCTCATCGCGTTCATCCATTGGAAAAATCTCCAACAATGGTTGACCGGTTTCAAAGGTTTCTTCGTCGTTCAAGTCAGATGAGTTATCATGTTGTGACATCTGAGTTTTAGACATTTGAGCTGTCGACATATGGATTTCTGAAATCTGAGGTTTCGACATTTCGGCTGATGACATTTCGGCTTTTGACATTTGAGCTTTAGAAATATCAGGTTTCGACATCTGAGCTTCAGATTCAGATATTACAGGTTTCGACATTTGAGCTTTAGATATTTCTGCTTTTGACATCTGCGGTCCCGATATTTCAGCTTTCAACACCTGGGATTTTTGTTCGGAAGCCATCGAATTTTTATCGAATGGATGAATTTTTTCCATCAAAACCCGCCGTATTTTGGCCCATTTGTCTTCGCTTGCATTGTATTTTTCGGGCTCAACTTGAGGATGAGGGTCCACATGATTTTGGAAAGCACGATTTCCTTGTCCACGTCTTTGTTTGGCTGCCTAGAATCAAGCATCGCAATATCAAATATTTAAGTCTTGTAACTTCAATGATATACAATTCGATGCTGTTTTCGTCAGAAGCCATTATTCTAACAACTGATCGTATGCCGATATCCGTACCCGCGTCTTCTCCATTTCCCGTGCAAGATCAACCAAATAGTTCTTAACTCGATGTTCCACTTCGTCGAAGTCCTTTAACTTGCACGATACCTCACCGTCTGTGTTAAGGGCCCCGTTCTTTCTCAACAAATATTTACCCATCGGTTCCTTTAAATACTCGTCCAGTTCTTTATTTCCGGTCTTGCGGCAGTACAGTAACGTGATTTTGTGGTCATCACGCTTTCTTCGTCCATTTCTTTGGATGTCTTGAATGCGACAAATTTTGCGGAAGCAGTGCTAGTCATAGTTGTCAAAGTTGTCATGCTGTTGGCATCACTTTTGCTAGTTTTGCTGAATTCCTCGAACCTCGAGATGGAGATGAGCGGCTGGAAATCGCAAAACTTCGTGTCACATTTTTGCATGGATGGACGAGTTAGTAGGCCCTTATCCAATTTGTCAACAAGCAAAGCCAACGCAGTTTCCAAGTTCTCATTCCACCTGCAAATAAAATATATTTAATATGACGTAAACTCAATCATAATTCATATAAAATATTCAGTCAATTAAAACTTTAACGCTTCGTACATTGTTAGGTTTATTTCCGGCTTTTCCTGAGGCCTCTTCTTGGAACGCGGGGCAGGTTTATGGGGTCGACAAATCCATTTATTTTGTACTTCCGATTCTGTCCTTGAAGGGTCTGGCAGTGGAAGCTCCAATTTAATGATCGCAACTTCCGTTGGATCTAAACATCCTCCAAATCTTTAGTTGTTCTTTGTCCAAATTAACGCAAGTTAACTTCTTCTGCAAGTTAAATATGCCTCAAAGAGACATTTAATATTGAATTAGGTTGGTTTTGCTTCAACCCAATTATGATGGTATGGTAATATTTGCAACATACCTTGTTCTCCTTTTTGGGTCGTACAATTTCAGTCTTTTGTATTGGTTCAGTTGTAGAAGCGCTATAGACTTCCGCTCCCAGTGTTTTCCTAGAGGATGAGGGCGGAATGGTCTTGGCACGGGAAATGGAGTTGGCCATCAAAGGACATTCTTGATTATGATAGTAGGCGTACCAAGCTGGCATATCAGCACAGTTGGTGCCTTTCGAATAGCCATTCGAACCCGTTTCTGAGTTAATCTCGACGTTACTTTTAGTATCTGACTCGGGAATGTTAGTTGGAATTTCCGGGTCGGGGCCGGACTCTTCATTTTTCTCTTCATCACTCTATTGGACTCTCCATAATCTTCATCCCCGTCTTCGGTTTCCATCTCTGATTCCAATTCAGTTTAGAATCCTCCATCGAACCTGGAAATTTCGGTTTCTTCGATGCTTCATCATCAGTTGTGGAACTGGTTTCTTGGCCTTCAACTTTGATTTCGGAAGTTGGCTCGGCGATACCCGCAAGAGCATTGAAATCCGACTCGTTCGGGTCTGGGAGGGGGATCGGTTGTTAATCTTGGGACTCCATATCGGAACTCGAGTTGTTGTTGTTAACGTCTGAATTGGAATTTCTTGTTTCTTCATATGATGAAATTGGAACGGGCTCCTTTACATCAGCCCCAGTTTCCGTTTTAGAATCTGCAACAACTTCAGTAGAAATTGATTCCGAGCTAGCCTTGTTAGTATTATGGATGTCGCCTGAATCTGGCAAAGGCTCTGCTTTATTATTTTCCTTCGTATCCATCATGTCTAAAACTTATCGATCGAGCTTTTTGATTTTTATCGGCGATTCGATTCTACATTTCTCAACAACCAACCTAAGAAAACTGCGGCCATTCAAAGAGAAATCTATTACAAAATATGAATAATAAAATTTATAAAACATTATGGCCATAATATATATAAAATATAACGTATTACCATGAGAATCATTAGAATCATGGCAAACAACAACTAAACTTGGTTTTGGTTGCCTTATTACACAAGTCGAATTGAACAATAATAAAATTACTATTAATGAATGAATGATTTATGAAAAGGGCTTGACAATTTTATTGAACGCAAAAAAAGTTATATTATAGGTAAGATTGAATATAATACTCACTCAATAAATCTGTACTCTACAAATTTTACAACTACAAGTCACTCCGCAAAGTGCCCTAATTTTGTCTATATTATTTAAGCACTTGTTTCACCCCCACAGTTTGGTCAAACAACTTAGGTTGAGGAAATTGTCCATCTTTATTGTCCAGTATGTAGAACATATACTTTCACTTTCCTTTCACTTTCACTGGGAGTTGTGACGTATCGCCAATCCTCGATCCGGCAGCACTTATCTAACCACGGATTTCTTATATTTATTATGATAGTTCGGAGATAATAAAACAAAAAATTCGAAAAAATATCGAAATTATTTAAGATTTACTCACAGAGTCCATTGGAACATCCATACTGTTCCTTCCAAATGGCCCATACGTCACAAATGACACATTTTTTCGATCCTTTCGAAGAATTAGGTATCTCACCGATCTGGTGATGTGAGCCCAACTGATAAAGAGAATTCCATATCCTATAATAAAAAAAGTTTGTAAACATGCTTTTCAAGTTTTAAATTCCGTCAGGACAGTTGAGAAAAACTATCAACAAAAAGTAAAGTAGTATTTATTTACCCATTAATAAAGATCCAACACAGAGTTGTACTTATCCGATCCTAAATTAATATTTCGCCAAATGGCAAGTCTTCTTTCGTCTTTTTTTCTGGAGTCTCTTCCTTCTTGACTGGAGTATCAAACATGCTAAGACTAGTGCTTGACAAAACAGCCCAAAATCCAAACTGCACTATTGCAAAGGTACTAAGGATTCTGAAGAATAGAGGATCTTCGTAGCGAAACAAGATGACATCTTTGACTACTGAGGACTGTGGAGTTTCCCCAGCTCCAGTATAAGGTAGAGAGGTATGTAGAGGGATGGGGAGTTATTTAGAGGTATGTAGGGAGATGGGGAGTTATTTAGAGGTATGTAGAGGGGTTGGGAGTTATTTAGAGGTACGGGGAATTATTTTGTGAGAGTATGGGAGGCAGCATTAGGGAGGAGGCAGTATGGGAGGCAGCATTAGGAGGGAGGAAGTATGGGAGGCAGCATTAGGGAGGAGGCAGTATGGGAGGCAGCATTAGGAGGGAGGCAGTATGGGAGGCAGCATTAGGTAATGCTGGCTCCCATAGTAAAACGCTAGTATGGGAGGCAGCATTCCGCATACTCTGCCTTACTCCAACCACGATCAGTAATCAGTATGCAATGTATGAAGTACTTAATTTGTAAATATTAATTGAACTTCATTTGGATTGATTGTGGGTTAGAGTTACAGGGTTAAGATCCAAAATTCTTTACTTTCTTCATTTTTTTAAAGTCTTCAAAACTTGACAAATTGACAAGTCACAAGTTCAAAGTTAGTAATCGTTTAGGATGATCAATATGATTGAGTTTGTTACTTGTTGCGGAATAAGCCGACGAGGACGACGAGAATGTGAATTGATTTTGTTTGAAATTCAAATTCTCCCCTCAAATTTCCCACCATTAATGCACAACTCGAATATTTGTAACAACTATCTGCCCGGGTAAGTTGAGAATAGCATCATATCGTAAATCGTAACCGACGATATGATTCAAATCCACGCACAACTCCAGCCTGTATAATACTGCGGAAGATAGGGAGTCGCAACTCACCCATTCCTCCCGTATGCTCAACTCCATCCTATACTGTGGTAGATAGGGAGTCGCAAGTCACCCCAGTCCTCCCCCGCACACATAATTCCATCCTAACCTAAATTGTGGTAGAGGAGAGTCACGACGCACTCCATCATATACTGCGGTAGATAGGGAGTCGCAAGTCCCCCCAGCTCTCCTCCCGCACGCGAGGAGGGAGTCGCAAGTCACCCCACCAGCTCTCCTCCCACACGCACACGCTCAACTTCATCCTATACTGTGGTAGATAGCCAGGGAGTTGCAAGTCACCCCAGCTCTCCTCCCGCACGCTCAACTGCATCCTATACTGTGGTAGATAGGGAGTCGCAAGTCACCCCAGCTCTCCTCCCGCACGCTCAACTTCATCCTATTCATATACTGTGCTGTGGTAGATAGGAAGTCGCAAGTCACACTTTCACCCCAGCGGCAGCGCAGCCCTCGTCCTGCAGATGCAAGGAAGTTAAATTGGATGCGAGGAGTTTAATTATGAATTAGGTAGATGGATGTAAGGAGGTTAAAAGGGATGCGATTGTGAACAGAGAGGTTAGGTCATAGAATTGTACAGTATAATAGGTGTATCTGCGAGGAGGTTCTTTCGGTTGCTGCGTGATGAATAGGGACAACAAAAAATGCAGCTAAAAATGGTCAAAATATGAAGCAAAATATGCAGCTAAAAAGGCCTAAATATGCAGCTAAATATGCAATTAAAAAAGTTAAAAGTATACCCTTTGAAACAAAAATAGCATAAAAGTCATTAATTCTTAAAAAATTCTCTTATTCTATACAATCAGAACATGTAGCAATTCGCAACTACAAAAAGTTTTAAAGGGAACTCCAGTTCGATTTTCTTAGAAATAAATTTAATTTTTGGAATGTTAAACAACAAAAAAAATTCAATTTTTTAAATATTTTCCAAAAGAGAAAAAAAATAACCTGGATTTACATAAATTATCCCAAAAGTCAGCTATTTTGATACTCAAAAACCCTAAACAGCCAAATATGCAAAATATGCAGCTAAACTGTAAAATATGAAAAAATGCAAAATATGAATGGCTCTAAACTTATTGTAATAAGAGTGCCACTAGTAACCCTACAAAGTCTCATGGGCGTAGGTTCAACGGGAATAATTGCATTTTTGCATATTATGTTGTCCCTAGTGATGAAGTATGTGGAGGTTATTTGTTGGGGCTGAGAGGTTTGGTAGGTGGCAGTGAGGAGGTTAATTGGGTGAATGGAGAGAGACTAAAAGGAGGGAAGGTGATAGTCGTCCATGATGGGCACGAGGAGTGGAGATTGGGAGGGAGAATTCAAATTCCTGGCTTCGCGTTCCTTCAGACTCCATTCATTCCTCCCTTCCTCCTCGATTTCCATCACTTCCAATTTCCGTCTCCTCCCGACCGGACACGTCCACACATCCACTCTCGTCCTCCATTGATATTCTCCGGCCGGATTCACCACTCCACTTGTTCTTCGTTCTTGTACGTAAGCCATACAGTCATTCAATTAATTCATAATATTTTACCATTCTTTTCTCTTTACTTACACTTTACTACTTTACATTACGTATAGCGTTTCGTAGTTAATGTCCAATTTCAAATTTATTATTATGAATTAAAAAACAACTTTTACTCCATTCGTCCATTTCCCTTTGCCATTCCGCACGCACCACAGTGCAGTGCAGTGACTGTGGACTGACCATTAAATAAGAATTTTTTCGTGCTCGAGAGGCTCGTCGACTCAGCAATAGCTAGTCAATCGAGTCTCTCGACAAAATATGCAGAGTTCAATGTTGAATGTTGCATTTCAGACTTCACTTCACACTTTGATTGCTAAATTATCATTTGTTTTTATTTATCATTTCACATTTCATTGCAATTTTTGATTTTTTTGTATTTCGTATTTATTGGTTATTGTTGTTATTTATATCATTCTACGAATATTGAATACCATTTATTTTTTTCCCTTTGCCCTTCCACCTTCACTCATCTCTTTATTTGCTGTTCTGCTCTCCTCAGCACAGAATTCAGCCTTGCACTTGCATTCCATTTTTAGTGTGTAGTGTGTTGGCCATATATGATATAGTACATAGCCTGATCCAGTCAACTCGGCTTGTCCACTGAACTGACTAAGTAAAAACAACTCATTGAGTAAAAACTTAAGAAGACTCCACTGTGGAGGGCATTACAGGAATGGAAGAGCGGGTATTCATTGATATAGCTAATAAATAAGAATGAAGAAGGCTGTGTGTGCCTTCCTCAGAGACACAAAATTACAATAATTACTCACAGGTCATAGCAGTCATAGGCTGTACTTCGAGGTAGATGTAAACGATTAGAAAACATTAAAAACTGAGCTCTGCATTTCTTTATATCCGCTATCAAAATCCATTAATCCACATTAAGCCAAAGGTCAATGGAGTAAACTGGGTCGAAAAGCAGAACAACAATAACAAATAAAACGTTGTAAACGTCGAAGACAGCTCCTACAATTGCAATTCCTACAAATTTTTATCGAATGTTCTTTGAAATTGTTTGGAACTATTAAAAATTAGCGATTATAAAATTCAAAGATCAGAATTTAAGTTGACTATGACAACTGCATTTAAACCTTAAGGGAGGGTTTAAAAAACTATGGAAATTTTGATTTCCCTATCTAAACCAATGTTAAAAACCGGTTTACGGGGGGGCTCCCCCACTCAAAACAAAGCACTCGATAAAGATAATTTCCATAACAAATATGTGACGAAACTGGATATTTGAGAATTGTTCCAAAATACATTGTTTTATATTCTACTAGGCCACCACAGGCCCGATCGGGCCTTAGAAAACGTCGTCGATAAGCGATAGCAATAGTTGTCTTGAATTAAAAATTCTGAGAAGCGTGTACCAAATCACTATCACCCAGCCAGAGACCTACCTCGCTGTTTTTCTGTAGACTGAATTTGTAAACGTATTGACTGATGATTGAATGTGAATGTGTTCTGATCACCCCATAAGTTTATGAGTGATCACGGTTATCCATCCATTTCTAATAATAACCAACAATCCTCTTTGACCGAACCTAATAATAAATCGAGGTGTTTGTCACGATGTCACTCGTAAGTTGTAAGTATTACACCATAATGTCGAAGATTTGACCTTTTCAAGGCCATAATTCAGGAGGCCAATATTTGACAATTCCAAAACAGCTATTTTTAAATTACATTTCTAACATTCATAGCCAAAGATATTCTCGAGGCGTTCCTCCTCTCAATTGATGCCACACGACATTTAAAAAAAATCTACCGTATTGACGGTTATTAAGGTCAGGGGCCAAAATTTATAAATTTTAAAATTACCACAGAATTTCTCTACGGAAGTAGTTGCAAATCGATGTCACACAATAGTTTCGAAAATTCGACCTTTTTTGACCGTTATTGAGGTCAGTAACCAAAATTTCGAAATTCCAAGATAGCCAAAGTATTTTTCAAAGTACAACGGTGTAAATCGATATGTCGCACGACCGTTTACGTACAATATTAGGTTAGGTCAGGTTAGCCCAGGTCACAGGTCATTTAATTTCGCAGCGTCATTAAGCCTACACCAGTTCAAAATTTTGTAAAGAATTTCAGTTTTTCGATAGGTTGACTCACTAAAAAACGTATAGCTGGAACATCAGTTACAAACAAACAAACAAATGGCCAATTTTATGTATATGGATAGGCGTAAGCCCGGTAAAAACCGGGATTCTATGTGTTGGGTCAAAATTGTTAACCGTACTTCATTCCTGCATCTTCAATATAACGTTTCAAGGATTTTTAACGGCATAATTCTGGCCCACCACTTAGAATCCCGGTTTTTTACCGGGCTTACGCCTAGTACAATTGACCTTCTTGTCAGTTTTTAAGGTCAAGGAGTCAAAATTTTGAAATTTTAACACAACCGAAGGCTTTCTCGGCGGAAGGAGATGTAAATTGATATGTCACACGATGATTTCAAAATTTTGACTACTTTGACCGTTTCAAGGTCAAAGGATCAAAATTTTGAAATTCCAACATAGCCAAAGTATTTCTGGCTTGGCGACGGTTTAAATCGGTGCCTCACATTACCGCTTTGAGAAATAAAAATCAAAAGGTCACGTTAGCCCAGGTCACAGGTCACGGATTTTCAAAATTTCGAGATGGCCAGGCCCCCTCCTAATTTTTTTGTGAATTTTTGGCCGTTTCAGTTTTTTGATACACCAACCGAGTCAAAAACGTATAGACGCATCACTTACTTACATACATACATACATACATACATACAAATGGCCGGAATTATGTATATGGATATTACTGTTTCCCAAGCTGTGAATCCATGTTGCTATTTAAGGCTCCAGAGTAGTTTTTAGGTGGAAATATTGGACCTCCACTTAGCAACCAGAGCGGAGTAATTCAATTCTACTTTACTCAAAGTCTATTCCAATTTACTAGGCATTGCCATGACAACGCTTAAATGCTATGCCAAATCTGCTACGTTCATCCCGTTGACAACCAACCTGGTCATCATGATTTTTTTTAAACTTCGGTAGACTGCACAGCCCGATAGGGTCATGCTGCAGAATATTTTCTTTTTCCAATGTGTAGACAATTTCATAGCCGAGGTGCATAGGGGGGTCAAAATTGATCTATCTGTGGCGGATTTTGTAAAAAAAATTAAAAACTAAAACAATGCATGATCATTTTTGTCTAAAATGCTTTTATCGGGGTGATCGGGTCAAAAAAATGAAATTCTGACCCCCCTACGCACCTCGGCTATGAAATTGTCTACAGAAGTCTACCGAAGTTAAAAAAACATCATTTAAAAAAATTAAATTACAAGTTATCCTTTATCTTTTAGGTCTGTACGATGGTTTGATATTTATAAGCATTAAATTTTCTTTGTTATACAATTTAATAAGGAATTTTATGTGGATCCGTTATTGAGAAGGAGGGGTTCAAAGTACCCTCTATGACATCCATTTTCCTTAGTGATAAACTACTCTGGAGCCTTAAACCTGTACAATTTCGTTAAAAATTATTTTATTGTTTCACAAATGCATTTAAAATCAATTTTATCAATTTGTTTAAATCCCAAATGCGGCTTTTAAATGATAGATTCAATTTTTGGATCAATTTGAACAGATCATGAAACAATATCATCAAATGTCCCAATTAAGGCTCTCAATAAGAAACCTAAATTATGTTTTGTACATAAAATATGATACCACCTTCAAAATATTATTATTGTTTCAAAACGTATTGCTTGATATAGATATATCATTCATGATGTTTTTATTACCCATTTAAACCAATAGATTTTTTTTAAAACAGTTGGTATATAAACCAATACGATTTTCTCGAAAACCATTTTCATGATGAACAATTTATATCTAACCTCAAAATTTCTCAAAATTGTTCGAAATTTAGAAAATGAGATAAAACCATAAATATTGATTTGATTTTAAGACCAATACGATTTCCTCGAAACATGTTTTAATGTTGGACAGATGCAGTTAAAATGTACTTTATCAATTCATTTAAATCCAAATTACTGTTTGTAAATGAAAAATTTGATTTTTGGATCAATTTGAACAGATCATGAAACAATGTTATGAAATGTCCTAATTAAGGCTTTTACGAACCCTAAATTGTTTTGTGTATAAAAAATGTAATGACCTTTAAAATATGATTATTGTTTCAAAACGTTTTGATTTATATATCATTTTTGTTTCTAATATCTAATATCACTGTTATCCATGGAAGCAGACGATGTTTCCCTTTGTATTAGTTCTGATCCAGCCTGCTTCTGGCACTTTTCAAATTGTCTTGATTTACATTGACAAAAAGGCCGGACGGACAGACGAACTGGTTGACTTCATTAGCTCTAAACCCTATTTTCAATAGGCGAGCTAATAATGTAATATGACAATGACATAATGACTTCCTCTCAAATCTACATTTCACATTTTCCTAGATAATGGCCTCAAGCTCAATGGCAGGTCAGCAGGCACGCGTCCGTCTTCCAGCTCCAGGGACACAGGCTCCTCCTCCTCGTTATACTGGGACTCCAGTGGGGACATTTCCACAATGGGGATTGTGTTTGATTTGCAATAACAATGGCAATCCTGAAGCCGCCTATGAAGATAAGAATTTTTATGTGTTGCCGTGTCTTCATACACTTTGCTCCAATGACTGTCTTGCACAATTGAAAGATTTCGGTAAGGGAGAAGAATTTATTTAGGAAGGAAAAGAAATAATTTATGTTCATTTGTATGGCGTAATATAGGCATAAGGCACTTATAATTTGTATTGCTCTAAACAGTTGATCCGTTAGCGTGTCCAAAATGTAAAGTTAAATTTTCTGAGCACTCTGTTACACAAAGAGTGATTCGTCCAATGTACCTTCTGGACAAGGAGAAAGTTGAAGCCGAGGAAGCAGTGGTCAATGTCGTCATATGTACGTTTTGTTTTCGAGGGGATGAAGGGATAAGTTGGTGCACTACTTGTGAAGAATTTTTGTGTCAAAACTGTACCGATGTAAGTTATTCTATTATTCCAAACCCATTTAATATCGTAGATAATCAATAATTGTGATCTTTAAATGTCTGATTTTAGTTTTCTATGATCATTTTTTTGGTATTTACATTTAGCATCATCCACACGCAAAAACAACACATGACCACAAACTTAGCAGCGATTTGGCAAACCGTAAAAAATCAGATTCCGTAAACGCAGTTGATGATGGATTGGAATCTGGTCAGGCGGGTTGTCCTACCCACAGAGGTCAAGACTTGACAACTTTTTGTGAAACATGCGAAGTTAAATTATGTAATCTTTGTATCTCATCATTTCCTGTCCACGCCGAGCACAAACTTAGTGGTATTCCACAACTTGTAGCAGAATACAGGGTGGAACTTGCATCAAGCCTTAAAGAAGCATAGTAAGTTATTACTTTCAAGTTATTAAGTTCAATTGAAGTTGATACTATTGATCTTAAATATTTTGTTTAAAGCACGATCGCAAGGATTGCAAAATCTGCGGAAGTAGCTTTAAAGGAGAAAATTCAACATGTCCTGAAAACGGAAAAGAAGTACTTACTTAATGAAGCGGGTGCCCAATTTTCCATGTAAGTGAATTGAAATTCGTAATTTTCCAGTAACGTTTATATAGGTAATTGTTTTTACAAAGAACTTCATTGTATTCATTAATCATTTTATTCTTTCACTTCTTCCATGTTTAATGCTAGTCTACTGTCAACACTAATGAATCGAGAAATGGCAATGAGAAAGGAAATCACAGAGATGACTGTTACAAGAGCGAAGTTATTAAACATTAAACGTGCCAAGTTGAAATCACTAATAACTCAAGCATCGCAATACAACAAGCTGGTGCGAGATGTGGTAGCCAGAACTAGTGATGAATCATTGCTTAAGATTCGAAGGTTTGTCCAAAATTTGAACTGCCATCAGTGCCATCCTATTCAACAATACTTCAAATAAATCTAAAAATATTATGATTTATTCATAATAGAATAATATTGTAATGTTTTAACTAACGTATTGAATGAAAACCAGTTGAATATATTATTCTACACCTAAAATATATAATTTTACCATAAATTAGTATGCTGAGGAGTCAATTTAGAAAAATGCAAACTGTATCTACAATGATTACGGACAAATCAAATTTTGCTACCTACATTGAACAAGGGCACCATTTCATGATGGAGAAGCAAGTGTGCACTTCTGCTGAAAAACGTAAGGAGATAGGAGAGAATTTCAACATTTAGTTTAAAAATGTTCAAGTGCTAGTTAGAGCTACAACTGCTACGCCACTTATAAAGAGGTAAAATGGTAAATAGATACGTAACTTCTTGCTTTCTTATTTTAGATATCGTATCTGTTGGTAAATGTACATATGCGTACAACCCCAACAGTCGAGTACATCAGAAAATGTACAAAAGCCTCGACTGTATCAAGCGTTCAGCCTCTATTGCCCAGGCACAAGCCGCTGCGTCGGCTGCAATTGCTGCAGCTACTGCTACAACTACACGACCACCGAATCGTCCACCGTCTCCGCCACAACCTCGATATGTGACAGTCAATCGCGCTGTTGTTAACTTTAGTAGAACTGTTCAAACAAATAATGCCAGATTGGGTCTATCCATGCAGCCACGAGTTGTGATTCCTACTCCGTCGGTAAATGGACAAAAACCTGATCGCCCGTTGCAGCTCGCAAGACGTTCGGTGGCGGTTAAGAGAACTGGGGTTCCTCAACATAGCCAACAGTCATCCGTTGAAATTCGAAGTCCACCAGTAATGGCTCCGAAAACACCTGCAAATGAAAATGTTTATATTATTCCTACAAGGAATCAATCTGAAGAAAGTAAGGACGAAGGTACTAACACTAACGATGGCTATGATCTATTTACGATGGAAGCTGTTGAAGACGATGAAGGCGAAGAAGGTGCTCTCAATAGCTTCGGTAATTCCGAAGAGGATACCGATAGCAATGCTTTGCAGATTGACGAACACAGTCTGATTGACTCGGAGCAACCTGAAGTCAGTGAAGTTTACATGCCTTATGACGGTCCTGAACCCGGTATTGATGTTGAAGAAATGTATATTGACGAACATGAAAAAAATGATTGCGAAAACCTTGAAGGAATTGAAAAAGCAGTTGCCGAAGCAGTCAATGAGAGGGATGAAATTGGAGGACCAGAAGACGAACTCTTCGATGTCGAACACGAGGGACTCGAAGAAGGTACTACGGCACCTGATGATGTAGAACAGGAAATGCGGGCTCCTTCGCCAACAGAAGACGAAGACGACGAGCCTCCTCTCCTTACTCCGCCAGCACCACTTCCACTAGGAAGAAAAACATCGCGAAAGGCTCAACTTTCCGCCGAGTTGAGATTGGAGGACGAATCGATTGAATTTGAAGCGTAAGTTCGGTTTATTCAATGTTACAAGGTGTCTTACAAAACGTTGTAAAATTCTCAACGAAGCATTGTCAAATGATTCTTGAACAGGGAACCACTGTTTAACTCGTCAAGAAAGGGGCTTCCTGTATTAAAACCAATTCCTCATTCAACCGGTTCTAAAGGCGAATATCCATCCATTGGTGCAGGAAATAAAGTGATTAAGCTAGCAATGGCTTTAAGTATGGGTGATTCGCCTGATACTAGGGGAGAATCTCCCTCCAGTGTCTCTGCTCTTGGAGTTTGCGAAAATGAGGCCAAAGCTGAATCTGTTCTGTAAGAGTTCATCTTGATATTGATTGGATTGCAAAACAATACATTACATTCTGTTATTACCTTATGAATTAACCTAACGTTATGTTTTCATTCAGGAGGGCTGATCTAATTACTTCTCCTGGTTCTGATGCACCACCTCCTGTTATCTCGCCGTATTCAGATTCTTCAGATTTGACGGTTTCTGGAAAACGAGAAAGAAAGATAAAGAAGATTGACCCTGAATTCGTAGATCCAGATGATTCTTCTCTTAAGGCTTTCCGTCGTAAGCCAAGCATGGCAAGGCGTGAGCCGTCCCCTGCCAAGCCCTCGACACTTAAGCCAACAGTTGCAGCTTCATGCGACTTTGTCATCGCAGAAGGAGATAGTTCCGCAAGTTCTAGTTATAGTTCGGAGATTCGAACTAAAAAGACCAAGAAAAGGAGCAGTGGATTTCTTGGCCGTTCTAACCGTAAGAGAAAGGCCGGTAGACAGTCTCTAAATGTACCAGCTGAGCCAGATGGTATTCCTACAGGTAGTTTTTTAATTATTATGTATCGTAAATATAAATATAGATACATTACCGATGTACACTTAACAAACCAATTTATGCCTAATAATAATAATACCTATGAGAATTTTCAAAAACATTTAACAAATGATATACCTATCTACATCTGCGATATGAGTACATTCGTTCATTCGTTGGACAAACCAATTTATGCCTAATAATAATAATACCTATGAGAATTTTCAAAAACATTTAACAAATGATATACCTATCTACATCTGCGATATGAGTACATTCGTTGGACGGTTGATTTATGTAGGCAAAGCGACGAAGACACCGAAACTGACTAATAAATATGTATGTAAATGCAGATAGGTTTGATGATAGGTGAATTAAATTGCGAATTCTTTCTGTTTTAGATATGGCAGCGCTTGGAAATTTGACTTTGCCTGAACCAAAGCCCCATGAAGAACTTGTTATCAAGTTTCCAATGCTAAAAGATGACAATATGAAATTTACTAATACCGATGACAATGAGGATTATTGTGCAATTTGTCGAGATGGGGGAGAAGATATAATGATCTGCTGTGACAATTGTCCAAAGGTTTTCCATTTAAAATGTCACATGCCAGCAGTTGACGATGTTCCTCCTGATGATTGGCAATGCAATTGGTGCAAGTTAAAGGTAGATGCTTGTAAAGCTCCTCCACCTAACCCGAATATGCCGGAAGAATTCTTGAAAAAAATCAATAAAGGAATCATGCTGAAACCTGCGATGTTCTACACAGCCTGTAAATTCCTTTGTGAAGTGTTCAAACTGGATGAGTGTTTAAGTATGCGAGTCGCATTGGAGAGTATTTCGAAGGTCAGTTTAAAGATTTTAGCTTAATACCTTGAATTATATATCCGATTTTGACCTTAACCACCTATGGGATTTTTTTGTTAGTGTGTCAAAATCGACGCCAGCCTGAATTTGCACAGGATTCGACAGCGCCTTACGAGTGGATTACCTAAGCCTTTTAATGATGCCAAGCAGTTGATACTTACACTGCGCAAGATGATCAACTTAATCAACAGTCATGCTCCAGTATGTTTCTCAAATTGTCAAATCATTCATATTAAAATGTGAATTTATACATATTATTATGATTTTTTTCATAATTTTTTTTCTTAAAAGGTTATTACAGAAGAATACGCGTGGATAAGACGATTCCAGGAAAAATTCGACAACCTCGTAAGCGATTACTTTCCCGAACATGCGGACCTGACTCATGACTCAGTTCAAACTTTTTAATGGGGTGTTGGAAAATCTTGTTCAGGATTAGGACATTTGCTTTTAAATGAGTAAAAATCTGTAACTCTAAATATATAATACATGCTAGGACTTGTTTCAGAGCTTTGAAGGGACTCGATTATATATACAAAATACAGAACGAGCTGCGACTGACATAAACAATTTAAGTGAACTTTCTGTTTTTGTTCAATTTAAAAACCCATAATTGTGGAATTGTTGGTATAGGAAAATTAAACCATGGAGTTTTTGTATTGTAAGAACACTAAACCCTTTAAATCTCACTGTTAAGTTGTTTCATATCAACTCTTTATTAGCTTAATTCTGCTGTATATATACCGACTATAACTGTAACTGAAGTTAATACGTTAATAGAAGGAAGACAATGTTACATTTATGTACGATTGATAAATATTCAGTGAAGTCCTGCTTTATGTAAATAATGTCATGTTTAGAAATTATTGTAATTCTAGTTTACACGATAATAAATCATGTTAAAAGATAAAGGCTACCAATTAATGTTGGCAAGAAAAGGATGAAACAAGGCAATTCCAATCGGTCAAAAACGTAAGCGGGGTAGGCCTGCAATGGCGAAAAAAGCCCTTATTGTGCAGTAAATACTTACATTTTTCAATTGGAAATTATTTCATCATTAATAAATCATCTTGACTCGTGTTATTGTAACATTTATCTTATTTAATTTCAATTTTGTATGGCATCTTTTTATTTGTACGATACATTCTTTTATTGCCTAGAAAAAGTAATTCCTTGCCACGTTTCATCCATTCCTCATTTTCAATTATTTCTTGCCCTGTTTCATCCTTTTCTTGCCAACATTAATATTAAGTCCTTAAGAAATTAAGAAGAAAAAATGTACATGCAGAGAATGGAAAAAAATATTTAGGGCAAAGTGTATCTAACGACTCAAATTAAGCAATGATTTTATTCGCAATAAATCGATTCTGTAAACAAAACAAAAGTTCATTTTTATATTCTGAGTTGTATTGTGGTAGGATTTATGTTAGTCGACTCCCATTTAACCAATTCATGAAACTGAGGTCAGATACACATGCACTTGATACAGGTCTACAAAATCTTCATATTTGACGTCATCAGTTCATCAGCCAACAAATGATTCATACGGTAACGTGTGGTGAATATCTGATTCGAGGAAGAATCAATTTATTATGTATCATGTATCATGCAATATCCAGACCAGTTGCTGCTGAACAGGTTTGACGATTAAGAATAGACAAAAAACAAAGTCTTTAACAATGTTACTGCATTTATAGTATAGAAAGTAAAGGCGATGGAACGGATCAATGAGCACAAAATTTCACAGCTGCTGATTACGGTTCATTTACCACAACCTCAGGAATTGAAAGTTTATCGGATCAACTTCTTTAAAACATAGGTTTAAAAATTATTCTGTCTTATGTATTTTGTTGACCCTGTTCAAAGAATTCACATCTTCTAAATTCTAAATGAAAAACTTTAGCAGCTCGTTGAATGCCGATATTGAATATTTTGTTCACTTTAATCATTGCATATTAAAATAAAATCGTCCTAATAAATTAATTAAGAGGTATCAAAGTGGAAAAAGTAGTCCCTTTGATTGAGACGATAATACTTCAAATTCTCTAAAGCTGGGGACAATGATAGAAGCATACTGAACTGCGCCCGAAAAAATTAGGAAAGCAGAAGAAGGGAAACGGTTTGATTCAAGCAAAAGTTCAACACCGTCAAAGACGTCAGTTCATCCACAAAATTCATCCCCATTTTAATTTTCAGAGGTGGCAAAGATTTAGCTTTTCTTCGGATTCCTGACAATCCTGACTTCCCATCAAAACTTTTCATCTTCTGCCAATCCGAGACGAGATTTTTTGATCGAAGGTAAACGATCCCGGCAGAAGCAAAAACCACACCAATTACCAAAATTACATCCACGATGACAATTGGAAAAATGCGAATCCTGGCATTGGTATGAGAGCATGCATCTTGACACAAACGTAATTGCATAGTACCAAAACTCCACTCGCCAATATCATTCCACCAGGTAGGAGCAAGTGTCGGAAAGTTAGGTTCATTTGAAGTTCCAAGATTTGCAATTGCCGATAGAGGTCAAAAATCTCCAGGATATCTTTTCTTGTTTTCGCAAACTCGGTTGTTGCCCTTAAAAGTCAAGAACAGAAGGGTTTTTAGTCAAGAGCATTGCAGGACAAAGGCTATCGTGGAATCCTTTTAGCTTTTGATTTAAACTAGCAATTAGTTTGGTTTGAACATCCGTAAAAATTGTGGGAATAGGGGCATTCTGAAACAATACAATTCAAAAACTTGCGTAACATCATCCGCTGATTTTGGTATTTATGGAAGGATTGGCGGATGATTGCAGCCCATCATTTGCAGCCCATCTTTTGCGGCCCATCATTCGCAGCCCTGTACATTTTACAGCGCTTAATATTTTGCAGCCCTTAATATATATATATGAACATCCTATATCATAGGATCATTTAAAATACAGGGTGTTTCATGTTATTGTCCACATTGCAAAATTGCAATATCTCCTCAACGAGTGAACCGATTTTGTCGAAATAAATTTTGTCCGGAAGCTAATGAACTAGAAAGAGGTATGGAGGTGGTTATAAAAATTCATCGATACCATGGAAAAACCAGTATGGGTTTTACGGAAAAATCGAAAAATTAACATTGGAGTAAGAAAGGAGAGAAACCCCCATTATTCCTTAGCAACATTGACAACTTCCATGCTTATTTTATGTCGCTAAGCAAATTTCACGGTATCGATGAATTTTTATAACCACCTCCATACCTCCTTCTAGTTCATTAGCTTCCGGACAAAATTTATTTCGACAAAATCGGTTCACTCGTTGAGAAGATATTGCCATTTTGCAATGTGGAAATAACATGAAACACCCTGTATGTTCCATTATTAGGCAAAATAATTTAGATTTCGTATTCAATAATTACTGTCACAGTCAACAGTCAATAGTAACTGGTCACTCCTAAGAAGCAAAGGACTAATTTTTCTTATAGATGGTAATCTGGAAATGGGTTTAAAATCTACTATTGTGTCTGATTCTTCTATTTCACCTACTATCAATTCCCTAACGAAATATTCAACTTACTAAAACAATACTATGTTATAAAACTCTTGATTAATACTTTGAACAATACTTTGTTGATTACAAAAAAAAACGATTAAAATAATTGTAATTAAAAATAATTTTGATTACGATTATTGATTAATCATAATTAATCATAATTAATCATAATTACAAAGATTTTATATGAAGGGCTGCAAATGATGGGCTGCAAAATGTACGGGGCTGCAAACTGTACAGGGCTGCAAATGATGGACTGCAAAAGATGGGCTGCAAATCATGGGCTGCAAATGATGAGCTGCAATCATCCGAATGCCGTATTGTAGATACATTATACAAAGGCCTTGCTATTAGCAAGATGTCAAATGGTCAATATTTTGTCGAATACGATTCCTGAGGCCCAAATATTCAAATTTGCAAAGGTCAACGGATGAACAGCCGTTCTTGTGGTGTTATAGGTACTCTAAATTGGCATATATAATTTTGTTCAGTGATTGGGGCGACTTGAGATTTGTTGCGGGTTTAAGACACCTCAAAGCTTAGAGTATATAATACAATATACTGAATGCAACCAATATCGGATGAGTTTTAAATTTTATCGAGATTAATATTTATCACATGCAATTCAAATCCCTCGTACCTCCACAACATATCCAAATACATTTTAAGAGACAAGCTGAAGGCATAGAATATATTTCCCAGTGTCAATGCACAAGCTGGGGCAGTATGACCCCATATCATTGCATCGAAAGCTGCACCTGCAATTTTTAGCCCAACTGGAAGTGAATCTCCATTTCCCGCCAAACAATGACGCGTCATGGATGTGATGAACGGTGCAGTACATGGCTTCATCATGCCCAGAAAAATTATTAAGCTCCCAAACCCTCCCGTCGTCACTGATCCCGTTAAGAACACAAGCTTAGAAAATGTTCTCCCTTTCCGTTCAATTTTCGAATATCCTATAGAAATATGATAAAAACAACCATTAATTGCTCAATTTGTAACAAAATCAAAAAATATTTTCTGGTTTTGGAATTGAAAATCACAAAAAATAATTATAAATATTAAGGATCCTGGTAAAGCATTATCTAGAACCCATAATATGTTCGCCACGTTTTTTATGTATATAACGATAACGGTTTTTAGTAACAATAATCACTCTAGTAAATTAGTGGAAAAACGGTCATAACTTCGATTTTTCTGCTGGTAAAAACTTTTTCCTGCTAATCCAAATAAATTTCCTCATTTTAAAACCCGATATTACCAAGTGCAAGGGTATGCTGGAAACACAGGAACCTTGACCATTTCGCGACCAAACCGGTCTGCAGTTTTAGATTTCCCGTAAAAATTACCAGTATCGTTGTTGCTGATTTTGCAAATATTTTTATTAATGGTTTGAACCTTAAGCTTCCGATTTTTAAATAATATTTATGTGGTCTTAAATATTTGATAACAATTATCAAAGGCATATTTCCTACTTGAATAAAACCTGGTCTCGAAACTCAAGAATCCGTTTATCATCCTTAGGCCCTCAGTTTCCCAAAACCAGTAGGTGAGCCGACAAACGGCGCACAGAGTCATGGTCACTGTAAATGTCAAACCAGTGAATGCGTTTGCGATGGCCATGCGACGGTAATTAAGTCCCATATGTAACCACATCATAAGAAGGTAAGTGTGGTGAAGAATCAGCGAAATTTTGTAATTTCGATACGCGGATTTTCCTATGATTTGGACCCTCTGACGTTCTTCGTTCCATTCATAAGGGAAAGAGTAAAATAAATTGCACAATTTTAATTGAAGTCTCCATTGATAGGAATATTCTTCCCCTTTCGTCAGCATTTTTTTACGTTAGAACCTAAGTTGATAGTATTTAAACAATTTGACTTTGTATTATTTTTTTATAATTTTCGATTTGAATCCACAAAGGGCAAATATCTCTGGTTGGTATTTAAATTAGTAATCAGAATCAGGATCGGGCAAGCCTGGATGTGATTCTTGTCTCTGTGGGATGTCCTTTTAAAGATAACAGCTCAAATTCTGATAAAATACTAGTGGTTCTTATTTAACAGTGGAATAAACAATTTGGCATGTTTGTTACACCTTTTGGATAAATATGAGGGTATGTAATGAAGTACTTTACATGCCAGGGAGTTGATAATTCAAAGGACACTTACGATTTTGTCAGCTTTTTCGGCCCTAATTGCAATACAATTTTAGGCCAAAAGTCCAAGTAGCTTACTCATGAAATTTTCTGAGTTAACGTATAAGCTATCAATACTTAACTATCCTTAATTTCAAGAGTAAGGTACTTGGACTTTGTCTGCAATATAAAATTTGGTGGGGGTCGTTTTTAACCTCCTATAATGATAATATATATAAGATGATAGTCACATATATACTTATTAGTTAATTATACTCTTATTAGTTAGGGAGTTAAAACCAGCTATTTTTGTTAAAACTAGCTGATTGTTGCCCCTACACCCAAAGGGGGTAACTCTTCAGGGTGCGTGGGCTTGTTGCACCCTTGAGACATGAAAGTAGCCCCCAGTCAGGAGTTAAAAGGCACCCTGTCCTTCTGTCTATGGTGCCTACTGCCGATCCTGATTCAACCAAAATTTTAAACGAATCGTCCAGGAGAATAAAAGTTTTCTCAAATATGACTTGGCTTAGACTGGTTGTTTTGGTACGGGATAGCTCAAGACATAGTCTGTCTTCATAACTTGAATAACAAAACGATTATTCTATCTTGATAACTTAAATAACAACACCATTAGTCCTTCATAACTTGAATAACAAAACGATTTTATTCAAGGTATGTCAGGAAGGCAAGAGTTTAAATCCGCGTATCGAAATTACAAAATTTCGCTGATTGTTCACCACACTTACCTACTGATGATGTGGTTTCATATGGGACGTCTTTTACGGTGTTGGAGTTTTGCTTAAATCAAACGGTTTCACTTCTTTTGATGTCTTAGTTTGGTATCAGATTAGAATTATTCTGTAATGTCCCCACCTATAGATAATTTTGAAGTAATAACTCGCTAGGGATCTTAACTAGTCAGGCAGGAAGGCAAGAGTTTAAAGTAGTCTAACATTAAATTAGCTGCCACTAACCGTTTATCTACAATTTTAAGGCCCGATATCGGGCCTATGGCTGCCTAGTTCGAAATAAAAAATCTAAACACTTTAACCGTTCGTAAGTTATCGTCTACAGAACAGACGGACGGACGAAGTCTTTTTAATGAGAGGTTTCACCTCTTAATAACAAAATAATTGGTCTGTCTTCATAACTTAAATAACAAAACCATTAGTCCTTCTTCATAACTTGAATAACAAAACGATTTTATTCAAGGTATGTCAGGAAGGCAAGAGTTTAAATCCGCGTATCGAAATTACAAAATTTCGCTGATTGTTCACCACACTTACCTACTGATGATGTGGTTTCATATGGGACGTCTTTTACGGTGTTGGAGTTTTGCTTAAATCAAACCGTTTCACTTCTTTTGATGTCTTAGTTTGGTATCAGATTAGAATTATTCTGTAATGTCCCCACCTATAGATAATTTTGAAGTAATAACTCGCTAGGGATCTTAACTAGTCAGGCAGGAAGGCAAGAGTTTAAAGTAGTCTAACATTAAATTAGCTGCCACTAACCGTTTATCTACAATTTTAAGGCCCGATATCGGGCCTATGGCTGCCTAGTTCGAAATAAAAAATCTAAACACTTTAACCGTTCGTAAGTTATCGTCTACAGAACAGACGGACAGACGAAGTCTTTTTAATGAGAGGTTTCACCTCTTAATAACAAAATAATTGGTCTGTCTTCATAACTTAAATAACAAAACCATTAGTCCTTCTTCATAACTTGAATAACAAAACGATTTTATTCAAGGTATGTCAGGAAGGCAAGAGTTTAAATCCGCGTATCGAAATTACAAAATTTCGCTGATTGTTCACCACACTTACCTACTGATGATGTGGTTTCATATGGGACGTCTTTTACGGTGTTGGAGTTTTGCTTAAATCAAACCGTTTCACTTCTTTTGATGTCTTAGTTTGGTATCAGATTAGAATTATTCTGTAATGTCCCCACCTATAGATAATTTTGAAGTAATAACTCGCTAGGGATCTTAACTAGTCAGGCAGGAAGGCAAGAGTTTAAAGTAGTCTAACATTAAATTAGCTGCCACTAACCGTTTATCTACAATTTTAAGGCCCGATATCGGGCCTATGGCTGCCTAGTTCGAAATAAAAAATCTAAACACTTCAACCGTTCGTAAGTTATCGTCTACAGAACAGACGGACGGACGAAGTCTTTTTAATGAGAGGTTTCACCTCTTAATAACAAAATAATTGGTCTGTCTTCATAACTTAAATAACAAAACCATTAGTCCTTCTTCATAACTTGAATAACAAAACGATTTTATTCAAGGTATGTCAGGAAGGCAAGAGTTTAAATCCGCGTATCGAAATTACAAAATTTCGCTGATTGTTCACCACACTTACCTACTGATGATGTGGTTTCATATGGGACGTCTTTTACGGTGTTGGAGTTTTGCTTAAATCAAACCGTTTCACTTCTTTTGATGTCTTAGTTTGGTATCAGATTAGAATTATTCTGTAATGTCCCCACCTATAGATAATTTTGAAGTAATAACTCGCTAGGGATCTTAACTAGTCAGGCAGGAAGGCAAGAGTTTAAAGTAGTCTAACATTAAATTAGCTGCCACTAACCGTTTATCTACAATTTTAAGGCCCGATATCGGGCCTATGGCTGCCTAGTTCGAAATAAAAAATCTAAACACTTCAACCGTTCGTAAGTTATCGTCTACAGAACAGACGGACGGACGAAGTCTTTTTAATGAGAGGTTTCACCTCTTAATAACAAAATAATTGGTCTGTCTTCATAACTTGAATAACAAAACGATTTTATTCAAGGTATGTCAGGAAGGCAAGAGTTTAAATCCGCGTATCGAAATTACAAAATTTCGCTGATTGTTCACCACACTTACCTACTGATGATGTGGTTTCATATGGGACGTCTTTTACGGTGTTGGAGTTTTGCTTAAATCAAACGGTTTCACTTCTTTTGATGTCTTAGTTTGGTATCAGATTAGAATTATTCTGTAATGTCCCCACCTATAGATAATTTTGAAGTAATAACTCGCTAGGGATCTTAACTAGTCAAGCAGGAAGGCAAGAGTTTAAAGTAGTCTAACATTAAATTAGCTGCCACTAACCGTTTATCTACAATTTTAAGGCCCGATATCGGGCCTATGGCTGCCTAGTTCGAAATAAAAAATCCATTAGTCTGTCTTCATAACTTGAATAACAAAACCATTAGTCTGTCTTCACAACTTGAATAAACCGTTAAGAACGGACGTACGGAAGGAAGGGATGAAATGGTACCGACAAGAATTTAAGAAGTAAATATTTTAGAAATGGAACTAGACTCGGTGCCAGAATGTATTTCCTAACACGTGAGAGTCATTTAGCATTGGAATCTCAAGTTGCCCCACCTAGCGCAGGCAAATCCCCCGGCGTGGTTAATGGTGGTGGCGTGTCTGTTATGAGTGTTCCGTAACACTTAGGAGTGGTTTAGCATTGAAATATTAAGTTGCCTCATATGGCGTGGGAATACCCCCGGTGCGCGGTGTGAGTAGGGGCGGTCCCGTATGTGTATGAGTATAGGATATAAATATGAGTTAGATAGGTAGAAGATGCATGTGTTAGATATATAGAATATGTATGGACTATAGAAGGTATGTATAGGAGATATACATATAAAATATATATCGATCTTTGGTTTCGGTTTTTTGCGGGCGGGGTGTGGCCGATTTAGTCCAAATTCGAACTTACACTGTGCTAGGACCTGATGAAGTATTCGATAGAAAACATTGAAAAAGTGCATCCGTTTTCGAGTTAGAGCACGGAAGGACGGACGGACGGAAGGATCGAGTGATCTTATTAAAGGATGAAATCCCTTAATATGTGTAAGAGATAGAATAGAGTAATAGATGAAAACAATGTTATTCGAGGTATGTCAGGAAGGCAAGAGTTTAAAGTAGTCTAACTTTAAATTAGCTGCCACTATTGTGAGTTACCGTCTACGGAACAGACGGACGGACGAAGTCTTTTTAATAAGAGGTGTCACCTCTTAATAACAAAACAATTAGTCTTTCTTCATAACTTAAATAACAAAACGATTATATAGTCTTTCTTCATAACTTGAATAACAAAACGATTTTATTCAAGGTATGTCAGGAAGACAAGACTTTAAAGGGGACTACGATCGGCAAACTCAAGCCTAGGGTGATTGGTTGATTTGAATCGCGGGCTGAGCTGCCAACTAAAAATAAGAATTCCTGTAATGGGTGAAATAGCTCGTGTCTGGAGTTAAGAGGAGATAGTTTCCGTGGCCGACTCTACGGGATGAAAAAAGCACTAGGAGGGAATTCTTGGACTTTTTACGGATATTATACAATTGAGGGGCAAGCACTATACTGAATAACGTTTATCGAATTCTGAACACAAAAACCAGTTTCAACGTAATTGTATTGGTTTAATTGGTGTTCTAAAGTCAAAATCATATTGATGAAATAAGTAATATGATTGTCTTCCGAGGAGATGGTATTGGTTTTTATAGTAAATCTATATTCCTAATTTTCTTTTTATAAGTTCAAAATTATTGTTATTGGAAGGGGAGGGGGAAGGGGGGTTAAAAACTATAGTAATTGTCATTGCTATGTCTAAAGATGTTAAAAGCCGATTTACGGGGTCAACATACCCGCCCCAACCGGTTAATCCATTTTTCACCTCGCTCAAAGGCCCGTGCATGTGATGACGTTGTCAGACTTGAATGTGATTCTTAATTGTATGCTCTAAACATTGAGCATTGTAATAACCCACCAATAGTTTTTCTTGGTTATATGACCTATGCTTCACCCCTAAGCCCCCTTTAAACGTTAAAATAGAGTGACAAGACAACCAAGACACATCAAGTCGAGTAAAGGTATTATTAGGTGACTGAAAATTATGAAATAATGTTATTTTTAAATTCCGTGAACCATCCATTTACCCTGATGGTCAAAATATAGCTTATAATCAAATAATACAAAACATGTCGAGTGGAGTATCGATCGAAAGGTAATATTATGGATGACCTAAAAATATCAAATAATACTTTTTGACATCTCAATCACCCTCCAGCCCCTCCTAAAGGTAAAAAACAGCTTATATCGTGTGAGTTATCCACCGAAAGGTAGGTTAAATGTTAAAGGACAAAAATTGTATTCAATTCAATCTTAATAAAATCAACCATTTTTGATTGATTTTTTAAAATAAATTTCAATTGCAAATAAAACACAATTCCTGAACAGAAAATCTACGGTGTGCAGTGTTATATGGCCGAGTCCGGATTCTTCAATTTGTCCGTATATTAAACCTACTGCCTAGGCAACACTACTTTACATGACCCCCACGGGTTAACCGATAGACCGATTTTTCCTGCCTTCGAACTTAGACTTCACATTTGCAAAATACACAAGTGTCCCAAATTTCAAGTCGATCGGTCCAACCGATCTAGCGTGTCAAGGACGGACGGGCAGAATGATTACATAAGCCCTAACTCGGGCTAAAAATTAAAAAACATCATTTGTGAAATAATTTTAAATTCAGAATTAAAAAAATTTAGATTATAATAAAATAAACGATTTTCTATTTTTAAAAAACAAATTTTTTTACTATTTTTTATAATTTTATTAATTTTAATTGCAGAACTTAAAATTATTTCAATCATTTGTTGTTACAATAACACAAAATTATTTTAAAATCCGAAACTTCTCGCCTGAGAGGAGTTCATTGTTACTGTGTCATGTCTAATTTAATGTTTATCATTTTTGTTATTAGGTTACTACAAATTTAATAACACATGAGTTATACAAGTCTACTGAGTTAAGAAAATTTAAGTTTGCGTTTGTAAAATTGAAAAAAATCAACTATCTTAAAAGACATTGTCTGAATCTGATGTTCGGTCTACGCGTTTGTAACTGGATTTACTCATTGAAAAACTAAAATGGCCAAAAATTAATAACTAAATTTGAAAGATGCTATTTCGAAAATTCATTGACTTCTTACCTAAGCTAACGTGGCCCAATACGACTTTGATTTAATGTGATTTGTAAAAGGTATTGTGATTGACAAGATAGAGATTGTCTATGCTGAAATTTCAAAATTTTGAGAAGACCTTGAAACGGTCAAAGTCGTCGAATTTATAGTGTAGTAGTGACATATCCCATAGCAGCTGGTGTCTGGCTTAGTGGTCTCACTGCCAGACAACTGTATGTGGAACTAAATAGAGCCGCTGGGTCAATTCCCAGTGATGGCCGGGAGTTTTTTCCTCTAAATAAGATCTAGAGGTTTTTCTCACGGACTCCCTTACAGGCCAGTGCGGGGTTAGAATGTGTGCCATATAACCCCGTAGCCCCCTCTCAACCCACCCCTCCGTGAGGATAAAGCAGATTCACTCTAAAGTGGTAGACAATTGGTTCACAGGAGTTCCTGGTGACGTAACAAGTCAAGAAATTGACAAGTCTCCAGAAGTATAGTAATAATAATAATAATAATATCCAATCAACGTTAGAATCAGTCCTTCCACCGATAAACCTTTCGATTGTGATAAAAGCTCGAAATTTGCACCATCTGACTTTTATTGCTGTCGAAATCTACAAGACATCGAGAATTCATTCTAAACCTCTGGTGGCATACCCCATTAAAAAAATTGGATGGATAGAGGTCCTTAAAATCATTACAAGTATGCTTCGTCCCTAAAAAAAACTTCCGAATTTTCTGGCTGGCAGGCCCTAACAGACTGACATCATTTCGAAGACACTACACTTTGAATCTTGCTCTACTCCAGTATTTAGTGCTGTGTCAGCGTGGATGTAGATTAGAGGCGTAGGTTGGGCTTGGGGCATAGAAATCCAAAATATACAGGGTGACTAGCTTTTTAATATTTATTCCAAAAATACTCGCACCGATTTTTAAAACAAAAGCTTTGTGTGAATTAAACATTCCAACCTAAATTATAAACCGTTGCAAGCGCACATCGTAAAAGGATGAAACCACGAGCAAGACGCCAAATACTGTTTAACGTTGAACTTTGTCCCTGACACGTAAGGGGCGTTTTTTTACAATTTCAAAATAAATTCACAAATTTCCTTAACCATAGAGTAAAATTATATACATCGTTGAATAGGACATCGCAGTACCCATCCAACGATGTATCACTCATGCGTTGTTAAAAAAAAAATTAAAAATTGTGACCTTTGACAGTAGACCTTGTGACCTTTGACTTTCATGGCCTTCAAACGAACTTATCTTCCGCTCAAAAGTCATAAATGGTTTCCCGGAAAAATATTTTGAAACTACTCAACCGTTAAGAGTTAGAGCACAAACGGACGGACAGACGGGCAAACGGACAGAAAGAGTAAAACGATGCATGCTATCTTTGAGATTCGATGACTAAATGATGATGAACTAATGATTAGGCCAAAGGATTTCCAAGAAACAAGAGACCTCATATTATGAATTACTATATAGGGATCGAAAGATCAGAATCATGACTTGCTTTGATGATTCGATGACTGCATATCAAACCATTCCTACTCCAACGATTTATTTTTAAACTCGCACAAAGTTTTACAAAATTTTGAAATTTTGAAAACGGTGAAGTTCAAGTTTTTAAAGAACTTAGTCAGTGCAGTTCTTACTCTAACTTACAGGTCAGCCTGTCAAGTAATTGGTCAATCAAAGGTAGTTTAAAAATTTTGAAAAAGGTTTCATACAATTTCTAAAATAGCATGATATAGTATATTTTTATCCGGCATTCATACTAGTGTATTTGTATTTGTTTCGGTATAACTTGAAAAGAAAAAAAAGTAATAGTTGAAATGCTTTAAAAATTATAAAATAATATAAAATATTAATTATTTGGAAAATATTTTTTTAAATTTCAAACTTTTTTTAAAAAGGGGTTTTCTGGCATATTTTCCATCGACTTGGGGAAATGTTTGAACATGTACAAAGTTAACTATGGTAAATCAGACTTGGAGGTTTTACAAAGTCCTCACCTCTTTTCTTCTCACTACTCTTTGAGAAAACCCGAGTCTTCTTCCTCGCCTTTTAAGTATTCACTTCTCTTCGAGACGACCTTAACACTCAACTCTTTAATACTCAGTACTCTTTTAGAATATCCGAGTGCTCCCCTCTTTAGTAGTCAGAACTCTTCAAGAAAATCCAAGTGCTCACCTCCTTAGTACTCACTACTCTATGACAATTTCTGAAGCTCACCTCTTGCGTACTCAGTACTCTCTGAGAAAATCTCAGTGCTCACCTCTTTAGTACTCAGAACTCATTAAGAAAATCCGAGTTTTCACCTTCTTAGTACTCAGTACTTTTTAACAAAATCCAAGTCCTCACCTCCTTGGTACTCAGTACTTTTTAAGAATATCCGAGTCCTCACCTCCTTAGTACTCACTACTCTCTGACAATTTCTGAGGCTCTCCTCTTGCGTACTCACTAGTCTCTGAGAATATCCGAGTGCTCACCTATTTAGTAGTCACTACTCTCTGACAATTTCTGAGGCTCACCTCTTGCGTACTCACTAGTCTCAGAGAATATCCGAGTGCTCACCTCTTTAGTAGTCACTACTCTCTGAGAATATCCGAGTGCTCACGTCTTGAATACTCACTAATCGCGAGTCATTAGGACGCCTAGCACTACAAATCACCAAGGTAAGTGCTCTTTAAAATGGCGGAAGAGAACTAAAAGCCCCTCTTTCCAAGTGTGTGATAATTAAATTCAAATTACATCGATACAAAATGTCAAATTCTTCAAATGAATTACAAATCAAATAAAAATCGGTAGCAATAAATGCAAGTCTCTGCTTTGTGTGTCAGAAGTCATTGCAAGACATAAGCCCATGAAACATCCCTCAGAGTTAGATCATTCTGCAGAAAAAATTCAAAGTAGAAGCTACTCGTCACGTAAAGTATAGAACTCATTAAAGTCATGATATTTGTACCTACAGACAGCTACATCATTGAAGCTTCAATCAAGACTAGATTAATATTTTCGTGCCTTGTACTGCTATTAGCAGAAACTGCCAGCCCCGATGAGACAAGATGTTAATTTAGACGGAGAAAACTACGCGTATTCAGATGTAGACTAAATTTTAATTTAAGAAGAGAAAAAATCAGACGAAGACCTGACGAGGGATGATAATTTAATACTGACCTTTTAACTTAATAGCCCGAAAATCCCGAAAACGACCCAGCTTGGTTCTAAGTTGATGTCATTCTTGACGAAAGGAGACCGGAAGACGGAACTTTGGAGTATCTTCTTCAGTGGCACGCACGTCCAGGTATGGATTCGTGGGAGCCCAAAGATGCGTCGCTCCCACCAAAACGACGACGAAAACGAGCTTCGACTTGCCCCCCATCCCACAACTAAAAGTCCCTGGCCAAGAAACCTGCAGCAATGGAAATCGAGCATTTGGAGTGACGCCCTAAAACGCCGCCATCGTCCACCTCCCAAGAGCTTATTTCCATCGCCCACTCCTCTCCGTCGCCCCCTCGGACGCGATCACTACGAGGAGCTTCGAGCTGCACCCACATCGCAAGGTCCCGGCTAAGGCCAGGAAACGTAGCCACATGAAGGCTCAAACCACGGAGCAGACTACAGTCGAGAGGACGCTACGCCCAAGAACGCCACTAACTTAAATATACTTTTTGTTTTGTATGTTGGTGCCTGCCGGCGGTATACTAATAAAAATAAAATATTATAATAATAATTTCGGTGTAATAATGTATATAATGTCAAGTTTCATTAATGGTGAAATATAGCGCTTTCTGTATAAAGTATATTCGCAGAGAATAGTGAGTACTCAAGAGGTGAGCACTCGAATATTGTGAGAGAGTATGGAGCACTAAAGAGGTGAGCATTCGGACATTCTCAGAGCGTAGTGAGTACTCAAGAGGTGAGCACTCGGATATTCTCAGAGAGTAGTGACTACTTAAGAGGTGAGCACTCGGATAATGTGAGAGAGTAGGGAGCACTAAAGAGGTGAGCACTCGAATATTCACAGAGAGTAGTGAGTACTACAAAGGTGAGCATTCAGATATTCTCAGAGAGTAGTGACTACTTAAGAGGTGAGCACTCGGATAATGTGAGAGAGTAGGGAGCACTAAAGAGGTGAGCACTCGAATATTCACAGAGAGTAGTGAGTACTACAAAGGTGAGCATTCAGATATTCTCAGAGAGTAGTGAGTACTTAAGAGGTGAGCACTCGGATATTGTGAGAGAGTAGGGAGCACTAAAGAGGTGAGCACTCGAATATTCTCAGAGAGTTGTGAGTACTACAGAGGTGAGCATTCGGATGTTCTCAGACAGAAGTGAGTACGCAAGGGGTGAGCACTAGGATATTCTCAGAGAGTAGTGAGCACTCGGATATTCTCAGAGAGTAGTGAGCACTCGAATATTTTTAGAGAGTAGTGAGTACTTCAGACTTAAGCATTCGGATATTCTCAGAGAGTAGTGAGCATTAAAGAGGTGAGCGCTCAGTTCGTCTTAAAGATTAGTGAGTACCAAACGAAGGAGTGCTCGTGTTTCTTAAAGAGAAGTACCAAAGAGGTACTAAAAAGTATGTAGCCTAACCTAACCAAACCTCCAAGTCTGATTTACACAACCACATTCATTACCTAGACCAAAAGACGAAACCGTCTCCATTAGACGGTTGTTCGCAACGTCTACAAAAGCATCATATGAATTTGCATTTTCCCTTAGTAACAGAATTTAAAAGCTGACCTTTGATTAGCCCAAAAATGCTTAGAGTATATAATATAACTAGAGGAGACAATCCCATATAAACGTGCAGATTTTCTTGTGATTATGAATTTAATCGTAGAGTTTCCGGGGTACCGTAGAAACATACAAATTTGTCCAATGTGCATGCATTTTTAGCCGCAGTATGCAGGATTGCTTGACAACCGGCGTCTTGAGACAATCCTCAGAAACCGGTTGTCAAGCAATCCTGCGCTGTCCCTCCGTCCGTGACACCATAGAGGCCAAACGGCTGGACCGATCGTCTTGAAATTCGGGACGCTTGTGTATATTGCAAATACGAAGGCTAAGTTCGAAGGTGGGAAAAATCGGTCGATCGGTTGACCTGTGGGGGTCATGCAAAGTAGGGTTTCCAAGGGAATTGGTTAAAAATACAGACAAATTGAAGCATCCTGACTCCTGACTCGGGTTATAAAAGACTACACAGTAGATTTTTAATTCTTGGTTTAGTTTCTACGGTACCCCGAAAACTCTAGGATTGAATCGATAATCACAAAAAAATCTCACTTTGTCTCCTCTAGTTATATTATATACTCTAAGCAAAAATGTATATTCGAACTGGGCTTCACATGAAATTACCCCATTTCCGGTTGCTAACCGATCAACACCTTTGTAATTTAGTTCTAGAGGACACCATAGAGATCGTGTACTAACAGGTATTATTATTGTATTTTAAAAGTCAGGAGAAGTGTTTTAGAAACTCTCCGGTTTCAAAATACCAACTGAGTTTTTGCTTTTACCGCGCGCGCACTATAGAGCCCGCGCGACTCTAAAGGGTTTATTATGGGTTCTATAGGTCAGCCAAACTCTTTTAGAAACCTTTCCGGTTTCATAATACCAACTTTGAGTTTTTTCTTTATTGCGCCCGGGCACCATAGAGCGCGCGACCATTACAATGTACTATTACTGCGCTCAATGGGTCAGACAAACTGTTGTAAAAACTTCTCTGGTGTCAAAATCCCAACTTTGAGTTTTTTTCCTTACCGCGCCAGCGCACTATAGACTGCGCGCAACTATTAGAAAGTACTATTACTGCGCTCAATGGGTCAGGTAAAGTGTCTCAGAAACTTGTCCGGTTTCAAAATACATTTTAAAATACCAACTTTGAGTTTTAGCGACCAAAAGTCGCGCGACTCAGAAATGCACCTGCGGCCTCCAGGCTCACTTTTCCTTGCCTCTAGGGATCCGGGGGTGTGGTTTAGAAACTTTTCCGGTTTCGAAATAACAACTTTGACATTTTAGCGGTTTTCATATTTTAAGTTTAATGTGTCTTTAAAAAGCCCGAGAGAGTCCTTTGTATTTAATACTCTCATTTTCAGGTTAGCCAAGGATAGGTCTGCAATTCCCTTTCTACCATAGCCATCTGGCGCCCGTCCGCCCGCGCCCAGACTATCTGGCACAGGTCTGCCAGCGCCCAGACTATTTGGCGCCCGTACATGACCGCTTTTGCTTCTACCCCAAAAATCCCAATTTATTTACTTATAGAAGTGATACCCTTTATCACCCAGTCCAATTAAGGTTTAAAGATATTTATGCAGAGACGAGATTTTTAAAGGAAGCAGTCTTATGGATTCCCGGCGTTTTCCACCCGGACACTTCCCGCTCGTCGTTTTTCAAGGAGACAGTTCCCACCCGGACATTTCCCACCCGGATACTTTCCACCCAAAGCGGACACTTCCCACCCTATAAAGGCCTCTGAATTCCAAGAATTTGTGTCTGACCCTTTAAAATCTAACGCAAAGACATAACTAAACTCCGGTTGTGTTGTTAACCTAACCTAACCTAACAAACCCAACCGGATTTTAGTTATGTCTTTGCTTGGAGAATTTAGTTATGTCTTTGCTTGGAAGATTTAGTTTCAAGCTAAGGGTCATTCAAAAATGCTGTTTTTTTTGTGTTTGGCTGGGAAATGTCCGGGTGGCAAAATGTGTCTTTAAAAAGCCCGAAAGAGTCCTTTGTATTTAATACTCTCATTTTCAGGTTAGCCAAGGATAGGTCTGCAATTCCCTTTCTACCATAGCCATCTGGCGCCCGTCCGCCCGCGCCCAGACTATCTGGCACAGGTCTGCCAGCGCCCAGACTATTTGGCGCCCGTACATGACCGCTTTTGCTTCTACCCCAAAAATCCCAATTTATTTACTTATAGAAGTGATACCCTTTATCACCCAGTCCAATTAAGGTTTAAAGATATTTATGCAGAGACGAGATTTTTAAAGGAAGCAGTCTTATGGATTCCCGGCGTTTTCCACCCGGACACTTCCCGCTCGTCGTTTTTCAAGGAGACAGTTCCCACCCGGACATTTCCCACCCGGATACTTTCCACCCAAAGCGGACACTTCCCACCCTATAAAGGCCTCTGAATTCCAAGAATTTGTGTCTGACCCTTTAAAATCTAACGCAAAGACATAACTAAACTCCGGTTGTGTTGTTAACCTAACCTAACCTAACAAACCCAACCGGATTTTAGTTATGTCTTTGCTTGGAGAATTTAGTTATGTCTTTGCTTGGAAGATTTAGTTTCAAGCTAAGGGTCATTCAAAAATGCTGTTTTTTTGTGTTTGGCTGGGAAATGTCCGGGTGGCAACTGTCCGCCGGCCAAAATTGGGTGGGAAATGTCCGTGAAAAACTTCCGGGTGGGAAGTGTCCGCTTTGGGCGGGAAGTGTCCGGGTGGGAAATGTCGCAGGTGGGAAAACGCCGGACACGGTCTTATGTTGGGTGCTTTTTGAAGGAGTCATAATAAGTCACGGGCGTAATCCCATACCATTAGTATGGGCGGGCGCCAAATAGTCATGTACGGGAAGGCGTACGGGCGCCAGATAGTCTGGGCGCTGGCGGACGGGCGCCAAATAGTCATGTACGGGCGGGAGGGCTCCAGCTAGTCTGGGCGCGGGCGCCAAATAGTTTTACATCTTTCCGGGTCAATTGTATAATATCCGCAAAAAGTCCAAGAATTCCCTCATAGTGCTTTTTTCATCCCGTAGAGTCTACCACGGAAACTCTTAACTCCAGAAACGAGCTATTTCACCCATTACAGGAATTCTTATTTTTAGCTGGCAGCTCAGCCCGCGATTCAAATCAACCAATCACCCTAGGCTTGAGTTTGCTGATCGTAGTCCCCTTTAAAGTCTTGTCTTCCTGACATACCTTGAATAAAATCGTTTTGTAATTCAAGTTATGAAGAAAGACTAATCGTTTTGTTATTTAAGTTATGAAGACAGACTAATTGTTTTGTTATTTAAGTTATGAAGACAGACTAATTGTTTTGTTATTAAGAGGTGAAACCTCTTATTAAAAAGACTTCGTCCGTCCGTCTGTTCTGTAGACGATAACTCACGAACGGTTGAAGTTTTTCGATTTTTTATTTCGAACTAGGCAGCCATAGGCCCGATATCGGGCCTTAAAATTGTAGATAAACGGTTAGTGGCGGCTAATTTAAAGTTAGACTACTTTAAACTCTTGCCTTCCTGCCTGACTAGTTAGGATCCCTAGCGAGTTATTACTATCTAATAAATTATCTGAGGGTATTACACTTTCCAAAAGAAACCTAATCGGATACCAAACTAAGACATCAAAAGAAGTGAAACGGTTTGATTTAAGCAGAACTCCAACACCGTCAAAGACGTCAATTCATCCACAAAATTCATCCCCATTTTGATTTTCAGAGGTGGCAAAGATTTAGCTTTCGTTCGGAGTCCTGACTTCCGGTCAAAACTTTTCATCTTCTGCCAATCCGTAACGAGATTTTTTGATCGAAAATAAACGATTCTGGCGGAAGCAAAATCCACACCAATTACCAAAATAGCATCCACCATGACACATGGGAAAAATGTGAATCCTGGCATTGGTATGAGAGCATGCATTTTGACACAAACGTAAGTGCATAGTACCAAAACCCCTCTCGTCACCATCATCCCACCGGGTAGTAGCAAGGGTCAAAAAGTTATGTTCATTTGAAGCTCCAAGATTTGCAATTGTCGATAGAGGTCAAAGATTTCCAGGATATCTTTCTTCGTTTTTGCAAACTCGGTTGTTGCCCTTAAAAGTCAATAACAGTTAAGTGTTTCAGTTGAGTGAGCATTACTGGACATTATCATCCTAACATCCTTTCAAATTGTTGGAATAGGGGCATTCTGATACAATACAATTCAAAAAGTTGGGTAACATCATCCCATGATTTTAGTATGTATTGTAGATTACAGAGTAGTTTATACGAAGGGCAAGACGTTACAAGGAAATTTAGGTAAAAAGTCAGCTTTGTGGTAAGGTCAAAGGTCAATATGTTGTCGAATTTGTTTCCCGGCCGGGGTACAAGTAGTCAAATTACACAAGTGTATGAGTGAACAGCCGTTCTTAAGGTGTGATAGGTACTCTAAATTGGCGTACGTAATTTCGCTCCATGGTTGGGGCGACTTGAGATGTTGTGTGTTCAAGGTATATCAAAACAGTTTCTCTGTATAAACACTGTTTATAAAAACGTCACAACTTCGATACATAAAATACATTCGTTGGATGGCTTATGAAAAGGACAAGCTATTGCGTGAAACCAATATCGGATGAGTTTAAAATTTTATCAAGATTAATATTTATCACATGCAATTTAAATATTTCATACCTCTACAACATATCCAAATACATTTTCAGAGACAGGCCGAAAGCATAAAATATATTTCCAAGTGTCACACAACAAGCTGGGGCAGTGTGACACCATGCATATCATTCCATCGAAAGCTACACATGCAATTTTGAGACCAAGCGGGAGTAAGTCCCCATTTCCCGCCAAACAATGAGGCGTCATGGATGCGATGAACGGTGCAGTACATATGGCTTCATCATGATCAGAAAAAATATTAAGACCCCAAAACCTCCCGTTGTTACTGATCCTGTTAAGAACACAAGCTTAGAAAATGTTCTGCCTTTCCGTTCCATTTTCGAATATCCTTCAGAAATAAGATAAAATCAATTATTAATTTATAGCAGTATCAAAAATATCTTATGGTTCTGGAATTGAAAATCACACGAATAATTTTGAATCCTTATAAAGTAATATCCCATATTTATACGCCGTTTTTTGGTATATCACGATAACGGTCTATATAGTACCAAAAATCACTCCTAGAGTTAATTGGTGGAAAAACGGTCAAAACTTATTTGCTGCGGGAAAAACTTTTTTCTGCTAATCCAAATTAATTTCCTCGTTTACGTTCCAAAGTTATGTTTGAAAATGAGAAAATTTAACGATTTCTGGACCAAACCGGCCGCCAATTTTTAGATTTTCCGAAAAATTCTCAAAAACAGAGTTTTTGATTTCGCAAATATTTTTTATTAGGGATTTGAACCCTAGCATAACTTCCGATTTTTAAATAATATTTATGTGGTCTTAAATATTTGATAACAATTATCAAAGGCATATTTCCTACTTGAATAAAACCTGGTCTCGAAACTCAAGAATCCGTTTATCATCCTTAGGCCCTCAGTTTCCCAAAACCAGTAGGTGAGCCGACAAACGGCGCAGAGTCAAGGTCACTTTAAATGTCAAACCAGTGAATGCGTTTGCGATGGCCATGCAACGGTTACTAAGTCCCATATGAAACCACATCATCCAGAAGGTAAGTGTGGTGAAGAATCAGGGAAAATTTGTAATTTCGTTACGCGGATTTCACTACGATTTTGACCCTTTGACGTTTTTCGTTCTATTCGTAAGGGAAGCAGTAGAATGATTGCAGAACTTTAATTTAAGTCTTCATTGATAGGAATAGTCTTCCCCTTTAGTCAGCATTCTTTTACGTTAGAACCTAAGCTGATTAAGAAAGGAGATCCAGCAAAAGAACGATTAAAGCCGTAAGTTTACAGTATTTAAACAGTAGAGCTTCGTATAATTTTTTTAAGATTTCTGATTTGAATCCAAAAGGAACTATGAATTCTGAGTTGGCATTTAAATTAGTAATCAAAATCAGTTTTGGGCGATGTTTTACCTGTCATTCTTGTCTATATGGGAAAAACAGTGCCTAGATTTCAGCTAACAACTCAAATTTTGATAAAGGGCTTGTGGTTGTAACCTTGTAACAGTATGGAATAAATAATTTTACATGTTTCGTCGGGGAATGATTAATTGTAATAAATTAACGTGCCCCCGAAATGGGAATTTACCCCCTAATTCATGGAAATTGTGCACACGCGTGGCCACACATACATTTTCCCACATCTCGGATGAACTATCAAATACTCAGTAAATTAATTAATTAATCCGATTGCAATTGTCAGGCATTCAAAACCCATCATGCTGGCATGAAGCTGTACGCTGTTACAAATTAAACTAAAGATGTTCCTATTGCATTGGAAAAAAACGAAGCCAAAAAGTTCAAGACTATTTCTGAGTTTCAACGCTAATACCAAACAAATATTTTAAAATTTGCTTGGTCAAGTCTTGAACGTGAAAAAGACTAATTATTATTTATATTAATTATTTAAAGTTCATCCTGACACAAGGCAAGTTCAGCCGAATTAGGGGGCACATTAATTTCAATCCATTATTTAAGGTTTTAGCCCTTAATAATCAGATAAACCATCTTTGTTAACTTGTCTATCGGTATTGCTAAACTATCTAATGAAACAGGTGAGGTCGGCTGCAGGCTGGAAAACTTTGATTTATATATTTACTAATAAGGTCTTTTCCGAAAATGATTATTCAGTTTTAAGCCGTCCAGAACTCTAATACCAATTTAACTAACTAATTTAGTGTTTTATCGTTTAAATGATAATGCATTTGATTATAAACGGGTTTTAAACTAATTAGGTGTCACATATTTTTAATATTTTTATTTATTTACCTTTCTCACAAAAGTATAATTGTGCTAAAATATGCCTTCAGATTCAAAAATCAGATTCAACAATAGAAACATTTTTCAAGCAAGAATAATTCCATTTAACTCCTTTTACATTCATACTTAAATACAAACTGAGACTACTCCACTAAATATTATTACAATATTTAACTTTTCTGATTTTGACGGATATTGTCTCATCAAATGGAAAATGCATTGAACGTTGATTAGAAATATTTCTGCCAACAGTTTTCGTTAAACTGTTTAACTTCTATAGCGTTTATGAGCCTGTATGTATACATACGATCAATGGTAATATATTATTAGTTCTTAAAAACGCTATCAATCCCGATATTTCACAGTTTTTTTACATCAATAATTAATTCAGTTTATGTCGCCCGAGTGAGCTATTGTTTAAAAACTATCTGAAGGTATTACACTTTCCAAAAGAAACCTAATCTGGTACCAAACTATGACATCAAAAGAAGCGAAACGGTTTGATTCAAGCAAAAGTCCAACACTGTCAGAGACGTCAATTCATCCACAAAATTCATCCCCATTTTCATTTTCAGCGGCGGCAAAGACTTAGCTTTTATTCGGATTCCTGACTTCCGGTCAAAAATTTTCAGCTTCTGCCAATCCGTAACGAGACTTTTGGATCGAATGTAAACGAATCCGGCAGAAGCAAAATCCACGCCAATTACTAAAGTAGTATCCACCATGACAATTGGAAAAAATCCGAATCCTGGCATTGGTATGAGAGCATGCATTCTGATACAAACGTAAGTGCATAGGACCAAAACCCCACTCGTCACCATCATTCCACCGGGTAGGAACAAGTGTCGGAAAGTTAGGTTCATTTGAAGTTCCAAGATTTGCAATTGTCGATAGAGGTCAAAAATCTCCAGGATATCTTTCCTTGTTTTCGCAAACTCGGTTGTTGCCCTTAAAAGTCAAGAACAGAAGCAATTTTTCAAGTCTCTGTGTACTTTGACTCGGCTGAAAAACTTGTTTCGTTAACATGAAACTGGCTTTAGACATAGAGGAAGAAAACAGTTTTATCCGGCGAGTCAAGAAGCACAGCGACTTTAGTTAAAACAATTTCCGACAAGCCAAATTCCTCATGAACACTTAATAGTTTTGGGTGATAAGTACAATAAAATTGTGGAAATTGGGGCACACTGATACAGCAATACCTTCTGGGATTTTTTAAAATTAGCTAATATTCAACCGTTTTTAATGTTTTTCTTTTTATCATCTTATCTTTCACACACAAAAAAAATCTTCCGTACCGTACAACAATTACCGACACAATTTCGGGACAGAGGGGAAGAATAAAATAGATTTTCAAGTGTTAAGCAACTAGCTGGGGCAATATGACACTGCGTTTAATGTATAAAAATAGCTTCGTACCTCCACAGAATTTCCAGATACATTTTCAGCGACAGACACAACGCGTAAAATATATTTCCAATCGTTAGTGCACAGGTTGTTCCGACCTGAAACCACATCATCCCGTCGAAAGCTGCAAATGCAATTTTAAGACCAAGCCGAAGTGACTCCCCATTTCCCGCCAAACACTGAGGCGTCATGGATCCGACGTACGGTGCAGTACATGGTTTCATCATGATCAGAAAAAATATTATGATCCCAACACACCCCGTCGACACTGATCCCGTCAAGAACACAAGCTTAGGAAATATTGATCCTTTCCTATCCATGCTTGAATATCCTTCAGAAATGAGATGCAAAAATTAAGAGGCGATTCTAGAAATAATTGTCCCCTAAACGATATATTTCTCCACCGTATATATCTAGCGGGGCTGATGATGAAAAAGCTCCCCATCAAAAGCGCCCCGTCATAAGCGCCCCTTACAATGAGCGCCCCGTCATAAGCGCCCCTTACAATGAGCGCCCCAACAATAAGCTCCCCGAACATAAATTCAAGCTTCGGGGCGCTTATTGTTGGGACGATTATTGCCAGGGGCGCTTATGATGGGCGCTTTTGATGGGCCACTAATGATGGGGCGCTTTTCTCCGCATACCGGGCCTGATCCAGTACCTCGTTTCTTATTGTATACTAACTTCAAATAAAAAATATGATATGTAACTACATTTCATACTTGAATAAAACTTGGCCTCAAAATTCAGAAATCCGTTCATCATCTTGAGACCTTCAGTTTCCCAAAACCAGTAGGTGAGGCGAGTAAGCGAGCAAAGAGTTGAGGTCACCGTTACCGCAAAACCCGTAAATGAGTTTGTGATATTCATTCGACCGTTATTAAGTCCCATGTGAATCCACATCATGAGGAGGTAGATGTTGTGCACGATCAGCGTAATTTTATAAATTCGATACGCTGTTTTGTCCAGGATCTTGACCGTCTGATTTTTGTCGTCCCATTCGTAAGGGAATGAGTAAAATAAGTTGCAGAATTTTAATTCAAGTCTCCACTGAAGGGAATAGTCTTCACCTTTTGTCAGCATCCTTGTGGGTAGGTACGAAGTTGAAGGATTAAGGACATTCAGCAAAAGAATGAGAGTTTATCGTTTTAGACAAAGTGCTTAAACAATAGACCTTTATATTAATAGGATTTGAACCAGCCAGGGAAATATAATCTTGGTGGAATTTCAATTAGTAATCAGGCTAAGGCTATATATCTGCCGTGTTTATTTTATGGGATGGTAAATATCGCCTTTGAGCTAAAAGTTTTAATTACGCTTGAATAGTGGTGTTTCTATGAGAGAAATAAATAATTTTTCTAGTTTGATACTCATTGTTGTTTACATATCAGGCAAAGGCGTCTATTGAATATTAGTATATACGCACATCAAGAAAGGATGAAACTATAGGCAATATGAATTCAAATAGTATTCAATGGATATTGTATACAAGAATCTCACATTTCCCCAAACATAGAGCAAACTTGCATACATTATTTAATATCATTTTATTTAGTAATTTCCAATTTTGTCGCACTCATGCGGGTGTGCCATTTGATCAAGTTCTTAGATTGGACGATACAAGAGATACAACTTTTCGTTTCTAACCTACATGGTTTAAAACAACAATGCAAAATATTAAACATTTTGGAACTTAAAGTGCGAACGAACGCGGACAGAGAGCCGCAGGCCCAGTAAACCCATTTACGTATTTAGTCCTTTCAAAATTATTTAAACCATCTCTGCCAACTTTAAATTCGTTGTTGCTGAATTATCCAAATAAACACGGGTGGTCAGTGGCAGCCTGCCCATTAGGTCTCGGTTTTTGAGACAGGGACGAGAAAAAAACATACATTTACCTATTTACCATTGTATTCATAATTCATGACTCTGATAAGGATGGCTAAACATTAAATTGTCCAGAAGTCATATTAAATCTACTACTGACTAGTATTTTTACTTTAAATTATACTACATATCACAGATCACTGTCACGATATTCAATAATTTTAAATAATTTCATATACTGATTGTGCGTCTCTTGTTTTTTATTGATTACCTACCTGACACATTTTGGCGCATAATTAAAAGCGTTGACATAAAATGCGATTAGACACTGTTTTATTATATTATAACAAACCAAAACTATCAATTAATTTGGGTCAAACATCGAATTTATGGTAAATTAATGGCATACAAAAATGCTAAACGACACCTGCAACAATTAAGACATCAATAAAAGGGAAACGGTTTGATTAAAGCAAAAGTCCAACACTGTCAGAGACGTCAGTTCATCTATGAAATTCATTCCCATTTTTATTTTCAGAGGAGTTAGAGATTTAGCTTTTGTTCGAATTCCACATTTCCGGCCGAATCGATTCAATTTCTGCCACTCCGTAACGAGTTCCTTGGAACGAAGATAAACGAATCCGGCAGCAGCAAAGTCAACAGCAAGTATCAAAGTAGCGTCCATTAGAGCAATTGGAAAAAACCCGAACCCCGGCATTGGTATGAGAGCATGCATTTTTATACAAACGTACAAACATAGTATCAAAGCCATGCTCGTGACAATCATCCCTCCGGGAATAAACAAGTGTCTGAAAGTCATGTTCATTTGATTTTCCAAAATTTGTAGTTGTCGATAGAGGTCAAATATTTCGAGCATCTCATCGCTGGTTTTTGCCAATTCGGTAGTTGCCCTGTCGAAATAAAAATAAAAAAAATTCAAGGACGAATTATGTTTGCGAAAATCACAATTTTCAACGATTTTGAGCTTTTATTTCCACCTTAATTTAACTTAACTTTACTTAGCTTAATACCTCCACAGAATATCCAGATACATCTTCAGAGAGAGGCAGAATGCATAAAATATATTTCCAATTGTTAGGGCACAGGGCGGACCTACGTGAAGCCACATCATTCCATCAAAGGTAGCAAGCGCAGTTTTGAGCCAGATTGGAAGCGCGCGCCCACTTCCCGCCAAACATTGAGGCGTCATGGATCCAATATGCGGGGCAGTACAGGGGTTCGACATGAGCAGAAAAAATATTATGAATCCAACCCCAGATGCTGATATCGATCCCGCAACGAACACAATCTTAGCGAATGCTGCTCCTTTCCTTTCCATTTTGGAATACCCTTGAAAAATCATACAAAACAGATTAAAATTTCAAAATGTATTTTTCATATGAATATCAACGCTATCAATAATTTCCAGGCAGTCAACTAAGTTTTCAAGCTTAAAATTTAGAGGAAAGATATGCATTTAGACACATTTTTTCGTTACGCTGCAGCAGCTTTTAAAATTTTAAAGACTTCAAGAAATTTAAAAAAAATCTTCTTATCGAGACGAATAAAAAAATGTCCATCAAAACAAAATTGCCCATCTCCTAAAATATACATCTTTTTACAAAAACGTCCAAAACAGTTTCAAATGGTCTAAAACGAGCGAAATTTTATAATTTGATTGTCTGAACTATCCTGAGCTTAACAAAACAGTTCTCCTAAGTCATGACTATAAAGTAAATTAATAACTTGATTAAAAAAACCCCTGCTCCGAATGTGGTTTCCGATTCTTACTACAAATCGAGCCGGAAATTGAAAATTTTGAGCTAACAAACTGTGAAATCCAGCAAAAACGATTTTTAAAGCTAAGATAGAAAGTATTAAAAATATTAAAGAAAGTTATGTTTTATACTTGAATAAAACTTGGTCTCAAAATTCAGAAATCCATTTATCATCTTGAGCCCTTCCGTTTCCCAAAACCAGAACGTCAATCGAGAAACAGCGCACATGGCGTACAAGCCAGTAATTGCAAAGCCCATAAATGCGTTCGACAGGGTCATGGTACTGTGATTGAGACCCATATGAAAACACATGATAAGTAGGTAGCTGTGGTGCAGAAACAGTGTAATTTTGTAATTTCGATACGCGGATTTTGCCAGGATTTTGACTGTCTGCAGTTCCTCGTCCCAATTATAAGGGATCGAGAAGGACAAATTGCAGATTTTAAAATACAGGGTCCATTGGAGGAAATAATCTTCTCCTTTAGTTAGCATTGTAAATTGTAACAGGTTTCTGATTTACGGAGAGTCTAATTTAAGTCCGATAAAAACAATCATCTTTATAGGTTTTTAGTAAATAAATATCTTTGTCTATTCATTTTTATTTCCTTGAAGAATAACATCACATTGTCTGTTAGCATGTTTGCACGAATTTTCTCCATGGATGTTCGATTAGCTACTAAGTTAGTAATCTAAGTGTGGTCAGTTATGCAACCTAGAATTGAGGGTATAATCCAATACAAAACCCCCAGCCGCTAAGCAAACTTCAATCATGCTTTGCATGTGGTATTTAATCTTTCAGCTATAATGCATTTTTAATTGAGACAAGAGATGTTTAATATATTCTGCTAAACTGGCAGCTTTTCTAATACTTAATTGTAATTTATTGATTGAGTTCTTCCAGTCAGAATTGGATTCAATGACATTGTTTATTAAGAGGAAAAGGTATTGAATTCAAGGAAACAATGTATTTGGGTTATGAAAAGAGTTGATTTATTTATTTTGTATATCATTTTAACTAGCCATTCAAGCCACTTCTACAATCTAAAGAAACGTCAGAACGTTGCTCTTGAATGAAAATAAATATTACACGAGTTTTTATTTTCCTTATATACATATAGGGTTTTATTTCATCACCAGAATATTGAACAATATTTAGGGTGTTTATACACGTGCAAAGCATTGGACATGTAAATTGATTTCATTGACACAAACATTCCTCGAGCTTAATATAAGGGTTTATTTACCACTACTCAAGAATTGGAAGTTTACTAGCTGGATGAATTTTACTGAAAGCTATTTTGTATTTGTAGGAAAGCATCGCGACGTGAACGAATAGTTATCAATTATTCTTGCTTATATATTTTAAAGACTTGTACCAATAAATGTGTTCAAAAAACTGTTCCGTTCAGTGGATATGTTAGTTTAATCATCCGGGAGTCGATACAAAATTTATTGTTTTGACCACAAAACAGATATCATATCACGATTCCATTTTCTAACTGACAATCTTTAAAATCGGTTTCGTAACTTCCCATGTCAACACTTGTAATTGTAATCGATGTAACCGCTACATCATCGCATATAACGTTTATAAATGGAGGCCGAATATTTAAAGCTTTTATTACTGTCTTCTACGACTTACCCTGACGGGGCATTTTGGAATAAACCGAATGGCCCAACGATTTTTAACATTCTATAACTTTTGAAGGAGAAGGCGTTAAAAGAGAGAATGGCGTTTTGAAATTAAAAAATGTAAAACTGAAAACTTTTAGGTGAATTTAAATAACAAGCAGGTTTCGTTTGAATGTATAAATTTATATTAAACTTGTTATTTATAATTAAACATTGAAATTAAAGGAGAGAGCTTATTTTTAATGTTGAATTTTTAAATGCAAGGGTTGGAATTAGAAACGATATCTTCAATTAATCTATTTTTAGATGTAGATGAATGATATACAATGATCAAAACATAAAATAAGGCCCTACACTGCTGTATATGTATTCCTGTTACAAAAGCTCCTCTACAGAATGGAATTTAACTTTTCATTTTATTCATCGTACCCGTTTACCTGTTTCATTGCATCATTAATAAGTTTTATTTACCGAATATAATTCAAAATACAGGATTAATAAGACATTTTTTTCATAATCGAATTGAAAGAAAATTCAAGTTCAAATGGTACATCAGTATATTCTTTAACTTTATTCAAATAACCCATACGATCTACAAAGTACAAATTACTGTATATTAAACTCCGACCCATTATTTGTTTTGTTTGACCCCGATTCATTTTTGTCACAGCAATTTCTCCATTTGACTCTACAATCCATCTTAACATGAAATCCAACTATAACGTAATGATTTCCCTGCTTGATTTTACCATTAATGACAGTTGTAGATTTTACCGACCATTGACTCGTCATAATGCGGCTAGCTACCAATATTTTAGGAGACTAAATATAACTCTTGGAAAGGTCAAAGTCTCATTTATAACTAGATTATAATCCAGCAGCCAGATACTCTTTCCTCGAACCGGAACCTCATGAATATCAGAACCAAATCCCTACGGACCAGTTTCTTCGTGCAACACAATTTAAAAAATGGTCAAGTCGGTGCTTATCCAGAATTGAAAATTACTTATTTATTTCACATTTTCAGTCTCATTTCTAACAGCAAAAGAGATGCGATCGATCCAACGAAGTATCCATCTCGCAAAGAGTTGTATCTTGATTATATTGCAAGTTTTGAATGAAACTTGTCAAACAAATGCAAAAAAACATTAAATTCCACATTGCCTAACGCATCCAAAAGCTCAAAATGGCCAATTTCAACAAGTGTCAAGTTTGTAAAGAGAACTTTGACACCGAACCATACCTCAATATTCCCATTCTTAAAACCCATCCAAACGAAAAGTCATATTTATATGACTTTTTATGACTGAAAAAAATTCACATTTATAAATGTGAATTTTTTACCTTGACTTTGAACACTAAAAACGGATCATATTTTGCTCATGTAAATTCCCACCGAGACGAAAATTTACAAACGCAATATAAAATCTGTAAAAACAATTCAAAGACAAATCTAGCATTATGAGACACATAGCAGTTCATTCAGTGAAGGGGCCTTTCAAATGTGAAATTTGCAACAAGGGCTTATAGACTAAGAAGATATTTTAGTTCATTCCGATAAACGGGACGTGGAGTGTCAATTTTGCCCCAGAAAATTCAGTGACAGATCTCGGGTTTTGATGCATCTTCCGATTAATACGGGCGAAAAATACTACAAGGAGTACACTAATGCATATCTAATCACAAGTCCAAGTGTATCTATAGGCATTTTGAACCTTTATTAACCCTTGTGAAAAATAGATCGAATGCTAAGCTTATTTCCGCAAATAAATAGTTATCACTATTTCTTTAAAACATTAAGTTCATGCCAGTAACTATACAATACAATGGGCAGTATCCACTATCCCATTCAAATTATTCATATGCCATAAGAACTTTTTTTAACTTGGTTTAGAGTTTTGACACTATAGTTATACTGTCAATGTTTTGTCACAGTTCATAGTATTTATGGCTTGCAAAATCACTGGTCTCATTGTCAGCTTTAAAAGTATCTTAAAAGTAAAGTTGTTTTGATATGGCGAATAATTTTAGGAAGATCGTTTTTATTTTAAATAAAATTGCAATTATGGCCTTACACAATTGTACATTCTATTGTTTGTATATAGGGTTTATTTATAGAATTAGACATAGAATAAATTAGATTTTATTAAATGGATTTTTGTTCCTTGATACGAATGAATATTGAAGGTGTTAATGTTGATTCAACCCCAGTTCAAACCTACGCAAAACCATAAGCAGAATTCAAATCCATCTTTCCGGATACTGCCTCCTAATCCAAGGACTTTAACTTCAAGTCCATTTTTAATCCCAATCCCTGTAGAGGCTTGGATTTTCTTGGTGATTGCTACTGGCCCCAACTTGATTTTTCCATCGTACGCACTTGCTCTTGCAAAGACCCCCAATGATGCTATTGGTATAATATTTTAATTAAGCACATCTATAAGCTTAAATTTTAAGCAAAATCTTAATTTAAAAACTCACAAGCTTCAACATCCGTTGTAAGAAACTTGTTTTCCCAATTGTAAACTTTATTCCCAATTACATGTTGGTGTACTGTTGCTCCAGCTTTTGCTCCAGCAACTACGAGACCGGGAAAGACTTCTTGTGTATATGTCCCAGCTTCTGCTTCTAAAGCTCCCCCTTTAAAAACGGATCCAGTTCCCCCGCCAAAGCGAGACGTTCCTTAAATTTATTATAGTTCTGTTAAATATTCAGTTTTGCAAACACTTTTGATTCAGAGTACGGTAAACGTTGAAAACAGCCAAAACGTGAGCGAATTGGGTCATCCATATCCCCCTTTCCCTATAAGACGAACAACATGAATCAGCATAACATAAATGAATAAATAGAGGGGTTTTTCAAATATTTTGAAACCGTCGCTTACGTACTGCACCTGCTACTATATCCTGTAGCTTGTATTTAATTTATAGCCTCCATGTAAATCATTTATGGATTTTTGTTAGCAAACTAAGATTTTACAGCACGCTAGCTGTATAACAGGACAAATTAACATCTTAAACAATATGAGATACGCAGATCAATGATTACTAAATTAGGAAAGTTAAAAAAGTGCATTTTGTGACTTCTGCTTAAAACTCATTGACAAAAACAATGTTTGGGACCAGAATTTATTACGACGATAATAGGTTTTTAGTTGAAGTACCTGTTTTGGCGTAAGTTTCGCCTAAACCTTTACCCAATCCCGCTTCAGCGTATGCAGGACCTGCATTATTTAATATTTTGTCAATTACTTTAGAGCTTACGATTTTATTTTAACAAAATATAAAATAATATATGAAGTCGTACGTCCTTCTATTAAGTACACTGAGCACAGAGCCCCAAATATTAGAAATAAACAAAGGAAATAGGAAGCCATTATTTCGAGACGAAGGACTCTGCTTAACTATCGGAATTTATGATTCTTTCGCAAAAATGGCTAATTATGTCGATGATTACTGTGGAAAGTTGGTTTGTAGGTAAAGAACTGAAATTGAAAACGTAATTGCATGGTTATTTATACTCTTTCATGAAGGGGTGAAATCCCTTAATGGGAAAACCTTGTCCGTCTGTCCGTGCTCGTTTACGCTCTAACTTCCGAACCGTTAAAGATTTTTGAAACGGTTTTCGGATTTGAAACCTACGGCTGGTTAGTTTTAAGCCAATATCCAAAAAATTTAAACCAAAAACTGTATATACTAAACGACTCCCACGCGTCAGTTAACGACTCATAACGTCAATATTTTAAAATGTAAAATGTATTTTTTGTTTCACCCCTTTCTTACATTTCCTTTGTAACGGTTTATTCATGAATGCAACAGATCTGGACTGATCAATATTCCAAAGGAGACGGGGGGTTAAAAAAATACAATTCGAAGAATTCATATAAGACGATGAATAATATTTTTCCCAGATGAGATCAAAGTATTCCGTTGAACTTTTGGTTTATTTCCTGATTTGGACTAGTTTCATTTGAAATTATCAGTTTCACTTTGACGCATCTAATTTTTACGTTTATATCTGAATATATATATATATATGATTATGACGGGCGGCAAATTTTCCATTAATCTCATTCGTTACTTTTCTATTTTAATCACTTGTTTTTTGGTATAATCAGTTTTACATTTCACATCACAGTGGTTTTGTTTGTCACAATTAACAAGTCAACACAGTTCTAGATAAAAAAAAGTTATACAGGGTTTTCCCAAATTATGTTAATTATTAGCATTGGTAAAATTCTTTAATTTTCCATTAGCATATATCAATACTAATACACAAAATCTTCAAGTGAAGTTACGACATATATTAAATGAAAACTACTCAAGACTGACAACAAATTGTGGAAAGAGGGCATGTTTAATTATATCCGTTACTCCGTAGCTATGCATATGAGTTGGGTTGTTTGTAGTCACCTAATCTTTATTTCTAAAAAATTGTAGTAAGCTGTTTCAGCAAATTCGTCGCGTCTTTGCTAATTGTTTACGATCACTTTCCACGAAATACGACACCAAAATTTTCCAACAAAGAAGATTTTCTAATTTTGAATTAACGAGAAATCTGAGAATTAGTAGTAAATGTAAAAGCCTGGGTCACACACCCTGATCTTTGCGGTAGTTGTCCCGTATATACTGAAGTCCCTTACTATTTACGAAGTACAAAGAAGATATTAAACTCCGATTTATACTTCTTGCTTATTCACACTTATCAGAGCAATATCTCGATTTGAATCTCCATTCTCTCTAATATGAAATCCCACTATAACATAATGTTTCGCCTGTTTGATTTTAACATTGACAGTTGTCGATTCTTCGCTTCATAATGCCAATAGTAATTCTTGCTTCAAAATTTATGAATAGAGAACCAAACACCAAAATCTAAACTACTGTACATTGATATGAGACTAAAGATAATCCTTGAAAAGGTCAACAATTTATTTACAACTAGATTATATTCCAACAGCCAGATTCATCCCTTTTCCTCCAACCTCATGAATATCCTTACATCAGTACCAAATCCCTCTCAACCTTTCTTGGTGTAGTTAAGACTTAAAAAAATGGTCAAGTCAGTACTCATCTAGAATTTAAAATTAATTACCTACACATTTTGATTTTTTTTTATTTCATTTCATTTTCACAGTTTCAGTTTAATTTCTAACACCAAAAGAAACGACAACGAAACTTATCAAACAAGTGCAGAAAAAACATTAAATTCCACATTCGTAAACTCATCCAAAAGCTCAAAATGGCCAATTGCAACAAGTGTCCAGTTTGTGAAGAGAACTTTGACACCGAACCAAACCTCAACATTCACCTACTTAAAACCCATCCCAACGACAAGCCATATAAATGTGCATTTTGTTCCGAGACTTTCAACATTAAAAACGAATCATATTTTGCTCATGTAAATTCCCACCGAGACGAAAATTTACAGACTAAATGCAAAATCTGTAAAAAACAATTCAAAGACAAATTTAGCATTATGAGACACATGGCAGTTCATTCAGAGGAGAGGCCCTTCAAATGTGAAATTTGCAACAAAAGCTTCAAGGTGATGAAAAACTTAAAAGGACACATGCTAGTTCATTCTGACAAACGGGACGTGGAGTGTCAATTTTGCCCCCGGAAATTCAGTGACAGATCCCGGCTTTTGATGCATCTTAGGATTCATACTGGCGAAACATACTACAACTGCACCTTCTGTTCCAAATCGTTCCACTCCAAAAATGACTGTAAAACACACATAGAAACACATAAACGTAAGGAGGACAGGGTGCATTATAAATGCGAATTTTGCCCCAAATCCTATACAACCAGAGGCTGCCTGCGCCATCATCACCAATTGACTCATTCAACAGGAGAAATTGAATTTAAATGCGAAATCTGCTCTAAAATATTTCCATAAAAAATAAATTTAAGAGCACATGCCGTGGTCCACAGTGACCAAAAACGGTTTAAGTGCCAGATATGTGACGCCAAGTTTTTACGCTCCGCAGAATTGACCCGACATACAGTAGGGACTCACGACTATCTCAAAAGTTCCCCAGGAACTTTTTACAGTTCCCCATGAGGAATTGTTTTCAGTTCCCCAGGAATCAATAATAGTTCCTGAGGAATGGTATACGGGTCCTGGGGAACCGTTAGCGATTCCCCAATTTCGGAAATTAAAATCGAATTTGGGGAACTGTTAATGGTTCCTCTCCCCATACAGTTGGGTCGCCTAGGCTTTCGAAAGCCGAATTTAAGAGTTTGAGAGCTCAGCTCTGAACAGCGGACTTTAGCTCTGCAAAGCCAAGTCTCGGCTTTTCAGAGCCGAAATTTTTTAATGTAAAAACAACAAGGGCAGTTCACATCAAATTACTACTTCGAGAACAAAGGGTTACAAATCAGGAATAAATTAAACTATGTTTTGTTCATTCAAAAACCTTCAAAATACATTCCTGGAATGCGAATTACAGTTAGACGATGAGATCGTCTGTAGAATGCTACAAAATACACTTCATCACAAGAGGGACACTCGCAGTGTCTAGTATGTACTCGGTCCGTTATATAATTACGAATTCGAATATCAACTGGTTTTTAAAACACTAAAAAAAGTCATTGGTGAATTCGTAAAATATTACATAGTATCAAAGGGTGAAATGCTTCAATGGTTTTACTCGATCTTTCAATCAAAGTCGAATATTTTTCTTCGAGAAACCATTTATGATAATCCGAATCGAGTTTAATTGGAATTTTAATTTACTTCGGTTGGAGTAAGGGAAAGGTGACCATTTTTTATAGTCCTTTGCTATGAAACTTAAAAAACAAATGAATGTGGCAACCATCGATTTTGTTGCCACCACGTAAATAAGTGTGGCCACTAAGATTTTGCTGACTAAGGAATTAAAAAATAAAATTGTTGCCACCGATGGGAATTTGTGGGTTCAAATGTAGCAATAAAATCTGATACTCCTTAAGGGTGGGCACTCTCCTGGCCACGTCGGACTGATATTCAACTTGGGCTAAAAAAAGCCCCAGTAACCTTATGAAGGACTAGATTAGATTAATCTAGATTCAGTATTAATCAGTAGATTCGAATTCGAAATAAATAGTTTTAAAATTAATCTGAAATAGATTCGAATTCGAAATAAATAGTTTAAAAATTAATCTGAAATAGATTCGAATTCGAAATAAATAGTTTTAAAATTAATCTGAAATAGATTCGAATTCGAAATAAATAGTTTAAAAATTAAGCTGAAGTAGATTCGAATTCGAAATAAATAGTTTTAAAATTAATCTGAAGTAGATTCGAATTCGAAATAAATAGTTTTAAAATTAATCTGAAGTAGATTCGAATTCGAAATAAATAGTTTTAAAATTAATCTGAAGTAGATTCGAATTCGAAATAAATAGTTTTAAAATTAATCTGAAGTAGATTCCAATTCGAAATAAATAGTTTTAAAATTAATCTGAAGTAGATTCCAATTCGAAATAAATAGTTTTAAAATTAATCTGAAGTAGATTCGAATTCGAAATAAATAGTTTTAAAATTAATCTGATGTAGATTAAAATTCGAATTAAATTTTATTTGTGACTTTAAAATTATTTTTTCTGAGTGCTTTCCTGCCACCAAATGTTGCCACCGTTGATTTTGTTGCCAATAAATGTTGCCAATAGAGCAATCCGTAATTTAGAAAAAATAGTGTTGCCACCATTTAGGACTTGAAAAAAATTAATAAATGTTGCCACGGCTCATTTTGTTGCCAATCTGTAATTTAGAAAAATAATGTTGCCACCAAACGAATTTAAAAAATTAATGTGTTGCCATCGATGGGAATGCGAATAGAGCAATAAAATCTGAAAGGGTGGCATCCTTGCTGTGCCCCAAAGACCGGCATAATGCATAATGGCCCGAGTCCTTCATAAGGTTACTGGGGCTTTTTTTAGCCCAAGTTGAATATCAGTCCGACGTGGCCAGGAGAGTGCCCACCCTTAAGGAGTATCAGATTTTATTGCTACATTTGAACCCACAAATTCCCATCGGTGGCAACAATTTTATTTTTTAATTCCTTTGTCAGCAAAATCTTAGTGGCCACACTTATTTACGTGGTGGCAACAAAATCGATGGTTGCCACATTCATTTATTTTTTAAGTTTCATAGCAAAGGACTATAAAAAATGGTCCCCTTTCCCTTACTCCAACCGAAGTAAATTAAAATTCCAATTAAACTCGATTCGGATTATCATAAATGGTTTCTCGAAGAAAAATATTCGACTTTGATTGAAAGATCGAGTAAAACCATTGAAGCATTTCACCCTTTGATACTATGTAATATTTTACGAATTCACCAATGAATTTTTTTAATGTTTTAAAAACCAGTTGATATTCGAATTCGTAATTATATAACGGACCGAGTACATACTAGACACTGCGAGTGTCCCTCTTGTGATGAAGTGTATTTTGTAGCATTCTACAGACGATCTCATCGTCTAACTGTAATTCGCATTCCAGGAATGTATTTTGAAGGTTTTTGAATGAACAAAACATAGTTTAATTTATTCCTGATTTGTAACCCTTTGTTCTCGAAGTAGTAATTTGATGTGAACTGCCCTTGTTGTTTTTACATTAAAAAATTTCGGCTCTGAAAAGCCGAGACTTGGCGTTGCAGAGCTAAAGTCCGCTGTTCAGAGCTGAGCTCTCAAACTCTTAAATTCGGCTTTCGAAAGCCTAGGCGACCCAACTGTATGGGGAGAGGAACCATTAACAGTTCCCCAAATTCAATTTTAATTTCCGAAATTGGGGAATCGCTAACGGTTCCCCAGGACCCGTATACCATTCCTCAGGAACTATTATTGATTCCTGGGGAACTGAAAACAATTCCTCATGGGGAACTGTAAAAAGTTCCTGGGGAACTTTTGAGATAGTCGTGAGTCCCTACTGACATATGAGAATCCATACTAAGGAGAAACCGTACGAGTGCTATTTTGGCCATAAGAGATTCTCGGGCTCCGGAAGTCGGACCAAACATTTAAAAATGCACTTTTTGGAGAAGTCTGAGCAATGTCCAGATTGCAATAAATCCTTCAGCACATCAAGCCATCTCAAAATCCATCGTCAAATCCACAATCCTATAAAATCTCCAAAAACCGAACGAATCCAGTGCAAATCCTGTCCAAAAACATTTGTCAGCAAAAGCGGAATGTACGATCACTTTAAAGCGAACCATGACCCGAACAGGAGCCTCCACTCTTGTACATTTAAATTATGTATGACAACCTTCCGGTCAAAAAATAGTCTTAGGAATCATTTTCAGAAATTTCATTCAGAATCTGGAGCAAAGCAGAAAAAACGAGAATTTTGCTGCGGGATTTGTGACAAACGGCTTGCAACTTTAGATGGCCTCAAAAGACATCAGTTGATAAAAAAGGGGGAGAAACCGTTCCAGTGTCAATTATGCAAAACGAGGTTTCGAAGTTCTGGATACATGGAGATGCACATCAGGACTCATACCAAAGAAAAACCCTATCGTTGCTATTTTTGCCAAGAAAAATTTGCATTTCTCACACAGCTCTATAAACATTTGAAATCACATACGAAGGAAATACACGAGACTGTAAAGCCACAACGTGAAATCTGTCCAATCTGTAAAAAATCATTTTGTAGTTTAAGATACTTAAGATATCATCAGAAGATTCATGATCAGAATCGAATAGGGAGCGGACAAAGTGCCACCTCTGTCCCAACTCGTATTTAGGAAAAATTCAAAGAATTTTGAATATTTAATATGAATTAACGAATATAATTTATTCCAAATCATAATTAAAGCAACAGAATGATGTTTTATCCAATTAATTTCCCTGAAAAAAAAGCTAAGCAAATCAAATTTTAAACTTTTGTTAGTGTACATATGTAGATATACGAATACTCCAAATAAAAATGATGTTTTATTGAATCAATTTAGCAGTAAAAAAGCAAAAAATCATATTACCAACCGTTGTTAGTTCATATAAGATATAAGTAGTAATTTATGTAGATATTTGTATGAAAAATGAGGCCATCATCATGTACTGGCATACTCAGCTATTACTGTTGTAGCGTATCTACAGGTCAGCAACTAATTATGATGTATATGTGGACTGTAAAACATATATGTGGAAGTGGATTGGATGAACTCTAAACTTTAAATCCCTATTTTCTCAATTTCACTAATTAACCCAATATATGGTTAACTAAGATGACCTCCCAGATACCTATGTATGTGGTGAAATGAGTAGACTAGGCAATTACGGAATTCCTAATTAAAGACAATATTTAATTACTGAAAGTTCCCAATAATCCCCAAATTATTCCCGTTACAAATAATATTAAATTGTAACATCTACAAAAATGCTCTGAGTTCCATGAACTCTGGTAGAAGACAAAAATTCTAGAATCCTATTTCTAGACACAAAAAGACTTCTAGACAAGAAAGACTTTTTCCCTGTACATCGATTTTCTAAGTTTTCTTTATCGTAGTCCCGGTCAAGCCCAGTGACTTTACAAATTCCATATAACTTGAACTTACATACTATCTTAAGCATATACTTCATTTCACATATAATATAACATTACAAACTTATAATGTTTCCATCTTCGGTTGCAACTTAACTTGTTTACATATCAGCTTAATCTTAATCTTAATATTAATTATCATGCATTTCATATTCATGCTTCATGACAGGTACGGCACAACTTACTCTCAAACCCAATTCGTAATCCTCTCCCTTTCCCTGCCCATAGCATTTCCTAGTATTACAAATAATGCAACCCTACCTAAATAACATTAGGATTTACTAATTATTCATTTACAAGGTTCACGGCTTTTAATTAACTAACCTAACGGCATGGACTTATTAATCAATGACATATCTTGGATATGAATGCAAAAAACTACTCATTTTAGCTTTAGATCACTACTAGTCTATATTTTACATATATATAAACCTATACTTAACTATACAAAAACTGCTAACTTAAATTACCAATTCTCATCTCTTCCTATGGATGAATTTACTTGCTATTGTTTCACAAGTGACTAGCAGCGATGGCAGCGTTACGCTGAAATATCAGCGTTAAATTCTACCCGATGGAAGAGATAAGAATTGAAGATAAAGATTCTAAAAATATGCAATCCTAACATTTAGGTACACTTTTTCATACGAGTTATCTCTCTTCTATATTTTGCTCTGTGTTGCTCGCGGACAACTGTAATCAGTATTAGTAAAAACAAATGTTGAGGCATGTAAGTAATTAACGAATTTTAACTTTAATTGTGGAATCGGGTTTCACTCATTTCATACAGCAATTTATTATGACTTCATTCCGTTACATTGCTGTTTTAATAGTTGGATAATTTACGCTTTCTTAAAGAAAATGTTTACTCGTCCAAACTTAACCATGATCTTTTAATATTGTCGGTAGTATTCGATGTAAATATTGAAGAAATAAAATTGTTTAGAGATTTTCTTTATCCGTTTGTTTGGTGAATTTAGATAGTGGTTTTGGTTTCATCCTTTATTTCGCCCACTAAAAATTAGAAACTCAGAAATCGCGATAATAATTGAAAAAATAAAAATAAAAACTAAAAACGGCCAAATATCATAAATCCAGTAGCCAAAATTATGTTATGTTTCAAACGAATTTAAGCAGTTTTGCTCTGCATTTTTCCCTCACCACTTGATTGATGTCACTCATCTATTTATATTTTCATCTAATCAGAAGTCATATTGTGCTTCAATTTTTTGGTTTCATTTTTAAATAGTTTTAATTCATTATAATACAGAATCAACTGACAGGTTTTTCTCGTTCCTGAAATAAAATATTTAGTGCATGCAGAGGATTTTAGTGTTATTAAACCTTGCCAAAATAAGACGTTTTAACGGATTGAAAATTCATCACAATCCTCATCCTATACTTCCAAAATTGTAACCACAATCTATTTGGAACGAAGGACATATTGCATACAATCTACCTTGTACACATGCCACAAAAACATGCTTAAATTTAGCTTTCAGTTTTTGACCCTTTACTGCCCTTGTTTTATCACAGTTGATAGTATTGATTGAAAGCAAGTTAAACGTTTGAGTAATTTAGGTTAGGTTACTTCAAAGCGTATATCCTTGACCAGTTCTAGATCTAATAAACAAAACCCTAATAAATGTCTGTCAATCCATATTATCCATTTCTATGGTCAATCCTTAGCCCTTTCTCTCCTCGAATCTCTAAACCAATAAAATACGTAAAATCCAAACGAATCATTTCCTTCATGGAAAATAAATCAAAATAATATAGCTGTTGGTGTCGGTTGTCAGTCGGAATTGAATCATTCAATACACATTTCATCTGTTTTAAAACTCTTGTTTAAAAATAATACGAAAACGCGTGTCTTCCTTCAAACCTCCACAGTTACATATTATCTTAATTTTAACTTTCAAATCAAAGATTATCGATTAAGTGCAGAGCGAACATTAAATATTTAATGTCAAACTTGAACGTATTTAAAAAATCTAAATGAAGTGTCCCGTTTGTGATAAGTGGTTTCGAAGCACTTCGAGCCTCAACATTCACCTTCTGAAGTCCCATCCTAACAATCAGCCCTCATATTTTGCACATGTAGAGTCGCAAAGCACCGTTTTTCTAAATCGAAACGAATGCAAAATCTGCTTCAAAAAATTTAAGGACTCCAGCAACATTAAATCTCACATGGCAATGCATTCAGAAGATAGACCCTTCAAGTGCACAATCTGCCACAAAGGATGTAAGTTAAAAAAACATTTAAAAGACCACATGCTGGTTCATTCAGATAAGAAAGATGCAGAATGTCAATTCTGTCCGAAAAAATTCAAATCCCGAAGCCGTCTCCTGCTCCATATTCGTATTCATACGGGAGAAAAATATTATAATTGCACTATCTGTTCCAAGACCTTTAATGCAAAAAAAGACTGCCAAAAACACATTGAAACACATAAGCGTAAAGAGGACAGGATTCAATACAAATGCGAATTTTGCACCAAATCATTTATCACAATCAGTGGAATAAACCATCATCGGGCAACGGTTCATTCGACCGTAACACCGGAATTTAAATGCGAAATATGCTCCAAGGTATTTGCATCAAAATCACATTTAAAAGCCCACGCCTTGATCCATGCTGGTGAAAAACGGTTTCAGTGCCAATTATGTGACGCCAAGTTTTTACGTCGATCGCAAGTGAAAGTACACGTGAGAATCCACACTCTGGAAAAACCGTACGAGTGCTACTTTTGCCACAAAAAATTCTCGGGCTCTGGAAGTCGGATAAAACATTTAAAAATGCACTTTTTAGAGAAATCGGAGCAATGTCCAGATTGCGACAAATCCTTCAGCACACCAGGTCATCTCAAAATCCATCGTCGAATCCACAATCTTATAAAATCTAAAAAAAACCGAACGAATCCAGTGCAAATCCTGTCCAAAAACATTTTCGAGCAAAAGCGGAATGTACGCTCACTTTAACGCGAACCATGACCCTAACCGGAGACCATATCCATGTGAAATATGTACAAGGATCTTCCGTAGAAAAATAGGTCTAATGGCTCATTTAAAAGCAGTCCATTCCGAATCTGGAGACAAGAAGAAAAAACTGGAATTTCGCTGCGGGATTTGTGACAAACGGCTTACAACTTTAGGTGGCCTCAAAAGACACCAGTTGGTCCATACGGGGGAGAAACCGTTCCAGTGTCAATTATGCAAAACGAGGTTTCGAAGTTCTGGATGCATGGAGATGCACATCAGGACTCATACCAAAGAAAAACCCTATCGTTGCTATTTTTGCCAAGAAAAATTTGCATTTCTCCCACAGCTCTTTAAACATTTGAAGTCACATACGAAGGAAATACACGAGACTGTAAAGCCAGAGCGTGAAATCTGTCGTATCTGTAAGGAATCGTTTTATAGTTTAGGAAACTTAAGATATCATCAGAAGAAGATTCATGATCGGAATAGGGAACGGATTTGACAATGACTGATGGAGCTTGTAACAAGGTTTAGGCTGGTGTTTTTATTTCAAATTAAACTCCAGTAACAAAATGATGTAATTTAAGTTATTTAGTTGTAAAAACCGAGAGGGAACCTTAGAAGCAATGAAAAGCTAAATGTAAACGATGGTTTCAGGATTAAAAAATTATAGTTGCAATTCATTAAATTACAGATTTCAGTGTGGTGGAGTTTTTGCTTGTTCTTGGAATTGAAATAAAATATGCAATTTACGTAGATTTGATTTGATTGGGCCCTTATTGACCTTTCTGGGAAATAGTACTGAACCTTCGTCATGATCCTAATCATATCTCCTTAATTACTATATATATATTATTGTAATCACTATATATATACCTCTTTTGAAAGGCAAGTTTATACCAACAACATATAGTGGTTTGGTTAGTATCATATTCAGATTATTCATTTGCCATATAAAAAGTATTTTTAATCTGGCTTTGAGTTTTGACCCTTTTTACTATCCTTTGTTTTGTCAGCGTTGACAGTTTATTGCTTGCAACTCAAAAGTTTGGGTCGTTTAGGTTGGATTTACTTACTTAAAAGTAGATATTGCGATAGATGTTATAAAACCCCGATGTGTCACCCCATAGGGTAACCCTAGACCAAATATTTTTCTTCGTGGAAGTCGCTTCAAGATTGAAATGAGAGATTGTTTAGCTAAACCCCTATATTATAAGTGGTCTCTTAGGTTCATATAATAAACCGATGTAACGGGTGTAACCAAGTGTTGAAAATATAACGATAAACAAACTAAATCTCAATTTCCCCAAAAAGCCCGGGTTTTGCACCCAGTTGTCAGTGGGAGTGGTCACGTATGCGGAAAAGATGTTCTATTACTCATGGGAATCGTTTAAACCCCATATCTCAATTTCCCCAAAAATCCCGGGTTTCACACATTGGTGTCAGTGGGAGTGGTCCCATATACGTCAAAGATGTTCTATTACTCATGGGAATCGTTTAAACCCCAAATCTCAATTTCCCCAAAAAGCTCAGGTTTTGCACCCTGGTGTCAGTGGGAGTGGTCTCGTATACGTCAAAGATGTTCTATTACTCATGGAAATCGTTTAAACCCCATAGCTCAATTTCCCCGAAAATCCGGGTACTGCACCCTGGTGTCAGTGGGAGTGGTCCCGTATTCGTCAAAGATGTTCTATTACTCATGGGAATCGTTTAAACCCCATATCTCAATTTCCCCGAAAACCCGGGTACTGCACCCTGGTGTCAGTGACAGTGGTCCCGTATTCGTCCAAGATGTTCTATTACTCATGGGAATCGTTTAAACCCCATATCTCAATTTCCCCCAAAAGCCCGAGTTTCGCACTCTGAAATGTAGGTTCAGGGTATTATCATGTATAGATGATAGACATAGAGTGTAATGTAAACTACCTAAGCGGCAGTTTTAAAATGAGTAATAGCTCTATCCTGGCGGTGGGCTCCTACCTATCACTATTCTGTGTGATTTAATGGTTTGTTTTTGGGGTTTAATTGATGGGGGACAGGGGGTGTGACCGATTTGACCCAAGTTCGAACTTAGCCTCACTCTTGAACCAAGCAACAAGTGTACAAAATTTGGTGACCGTAGGTCAAGCCGTTCGTCAGTTATCGCACCGACAGACGGACGGACGGACGGACGGACAGCCTAGTCATTCGCATAAAGTGTTTTCAACACTTAATAAACCGATGTAACGGGTGTAACCAAGTGTTGAAAACATCAGGTATGGCACCCTGGTGTTAGTGGGAGTGGTCCCGTATACGTCATTGATGTTCTATTTCCCATGGGAATCGTTGAAACCCCATATCTCACTTTCCCCCAAAAGCCATCAGTTTCCTCCCTGAAATGTAGCTACAGGGTGTTATCATGTGTGAATGATAGACATAGAGTTTACTGTAAACTACCTAAGCGGCAGTTTTAAAATATGTCAGCGTTGTCTACTAATTTAATGGTTTTTGTGGGGGGTTTAATTGATAGGGGACAGGGGGTGTGACCGATTTGACCCAAGTTCGAACTTAGCCTGTGTTAAGACCCAAGGAACAAGTGTACAAAATTTGGTGACCGTAGGTCAAGCGGTTCGTCAGTTATCGCACCGACAGACGGACGGACAGACGGACAGACGGACAGACGGACAGACGGACTGGCCGTTCGCATAAAGTGTTTTCAACACTTAATAAACGAACATTTTCTTTTGGGTTTTTCACAGTTAAACCGGCAGTACAATAAATATATACTATATACTGCAGTATCAAAAATGTTTCATAAAATGTCACATGCTCAGTTCAACCCAGCCAGCTGTATAGTCTTCCGATTTTATGTATCAAAAATATGTGTTTTAACCATGTAACCCAAACCAAAGACTGCACAGGCAAGGAGGTTGCCCCATGGGGTCACATACTATGCTATGGGTGCATTGATCGGTGTGAGGAATAGGAGCATAGTATGATTCCAATATATTTATATGGATGATGAATGTAGGTTTTGACAATAGCATTGAATTATGAAACTCCACCGGGCCACCGCATCCCCGAAGGGTCATCCTAAAAGGTCCAGATTCTTATTTTATACGAACTCGTCCAAAGTGAACGATTCCAAGTTGTTGGTAAAATTTAATTAAAATCTATGTTTTTGTGTCCAAATTCCCAGCCCAAGAGAAGTAGGAGAGAAGTGTGATACTAACTTGGAGCGGGTTACGTTTCTTTTAAAAGTGAAAAGAAGAATCCAAGAATCACAGATTTTAATAAAAACATCAAATAAATACTTAAAATTTTGTCCAAGTGCCCTTTACAGTCTTTAATGCAGTTACGTCGTTACGTGTAACGGTATTGCAGTCGATTGTGTTTGTGTATCGCATGGGAATTCAGATGGTTTGGTATTTGGTGAGTTTTGATTGAGTTTTGTCTATTTTTCGTAGTTCATAATTTTGTATTATTTTTGATTTTTGATTTTTAAACTGTAAACAAACAAGCAATTTGCAAATTTTAAATTGAAGTACTTTTATTTGATATTGTGTTATTTTGGAGATATGATTTCAGGTAGGTTATTTACAATTTTGAATTTAGTATTTTAAAATGTCCCTTTCACCTTTGTGTTGTGTACTGTTCACTGTGCACTGTTTGCTGTATTGTTCCATTGCATTTATTTCATTTCTCATTCATCATTTTTGCTTTTGATTACACTGATTACAGTTACAGATCACAGATTAGAGGCTCAAACAAGAGTAACGAGACACGTTAATTTGCATCCGAACCGAACCCTCTCTCTTCCTTCATCTCTGTTTACTGTTCAATGTTGTTGCAGATTCAAGATTACGGACGATGGACGAGTGATAACGTCCTGTTGCCCCTCACTTGATAAAACCTGATACTCGATGATATCTTGTTCGGAACTATTTGGAATTTAGTAGCTCTATAGTAAGTTCAAAACATATTACATATGTATGAATAATGAATGTGTTTTAAATGTTGATGTCATTTAACATTCAGTCAGGTCTGACATCGTTTACTCGTGCAAGGGAAAAAGATGAACAATATAACGGCGTTACCGTCCTACGAAGAGTATGAACGCATGGAAAGGCCATACGTTTGTGAACAATGTGGGCAGAGATTCAAGGACACAAGGTATCTTCGAAGACACCTTAAATCCGGCACCTGTTGTACATTACTTTTTCCCGATTCCAAAATCAAAGCAGAACCGAATGAATATGAAAGTACAGCTGCAGCTATTGAATATGTCGAGCCTGGACAGACAGAAGAATATGATGAATCACGTGTAGATATTAAGATTCTTCCATTTCTGGATCAAGAATTTGAGGTGGAAGAGCCGGAAATAATGGATGGGTCTGAGGTAAATTACCTGTGTACCTTAAAATTTGATTTATCGAAGGCTCCGCTAATATAAGTACCTTGGTATTTTCAAACGAAGGTGATTAAGCATAATCTAATTCATTTTGGTTTATACATGATATTACAATTTTTAAACTACAAACGAATGTTGATTTTAGAGAATTAATTTGAATTAAGGAGCACAGTTGACGTTTACGGAACTTTTCCATAAACACGTTGACAATAAATTTCATCAAATAATTTTTCCTTGAGAGTACAGACTATAGATTGTTTAATTTATTTTCTAGGGTCAGCTCGTCTCCTCATTTGACGGAATTTTCCCAGACATGGCCCCATCCATGCCAGCCAATCTTCCAAATCCACCACGAACTGATAAAACTGCTACAATTTTATATCAAGCTGAGGAAAATCGGTGTCCATTCTGTGACAAATGCTATTTATACCAACCGGATTTAAAAGTGCACGTCGTTCGAACTCATTCTCATATTGCCACTACAAGCTATATTCAATCGATCTCCGGATATGGTCCAGATTATAAGCCCTTCGGATGTACGCTGTGTGGAAAAAAATTTACTTCCAAATATCGCCTTAAAAGGCACGAGGGCAGTAACGCTTGTCAATCAGATGTAACCCCACCTTCAATTTTTACTTCCCCCGATGTGGCCAAACCTCACACTTGTGAACATTGTTCGAAACGATTCACACTGAAAAATCATAAACGACGGCACATACTTTTCCACTGTCCAGTTATAAAGCAAGCCCGTTTGCAGCCTTCTAATCCTGAAGACGGAAATAATGCCAAGACGTTAGGAAGTTCCAATAATCTCTCAAGATCTGATAGTTCAAGAAATAATTTATGTGTGCCAAGTTCCAGTAAAAAAGAACCGGGAGCTGAAGAATTAGACACCGTCGCTCTAGCTAGCTATGTTTCTCAAAATTTCGGATTCGAACTTATTAAGTTAAAACCTGAGGAGTCGGTTACCTTTGTTGATGTAATGTTTGAACGTTGATCTCTCAATACTAATAATTTTAATCGAGTTTTGAGGAATGACTTTGTCTTACTTATTCGTATTTTTTCTTCAGATTCCATCATCACCAGTAGCAGAGGTTGAGGATGTGGAAGTTAAGGCAACTCATTCAGCTAAGATTTCACCTCTCGAAATAAATCGTACATGTACAATCTGTTCAAAAACCTGTAAGACTCTAGATGACTTACGACATCACTTGATCAAAAGCCATTCCGACCATCCCATCGTCAGCTTGGATCCAGAATTTGACAAGATGTCGAAGGCTTACGATGCTTTGAAGAAACTTGGGCGACACCGGGGTGCAGCCAAAAATGTTCCGATGAAACTTTACGGCTGTGATAATTGCGGAAGGAGGTTTACCTCTAGTCCTCATCTTATAAGACATCAGAGGACTGTGTGTTACAGCACAGGCACATCTGCTAGAAAACAAAAACTCCCAACCATGACGGATATAATTAATAGGCCACATTTCTGCGACCGATGTGGAAATCGATTTACAAGGAAGTCTCACCTCACAAGGCACTGGAGGAACACCGTCTATTGTAGAAGTAATTTATTTATGCCTATAAACTACAACATAAAATAAAATACTAAATGGTTTCGATTTTGACTAAAATTATAATTTTTAAAGGAACGGGAACCGCAGCTTTGACTGATCCACATGAAAGCTCTCATGATAATTCCCAAGACACAGAAATACTTATTGCAGATCAAAGTTACGAATACCTATTAGGCAATAATATGGAAATCGGATTGGATCCTCCCATTAATTATGGTTCTGATTCGGAGCGACCGATGATCTTTAATGCCTTGGGGGTATGTCTACGATATTCCAAGATTTTAATTACCTAACTAAGATAGCAATATGGCATCGTAAAATGTTTGCTATTTATTATTATCCTTAGGACTCTGACGACGAATCGAGTGAGGAGTTCGCATAAGCATGTCCTTGTGCATATGATGAAGAGAGAGACTATAGACTATATACAAACGCGACCTTTTATGTCAATCCTGGATCGAGTGTGGCATCGCCGATTTATAAGTTCGATAAAAGTGCATGTGACTTACCTATATATTTTAAGATTTTAAGATTGTAACTTACTGTTTAGCAAGCTCGACTTCAACCAAGTGTAATACTAATCCAGTAATAACTCCTGATGTATCTATATTTTAACAATGAAATACTATACTTACAATCTAATAGCCAATCCAATGGTTATGTGCTGCGTTGGCAAATGCTGTCGTTCGTAACTTCCGTATGCTAATTTATGAATACAGAACAATCCAGTTTACGGATACATTTACAGAAATCAAGCTTCCGTAACAATGTAAAGCTAAAATAAAAAAATGTAAACAAATCTGACACATAATAACTCATTTAGGCGGGTTTAGTTTTTCAACCTGAACTTTATTCTAATTTCGGATAGTTGTACACACTTTAACGCTTAATCACACACTTTCAATTCATATAGTTCCTTACAATTTATTTACCTTCAGCCACGCTATGTTATTTTCTATCCTTAACAATTAAAATTAACCCGATGGTCCTCTCAACCCAAATCATTGTCAATACCATTACCGTACTTTTGTTAAACATGAAGAATGGACCGAATCGGATTCCAATTCCTCTCAAGGACCTTAATATTCGGGTATACTCTTTCCGATTTCGATATCTAAATATAGTAGACTCCAGTCCGATTAAAAACGCTTTCGACAGTTCTATTACTCTGCCGGCGGGGCCCCCAATTAACCAAACATAAACTTCGGCAAGGACCGCAAACCCCACAAACAGCAGCAGTAATGGCAAGGAAATGGAATCCCCGTAGGTGACTAAACCCGTTCCTGAAATCATGAAGAGTCCAGAGCCTAGTACGAATCCTATGCCTAAGGGCCATTGCAACGTCGAATGCGCACGCGCAACAATCAGCGCCAATCTTCTGTAGTGGAACACTTGCAAATTAACTCCTACTTTCAGGTGACAATTTACAAGCCATCGTCTGTTTCTATTAAAAAATAGTGAACTACGAATTGAGGATAAGATGACGGCCAGAAGCTTAAAGTAAGCCATCAAGTACAAAAATACATTTGTAGCCGTCACCTGCCAGAAATAACCAATTACGAGCAACACTAACGACCGAAGTAAACGGCCAGGACCGCTCAGTGGATGAACCGGGGTGAGTTCCTTAATAAGAAAATACATCGGCTCGACGTCCATGAAAAGTGGAATTAAGACGGCAGTTAGGGTGAGTTGACCAAAATTGAAGCAAGTGGCATAAAATACGAAGGTTACGAGTTGAGACTCTGAATTTAGTTTTTGGATTTGGATTGTCTTATTTGCAACTGATTCGATGCCATCCACTGGAATTCCTAAAAATTTCAAAAGAATTTTAACACACCTAATTACTGACTATCGTAATAGTCGCAATTACATAAATAGATGACTTTCGAAATAGAACTACGCATCCAGACAGACAGACACTAAAAGTCATTTCCATAAAGAATTCACAATTACTTCTTCAGGTCGTGTCTAGGAAACCGAGTTGAAATTGAATGAAATAGCAAGAACTTGGCATGAAATACTATACTATACAAATTAGACCAGCAGATTCGCATGAAAATGGCAAAGTTAGCATAGAGATTCGCATCAAATTCGCAATGAATTTGCAAGGAATTATGAGAATATACCATATTGCCAATCTTTGTGCCTTGGTTACTTATACAATTGCCTTCCCCAACAACCATTCATTCATAAAAACGGTCAGAGATTCATTCATAAATTTTCAATTTTACAACTGATAGTAAAATTGAGGGGCAAATGCCCCTCAATTGATTTTTTCTGAAAAAACCTTCAAATCCGCGCAACCCCCTGGGACGCCGGAGAAATTGGTTGTCAAGCAATCCTGCCGTGTTACATGAAACTAATTATTATGACTAATAAAAAATAAATAGTTACCCATGGTTGCCTTATTTAGGATTTTTAATTGGCCCATGGTATATGCCAATTCCTTATTTCGAAACAAAAGTGCATAGCTATACACAACCACAACTCCACCCGTAAAAAACAGAATTAGAGACATCAAAGTCGGTACGATTGTGAGTTCTGGGTCGGGATCAGTCGACAGTCCATGATTTAATAGGAGTTTTAAAACCCAAACCAGCAAAAACAGGTTCAGTATTCCCATTAGAGAATAGCCCAAGTAACGGGGCTTAAAAATGCGTTTACATTTCCGTTGAAACCAATCTAATTTTATTCTCGAACTGATTCGGAGGTTTAGTTCCCAGATCCAAGGGACTTTGTAAATTTTATTAAAAATTCGAAGCTTGGAAGTCAATTTCCAAACGTTCTCTTCCATTTAAAAAAATGAAAACTGGTTCCCAGTTTTCGAATAAATTGGGCCTGAAATTTGTTCTATTGAAATGACAAATTAGATGAAAAAAACTGAAAAGTTCTAACGCGTATCCTATTCAAAGTATAGGTCGGTCTATACAATGCAATGACGTAGTAAACCTTAATCTTGCCCAACCCCTGTCAACGATTTATATAATTCCTTTATTTTATAAATATTGTCTAATTCATTTTAGGAACAACCACACACGACGCAAAATAATTCAAAAATGTATCTGTTTACTTGCAATTTTGGACCACCATTTTATCTCATTTGAATTTAAATTAATATTTCATTGCACAACGTTCTTTCATTATAATCGGCGAAACCCTTTAATGTCTTGGTCCGTCCGTCTGTCCTCCAGTCTCTCCGCTATTCCTGTTTTTTATTTAAATACGGATTTTTTTCATGTTACTGGAAAGCAAAAGTTTATTTCTATCCGTCGGCAGTTAAACTTATCGGTAACATATTTTGAAATTATATTTTACTAAAATATTTTCGTTGTAAAAACACTGAAAACTTTAAAAGAATCCTTACAGTTAAATTCACTTAAATTTGCAAGCATCTTTAAACTTCATACTGTACCGCCCCATTCATGTTTGTTATAAATTGCTGACCAAAACTTGATTGGAGGAGAGGTACCTACATTTAATCCAAAATCAATTGATCCAAAAATGTTAAGTAAGGGACTGTAAAAAAATAGGTTAAAGATTAGGTAAAATATCCTACGGGAAAAATAAATTGGTCCCGGAAATCAAGCATCGATCTTTGCTCAGAATAAACCGTCCAATGAATGTATTGCGATGTAACATACATTTAAATGTTTTCGAAAAAAATTGGAAACAATATTTTGCAAGAAAATGACAAACGATTTCAAATTCGAAATAAGCAAACATAGGACGCGGAAACTGAAAACCACACAATAATAAATATTGAAACGACCCATAACTTTTCATCCCAAGCAAGCTTTATTTAGATTTCGTCCTCTTACATAAATCATTATTTACAAATTAATTTGGATAGAAAACACGCTTTCAATTCATTCAAAAATTGAAAACTATTTTATAATTTAACTACCTTCTTTCACGATATTTATATACTCTTAAAAATTAAAATAAACCCGATGGTCTTTTCAACCACACCCAGTGCCCATACCATTACAGTATTACTATTAAACATGAAGAACGGGCCGAGTCGGATTCCTACTCCTCTCAAAGACCTTACAATTCGGGTGTGCTCTTTCCGAGTCGGATAGCTAAATATAGTGGACTCTAGATCCAGTAAAAACGCGTTGGACATTTCAATTACCCTACCTGAGGGGGCTCCAATTAACCAAACATAAACCCCGGCAAGGACAATAAACCCCATACATAACAGCAGCAATGGCAACGGAAGTATATCCGCATAGACCACTAAACACGTCCCTGCAACTATGGCGAGTCCGGAGCCAAATGCGAATCCCAAGCCCACTGGCCATTGCAACGTCCAATGCGCACGCCCAACAATCAGCGCCAACATTCTGTAGTGGGAGATTGACAAATTAAACCCAAATTTGATCAATGGTCTTATTCGATTGGAATTTGAAGGAATCCAACTTCGAATTGAGGACAAAATCAGGGCCAAAAGCCTAAAGTAAGCCATCAAGTACAAAAATACATTTGTAGCCGTCACCTGCCAGAAATAACCAATTACGAGATACAGTAAGGATCGAAGTAAACGGCCTGGAACACTTAAAGGATGAACGGGAAAGGCTACTTGAATGATAAAATATGTCGCGTCGATGTAATTAAAAAATGGTATTAGGACAGCAGTCAAGGTGAATTGGAAAAAATTGAGGCAAGTATAATAAAACACAAAAGATAGAAGTCGAAACGTCTCAGCATTCTGTTTTTGGATTTGCGTGGCCGATTTTGTAACCGATCTGGCGTCATCTGCTCGAATGCCTGTAAGTTTAAACACCAAAACACATTAATGGTAATTCGATCATTATAATTTTCTCTAAATAGATCATCCACACGTAGGTGTTTGGCGATTCCATTCCAAAGACATCAATCGAAATAAATCTGGCTCTAAAACCGCATAAACCTTAAGTTAGCAATGCTATTAGTAAGAAATGAATGAAAATGAATCTGATTAAAAACTGACATTCGAAAAGAATTTAAAGTGGTAAAAGTTTAGGATTTTTATAAGCACCTATTAACAACATTAGCTACTCCTTACCCATAGTTGCCTCAGTCAGCATTTTCAATTGACCCATGGTATATGCCAATTCCTTATTTCGAAACAAAAGTACATAGCTATACACAATCACTACTCCACCCGTGAAAAGCATAATTAGAGACAACAAAATCGGGACGATTGTGAATTCCGGGTCGGAATTCGTCGAAAGTCCATGATTTAAAAGGAGTTTTAAAACCCAACCGAGCAAAATCAGGTTTAGTATTCCCACTAGAGAATAGCCCAAGTAACGAGGGTTGAGAAAGCGTTTAGATTTACGTTGAAGCCAGCCTAATTTTATTCCCGAACTGATCCTGAGCTTTGGTTCCCAGATCCAGGGAACTTTGTAAATTTTAATCAAAAATTCGAAGCTTGGACGGCAATTTCCAAACTCTCTCTTCCATTTAAAAAACGGAGCCCTCCCTTCCGGTTTTTGATAAACAGCGATTGAGAATCGTATTGGAGTGTCAATGAAAACTTAAGAAACTTGACTAGAAATCATATTTGAACCGAATTTAGCTTGTAGGTCTGTTTATATGGAATTTAAAAGTAAATTTTTCTATTGTCGAACTGCAGCTATATTCAACGATTTAAGAAAATGCTGTCTAACTGCACTGCGTAAAGTAATCCAGGTATGAATTCACTGTTTCATTTGAAAACCGATCGCATTTCTGCTTTCCATTAACTAACGTTATAGTCTAGTGTATATCTATAATTTACGAATATATTCAATTTCTTCCTCTACCATGACATGACAAACTAAATTATTAAACAGTGTAACCCTTCACTATGTTTATTAGATCCGTACGTCCGGATGTACTTCTATCTCTCTGTTGCTAGTAAATTAATGGCGTTTAATTAAATAAATAAAATGGGAATAGTTTTCTATAAAAGCTTTCCATTTTGGACTGAAATGGCCAAATGTTCCGGTTTTTTTTGCTGGAATACGGTAAATATGGGTTTTCCATATCGGGAATGTCGGTGAAGATTTTTATACACCAGCGGTTTTTGTAGTTCTCGAGCGATAATTGTGTTAAAATATTTTTTCATATTCCTTATACAAATATTTGGGATGAGATTTCATGACAATCACTGGGAAATATCAAAGTAATCAAAGAATCCAGTAGCTTTTCAACAATATATATAAGCTGACACATCGTAGCACCCCTTTGTGATAATTTTTTTACAAAAAAGTAGATCGGAGAGGTTTATTTCTTGACCTTTCTTATTTATTTATGTATTTCATATTTTAGTTTCATCTTTTTCTTTCATCAGGTTAAGGACAGTTAAAGGTAAGGCAAAATCAATTTTTGCACAAGCATCGATCCTTTACCGTCCAACGAACGACTGAAATAAAAGGGCATTTAAACCTTTTTCGAACGAAATTTGAAACACTGTTTTTCGTAAATGTTGAAAATTTCTGATATGAAACTGCTGGTTTTAAAATGTTTGAAACACAGAATATGTGGAAGTTTGGTTACTCTAGATATCCTAGAATAAATTCATGAAATATGGTTTTTAATGTGTTTTATTGAGTGTAATTTATGCGGGTCAGAGGGTGTAGTCGATTGCAACCAACTTCAAACTCACAATCAGCTTCCGTTTGGATCCCTAGAACATGTGTATCAAATTTGGTGACCCTAGGTCAAGCCGTTCTCCAGTTATTAACGTGACAGGCAAACAGACGGACGGACAGACGGGGTATTCACATAAAGTGTTTACAACACTTAATAAAGTGTCCTAATGGCACGATATAAAAGCAAGTATTATTGAATATTTATTGTCTGCAATTATCAATAACGCTACGGTCTGGAGTGTAGGCTTAACTGCAGAAGACAATGAGTAATTGTATAATAATCACCTTACTTAATAATTGAAATATTATTGAATTCAAAACAATTATCTTGGTAAGTGTATAAGTCCTTGAAAATAACAATTAAGAATCGTGGACAAAGAATTAGGCTACTATTAAGCTTTTCCATTTTAATCGATTTATTAGCAGCAAGAGCAGCATTTTATATACTGAATTTCAATGGCTTAATATGAATGCAATTTCTAATTGCAAGTTAGGGCGATTTTTTTAACCGAACCGACACGTGCAGTTTAATTGCCTTGCATGTTTAGTAATTACTCTGATTGTGGGTTATTTTTTAGTCAACATCCTTGATTTTTGAAGGAACAGGTAAAGATGCAAACACAACCCGGCATGAATTAATGCAATATGCAATTCCGAGTGCTTATAAAATCATTACTCAGTCAACGATTTTATATGCAACTCAGTCATAAATACAAGTCACACAATGTCTTAGTCAAATACAATTTAAAGGTTTAATAGATATTTTGTGTTTGTCAAATACTGAAAATGTTCTCCATCACAATCCTCAATATTTTAGTGTTAGTATTGGGGATATTTCTGTTTCTCAACTTCTTCAAACGGAATAAAAAATCACCTCCTGGTAAGGCAATCAAAATATAAATGGCAAAATCAGTGTATCGAAAAAGTTTAAATATTCTGATTGTTATGTTTAAATGACTATCAGGACCAACAGCATTTCCAATATTAGGAAACATATTGCAAATTTGCCGTGATCCGAATAAAACATTGCTGAAATGGTGCAAGGAATTCGGCCCGATTTTCAGCATCAAAATTCTGAGTACCAAGTAAGTTCATAAATCAGTTGTATGCAATGGTTTATTCTCAGAAAAGCAAATCTATCGGAAATATTGACACAAGTCCACCAGGGGATTTACTTTAATAGATTTGCACATACATGATAGATAGTGTATGTTAGATTTAAATATGGATAAAAATCGTGTCGAAGGGCTAATTTTGCTGTAATTTTTTTCCGGTTGGGGACTTATTTCGGTATCTACCGATTTTAATTTACAATAATTTGAAATATTTCCAGGATAGTATTTGTGAATGATTCAAAATGGATCAAGGAGATACTGAACAATGAAAACTTCAATGGAAAACCACAGAATCATATTTTCACAATTCAAAGCCGAGGAGTTTACGGTATAGTATAGCCACGTTGAAGATTTTATCGAATCAAACTAAACAGGAACGTTTAATTATGTTTTGTTGTTTTAATGCATACACTTTATGAAAATCAACAGGCCTAATGGCCACAGAGGGTGAGGCTTGGGAAGCTCATCGCCGATTTACTTTACGGGGATTGAGGGATTTCGGATTTTCTAAAAGTAGCATGGAAGGACTCATTAATGAAGAAATCTCCGAGATTCTAGATTGGTTCAGTCAAAACGATGGAAAAACCGTGTCGGTAACACATGGATTCAGCTCCGCCGTTTCCAACTCCCTGTGGCTGATTGTAAACGGGAAGCGAAATAAGCATAGAGATTCTGAAGTTGAGGATCTTTTACATGAATTATTGAGGTTAAGAGTCAACGGCAACGTCCATTAAGAGCACTTTAAGAGGTCGGCCCGCAATGAGTAAAAAAAAATGACTTTTTGGTACCGTTGGATTTGAAATTCTAATGATAGTAACAGTAGGATGAGGGATAGAAAATAAATTCGAGCTTTTTTGTTTGGACCCAAAAGTAGATAGGAACTTAACATTGGAGGACTGAAAAATGAGTATAGCGACAGATATGGCGTTTTCACCTTGAGCCCTCACTTCTATATTTTTTTCGTACAAACGGAGCGTTGTAGAATAGCTTATTGTAATCATGTTGAAATTCCGAACACGATGTTGCCAAAAGCTCTTTTTTTACTACATGCGGATGCTACCATTTTTCAACTCGCAGATTTCAACTAACTTCCGCACTCCTTTTTTGTAGGTCCGCAGAGGTTGCCTTTGGTAAAGGTCTATTTCTCATACCGTGGCTTCGTCACATTATTCCTGAAGCGTCGGGATATAATACTTTCGTAAAAGCGACTGACAATTTACACGGATTTATTGTAAAGGCTATTGCGGAACACAAGAGGAATTTTGTGGAAGACAATGAACCTAGGTAGGTCTGTTAGCAAGATTCATTTAATTTAATTAAAGCTTACGTTCTGTTTGAACCTCAAACGTTGCATTTTATGACGTACAGGGATTTTATCGATTTGTACCTCCAAGAAATCCGAAACGCAGAGCCAGGTTCTTCATTTTACAAGGAAATCGGAGGTAATTTTTTAATTTTAATTTTAATTAATTTAAATAATTTATTTTACACTCCTCTCTTTCTTATCTTAGAAAAGCACATGGAAGCCACAATCGTAGACCTTTTCATCGCAGGAAATGAGACGACGTCGGTGACAATAGCATGGGCAATGCTCTTCCTGGCTCATCATCCCAACGTTCAGAAATCACTACAAACTGAAATTGACAGGGTGTCAGGAAATTCACGGCGTCCATTACTCTCCGACAGAGCCAAGTATGATATTATTTAAAGTTTCCCGTTTAAATTCCCAGATCTAAAACGATTTTTTAATAATTTAAAGCATGCCCTACACTGAAGCGGTGATACTGGAAGTATTGCGTCGATCTACGCTTGTTCCGTTTGGCTTGCCCCATCGGGCAATTCAGGATGGGACGTTTAGAGGATATCTGATCGAGAAAAACACCTTCATAATTGCCAACTTGCAGCATGTGATGACGAACCCGGAGGTCTGGGGAGATCCGGAAAACTTTCGACCCGAACGGTTCCTTAATCAGGATGGGACCGGGGTTTTAAAAAACGAGAATTTGATTCCATTTCAAGCTGGGAAACGGCAATGTCTAGGAGAGGGATTGGCAAAGGATACATTGTTCCTATTCTTGTCCAGTATTTTACAACAGTTTGAAGTACTTCCGGATCCCAAAAACCCCGTCCCCGATTATTCGCCAAAATTAGCATTTATTAATGAGCCCAAGCCTTTCGAGGTCTTGCTACGACAACGTCATACTTAAATCCTCAATCTATTAAATATGTATCTGTAAAATATAATAAAATCGTTACAAACGAAACGTAAAGCAAGGGTGACATCAAAACGTTAAATTTTTAAATGTTTACACGAATAAAACTATCCTTACTGACACGTAGGAGTCATTTGGTATAGGAATTTTCGAGTTTAAATTTTTTGGGGTCAGGAGGTTTGACCGACTATTTCGAATTTCTATTTGGCTTAAGGGCAAGTAAATGTAGGTTTCAAATCCGAAAACCGTTTTTAAAAAAACTTCAACCGTTCGAAAGTTAGAGAGTAAACGGACGGACGGCCGGACGGACGGACAGACAGACAGACAGACAAGGTGTTCACATTAAGGGGTGAAACGCCTATATAGAGAAATGTATTGGTCAAATAATGTGCTTTTTAGTGGCTTATTTACATAACCTTGAACTTGAAGCTGTTGATCGCGTTCGGATTTTCCATCTATACTAAACTCAGGGATTTCTTGTTTTGAAATTATCCGTCAAAGCATGAAATAAAGTTAACCTTTTGTTACCAACAATCGATGTAAATCTCGATCTTCAAGTTTTGAGTAAAAACGAAAAAAGTACATGATTAATTACAGAGGTTGACGTGTATTGATGTTTTATAATAACTGTGTACGTTTATAGGAACAATTCTGCCACTTCGTGTTATCTTTGAAGTGTCAGAAAACCCGTTACAACGATTAATCTGTTGTTGAAAGATAAAGAGTCATCATTGTCACAAGCTGTCAGCAGGTCGAACAAACTAAAAAAAATCTTTGTCAATCATCTCCCTCAAAAGCATAAAATTCCCAGGAATTATAATATATTATGCCAATGTCACTTCGATCCTCGTCCTCTCCAAATCCTCAATTCAATTTAGAAACAGCTTCAAAATGCTGAGAAATTATTTAACAATATTTCTGCTCAGCGCCTTCGCCATCAGTATCAAAGCAGAAGTTTGTCCCCCGGAAGAAGACCTTTTTCCCTGCAGTTGCGGGGACTACGAAACAAACGTCATCAGTTGCGGTCAATCCGTCCCAAAAGAGTTTGACCTCAAAGCTCATTTCGACAAGTTGGGTCAAATTGTTGACTCGGACACTATTTTCGACCGTCTCTACATCGTTGGCACGAGCCTAGAAGAGATCCCAGCCGGTACTTTCCAAACCCTCAAGTTCCGATCAATCGAATTCCAGTCCAACAATGTGCTCAAGTACATTTCCCCGGATGCTTTTGGTGCGACTTTGGAAACGACGACAAACTTAGACTTGGGGGGAAATCAATACATTTACTACCCACCTTATGACGCTCACGACATTTTCAAGGTCATCAATAAGTTCAAAAATGTCGAAAGTGTCCACATACAGCAAAACCACGGACTGAAAACGATTCCTGACTCTCCTTTCGAATATTTGCCGAATTTAACTTATATCCGATTTGGGAGTTGTGTCTTGGAGCAGATTGGGAGCAGAGTTTTTGAAAATTTGCCTAAACTGCAGCAAGTTGAATTTGGTTACTGCGACATTTCAATTAATGAGTTTGCAAATGATACGTTTGTTGGGATTGGGAGGGATGCCAAGGTGGACATGAACCATAACCCGTTTAGCAGGCTCCCAGAGCATATTTTCAAGCCGCTTTTGGACAACGCGAGGAGTGTTGTGGTGAGTTTTGAAATAGTATTTTGTTTAGGTTTATTTACAGGTTCCGAATTTCAAAAATTTAATTTTATGCTTTATAATTTTAAATTCATTATCATTATCTGTTTGTGACAATCAATAAAATTACAATATTTTTGTTATGTAAATGCAGGTTGGGGGCCAGGACTGCTACTGGTCATGGTGCACCGATGTTCCATTTGATTGTGACGAAGAGTCGGAGTGGATTTGCAAAAACGTCACCGCTTACCAACCTATCCTCTCGGGTTTCGTATGCCGAGCCGGTTCAGGTTATGGGGACATTTGGGATTATTGTGCTGATCATCAGTCCGAAGTAATCATCCAACAATAGAAATACAATATAATGAAAACACAATCTTATTGTAAAATTATATTTGTTTCTGTAGTAAATTGAAATTATGCTCAAAATCGTTTGTTATTTATCGTTTCAAATCTTTCGAAGGTTGAGAGAAAGGGCGGAATATCATAGCACAAAAAATTACTCGCGTAATTTATTGATTGGCCTTATACCGTTGACCGTGAAATGCTTGGGTTAGTTTAGAATTTTTAAATTTTAACCCATGCCTGCAAAGTAAAGTTTCCTAAAAATTATCCTGTGACATCTTCTGTCGCTTGACTGTAAAGTTTCCTCGGTTTTATTTACATCTTTTGAAGACATTAATTCTATCTAATAAACCTATTTTAACGGACGATGTGGCTTTTCAAACAATGCAATTTGGAACCATTAGATTATTTTTTATTTTTCAATGCACATTAAAATCAAGGACTTTTATCCGCAAAAACACCAGATAAGTTAGCACTTTTATAAATCCCTGCAAAAGCATCAATCATTTCGTTTAAAACAATGAACTTGTTACATGTCAAATCCTAAAATTCCTGTTTCAGCTTAACTACGTATATAAACACTTATATAATGCGATACTTTTTGAAGTGCCCGAACCCTCGGATGCAACAATTTTTAAGAATAATTCGCTGTTGAAAGATAAGTTATCGATTTGTCAGCAGAACAATCAGAACACAAAATTACCTTTGTCAATTCATCACCACCAATAGCATAAAACGAACAGGGATTTTAATGCATCCTTCCAGAAACTACTTGGACATCAGTCGCTTCCTAATAATTCATTCAACATAGTATAAAAACCGCTTAAAAATGCTACAAAAAATTTTCACTATATTTGTGCTAAGTGCCTTGGCCATAAGTATCGAAGCACAAATCTGCCCTCCTGAAGAGGACCTCTTCCCATGCAGTTGCGGGGAATCCCCGTCCTCTGTCATCATGTGTGCCCAATCCGTCCCAAAATGTTTTGACCTCAAAGCCCATTTCGACAAGTTGGGTCAAATTGTCGGTTCCGACACTATTTTTGACAGACTCTACATCGTTGGCACGAGCCTGGAAGAGATCCCAGCCGGTACTTTTCAAACGCTCAAGTTCCGTTCAATCGAGATACAATCAAACAATCAGCTCAAGTACCTTTCCCCGGACGCTTTTGGTGCGACTTTGGAAACGACGACAAACTTGGACTTGGGTGGAAATCATTACATTTACTACCCACCCTACAATCCTCATGATATTTACAAGGTCATCAACAAGTTCAAAAATGTGGAAAGGGTCCACATCCAGCAGAGCCAGGAACTTCGAACAATTCCAGACTCTCCTTTTGAATATTTGCCAAATCTGACTTATCTTCGATTCGGGAGTTGTGCCTTGGAGCAGATTGGGAGCAGAGTCTTTGAAAATCTGCCTAAATTACAGGAAGTCGTTTTTGGCTACTGTGACATTTCAATTAATGAGTTTGCAAATGATACGTTTGTTGGGATTGGAAGCGATGCTGAAGTGGGCATGGAGCATAATCCGTTAAGCAGGCTGCCAGAGCATATCTTCAAGCCCTTGTTGGACAACGCGAGGAGTGTTGTTGTGAGTTTGAAATATTGTTTTTTTTGGGTTTATGACAGGTAAACTTGGCTTGTCGTATCAGAATTTGCTTAAAGTTTTTAAAACGGAAAGTTCTACACTACGTCAATTAGTAAGATTTTTAACAAACGATATGTAATTTTTATTTCACGAGGAATCGAAACTCTGGCAGGCGTTCCGGCAACCTGAAACGCCTGTTTTTGTTGGATCACTAAAATGAGTGAAAGCTAAACAAAATAAATTCTAATATTTATTTTGATATACAGGTTGGTGGCCAGGATTGCAACTGGTTTTGCACAGACGTTCAACTGGATTGTGACGAAGAGTCGGAGTGGATTTGCAAGAATGTTACTGCCTACAAGCCGGTCCTTTCAGGTTTCAAGTGCCGTTCCGGTTCGGGTTATGGCGATATCTGGGATTACTGTGCTGATCACTCCCAAGAATAGTTCTAAAATAATATTCACTTAATATATTTTACTCACTATCAAAATTTCAACACATCGACCAAAAAACGCAACTTTGTCTTTTTTATACAAATTGTGGATATAATAAAAAAATCGACTTATTTCAACCAACAACACTTAAAAATTATTATTTAAAGTCTAGTCACAGTGTACAACAGACAAAAAGAATGACAATCTCCTAGAAGTATTTTAACCAATTAACAACCGGATGAGGTTATTACGGCAGAGGTATATAGATTATTTCAGTAAACATTTCAAAGTTCTATGATAAATGCTCAACCTGTTGAAAACAAAATTAATTATTTATTCAGTGAGTAAAGGAATGTATTCGCAGAGTATATGTTAAGAATTGCGTATTTGACATTTTACATATTATATTTAAAAAAAAACCTGACACTTGATCGTCTCACAAAAAGATTCCCTAAAACGTACCGCAGACTAAAAAAAAGACATCACTCTAAAAATTACGTATTTGAAGTAAAAAATCTCTTCCAGCTCCTTACCGGCTGGAAGAGTTCCTAAAATAGAGGCCACATTACCCCGCTGAACAGCGATTCCCAAACGCTGAATTAGGAAAGAGGTTGACCTAGGTTCTCCGGTTACCTCCGCAATCCTCTGTCCGATAGAGGAGATTAGTCGAAGGCCATCCCGGCCCCATATGCCCATAGTTTCCATTGCGACAGGAACCAAAATAAAACGGTCGAGGAGAAAGTCATACTTTCTCCTCTTATTCTCTTCAGCTGTCTCGGCAGCGGACCCCGAACGGATGGAAGATTGGGCTACGTAGGAGGGGGCAAAAGTATCCACACAAGTAAAATCCCACACAAGAGACCTCCCTCTTGTCCATGGGATGAGAGTCTGGCCATCGGGACGTTTCCCGTCCGACCTTGAACATCCGGCCGGCTCTCGGATACACGGCACCTCAGCCGAACGGAGGGCCCTTGCGATGACATCATTGGCCCCTTCATGTCGGGACCAGCGACCTGCACTTTTCTTGCAGGATATGCCATGATAGCCCCTGGATGTAACGTTAGCCCCGCAAGGACATTTGTGGGGTTCACAAATATCTGCCCCGAGACGAAGGGCGCAGGCGATCCTGAAGGACTCATTAGGGAGGTGAGTCCCAAGCTGAGGGGAGGGTAGAACATTTAGCCAATCGCCGGCGTGCGGTTTGGCGACCGCCAGCATACGGGCCTTTTCTTCTTGGCTTACAGCGGCCAGGTTCAAACTTTCCACCGTACGCTGGACAAGAGGTCCCTCCCAGCACTTTTGAATACTCCTTTCCGCTGGGTCCGGGAGGTCACACCTGGTCTGGATACGCCAGGTTTCCACAGCTTCCGCCAGTGACACGTCGGCGGCCAAAATTCCCGCCGGCGCTAGAAGGGCGACCAGGGGCGACACACTGTGAAACGACGCGATAAAACACGGAAGCGCCGTTGCCACAGCATGTCGGATCCCTAGGCCTCCCATCTTGACTGGCAAAGACGATTGTAGCCACGCCTCTGGGGAAAGTCGACAGTTTAGAGTGCCCTCTACCGCCAGCTTTAGAACTGCATCATAGTCGGTCAGAAAACCCCTCTTTTTGCAAGAAGGGGCACAACGAAGGAAGTAAATGAGGCGCGGGGTAGCGATTGATGCCCTCAATAGAAACATAGCGGAGTGGGCCGACAGCGTAGCGAGTCTCGCCGAAAATTTTGTGAGATCTGCCGTTTTATCAGCTAAAACTTTCTCCATCGCCGAATCAGTTAGTGGACTTCCGAGAAGTTTAGCCGACTCCGGTGCGATAACTTGAATACCCGGAACTGTGTTTTCAAATTGCTGCTGAATTTGTCGGCGGTCGGCATCGTCGGCGCCGAAAATCGCCAACTCACATTTGGTAGGGTTAAGGGTCAGCCCAACTTCTTGTCCCTTAGAAATAATACTTCGGAGGGCCTTAAGGGATTTGAGATCGTACCGTCATCCAAGTACCAAATGTTGAGTTCAGCCTTAAGGGACTCCACAATAGGCTGAATCACAAGGGCGAAAAGGGCTGGGCCCAAGGGGTCCCCCTGATGCACCCCTGAAAGGGACTGAATTGCTGTTGTACCATAAAATAGGGTTGAAGGCTCCCAATAGCAGGACTTAATAAAAGGGTAGGCGGTAAGGATAGTTGACCAGACAGCCGAAAACATGGAATCCCGCCGGAACTCGTTAAACGCATTGTTTGCGTCAATTTTAACGAGGGCTTTTGGAGTGGTATGCGCGGCTTCAAAATATAGTCTGGCTGTATGGGCCCCCGCCTCGGCGCCGCCCTTAATGCCGACTCCAAGTTGGTGGGGTGCGAACTTCTCCACCAAAATTGGAGTGATTCTCCGGACAAGGATTTTTGCTGCAAGTCTCCTCCAAGTATTCCCAACAGCAACCGGACGGATTCCTCCTGTCTTTTTTTTCAGGGCCGTCAGGGAAGCACCGAAAAATATATGACGAAATAATGGGTTAACTTCACCTTTCAAAACCATATTTATGAAATGTGTGATGGCCCTGCACAATTTTTCGCTCGTGTCCCCCGATCTAATGGCTAGTAGATCTTTTATTATTTGGGGGCGGAGACTGTCTAGTCCCCCTGCGGAACCGTTAGGAAATGTTGCTACGGCCCTGACAACTTCTTCCTCCGACACTGGAACAAGACCTTCGAATTCCGGATCATCGGGGTAATGGGTTGGTTCAGGGTGGGGGGGGTGCTTTTTTTGAAGGGCCTGAAGTGTGACTTCATCGTGGGGGGCTATTGTATCATCCGACAGTAACAGCCGAATTGCCCCCCTCACATCGCCATCTGAAAGTTTTGCCTCTACCTTCTTGGCGACTTGTTCTTGGGGGTCAACTTTTTTACTGAGAGCGGGACGTGGTGGGCGAGGGAGTGGAAGTGCACTGCTTGGGTCAAGGGTCCATTTGGCAGTGTTGCCCTTGACCCATTTCGTTAAGTTCGTCACTTCGTCTGCAACTTGGGGCACTTGAAGAGTCGCATAAGGGAATAAAAATAAGTTACCCCAGGAATCCTCGTCATTGGAGGAGGTTACTTTCTCCAATGCTGCCGTGAGGGCGAGTGCAACTTGAAGACGTGCCCCTCTTGGGCAACGTCGGAGGGTGGGGACAGTTCCCTTGAGGGTAGCCAACTTGGTCCCCCAGTCGACCAAAACTTGATGGGGTTGTTGGTTTATCCAACTTATGTTGGAGTACGTCGTTCGAGAAGAACCTTTGGCTCCCGGTCTTCCTCCTTCATCCAGAGGAATCCCAGGGAAGGCTTTCCTCAGGTATTTCCCAAAAGTGGACGTCGAAACGGCAATGTCCCCTTCCCCCTGCATAAAAATGGCGTAGCGGTCATAGATGTCTGACCTGTGGAGCCTTGACCCAGGCTTCTCTTCCAAAAAGGTACGGATCCATTGGATCGAAGCAGACTCCGTTTGACCTCTAGAAGGCGAAGAGCTACCACGGCGGGAAGGGGGGCGGATAGGCGTGAGGCGTCGATGGACTGGTCCAAGCCGTAACTTCCATCAGTATTTTGGCCCCCTCCGGGGTCAGGGGTTGACATTTCCCCTAAAAACTAATGTTTCTCTCGTTCCCCCAGAACACAATAACAAAGGGTAGTTTACCCTCCAAAACCTCACTTCTCTCAAAACCCTAAAAACCCCGTTAAAAAATCAGTTTTTTTAAACTCCGTGACACTTTCGTGAACATGAAATCAAATTGTTATTGTTGAAGTGGAAAAAAAACACAGAAAAACCCGAAACAATCCGTTATTTTTAAAAAATTAAGTCACAGGAATAAAAAATCGAGGCCTTTCACTTCTGCTTCCCGCCTTCTATCTATCGTTGAAAACTATCGTTACAAATACAATTCTAATCGATTGGTGTATTCGTCATGCTATCGTTCAAGAATTCACCTAGCCATGCCCATATCGTCACTATTCCGGATGAGATTATTTCAAGATTAATATTATACGCTACCCGGTAATCAGATTTCCATCCTCGGTTTTGAAGCTCCGGATCGATACCAACCGGACGCTTTCAGCGTTCCTTCAAGAGTTTGCAGTCAAATCAATACAAATTGTAATTTATCTTATTGAAAATGGGCTTGCTTTGAACATGTCTACGAACCCCATTTTCGGAATGGTTTATGAATAAAAGCGACAAAAGATAGACGTGTTATATCATAAATACCAGACTATTATCCTTATGTTGAAAATAATGACTAGAAATAGTGTTAAGTATAAGGTACCGCCGTCAAGAGAATCATGCGGCATTCGAGCGTTTAATGGAAGAATGCCGCAGGCAGTGCGCAGTGTCTGCTCTAAAAAATAATTATTATTTTCAGGTTAAATAATTTACGGAATAATCACTGATCATTAGGGACGTTTTTTACATTCTTGGTTCGGCATAAACGCAAATCGATTGTGGTTTGAGTTGAATTTTATGAAGGTATGATTCCGATTTTATCCGTTGCGGTCGTTGACGGATTCGGACTTTGACAAGGAAGCTAAGAATGCTTCTTTTGACCGGCCTTGAATACTTTGTACTTTTAAAGAGCTAAAAAGCAAATAAATTGGTTCAAGCAAAATATGAATTTTGGGGTGGTCAATATAATAGTGAAAACCGGTACCCTTCTTTAAATAAAATAACCTGCAAGTGAGGTAGAGAATTTCATCATATATAGAAAAAGCTTTTCTGTTTTTATCCATCGCAGATACATTATGCCAATGCCTCGATGTTCGTCTGTCCGGTTTGTAATGACAATAATTCAAGAACGGTTCAGCTTTTTTTTTCGGGGGAATCACTTAGATATAGATCGAATTCGTTCGAAGGCAGTGTAAGTCAAAGGTCAAGGGTGTGAGGTCAAATGTCAACATTTTTTAAAATGAAAAACTCATGGGTAACTATGTGTGATAAATCGATCGAAAGCTATTGTCGAGGGCTATTGAACGGTGCATATTATATGTGGATGGGGTCACCCCCTTAACTGGTGGAAGGGGTCAAAGAGGCCAAATTCCAAACATGTGTGATATGTCAATCGAAAGCTATGATCAACTACTTTCGAATAACGTATGCAATCTTGCTCTACGTTTGGGGCTTCTTGAGATCTGAGAGTCAAGGCTTCTATCCGCCCTTTACTATTAAAATCAAGTTGATGGTTTGCTCAAGCCAGATGGCCGACACTAAACTTGTAGTCGTCTTATCAAGGCTGAAAAAGGGTCCGCATCGAACCCCCACTGATTTTAAAGATCGGGAGATTTGAGAGTACAGTTTCCTCTGACCTGTCGAGTTGGCTCTCAAAACATTGGACGAGAGGCTTTCCAGAAACTCGTTGGATAACTCCATGAGCAAACCGGCAGGGGCCGCTATCGTCCATTTGACACACTCCGTTAAGGCCATAAAGCCCAGAAACATCAGAAATAGCGGGAGCGGTACAGAATTGGCGTAGACACTCGCCCCCGTTGCCGAAATTATAAATAATCCCGAAGAAGACATGATCCCCAGCCCCATTGCCCATTTCAAAGCTCCGTTCATCCGGTTCATTATCAGCGCCCATTTCCGGTAGTGGAACGCTTTGGTGTTAAATCCAAATTCCCGCTTGTTCTTCCATCGGCTTTCGTTTGAGTCTATCTCCATCAGAGAGGATTGGAACAATGACTTCAAGACATCCGCCAAAAGCTTGTAGGCAACAATCATGTAGAAAATCACGTTCACAGCTGAGACCTGCCAAAAATAGGTTACTGTCATCATCAGAAATGACCGAATGAACCGCCCCAGAATATCCTTGGAAAAATGCGGGGGGAAGAAGTCCTTTAGGAAAAAGTACGTCGGTTCCATGTCCATGAAAAAGGGCAACAGGCTGAAGGAGATTACGAGCTCAGATAAATTGATCCAAGTCAGGTAAAATACTAATGACATGGCCCTGTCTTCTGAACTCGTCCTTTGTGCCGATCTTGATTTGGGCCCAATCGGCTCCAAGGGCTTCCCTACAAAGTTAAGAGGATTTTATTGATTCGGAGTTATTTTTTGTTGCATCATATCATGATAGCAATCTAAAGCTCGTTAAAGTGAAAGTTATGGGTCACCGCTAGTCTCAAGTGTGGAACTTAAGGTTAATGAAGTTAACCAAGTTTTGAGAACAATTTGTGACAGTTCTGAAGGCAAAAATTGATTCTAAGCAAAATGAACGGAAATCCCCATATTCAATTCCCGCGATCTTACCCGTTGTTGCCCTATCTAGGATTTTCAGTTGATCCATGGCGTAGGCCAAGTCTTCATGGTAAAATAAAATAACTTGATTGTATGAGATAATAACTATATCACCGAAAGCCAACACTATTGAAATAAACCCCGGGACAATGGTAAATTCAGGATCGGAATTCCTGGACAAAATCGGACGAAGGAGAAGCTTCAAAATGTAAGCAAAGAAGAAGAGGTTATGGACTCCAGATAAAGAATATCCTACGAAACGGGGTTTGGTAGCAAAACATTTTAAATCGATCCGATCTAGATTATCCTCCGCTTTTATGTCAGATTTCAGTTTTGCTTTTGACTGCCAAATCCATGGAACTTCATAAATATGATTAAACAGTTGCAACTTTGAAATAATTTTAAAGCATTTCTCCCCCATTTTCTCGACAGTCTTTTTGATTCAGAATCACAATCCAACTAAAGGCAGGTCTTTTTTCATTTTAATCTTGACAAATATTATTATAACTTGTCTATAGGGGTTCAGTTGAGTATAAATTCGTTAGATTTTTGTGAATTAAATTAAGCCAAGCAAACTCCAGGCCGCCTCCCTACTCCTCCCGTTTTCGTATTTGTTATATAGATGATGAGACAAAACTATTTGGATTGTAGCTGAATACAATTAATCCAGAACTTATTAATCCACAGGCCCCTGAGTCCTGTTCATAAATATTGTGTATAAAGAACGGCAACAGTAATAATTAACTTGAAATAAAAATTTACAGATATCGTCCTCTCTTGACCCCGTCTGGGTCATGACTCATGACCCATGATCAACTGGAAAATAAATGGATTATTCAATTAATTTTCCTCTGTTTAAGTTTTTCATTAGTCAACGGAGTAAGAAATGATAATAGAGTCACTTCACTTGTCTCTATAATACGTCTGAAACTCTGACTAATAAGAAATGTATAAATGGATGATCAGATACGTCTATACAAACATACAGATACTAAAACTTTATATCGATGGATAAGTTGTCACAGAATATCGACGAAATGAAATTATGACTATCAAAATTTATAAATAGGCAATATTGAAAATAAGAAAAACAATTGAGATAAAATTTTAATCTATTATGAAATACCAATTTGCATTAGCTGTGTGGTCAATATGAATACACGCCCAATACTGGATTATATTCATTCAGAATAAAACGTTGTCAACGTTCAAACTAGCTCGATAAAACGGACATAGCATCGAAGAAATATATAACGATCCCAATAGGTTAAACGACATAGACGAAACGACAAAAGTTTCAGGACAAAGAGTTAGGCGACAAAAGTGTCGGACGATAATGCTGCCATAAGACAGAGGTGTAAGATTTTTCCCAGAAATTTGACATTTGCCAATAAACTGACAGTTGACAGACATACGGACAACAGAAACACAACGGCATTCATATAAGTCCGAATTAACGGGTTAATTATAGGTGTTTTAATAAATACGATGATATAGGAATTATGCAGCATGTGTAATCGAGGTAGACTTCAACGTCTCCAATGTTAGGCAATACATTTAAAAAAGGTTGATTGATTGCATCCATAACATAACCTAAGGTTACAACTCTTAATCGAAAAAAATCGCAAACATTGAACATAAAAACAAATTCAAGTTTTTTGATTACTGTCATATATCAAAAAATCAAGAAAAAAAATTAGGAATCCGAAAATCATAATATCCTGCTTGGGCGGTGAGAGGATTTTGAGATATCGGGGCGAAAAGATGTTGCGACGCTGACAGCGTCGAGTTTTAAAATTTTCCGAGAAGTTTTCATCCAAAAACCCAAAAAGTATATTGCGTTGATATAGGAGTCACCGGGGAATTAGTATTGCGTTAGACCTTGAATATTCATTAAATTCAAATAGCGATTTACTATAGGAAAAGAAGAAAGACTTCAGTTTCCTCTTTTCTTTCTCGCCCCACACATACGCGCCCTCAAGTCCCCCATTTTACTCTAACTTAACACCATGATATCTCAAAATCCTCTCACCGCAAATACCTTCAGGTACGGATGATGGACATGAGCAGAAGTTCTGGGGCCTTCAACCCCGAGGGTGACACTAAACTAATCATAGCTGACGATTACACAAATCATCTCATATACTGCATCCCTAACGTTCGCTACGAAGGGACCCAGTTCCTCTTCATGTTTCGACCCTTCAGAATCGAAATATGGATCACAATTCTTGCCCTGACTGTTCTTATTGCTATTTGTCATAGAAAATTGAGCATCGGGATGGAAGTTGTTTGGTCATTTATTGGTCAGCCCTGTTTTTCTGATGGTTGGAAACGACCTCTGCCGTTCATAATTGGGATAGGGATGCTAATAATGCAACAGCACTATTTGGCTCGTCAGCCAAGAGCGTTTTCACTGTTCTCCCTGACCCTATACGGATTACCACAAATCGAGAGCTGGTTCAAAGCGGATACTATCCTTGATGTCAACACCTACAACAGTTTGAGTCCCGACGTATTCAAACTTTACAATCTAACAGAAGATGAAGTAAAAATTGAGGTGGTAGCCGATACCGAGGAATCCAGTAAATATTTCGACTTTGAAGGTCACACTCTAAAGAACCCTGGGATGTTTGCATTTTTGGAGCGCACAGTTTACCTGAGATATCGATTGGCGAACATGAAAATCCGATCCTCGTCTACAGCATGCTTCTTTGTTAAGGAACCCTGGTTGAGCCAGTGGTCAATTTGGCAGTTTCGCTACATTCTCTCAGATGAGGCTTATCTATTACACTTGAGGAATTTTGCTGCGGGTCTGACCTACCGATTCGAAAAAACCTATAATTTGGGGAAAAAACAGGATGGCCAGAAAAATAGAAAGCCTGTTTGATACTAGGTTCCATTTGAATGTTCTTAAGTTGGACCAGCCATTGATTGTAACGTTTAAACTTTGCGGGGTTTTGATAAGCATTTCGGGAATCCTGTTGATTTCAGAACAAGTTATAGATAGTTATGAGAAAGGTCAATTTAAATTTATTTATTTGGGCCTAGTTTTCTGGGGAGTAGTCTTGAAGTGTCCACGATTTATGTCAAGGGTCTGGCTTACCGGGCTTTTGTGTTTACCAAATGTTATCGGTGTAATTGTACTAGTTGTCTTCATCGTTATTTTGCCTCCTTTGATTTTGTTGCTGTGAAGAATAAACTTACTGGTTTATGTATATCTTATTTTATTTTTTTACCGACGCGACGGGTAGAAGGACTAATTGAATAAATTACAATACATAAATGCGAGACTAATTCCCAAGGTGAGCAAACAATAGGGTTTCCGCAGACAGATGATGATGACGTGCGGTTTGGATAATCATTCGGCATTCTACCATTCTACAAACTATATCATTATAGTTCACGGGTTTCCGTAGTTTAAAATAAACCGTTCAACAAATGTGTGGATAAGTGCGGTTTTCAAATGTTGTATGTGTTGGATTGTTTTTGAACATTTTTCATATAAAAACTAGGACTTGAAATATTAAAATCAATCAAATTTCCGAAACCTCGAGTTTCTCCAACCATTGAGCACAACTTTATTGGATAGTTGAAATTGCTAGATGATTGCTATGATATATTTACCATATACGAATATGCTTGTGCATAGTAATGAAGTCCTTTCGGTTGAATAATGATTACTGATCAAGGAATTGTTTTCTTAAACGCCAATCGATAGTTGTTTTATTTGAGTTTGGCAAACTCCGAATCTGACAACATCCATCCGGTCCAAATAGTCATTCTATTGCGATCCCTGGAAATATTACATATTATAAGACATTCACCAACGGTACTCGAAATGTTGCTCCATATGATGAGATACTTGGTTTTTATTAGTTCGATCTTGCATTTATCTAACAGTAAGGACAATTTCCAAGATTGTACAATCCATGTACACTCTCATCTGATTACTAAAACCCGGCATCAAGTGACGTTCTTTCCACCTCCGATAATTTTAGGTCACACCCCCTTGATAATTTCAAGCGGAGACTTATCTCGTCATTCAGGGAGAATTCCACCAATTTGGGTCCGGATTTCCAGGTCAAATATCTCCGAGTTGGCTCAAACTACAGAGCTAGGAAACGTGAGCATCGCTTCTCTGGCGCTGCAAAGCGGATGGCGACGAGGCTGCCTTGTACTAAAGATATTTCCACAGCTCGACACCTTCAATCAGTTAAGCCCATTCTTCCGTACCGCCGGATTTTCAGAAAACAAGTTTCCATTCGTAATCCTCTACCTTCATTCCTCAAACTCAAAAGCGATCAAAGCATATTTTTTTAAGATTGATATGCGCCGTCTCCATTTAAAAATCCTAAGCTGCGTATACAAAACCTCGAGAACTAATGTAGACGGCTTTAAACCGTATTTCTACTCTGCATTCGAATATTTAATTAACCAGTTTCGCCAAATTAGGAAAATATTAAATTCGTTATCTGAATTGGACAGTGCTTTTCAATATTTAAATTCTGACGGACATGGTGGGGTCGCTGGCTTTGACAATGAAGCGACAACTGAAATTTTTGGTATAGAAATGGCAGCTTGGAGAAAATGGGGATTAGGAACAACTCCTCTTGTAGCCATTGATTTCATGCGAAAACGCTTGAATTTCGTACCTTATCCACAATACGAAATAGATGGATCCAACTACGTGCTACCTTATCTTCAGGTTCGGATGATGGACATGAGCAGAAGTTTTGGGGCCTTCAAACCCGAGGGGGACACTAAAATAATCATAGCTGACGATTACACAAATCATCTCATCTACTGTACACCAAATGTACAGTACGAAGGGACACAGTTCCTCTTTATGTTCCGACCGTTCAAAATCGAAATCTGGATCGCCATTCTTGCCCTGACTGTTCTTATTGCTATTTATCATAGAAAACTGAGTATCGGGTTGGAAGTTATTTGGTCATTTATTGGTCAGCCCTGTTTTTCTGATGGTTGGAAACGACCTCTGCCGTTCATAATTGCGATAGGAATGCTCATAATGCAACAGCACTATCTGGCCGACTTAACGAGTGTCTTCACGGTTCGGCCTGACCCCATACGGATTTCTACGAATCGGGAGCTGGTTCGAAGCGGATATACTATCCTTGATGCCAATACCTACAACAGTTTGAGTCCCGACGTATTCAAACTTCATAATCTAACAGAAGATGAAGTCAAAATTGAGGCGCTACCCGATCTATGTCGACCTATGGAAAGGTTCGATTTTTTTGTAACTTGCACTCTCAACAGTCCCGGGAAGTTTGCATTTTTGGAGCGGACAGTTTACTTGAGGTATCGATTGGCGGACATGAAAATCCGGTCCTCGTCTACAGCCTGTTTCTTTGTTAAGGAACCCTGGTTGACCCAGTGGTCAGTTTGGCAGTTCCGATATATTCTCTCTGATGAAGCGTATCTCTTACACTTGAGGAATTTTGCTGGGGGACTTACATACCGATTCGAAAAAGCTTACATGTTGTGGTCAAATATGATTGCAAGAAGAATGGAAACACAATTTGAAAATATATTGCAAGACAATGTCCTTAGGTTGGAAGAACCTTTGATTGTAACGTTTAAACTTTGCGGGGTTTTGATTGGCATTTCAGTAATCTCGTTGGTTTTAGAGAAACTGAAGGATAGTTATGAGAAAGGTCGTTTTAGATTTATGTATTTATGGTTATTTTGTTGCGAAATAGTTTTCAAGTGTTCATGATTTATGACAAGGACCCTGTCTACCGGACTTTTGTGTTTTTCCAAGTGCCATCGATGTCTTGGTTCTTGTTCTCTTCATCATTAGTTTGCCAGTTCTGATATTTTTGATCTAACATGTAAATTATAAAATTTCTTGAATTATTTTCCTAATTGAATTTTGATTGGGCCTGGAGAAAATAAATTAGCTACAATGACGATGATTTATTAACCTGAAATATGATTTAACTATTCCACTAAAGTCATGCAAAAAAATTGCAAGATATATAAGACGCTTGATGGAAATTCATTGATTTCATAATAAATTCATACTGAAATTGCCAGGCTCAGAATGAAAATAAATTGACCCGCGGTAGCATAACATGATTTATTTTGGTGGTTTAATTTAAGTTAATATTCAATTCGGTTTACCATTAATCATCGGTGGGGCAAATATTGACCAGCCGATTGAATTAAATATTCCAAACTTAATAGATTAACTCTAAAGCAGCATACATATTTTATTTTCAACAGGGCCAAATTTTCAAATCGATCAATGTTTCATAAAAACTCAAACTTACTTCCTGCGAAACTACCTTTCGTAGGTTCTCAATTTAAATTAAGATTAGTAAAGAAACAATAAGCCACCTATCTATTTTAATCCATTTCATTACAACATTAATGTCCTAAAAAATCCCGAAATATAAAGCATAATATATTTACACAAGGTAATGCGCTACAAGTTTTTTAGCGAATTGAGTAATCCCGAAAACCTTTTCCGTTTGCTGCATAAAATCACTACAATTTTAGGAAACTAGGCTAGATTTCTATCCGTCCTTAACAATTAAAATCAAGTTGATAGTCTGCTCAACCCAGATGACGGTCAGTAAACTCGTAGTCGTCTTATCAAGACTGAAAAAGGTTCCAAATCGAACGCCCACCGATTTTAGCGACCGGGAGATTTGAGAGTGCAGTTTCCTCTGAGTCGTCGAATTCGCTCTCAAAACATTGGACGAGAGGCTTTCCAGGAACTCGTTCGATAATTCCATGAGCAAACCGGCAGGGGCCGCTAACTTCCATTTGACGCACTCCGTAAAGGCCATGAATCCAAGAAACATCAGAAATAGCGGGAACGGGACGGAATTGGCGTAGACGCTCGCCCCCGTTCCTGCAATTATGAATAATCCCGAAGAACACATGATCCCGACTGACATTGCCCATTTCAACACTCCGTTCATCCGGTTCATTATCAGCGCCCATTTCCGGTAGTGGAACACCTTGGTGTTAAATCCAAATTCCCGCTTGTTCCTCCATCGGCTTTCACTTGCGTTGGTCTCCATCAGAGAGGATTGGAACAATGATTTCAAGACATCCGCCAAAAGCTTATAGGCTGCCATCATATAGAAAATCACGTTCAAGGCTGAAACTTGCCAAAAATAGGCCACTGTCATCATCAGAAATGACCTAATCAATCGCCCAACACTATCTTTAGAGAAATGTGAGGGGAAGAAGTTCTTTAAGAAAAAGTACGACGGTTCCATGGCCATGACAAGGGGCAACAGGATGAAGGATATTACGAGCTCAGATAAATTGATCCAAATCAGGTAAAATACTAATGACATGGCCCTGTCTTCTGAACTCGTCTTTAGCACCAGGGTTAATTTGGGTTCGATCTGCTCTACCTGTTTCCCTGTAGAAAATATAGGGATTTTATTAGTTCACAGTTTTTTCGGCAGCATTATAGCAAGCTCTGAAGCCATGTTTAAGCTGAATGATCCTAAAATCCAATTCCCATGATCTTACCCGTTGTTGCTCGATTTAGCATTTTCAGTTGATCCATGGCGTAGGCCAAGTCTTCATAGCAAAACAAAATTACCTGGGTGTATGAGATAATAACTGAATCACCCAATGCCACCACTAAAGAAAGAAAAACGGGAACAATTGTAAAGTCAGGATCAGAATTCCTTGACAAAATAGGACTAAGCAGAAGTTTCAAAATGTAAGCATAGAACAGGAGGTTAAGGACTCCTGCTACAGAATATCCTACGAAACGGGGTTTGGCATTAAAACATTTTAAATCGATCCGATCGAGGTTATCCTCAGTTTTTATGTCCGATTTCAGTTTTGACTCCCAAATCCATGGAACTTCGTAAATTCGATTGAAAAGTCGTAGCTTTGAAATAATTTGAAAGGATTTCTCGCCCATTTTTTGACAGTATTTTTGCTTCAAAATTATATTTCAACTAGATGCAAGTCGTTTATACTTTTACTCTCTATTGATACAATAACTTATCTAAGGGGGTTTTATTCGTTGGATTAAGTAGGAATCGTTCAGTTGTTTTAAATTAAATTATGCCAAGGCAATTCCCGGAGGTCTCCTTACTCCTCCCCTTCCATTTTTGTTATGTATCATCATGTCTCATAGTTTGAGGCAAAAATAAGTAGATAAGCATATATAGTAAAAGCAAATTAATATCTAAAAACATAAAGTCGTCATAACACATTATTGCCAGCGAAGAAAATTAAACAAACCCCTTAGGATTGTGGTTGAACATAATTATCCCAGAACTAGTAAGCCACAAGCCCTTGTCATGTTGATAAAATACTGTGGAGTGTGGATACAAGACAAAAATGATCAAAATTGCGTATCCTTTTAAATTTTAAAACCCTTGCGTAAAAATATAAATAAATCATTCAGGTAGAACATAATACTTCGAAATATGACATTTAAAAATGGTCCGACCGCCTAGAGACACCTCTGTAACCCAGTAAATACCCTCTAGCACGTCTAAAAATCACATATATAATTTCCCAGAAATAAATTCATCTAAAGATATTGATATTTGTTTCAATCAAAATCAAAAATTTCAAAATTCATAGAGTCGAACTATAAGTTGCCCTGAGAAGATACATCTTGCCAGTGCAGCAATAATTTACGTGTCTATATATACGAAAATACAGACATTACATTTTATGTTGATGGATAAGTTATCACAGAATATCGACGATATGGAAATAGGACCATTAAAAATATCAATATACAATATAATGAAAATAAAATAAAATTGGGAAAAAAATTAATCTGTTATGAAAGCCTAATTGCATTACCCCGTCGTATATATGAATACATGCCCAAAACTGGATTGTAAGTATTAATTCATGATAAAACGTTGTCAACGTTGAAAACAGCTCGTAAAATACTCCATTTCCTGTAGCGTCGAATAGATAAATATACAAACACATCGGAACCAGCGACAAAAGTGTCAAGCGACAAAGCTGTCATAAGACAAAGGTGTCAGATTAAAAAAAAAAATGAAACCAATATCTCCACACAATGAAACGTCATTTTTTTGTCGTCGAGGGAAACCGAGATCTCTAATATATGAACTTGCCCCACATGAACATGGCCCCTCATATTATGGATGGAGATAACTCCTGGAAATAGGATTTGTCAACCCAGTCAGTTGCAATAATTAAAAAAATCAGGAATATAATATAATAGTACTAGCCTATCACGGACGCTTCGCGTCCGCTCATAGTCTAGGAAGGTGCCTCTTGGAATAGCAATGTCAGGTTTTAAAAAATCATAGCAGTGAATGTTTCCGGCTCAAATAAACCGTCCAACGTTATAGTAATGTATCGTAGATGTGGCGTTTTATAACGTTTTATGCACATCAAAACTGTTCTTCAACATGTTAAACGTGAAAACTGTGTTTTGAAATGTTCAAAATATATACATTTTTGAAAATCTCACATTGCCCCAATGATAGAGTAAAGTTACATACGTTTTTTGAAAGCGCTTGTTCATAGCATTCGAATGACGTATCACACATATAGGTTTGTAGTTTGACCTCTTTGACCACTCCCCACTGGTCAAGGGGTGATCCCACCCAAAATTCATATGCACCATTGAATAGCCATTGACAATAGCTTACCTCCGCTCAAACGTCCTTAATAAGTTCCCGAAAGAAAAATTTTAAAATATCGAGCCGTTCGCCCGTAATCGTGCTCACGGACGGACAGACAGACGAACATCAGCTAATTCGCATAATGTATCTACGATACACAATAATTTGACCGTTTGACCTTTACCGAACGCCAGTAAGGCTGAACCCTTTTTAACGGTTGCCCTTAGCTCTTAAGAATGATTTGATGGAATTCAAACTTTTAGACAACGCTGGGTCGTGAGATTTAAATTTTGTGGCCCATAACTACTATAAGAGGGATTTAACAATTTGACCGTGTGATCTTTCCCGAACGCCAGGATCGCGGAAACTTTTTTGACGGTTTGCTGTTACCCCCTACCCCTAGGCAGGATTTAAAGGAATTCAAATTTTCCGACTCTTCTGGGTCATGGGATTTGAATTTTGTGGCCCATAACTACCATAAGTAGAATTTAATAATTTGACCGTGTGACCTTTCCAGAATGCAAGTAATGCTGAACCCTTTTCAACGGTTGTTTTTAGCTTTTAAGAATTATTTAAAGGAATTCAAACTTTACGACTCTGCTAGGTCTGCTCGGATGGAAGAACAGAATGTAATAATTTTGAATCTATTTGACACATTAATAAAGTTTAAATCAAATCAAATCGTGAGATTTGAATTTTGTGGCCCATACTATTAAGAGGGATTTAACAATTTGACCGTGTGATCTTTCCCGGACGCAAGTAATGCTGAACCTTTTTTAACGGTTGCTTTTAGCTTTTAAGAATGAGTTGATAGGATTCAAACTTTTAGACAACGCTAAGCTGGGTCGTGAGATTTGAATTTTGTAGCCCATAACTACTATTAGAAGGATTTAATAATTTGACCGTGTGACCTTTCCCGAACGCCAGTAATGCTGAACCCTTTTTAACGGTTGCTCTTAGCTTTTAAGCATGATTTGATAGGATTCAAACTTTTAGACAACGCTGCGCTTAGTTGTGAGATTTGAATTTTGTGGCTCATAACTACTATAAAAGAGGGATTTAAAAATTTAAACGTGTGACCTTTCCCGAACATCAGGATCACTGAAACTTTTTTTGACGATTTGTTATTACCCCCTAGGCAGGATTTAAAAATATTCAAACATTCCGACAATTCTGGGTCGTGGGTTTTGAATATTGTGGCCCTTACCTACTATAAGTAGAATTTAATAATTTGACTCTTTGACCTTTCCCGGACGCCAGTAATGCTGAACTCTTTTTAACGGTTGCTCTTAGTTCTTAAGCATGATTAAATGGAATTCAACCTTCCGACTCCGTCGTGAGATTTGAATTGCATGGCCCACACTATTAAGAGGAATTTAACAATTTGACCGTGTAATCTTTCCCGAACGCCAGGATCGCTGAAACTTTTTTGACGATTTGCTATTACCCCCTAGGCAGGATTTAAAGCAATTCAAATTTTCCGATTCTGTTGGGTCGTGAGATTTGAATTTTGTGGCCCATAACTTCTATAAGAGGGATTTAATAAATTGACCTTGTGACCTTTCCCGAACGCCAGGATCGCTTAAACTTTTTTAACGCTATCCTACAACGCTTGGTCGTGAGATTTAAATTTTATGGCCCATAACTTCTATAAGGTGGATTTAATAATTTGACCCTGTGACCTTTCTCGAACGCCAGGATCGCTGTCACTATTTTAACGGTACCCTCTTACCTATTGACAAAGAATTGAAGGAATTCAAACTATCCTACAACGCTGGGTCGTGAGATTTAAATTTTATGGCCCATAACTTCTATAAGAGGGATTTAATAATTTGACCCTGTGACCTTTCTCGAACGCCAGGATCGCTTTAACTTTTTTAACGGTTCCCTCTTACTTCTTTAAAAAGAATTGAAGGAATTCAAACTATCCTACAACGCTGGGTCGTGAGATTTAAATTTTATGGCCCATTACTTCTATAAGAGGGATTTAATAATTTGACCGTGTGACCTTTCCCGAACGCCAGGATCGTTTAAACTTTTTTGACGGTTTGATATTACCTCTTAAGCAGGATTTAAAGGAATTCAAACCTTCCGACAACGCTTGGTCGTGAGATTTAATTTTTATTGCCCATTGCTTCTATAAGGGGAATTTAATAAATTGACCTTGTGACCTTTCCGGATCGCCAGGATCGCTTAAACTTTTTTGACGGTTTGATATTACCTCTTAAGCAGGATTTAAAGGAATTCAAACTTTCCGACAACGCTGGGTCGTGAGATTTAATTTTTATTGCCCATTACTTCTATAAGGGGAATTTAATAAATTGACCTTGTGACCTTTCCGGAACGCTAGGATCGTTTAAACTTTTTTTGACGATTTGCCATAATCTTTTAAGCAAGATTAAGAGAAATTCAAACCTTCCGACAACGCTGGGTCGTGAGATTTAAATTTTATGGATCATTACTTCTAGAAGGGGGATTTAATAAATTGACCTTGTGACCTTTCCCGAACGCCAGGATCGCTTAAACTTTTTTGACGGTTTGATATTACCTCTTAAGCAGGATTTAAAGGAATTAAAACTTGCCGACTACGCGGGGTCGTGAGATTTAAATTTTATGGCCCATAACTTCTATAAGAGGGATTTAATAAATTGACCTTGTGACCTTTCCGGAACGCTAGGATCGCTTAAACTTTTTTGACGGTTTGCCATTACCTTTTAAGCAGGATTTAGAGAAATTCAAACCTTCCGACAATGCTGGGTCGTGAGATTTAAATTTTATGGCCCATTACTTCTATAAGTGGGATTTAATAATTTGACCCTGTGACCTTTCTCGAACGCCAGGATCACTTTAACTTTTTTAACGGTTCCCTCTTACTTCTTGAAAAAGAATTGAAGGAATTCAAACTATCCTACAACGCTGGGTCGTGAGATTTAAATTGTATGGCCCATTACTTCTATAAGAGGGATTTAATAAATTGACCTTGTGACCTTTCCCGAACGCCAGGATCGCTTAAACTTTTTTAAACGGTTCCCTCTTACCTCTTGACAAAGAATTGAATGAATTCAAACTATCCTTCAACGCTGGATCGTGAGATTTAAATTTTATGGCCCATTACTTCTAAGGGGGATTTAAAAAATTGACCTTGTGACCTTTCCGGAACGCCAGGATCGCTTAAACTTTTTTGACGGTTTGATATTACCTCTTAAGCAGGATTTAGAGGAATTCAAACTTGCGGACGACGTGGGTCGTGAGATCGAATGTACTAATGTATGGTAGAACGCTACATACACATCGAAACTGTTTTTGAACATATTCACAGTGCAAACTGTGTTTTGAAATGATTAAAATACATGAAATATTGATAATCTCAATTTGCCCCACCATAGAGTAAAATTACATACATCATTCGAAAGCACTTGATCATAGCTTTCGAATGACGTATCACACATATATGTTTGTAATTTGACCTCTTTGACCCCTCTACGCCGGTCAGGGGGTGACCCCATCTTAACCGCTCTGACCTTTGACCTAGAGGGTCTCTAAACGAAATTGACCTCGGTTTGAATGTCCTCTGACCTTTGACCTAGAGGGCCCCTAAACGAAATTGACCTCGGTTTGAATGTCCTAAATAGATAACCGAAAGAAAAATTTCAAATAGTTAAGCGGTTCTTGAGTTATCGCATTTACAGACAGACAGACAGACACCGAAGCATAAACATTATGTATCTATGATAGAAAATAGTTTCACCGTGTGACCTTTCCCGAACTCTACATCGTAAAATATCGAAAAGTTCCCCAACCGTACACCAAAATAACATAAACCACTTTAAAGTATTGGATCATGCCTTTCGAATGACGTTTCACTTTCACACTTATATGTTTGCACTTTGACCCCTACTTTTGAAACTGAAAATGTGTACGAAATATTTAACATCATTGAACCTATTTGACCCCTTCCCGGGTTATCACGCACAGAAATCGAATACATCTTTCAATAGCCCTTGATAATAGCTTTCCATCCATGTATCACATATGAAGGGTTACTTTGATCCCTTGACCTTGACACGGTCAAAACCGTTGAAATTTCGAAAACATAATGTGCTATATCGAGTCACATCTCTTTCCACTGATAAACTCTTTGGCTTTTCCGAATTTTGAAAGTTTAAGGAGTTCGGGTGTGGGACCTGTAGGTCAGGGTTATAAGGGAATAGAGATGAATCGGTATTGCATGGCAATGGCATGTGGGTTGGTTTAGTAATTAAATATTAGACAGTATGTTAATAAAGATTTTTCGTTTCAATTTAACTATTTAGACTCTTCCCTTCCCTGTCACCTGTGGTATTTGGCTATTGTTGCTCCCTTGCAAATACTGGGAGTCATTCGGCACTCAAATTGCGTCGCAATGGGCGTGTCGGGTATACCAAATAGTGGAGGAGTCATTTGGAAAGCAAATCTTAATTTGCGAATTTGTCGTATGGCGAGGTCACACCCCCTGATGTTGGTTATTTTTTTGGGGAGGGTGGACCAAATGCGTAACGTTTTTTCTTTGCATACATGAGTAATTGCCTTTATCTATTCAATCTACGATACGCAATATTAACATTATATTTAATTCACGTTTTATTTTATAACTTCAAAAGGGGGTGTGGTATGACATAGGTAACCACACGGTTGGATACCGACGGTCATTGTGATTCGATTGATATATCACATGACCTAGTTGTGCCGTTTTTTACACAGGACCCTTACGAAGGGACCCCTTGGGGGTGTGTCCAGAGACCTGAAATATAGCCTAACGGCGTCTCCTGTAGGTATACTTTGGATACCCGTCTCGATCCTTACTGTCAGATTTTCGGTTAGGGAGGAGATATGGCGTATACCATTAACACGGGAGCTCATTATTATAAAGATTAAAACCACGTAGGGAGATTTACAATATGTTACATAATCTACAATAACGAAATATTTCTACCTTTCTTGAAATGTTATTGCCTTCTCGATTTTTTAAATCTTTTTATTTTCTGGGTCTGAGTCCCGTCTACAGTGTATATTGCAACACTACCACCCTAACCCATTCAATATTTAATGCCACATAAAATCAAGTTCTGAACCAAACGTTGACTTAATATGTTCTACCTCGAAATTAAATTATCGATAGCTCTGGATTATTAAATAATTGATTATATTATTATATTATAATATTATATTACATTATATTAATCTTAATATATTACTCATGTCAAATACATCGGTTGAATCTGTATCGTAGATACATTATGATGACTTGGTGGCATCTGTCCGCCCACCCGTGTACGCAATAACTGGTGAACGGCCATTGATATGGATACTATATATCTCTTATGAATTTCGCATAAAAAATTTAAAACCAAAACAATACTAGTGTTTTTTGCTTAAAGTGCATTTTTCGAAGTAATCGCTTCATAAAATTGCAATTTTGACCCCCTATACTCCCTCGGCCATGAAATTGTCCATCCATTGGAACCGGTTTTGAGATTCCATGATGGCCCTATCGAGCCCGGGGGCTGTTGGAAAATTAAAAACAAGTCATTGATTACATTTTAATTCCAGGCTATATATACCCTGTGGGGTATTTGCAGTGACTTTATAATGTTTGGCATTAAAATATCTACATAACATAATTTATTCAAAAATTGTAGCTAGTACGGATCGAAAGGAATATGGGTTTAAAGTACCCCCTATGACACCCATTTTCCCATAGCGATAACTACTCTGGAACCTTAAAGTTTTCTGTCAGGAAAGCATTTATGTTAGGACCTATTATCCATTTCTATGGTTAGGACCCTAATCAAAGGTCAAGAGGGCGTAACATCAACTAGGTGAACAAATATTTGATGCAAGGGTATCAGCAATGTTTTTTCAACGGTGCGTGATATTTCGGGTGGGGTCACCTGCTGACCTAGAGTGAGAAATCAACGTGTTAAAATGATTAAGCAATTTTAATTATTAATTAATAAAAGAATTAATTAATACAATGTCACATCCGAACACGTTAAAAACTGAAAAGTTGGGGCGTTAATTGTCCTGGGGCGGAAAACGCCACGTAGGGAAATAGCAAGGGATAAGGAAAATAAACTAACAATAAGTTGGTAAGTTTGAGTCATCCGCATACCTCATGCATACCAAAACAATGAAAAACTTTAATATTTCTTGAACAAGAAGCTAAGCATACTGACTTTACATGGAATGTCTGGATTCTAAACCCCAGGAATCCCTAAACTTTCCAGTTTAAATAATTTAGATGCAACAGAAAATGGAATTTTTTAACCTTAAAACATTAAAAATTAAAATATTACTTGTGATGGACATGAATACCTCTCCAGCTAGCTCACGAGATGACCATGGATTAAAAAGTAATATCATAATAAAATATTGACCATACTCGTATTGATCATATCTACTTTTTATTTCCTTTTCTTATCCACAGTCCAAAAAAATAGATTTTAAAATTCTGAAGGTCCGTTAGCTTTCATTCTAGATTCAGCCGGATTTGAGTTCATTTTTAATCGAGTTCATGATGCTAAATCCCCTGACTTGGACCGTTTTTGAAAAATATGACAGCCTTTTTCAAGACCGGGTCAAGATCCCTGTGCAATGGGACCCCAAGGCTCGGAAACTGGTTTTGGTTCGAAACCCTAGTGCCTTGTATTATTGGTACTCACGACTGAGCCTTATAATTTGCATGGTGACCTGCTGCGGTTTCCTGACCGCTCGATTGTTGTTCGTAAACGAGATTTTGGTCCCCCTATGGATTGTCGTTATCCAGATTGGGATGGGATTTGCCGGAACGGTTGTAATCGTGTTTTCGATCGGGGTTTATAGCTTCAGGAAGCAGTTGGTCCTCTCTTGGAATTGTATTTCTGTGATGTTGAATACCGATGTCATGGGTAAGTATTCAGGCTGAATTTGAACCTCCAAATCTTGGATTTTCGAGCGCATTTTAACATGCGATTAAACGTTTTTTTTAATTACAGACGACGTATCTTCGTACAAAAAATTTCCAGTTGTAGAATGGATGCTCCTTCTGATCCTATATTCCCTAAAAATGTCCCCCTTAATTATCGCCCCATTCGGTATCATATCCAGCCTTGATCCCTATCCTTACATCTACCGGAAATACACTCCCGATTTCCTACAAGATCGAGTCGACGTCCAAATAATATTTTTTATTGTTCGAGTGACCTTAAATTGGGTCACGATTTCCGAGGTTGCCCGGACCTTTGCCTTCATTATCCCATTTTTAGTGATTTTCCTTAACATTTTGAACAAATTCATCTCGGAAGTAATTTCCAAGCCACCTACTCCAAACTACCGAGGAGACACAAGGACGTTTCTGCAGACGGAGGGAACTCGAACTTTAATATTCAAATTTTCCCAGTCTGTAAACAGCAAGAGGACGTTCGCGCGGTTTAGTCGGTTGCAGATATTTCTAAACATCTCTGCCCAAGTCCTTGAAAGCCTCTTGTTTATGATAATGACGACGGCAATGATGATGAGTGTATTGTTTAATTTTGCAACCGTGAAGCTCTTTTATTTGATCCCGATGCCGATTTACCTGATTTTCCCACAGTTTGCGGTGATGATACCCTTCATTATTCGAAGTATTACTCATCCCGCATTCTCAGTTTTTGAGATTTCCACGGATGTGTTTTGGAAGCTTAAACAAGCCCCGATAAATCCACTGAGCAGGAAGCCGTTTTTGAAGAAATTGAGGTCAATTCGACCTTTGACTTTACATGCTGGTCTCAACGAACATCGCTTGTATAGCCTTAAAGTTTCGACCAAGTCAAAGTTTTATGTCGCGATTATGAATTATACGATTACTACGTTTTTGTCGATTCCTGTCGATAAACTGCTGTAAGGTAGGCTGCTCAAAAGCAATGTATTTTTTGTGATGCGCCGTGACTTCAAACTTCATAAATAAGTTGGCTGAGCTTTAAAAGTAGTAAGTGAAAATGACAAAGATGAATGAATTAAATTAAATTGCAAACGAATCAAGTAATAATGCAGATCAATTATTTTAATATTCTGATTTAAATTCAAGAATCTAAAAAACTAAGAGATAACATGAATTACTTGACTAACTTAAGATTTACAATCAATGCATGTGATTTGAAGATCTGAAACCCTTTTTAAAACGGCAACTTACAGAAAATTATAACAGTACACGGCTTATTATATCATGCATAAATCACCAATTAATGTGAACAATAAAACTTATCAACTAGCTGCCTTAAGTTTACTCTATTTTAAAAAAGGTAAAACGAGCAACAGCGGATCAAAACACAGTTAGTTTTAACCATTTAAAATATTTGCATTTTTAAGTATTTTCACCGAATAAAAGGATTCTTGTGCATTTGTTTGACTTTGACGAATGATTTTACACGAAAGCTAAACCTGCAACATAGATGGTCTAATTTCTATTGTGGGTCTTTAAATGACGTTTCAGATTCCTGCTGACGAAACGGTGACAGATTCCACATTTTGTCAGATTTTCTCGCGTGTGGATTTTGATGTGCTTGAAAAAAGTACTACTCACAAGGAATGTATTAGAGAGTGAACTCTCAGAATTGCCTGATTTTTTTACCAGGTAAACTACAAGTCACATTGACTATGAAAATCGAAAAATTAGCTGCCCAATTTTATATTCACTATGTTTAAAAAATATTTGAAGTTAGGGCGACCGCCCATATAAGATACATGGGGAAGTGGAGGGAGCGGGGAAGAGCCCTTTTCCCCTACGCCATACGCAGTACGCACCAATACACTGTACAAAGATTAGCGACAATAACATTTCCCATATGTTCCCTCTCCACTCCACATTTAAATCCAACAGTTCCTATACAATTCCAATATAAAATTAGATAATTTTTGGTTGGGCTCAAATAATGTAAAAAAAGTTTAATTATCTTGACATTAATGTTTACATGACGGGTGTTCTAAAATAGCATTCATCGTCGCACAAAGATTTTACCGAACAATTATAAAATGTAGCAAAAAATCGAATTCTATATGCTCCGCAACATAAGATTTTGGATCATTGGTGAAACTGTCAATTACTGCTGCAATTTGTATAACCAATAACAGGCATTTTTAAAGTATTCTAAAAAATATTTGTTTACAATACTATAATAATTAGCCACAGATTTGGAAAATCATTTTCTTGCAAATATATATTTATGCAGATCAAATTAATTCTATTGAAAGTTTTAAAACTAGTTACCCTTTAAACTAATTAAGTTTTCAACTAGATCAAATTCCTTGTTAATTATCACGATTGTTTCAATCAATGGTTTAATCACTTAATGTAATCTTTAAATATTTAAACTATTGGATTTAAATGTGGAGAGAGAAAAAATGGGAAATGTTCTTGTCGCTTATCTTTGCATACTAAAGGTAGAGGAAAGTCCGAGAAAGTCTCTTCCTCGCTCCCTCCACTTGCCCATGTATCTTATATGGGCGGTCGCCTTAACTTCAAATATTTTTTAAACATAGTTAATATAATATTGGGCAGCTAATTTTTCGATTTTCATAGTCAGTGTGACTTCTAGTTTACCTGGTAAAAAAAATCAAGCGATTCTGAGAGTTCACTCTCTAATACTTTCCTTGTCAGAGCAAATGTCTTGCGGCAAAAATAGCAGTTATAAGGCCTTTCTTTTGTATGAACCTTTAGATGCTCATATACACTGAAATCATAAGCAAACTTCTTGGGACAAAAATAGCAGGCGAAGGGCTTTTCTTGAAGATGACTCCTTAAATGATTGTCCATTTCACGCCGTCGGAATTTTTTGGGACACAACTGACATTGAAATGGGGTTTCATTGGTATGGGAGAAACTGTGATTTTGCAGAGCGGACCTAAAAGTAAAGACCTTGCCACAAATGGCACATTGGTGATTCTTAGGTGTCTTTCCTTCTGCTAAATGATCGATTCTGGAGTGACGATACCTTGAAGACCGCGAAAGGAAAGTTTGTGGACAGTATTTGCAAACGTAACAGACACGATCTTTTGGCAGCGTATGGACGGAGGAAATGTGCGAATTTAGCTCGGATTTCAACAGGAATGCCATGGAACAGAGGAGACAATTGTTAGGCTTTTCACCCGTATGTCTTTTAAGATGGATGTTAAGATTACTTCGGGATTTGAAATTTTTGTGGCAAAAACAACAAGTCAGTCGGGGACTCTCTGAATGTGTAATCATGTGGTCGATTAAGTTCCGCTTGGAGTGGTAGCAGTTGTCGCAATTATCACATTTAAATGTCGTCTGGTCCTGGGCTTCCATTTGTGAGTTCGGAATTCTCCAACTTGAGAGGGTAAATGTTTTTTTTTTCAGGGTCAAAGATCAACCTTCAGTCAAGCTCGATCTGAAATCAGAAACGTAATAATCAAATACACATCCTGAGTTTCTCATCTCATGGCATAGCTTAAAAAAAGCAAATGTGAAAACGCAAAGATTTACACTTCACCTTGTAACTTATAGTAATTGCAATTAACACAACAACAAACTAAAGACACGCATCATAAGGTCGGACTCTGCTTGATGAGACTCAAAAAAATATTTCTGAGTCCTTTTGGGAAAATCGTACCAAAAATTTTTATTTTCCTTAATCGATAGAACCTAAAAAAACAAACAACTTTGTCCTCTACCATTTTGACCTGAAAGGTCAATTAAGGTCAGAAATCGACGAAGAGGTAAAAAAATACATACATTTTTTTCTTCTTAATGGATAAAGATTAAAAAGCAAGCAACTTTTTTTGTTTCCATTGTAACCTCAAAGGTCAACTAACAAGGGAAGTACCCGGGAGTTGAATTCCAGAATCGCTTGATTTTTTTTGTGATGAATCTTTATGTTATATGAACAGTTAATATGAAAAAATTATCGGCCCAAATTAATATTCAGTGTGCGAAAAAAATTGGGAAAGTAGGAGCGGACGGCCTAAAATGGCAATGTGTTTTAAAGGGAGACTTTCGTCCTGCCTGTCCTCTCACCTTTCCTTTCCCTTGCAAGAGCAGGGCCAGTTCTAGATATGGAGGAGAAGCAAAGGTCACAGAAAGCCATCCTCGCTCCCTCTCATCTTCACGCTCTCCCTTCTCCCTTTAAAGGGAGCTAAATGAAGACTCCGACCTCCGACTGACTTGATTTTTTTAATCTATTTCTGTGTAGATTGATTTTTATGTAGATGACAATATGAAAAAAATTGTGCCTAAAAACCAAATTAAGGCTCCAGAGTAATATCACTAAGGAAAAAAAAATTGCCGTAGGATGTTTTTCGAACGCTTATAAATGTTGAACTAATTCAGCTAAAATATTCAAATAAATGTTATAACGTAGATATTTTAACTCTAAAAGGCATAAAATCAATATTAAATGTCTGGATGATAAAGTTCGTCTGTAAATTAAAATTCACTGAAGTCATTTTTTAATTTTTAAACAACGTTGTAGGCCGATAGGGGCAACTTACGGAAAATCGAAGATTGCCATTTGATAGATAATTTTATTGCCGAGGGCAGAAAGTGGGTCAAAAGTGGATTTTTATGAAGCGATACCTCCGAAAAATGCGTTTTAAAGAAAAACGGTTGCATTTTGGTTTGGTTTTTAATTATTTTTGTCAAATCCACAAGAGATAGATCAATTTTGACCCACTTTGTGCCCTCGGCAATAAAATTATCTATCGAATGGCAATCTTCGATTTTCCTTAAGTTGCCCCTATCGGCATACAACGTTGTTTAAAAATTAAAAATGGGGTGGTTTTGACCATCGTTGCTATGTGTGTCATATCGTCATATTTTGTAAATTCCTTATTTAGAATGAAACCAAAAGTTTCTAATTTATGAATATTTTTTGTTATTTTTCGTTTTATTAACTTTAATTATAATTGTATAACTTAATTTCATAGCTGCTGATCATTGTTTATTCATTCTCGTAAGTTCGTATTTTCATTTTTTATCGAATCCGTCTCATTCTCATGAACTTCCATCTCATATTCTCGTGAATCCTCATTAGGAATGTAGACACTTTTAGGTCAAGATTGCTTGACAACGGGCGCTCGAACAAGCGTTGTCAAGGTCATCTTGCTTTTATGTCGGGATTTATTTAATTATAATAGCAATTTGCGGTTGCTAAGTGGAGGCTCAGGATTTCGAAACTTTGACGACCAAAAACTACTCTGGAGCCTTAAGGCTCCAGAGTATTAATCACTATGGGAAAATTGAAGGCAGGTGGTACATTTTGAGCACCTCTACCGCTTGACCAGATGCACCTACAATTATGCAACAAATTTTATCGACTAGATTATTCAATGCTACATTTTATCACACCATTGCAAAGACCCAATAGGGCTGTTATGGGTTGGAATTTAAATTATACGAAAACGTTTTATATGACTAAGAACAACGGTTGTGGCCGATATGGTCATCGCACACCCATGAGACCAATTTCATTTTGTAGACAATTTCATTACGGAGGGCCACTAATAGGTCAAAACCATACATTTTGGCTTCCTTAATAGAGAAAAATGAGTTTTAAGCAGAAATCAAGCGACACAGTTTGCTATTTTAATGTTTACAGCAATTTGCACGTGTTTTAGAGTAACTTTGACCTATTAGTGGCCCTCCGCCATGAAATTGTCTACAAAATGAAATTGGTCTCATGGGTGTGAGATGACCCTATCCAAGATTGCTTGACAACAAGGGGGCTCGCTGTCTCTACAGGTTAGGTCAAATGAAGGGTTTTTGAAAAAAGTATAACTTTCAACTTTTCAAAATCGACGAAATCATTGCCCGGACGTTGATCATGACAACAGCGTTCTTTCTTTAGCTTCTATTCTAGTCGGATTTCAAAATGATAGAGGAGGACTGGTTATTTCTACTGCAACTCTCATATGAAATGCATGAATATAAATAAACAAATGACGAATTTTTCATCTAAATTTTGGCGATATGTATGAAGTATCCCTTCGAATTTTTAACATGATATCAAGAAAAAAACTAGAAACTTAAATCGGATTGTCCGTAATATTATATTGGAATTTATCATGTGGGATGGGATTGGGATTGTCAAATCACATGTCAAATGATAAGACGATTGGCGAATGGAGGATGGGAAGGGGTTATTATTTTATAAGCACGATAATAATATAGTGCAATCAGCAATGTGAGATTGAAAATGAAAATGAATCCTTGGAATGTAGAAGGTAGAAGGCAAGAGTTAAAAATGGAATTCTAACGAGAGGTCATTTTCATAAGAGGAAGCTTGAAACAATGACGTCACAATCTGATTTTCAAAATGATGACGTCATGAGTTGCTACACAACAATGACGTCATCAAAAATAAAACGTTGTAAACGTTAATGACAGCTCGCAAAATTAATAAATATTGTTTTTCAATATTACTTAAAATCGTGTTGGTTTAAATATAACAATCACAACTATTAAAAATCAGTTGTTAAAGATCAAAATATTATAGTTTACGTTCACCTACGATCGATTTTTAATCCTGAAGCTTTAGTAATTGTTCTATGATCAATGGATTTACATCCACAATAATATACTACGAGAAGTTTGAGAAGATAACGATAGTTTCCATAGCAAATATCTGAAGAAACTGCATATTTGAGAATTGTCCTAAAATACATTGAAAACTACTGTTTCCCAATGTATCCATCCACTTTGCTATTTAAACCTGTACAATTTCGTTTAAAATCATTTTGTTGTTTGACAAATGCAGTTAAAATCTACATTAAACACGGTTTTTAAATTATAGATTCTATTTTTGGATCAATTTGAACAGTTCACGAAACAATATTATGAAATATCCCAATTAAGGCTTTTACGAACCTTAGATTGATGTTTTGCATATAAAATACGTAAATACCTTTAAAATTCGATTATTGTTTCAAAACGTATTGATTTATATATATCATTCCTGTTTCCAGAAATGTCGATTTAATTACATATTTAAAGCAATAGAAATTCTTTAAAAAACAATTGATATATAAATTAATAGGATTTCCTCGAAAACCATTTTCATGTTGCACAATTCATATCAAACCTCAAAATTTTTCAAAATTGTTTTAAATTTAGAAAAAAAGAATAAAAATCATATATATAAATTTGGTATTAAAACCAATACAGTTATGTTGAAACTTAATTCTGTGTTCGGAATTTGATAAACACTAGCGAATATTATGCTTCCATTTCCAAAAAATTGTATTGGTTCTAATCCGGCCTGCTTCTAGGCTGTTTAATTTTGTCTTGATTTACATTGACAAAAACGACGGACACACGGACGGACGGACGGACGGACGGACGGACGGACGGACGGACTGGTTGACTTCATTAGCTCTAAACCCTATTTTCAATAGGCGAGCTAATAAGGAGGCAAAATGATGACGCAGGCCTCCTTATTTTTTTTTCTTCAAAAACCTTCCATTATTGGCCACACCTCTTGGGGGAAGAAGAAAGCGTTGTCAAGACATCTTGACCCTATCGGCCACAACCGTTGTTCTTCATCTTAAATTTGGTTCTTAAATAACACGTTGCTATGTGCCAAAGTATTCAATTAATTGTAGACGCTTTTATGCTAAGATTGCTTGACAACGGCTGCTGCAAGCCCCGGTTGTCATGCAATCCTGATCTCTCGTCGACTTTTATTTAATTACAATAGTAATTTCCTGTTGCTAAGTCGAGGTTCAAGATTTCGAAACTTTGACGACCCAAAAATTACTCTGAATGTTTTATGATGTTGAAAAAATCAAAGAAATTTTAGTTTTTAAACACTATCGAAACTATGCGTTTTATATCGATTTTGCGAATCGAATCGACTGAATCGGTGAAAAACCAACCGATTTCGGTAAAATCTGACGTCGAATCGAATCTACCAAATCATGAATCGTTCGATACATCCATCGCATCGAAGCGCGAATCTATGATTCGCATTCGATTCGCAATTCGGCTATTCGAAATTTCAGTTTTCAAACACTCTTTTTTCAATTTTTTAAGAGTTCTACTTTATGTAAAATTTTGGATAGAAACATTAATTTTCGAAATTATTTGAAGAAAATAGTATTTTGTTTTGATCCGAAAAGGTTTCAATATTTAAAACGCTTAATTTTATTTTTCAATGAGGACTGCACATTCCTTGTTAAACAACTCTTCAACATTGAAAAACCTGCAAAGATTTTCAAAATCGGTATAAAACGCATAGTTTCGATAGTGTTAAAAAATTAAAAAATTTTTGATTTTTTTCAACATCATAAAACATTAATTTGGTTTTTAGGCACAATTTTTTTCATAGTGTCATCTACATAAAAATCAATCTACACAGAAATAGATTTAAAAAATCAAGTCAGTCGGAGGTCGGAGTCTTCATTTAGCTCCCTTTAAAGGGAGAAGGGAGAGCATGAAGATGAGAGGGAGCGAGGATGGCTTTCTGTGACCTTTGCTTCTCCTCCATATCTAGAACTGGCCCTGCTCTTGCAAGGGAAAGGAAAGGTGAGGGGACAGGCAGGACGAAAGTCTCCCTTTAAAACACATTGCCATTTTAGGCCGTCCGCTCCTACTTTCCCAATTTTTTTCGCACACTGAATATTAATTTGGGCCGATAATTTTTTCATATTAACCGTTCATATAACATAAAGATTCATCACAAAAAAAATCAAGCGATTCTGGAATTCAACTCCCGGGTACTTCCCTTGTAAGATCATAAACTCATAAATGGAGGAATATGTCAAAAAATAAACTAAACAATCAAAGAAGAGGCTACCTATTTTACTATTGCTAGCCTCTTCCTAAAGGAGCGCGCCTTGTCCTTCCGGCTGCTTTGCACAATTAAGATATTTGCTTATTTAAAGTTAGTTCAGGTTACTCGTCCAATTTAATGAAAAAGTATGAATTTAAAAACGAAAACAATTCAGTATTCAGTTTGTTTTTTTAAATTCATATTTATTTTCCTGATTGGACGAGTAACCTAACCTAACTTTAAAGAAGCAAACCTCAAATGTGGTGGAAATTTGAATTTGAAGTTAAAAAACAGTTGAAGGTCACTGTGATCTCTTCCTTGACCTGGCAAAGTTTAAAGTTTGATGACATTTGGAGCACTTTCGACTTTTAATATTCATGGGTATTTAATATTTAAAAAAAATCGACCTTTTTGACAATTTCTGACCTTAATTGACCTTTTGAGGTCAAAATACAAAATAGTAGAGAGGGCAAAGTTGTTTGTTTTTTTATTTTCAATTTGCAATGAATGAAGGAAAAGAAAGAACATTTTTTTGTAAGATTTTCCCAAAAGGACTTATTTTATTAAGGAAATATTTTTTTGGGTCCCATCAAGCAGAGTCCGACCCATCATAAATATTAAGTGTGAATTTTACTGTCAAACGGTGCGAGGTGCGACAATCAATGGGTACTGGCTCTCTTGATTTTCAATTTTGGTGTGTTTGTTCATTCAATCCAGATTCCAGTCAGGTATCGGTGTCGGTACCCCAGCACAACAATCTGCAATCCAACTTATCCAACAAGAACAATTCAACCCAAAATCTTTAATTAAAAACAGTGCATTGTGAATTGTAATTATTATCTCGAATGAAAATAAGAACTGGAATGATGGACTTGAAATAACACATATCACATATCAACATAAACTTACAAATCCCATTCAAATGCATGCTTACCTGCTGTCAGGATTTCAGGATCCGCTGTTTACGAAATGATACGTTAGTCCAGTGTCCAGCTATGTGAAAAATGACTGGACTTATTTCAGAGGGTTACGGGTTACGGACAACGACGACGTTGACGTCAAGTCAAGAAACAACCGACGACAGTGCGGTGTTGTTCAATTTATTGACGACTTGCCGCTCTTTCTTCGAGCAGGCACACACTGAACATAGTGTTTCTTCTCTTGAGCAATTCGGATCCCATTGAAAGAAAAAACGTTTTTTCAATTCTAAATATTTTTAGAGCGGCAAGTCGTCAATAAATTGAACAACACCGCACGCACTGTCGTCGGTTGTTTCTTGACTTGACGTCAACGTCGTTGTCCGTAACCCTCTTCTGAAATAAGTCCAGTCATTTTTCACATAGCTGGACACTGGACTAACGTATCATTTCGTAAACAGCGGATCCTGACAGCAGGTCAAAGGTAGGCTTGCATTTGAATGGGATTTGTATATGTATATATATGTTGATGTGTTATTTCAAGTAATTCAAGTCCATCATTTTTCAAGTTCTTATTTTCATTCGAGATAATAATTACAATTCACAATGCACTGTTTTTAATTAAAGATTTTAGGTTAGATAAGTTGGATTGTTATTGTTGTGCTGGGATACCGACACCGAATACTCTTGATACTCTTGACTCTGACTGGAATCTGGATTGAATGAACAAACACGCCAAAATCAAGAGAGCCAGTACCCATTGATTGTCGCACCTCGCCCCGTTTGACAGTAAAATTCACACTTAATATTTATGATGCTTGTCTTTAGTTTGTTGTTGTGTTAATTGCAACTACTATAAGTTACAAGGTGAAGTGTAAATCTTTGCGTTTTCACATTTGCTTTTTTTAAGCTATGCCATGAGATGAGAAACTCAGGATGTGTATTTGATTATTACGTTTCTGATTTCAGATCGAGCTTGACTGAAGGTTGATCTTTGACCCTGAAACAAAAACATTTACCCTCACAAGTTGGAGAAATCCGAACTCAGAAATGGAAGCCCAGGACCGGCACCGGACGACATTTAAATGTGATAATTGCCACAAATGCTATCACTCCAAGCGGAACTTAATCGACCACATGATTACACATTCAGAGAGTCTCCGACTGACTTGTTGTTTTTGCCACAAAAATTTCAAATACCCAAGTCATCTCAACAACCATCTTCAAAGACATACGGGTGAAAAGCCTAACAATTGTCTCCTCTGTTCCATGTCATTCGTGACGAAATACAATCTCAATTCGCACATCTACTCCGTCCATACGCTGCCAAAAGATCGTGTCCGTTACGTTTGCAAATACTGTCCACAAACTTTCCTGTCGCGGTCTGCAAGGCTTCGTCATTCCAAAATCGATCATATAGCTGAAATAGCAGTAGCAGAAGGAAAGACACATGAGAAACACCAATGTGCCATTTGTGGCAAGGTCTTTGCTTACAGGTGCGATCTGCAATATCACAGTTTCTCCCACACCAATGAAAATCAAAACTCAATTCAATGTCAGTTGTGTCCCAAAAAATTCGGACATCGTGGAAATTTGGACAACCATTTAAGGAGTCATCTTCAAGAAAAGCCCTTCGCCTGCTATTTTTGTCCCAAGAAGTTTGCTTATGATTGCAGTATGTATCTGCATCTAAAGGTTCATACAAAAGAAAGGCCTTATGACTGCTATTTTTGCCACAAGACATTTGTTGTAAATAGAAATTTGTACAGGCACATTAAAATCCACACGCGAGAAAATCTGACCAAATGTGGAATCTGCCACCGTTTGGTCAGGGATCTGAAAACCCATTTAAAGACGCACAACAGAAATTAGACCATCCTCTATGACCATCTATCTCTGGATGCCGCTTCGGTGTAAAGTCATTCGTCAAAGCCCAACAGAGGAACAAGAACCACAAGAAACTTAGGGCAGCTATATAGTTTATAAGTTTTACTGTTCACATTAATTGGTGATTTAGTTAGGCATGATACAATAAGCCTTGTACTGTTATAATTTTCTGTAAGTTGCCGTTTTAAAAAGGGTTTCAGATCTTAAAATCTCATGCATTGATTGTAAATCTTAAGTTTAGAGTTTTTAGATTCTTGAATCTTAATCTGAATATTAAAAGAATGGATCTGTATTATTATTTTATTCGTTTGTAACATCCATTTCTATGTTTGTAACTCAATAATCAATTCATCTTTTGTCATTTTCAAGGGACGTATTTAGTAGTGGAGAGATAACACTGCGATTGACTTGATTTTTTTTGTGACACAGCTTTGGACTATGTGGATGATGTAACTGAAATAAATTAGTGCCAAATTGATGTTTAACGTGTTAAAAAAATCACGAATTTGAAAATCAACGAATTTTTTATTTTCAAACGCAACATATCTATATACATTTATAGGTGTTATAATTTTTATTAATATTCCCATCTGGACATCTATCATAATCTCATGGAGTTGTTAAAATTTCATGCCATTAAAAAAACTCCACTCTTTCTCGATCAATAAATGAGGCATCAATTGAGGAGATGAGTCTGATGAGTACGGCGGCCGGACGGACGGACTGTCCGTCACGGACAGGGATGTGTGGCTAAACGATCATAGTATAGTGAGTCGCCCTTTGCCCCAACAAGTTGTTTTGGGATGGCGGTTTCACGAATTTTAAATTTCACCAAATAAATATAATTTTTCTTAAAAACAAAAACAAAAACAAAAAACAAAAATAATAAAAACTCTAATCGACAATCGAAAAAGGTAAAATTAAATCAAAGGTCAAATGTCATATATGTATGTACGGTGAATTAAGAATGGTGAATTAATTGTGAGTATTTTCTATTACATTACATTTACACTCACACACAGTGTGCAGTTAGTACATTGCATATCATAGCATAGTCATAGTCAACACAATACTGCATCTGCATAGCACAGAGTGAATAGTAAAGAAAGTTGAAAGGTAAAAAAAATGAATGATAAATGTTTGTTGTGTATTGTGTATTGCATGAATTACAAATTTGGGAAAAAATTATCAAATCACAAATACAAAATATGAAATACAAATTCAAAATTAAATATCAAATACTAATACTGTGTACTGCAATAAATACAAAATATGAAATATGAAATAGTAGTCACCAATTTTGAATTTATCTATTAGCAAATTCAAAATTACTGTCTTTTTCAGTCCACGGTCCTCATATTTATTTGTCATTCATCATTTCACATTTGTCGTTTTTTTGCAGTTTTCGTGGAGTTCACAAGGCACAAGGTTCCAATTTTTTCCAGTTGATTTTTCTAAGCCGTACCGTAATGGATTCAAAGCATCAAATTGCCGAAGATAGGAACTGGGCGGAATTAGGATTGCAAAATCCAGAAACCTTACAATCAACAGTAAGTACGGTTACTGACCATCCATTGTCCATGGACTACCTAACCTACAAATAATTTAAGAATGTTTTTGTTTAGTGTTTCTCAAGTCACTGTCAAGCTTAGCCAACAAGCGTGTTTTCGATTTTAAATAATTAATTCTGAAATATATTATTTTCTGCCTCGTGTATCAATTATAGCTTTTAATATTAATTACGATTCCCTAATAATATTGAATATCGGTAATGTCAAATGTCAAATGTCGGATAGATAGTGTGTAGTGTTAGAGTTAGTGTAGTGTCAAGTGTAGGAGTTTCTGTCCCTGCCTGATGATAATGATTATGATTACCGTTTATTTTGTGTTGTTAATAATATCAAATTAATCTACAAGAAAAACAATGACATAAATATTTTTAATTTTGATTTAGAATGCGTACATCAACACATTGGAAGGACCCGAGGAGTCAAACGACGACCCTGGTCCTATTGTCCTGTATGAAGACACTACCACAAACTTTAAAAATAATTCAATACCATCGATTCCTTCATCTATACCGGAAGATGAAGTTGGACTACCGGTTAAAGACCACTCCGACCACAGACCAAACTATCGCACAGATGAAATCGAGCATATAGACATCAAACTGGAACCAATGGATTTTGATTTAGATTCTGAAGAAGAACAACCAGCCCTCTTTAATGTCCTGGAGGTTATTTAATTCCCGTTAAATATTAAGTAAATTAGTGGAAAGGGTAAAGCTGGATACTATAACCTCTTCAATGAACTTCTAATGAATTTTGAGCTGTTATTCTTGTTTTCAGGATTCAGAAGATGAACCAAGTGAAGTGGTAAAGCAGCGTTCTGAGACTACGTCTGTAAGATCATCTGCCAGTGGTACCAATAAGAAATATAAAATCATAGAATCGCATAGCATCGCTGATGAAGATGAAGTAATAGCAAACGAGAAACTGAAAAAGAAGCCTAGATATTGGTTCACGGGCAAACGGAAAAAGAGTCGTTCCCACGGTTGTCCGATATGTGGAAAGAAGTTTAAAGCAAGCCATCATCTTCTAAGTCACCGAAGAGTCACTCCGCAATGCAACGATCCCGAAGATTTAAAATCACGGATTATCAATCCGAAATCAAAAAGAAATCGTCATCTAGAAATCAGCAATTCTCCAACAAACAACACACATAACCATATTAAATTTGAATTTGAAGAGGCAGAGATAGATGCCTTACTGGTACGATTTTATTATTACAAAAACAGTCCACAACGTTTAAGAAATAGCGATTAGCGATCTTTGACCAGTTCAAAGACCTAGGCGGGATTCGGTCGGATTACAATATTTATTTTTAAGTTGAAGCTCAGAGATATTTATAAATGATATTTTAATTTTCAGAGTTCGTCGGAAATGACAGCTGATGATGAAATTGAGGTTGGGTTTTCTAGACAAGATGTAACAGCAGAACAAAAAATGATCGAACCTGAACTGACTTGGAATGCTCAAAATCTAACCACAGAATTTAGCAGACCCAATAAATCAAAGTCCTATATCCGATGTCCGGTCTGTCCTCGTCTGAAATTCCGCTCTCAGGTAACTCTGACGGAACATATAAATAAATTTCATTTGGCCCATCATTCGAAATCTCCATCTACGTCATCACGGAAAAAGAGTAGAAAATCGAACCCATGTCCCGACTGTCCATTAAGTTTTCATACCACATACGATCTACAGACTCATACCGAAACGGTTCATTCGGTTGGACGAACTTACTTCTGCCAATTCTGTGCAAGAAAATTCAGAGCCTCACATCCGGTTGCTCAACATATACGACATGTAGAATATTGCCAATCTTTCCCTCCATCGGATGCGGACGGTATCTCAGGGCCGTGGAAATGCCCGCATTGCGAACTGATTGGAATTGACTGTAGTTCAGATTCTTGGAATGATTTAATACAACATATTCGAACAGTCCACCATCTCATCAGACCCGACGCACCTGAATATTTTCAAGAAGAAACGAGGGCTTTACGACAAGTAGGAGAAAAGTTTAAATGTCGAATGTGCCCCATGGTCCTGAATTCAGAGTCATCTTTCCAAACTCACTTTCGAATGACTCATGCGGGTTCAATTTCGTCTCTTATAGAACCAGTTCTGAAACCAAAACCAAGTATCAGTAATAGACTACTAAACTTCGAGTGCAACATGTGCCCTCGACGATTCACCACAATTACTGGAAGAAACGCTCATGAACATAGTCACGGAACCAAGGAAATGTGCCCAGTATGTCCAGTCGGTTTCAACAAATTACCAAATCTTGTCAAACACATGATTACTTACCATCCACCTCCCCCATCAATTATGCGTGACATAGAAGAAGATGACGAAATATCTTGTAAACTTTGTGGAATGAAGTTCATAACTCAACTGGGCCTTCAAAGTCATTCTAAATACGCTAAATGTGGACAGTCTGGTCATGTGTCAAATAATCAACAGAAACAAACTCAAATAGTAGAGAATCTTCCGGTTCCTCAGCCTTCAACCTCACAACTCAGTCTTGTCCAACAATCATGTCCAATTATTCCTGACATAGTTGTCGAAGATAATATAACTTGTAAAATCTGTGGAACGAAGTTTATAACTCAACTTGGCCTTCAATGCCATTCTAGATACGCTAAATGTGGACAGGGATCAAGCAATCAACAGAAAGGAAATCAAATAGTGGATATTAATCCGGTTACTTCCACACCAAACACTCAATCGTTTCCAATTATTCCTGACGTAGTTGTCAAAGATGATCATATAACTTGCAAAACCTGTGGAATAAAGTTCATAACTGAATTAGGCCTTCAAAGTCATTCTAAATACGCTAAATGTGGAGACGTATCAAGTAATCAACAGAAAGCAAAAGGGGATGTTCTTCCGGTTACGGTTACTTCGACACCCACCATTCAGCTTAGTCTTGTCGAAACAGGGTCTCCAGTTATTCATGGCGTAGTTGACAAAAATTATGACAGATCTTGTAAAACCTGTGGAATGAAGTTCGTAACTCAATTAGGCCTTCAAAATCATTCTAACTATGCTAAGTGTGGACCAGAATCCGGTTTTCAACAGACTGGACCTCGACTAGAGTAGTGGATAATCTTCCGGTTCCGGTTCCTGGTGTTGTCGAAACAGCGTTGAAAATGACATTGCAAAGATTGTGTTTCAATAAGGTAGCTAATTAAAATTAATGCCACCTAACTTCCATTTATACATAACTATAGGTAATCAATACAAATATGATTAAGCAAAAAATGACTGGATACTGGATTTATAAGCACAAGGAGAATATTTAGTATATAGTTTTTATTCCGTTGCTTATAAAATTAGTTTGGAAAGGAGTGAGAAAATCGGTTTTCAGTTATCTATTTAAGATATATTATTTCATTGTATTGTTTCTTGTTTCATAGAAGCACGTTCATGTTTAAACGTATTTTGAAACAAGAACAAGTTATTGCATTGTTATTCATTAAAATTAAGGGAATCGGAGTTTACAGTGTACCCTTCCTTTACCACTTTACCTCCATAGTACAAATATACAGTTAATTATACCAACAAATACCATTTTATTTGTTGTTATGTAACGCAGATCCAGATCCACGGTTCTTAAAATTTAAATCATGCAAAAAACACTTATTTAAAAAGCTGATTTCAATAAAATCTAAAACGAGCTTTTGAAGACTTCCAGAGTATTGACATAATATTGTTTTACATTCAATAGGTTGGCAATAGATCGTTATTCTTTCACATGTCCACAAGGTTTTATAGTCAGAATAAGGTTCTATGTAATCGATCCTTCTGATCCTGAATCCTGATTACATATTGAAATATCAAAATCCCTCATTCCACTCAGAAAGTTGGCGAGATTCGATGAATTAAATTACTTCTGCAAAAAATGGCATAAAAATCGTTTAAAAAATGGCAAGTTGCAGGTCCTGCTTTGCATTGCAGTATCATTGCTAGTGTTACTATTATTATTACCGTCAAGGGACGATGAAGTATTTGTCGATGCACTTACGGTGTTTTTCGAACCACTAGACGCATTCGGATTATTTCTAAGTCTGAATTGAGGTGGGATCCAAATTCTCCCCAAACTATTTGCAGTCAACTGAATGTTTTGAAACACCTGTCGAATCCCGTCACCAAGTCCACTGAGCAGAGGTAGTTGAGGCAGTTGCGGTAGTTGCGGTTGATATTGATTTGAAGTGGAACTGGTCAGAGGAATGGAATCGGAGATGATGCTATTTCCGCTCGGTCTTCTTATTGTAAAGGCGGGACTTGGGCTAGCGATGTTGGGTGGTGCAAAGGGCAACGCTTCCGTTTTAAGGATGTTTACGGGATCGGTTTGCTGGTAGACCCAATAGGTTACGAAATCTCGAAGTACCGTCGCCCTGAAAAAAATAATTATTCGAATTTATTTATTAGTCAGGATGTATATACGTATTTATTGATTTAAGCCCCCTGGGGGAGTAATGATTTTAAACCCTATAATTCATAAGTCATAACCTGGGTTATGTTTAACCCAAATCGTATCTATACTTATTTTTGCACATTAATTATATCTAATTGGGTTAATTAATCTATTAATCACTATCAGGCCTTTCAGTAAGCTGTAGTATTAAGTACATTCTACATGTATTCTATTATACTATTCTTTTAACCTTTTACTCCGACTCCAACAATGGTATTATTGAGAAAACGCTTATTACTCATTCGCTATATTCCAAAAAATTATTAAAAACTCAACGCTTTAGTCATGCGAAAGCGTTCAAAACAGGGATTGTCAAATCTAATCAATGTTAAAAATAATAAAACAGATATTCCATCCCTCCAAATGGTTTAAAATTGAAATATTTATGCAAATGCTGTTAGTAACATGAAAATGACCCTGAAGAGATGTTGAATTTTAATGATTTCAAGCAATGTGAATAGGCCCAAAATCTTGCAAGTCTGAAACGGATAAAAAATATATACATAAACCATAGAATGCAATGGCAAGTATTTACAATCATAAATTCTTCCCAGCATTACTTATGAGTTTATGATTGTAAACCGAATGTGCTTAAACATTTATTTGATGGTTTGCACGAACCTATCTATGAAAGTATCTTAAACGGAATTTATAAAAACTTAAATACCTCATAGTAGTAATCATACAAGGGAGAATAACAAATCCATTCTACAAAGAGGATCAAATTATTTTTTTCCAAGCATTTATAAAAATCTAAGCTCAATTTTTACAAAAAAAAATCCAGGCTTCGTTAAAACATTGAAAAAGAATTATATAGTGCTTGACAGATAAATACAAAGTTAATTAACTGTGATTATCCTTACGTGAATACAACCTCGCCTTGGAATTCTCTTGGGGCTGTCCAGAAAACAGTCACATTGTTTTTTTTAACGTTTCCACTCGCATGATGAGCTGCATTCTGGATTCAAAATTCCAATCCAACAAATACGTTAAAATAATAACCTTAACAATGACACAACAAATTTAAGAACATTTCCAATCGAGTATGAACAAAGAATGGGGATTGGATGTTCAATGTCCATTACAAAAATATATAAAAACTAGTATGTTCTCCCACGCCCACTTTCGTACAATTTATTTGATAATCACGGATGAACGTACACGTACGTTCCAGCATGTAATCTTTCGATAAACTTGTAAAAAAATATTTTCGATGAAACTACACTCATATTAATATGATGGCGAATCGTTCAGGTATTAAAGCAGATTTTCCGATTGTTTTTTATCATACCGTATTGTGTATTGATTATGGAAATTTGCAGTATTGAATACTGTTTAAAAATCTTACAGCTCGTATTCCACCACAACTGTGGACTTTGGTATCTTTGTTAGGCATCCAAGTTCCAATTGGAGAATCGTTGTCATCTCGAGCTTGGACGTAAAATCCGATGAATTGCGTTTTCACCGATTCTTTCTGCTTCAATGTAACTGGAATAATAAATTGGATAAAATTCGGACATTTAACTTGCGTTTGTTCAAAATGGTGAAGCACAAATCATTTTGAAATTTCCATCAAAGTTTAAGTATTAAAGGCAATTTTGACAATACTTATAAAAATTAAACAATAATTCCATACTAATCAGTTCTGTAATACAATAAGGCAACTACCTACGTCACGAATAATGACAGATTAATATCGGTTGTGTAACAATCATGAACGTAAAGGTAAACAATTGTGTGCTAATTAATTGCAAAATTACTGGCCGGTTTGCATGTGTGCATATGCAAATTAGTCTGTATATCATTACCCTCGCATTCAAATCTCAAATCTGATTAATCTAGCTGATTTGAATCGGTTTTCTTAAATTAGAATGCATTTCGAGGGGGCTTATTTTGAGATTTACGGTATCTGTCAGGGGAACTATGTGGAACAGTATTGATTAAAAATTATACATTGAGTTCCATAGAGTTCCGTATTTCCGTTTCGGCTTAAAATTGCTTTCGGAACTAATGAACTAACGTATATCCACAGAATCATCAACAAGTCAGTAACATGACCTTTAATTCAAAATAACCAGAAAAATCCCTGATTTTGGTATGAAAAGGTTAAAAACATCTTCCCATTCCAATTCCATAGACTTACATTCGACATTGTCACCTCCAGAAACTTCGTTCGTATTAACCGAAACCTCAAAAGGCGGATCGGAGCCTTGGGAAACGTAGTCATGATGTTGAGGGTTCATGGACGAACACACCGACCTCAAGGGCGGAACCCCAACCGAAAACCCCTTAACCCCATCCAGCACAATCACAATTAAAATCACAGACAATGCATTACAAATGCCACTATTCCAATTTGAGCTTGCCATTTTTATTTTATAAAATTGATTGCAAATGTCAGCCCCTTAAATTACGCACAGTAATAGTCGAAGTGTGCTATTAATTAACTAAAATTGCTCAACAATTTTAAAAGCCAAAACTATAGGCCTGTTTTCTGACTTGCAGAATGCAGACCCAACGGGCTTGATTCTGATACCTGGACTGGATATCAATGACTCATGGTTACGAATAATACAAACGACGTAATCACGTAATACTTAAAATCCTGGAAAACCCGACTGAATTTTTACACAAATACCAAAGTAAATGGAATTTTAATGTAAATGAACGAATCAGAAAAGCTTCTTAATCACGACTACATGAGAGGGGTGAGACTGTGGGAAACTGGCTTGAAAGTTAACAATCTCTGACTGACCATTTCCATATCCAATCCTACGATCCATACTGCAAAATTATTATAATATTATTGTAAGTACGCATAGGTTTGCATATAGGAATAAAAATTACGATGGTTCCTGAAGGTTGCTAATAATTGTGAGCCTATATAAGTCTGACAGTCTTAGACAGAATCCTTTTCAACAATTTTTTTGCACCTTCTTCGCTTGATCGTCTTCTGATTGATATGCAGATTCATACATATAATATATGACTGAATGGTAATTACAGGCCTATAGTCACAAGATTTGTAATGAAGTATCATCACAAAAAAATATGCCACCCTCCTACCTCGATTTGACATACCTTGTGGAAGGTGTAAAAGTATTTTTTTTAAGAGTTATGCAAAAAAACATAGTAATTGGGGTTGAACGGCACGGATTTTGCATATGGGACTCTAATCACCTATATTTATTAAAGGGTGAGACCCTTTAATGGTTTTATTCAGTCTGTCCGTCCGTCCATCTATTCGTGCTCCGTATGACCTTCAGCAGAGTCTAAGTACGCTCGATGATCTTGTGGGTCAACTAAAGGTCACAAGTTTTTGAAATTGCAACTTTATAAATGCGGCACATCGCTGGAATGTTATAAAGTACAATTCAACCATTTATGCAATTACACTCTATGGCTGGGGTAACTTAAGATTTTTTACTAAAGTACATCCAACGTGTCGGACAACTACGTAAAGTGTTATTGTACGTCGTGTTTTGTTTGGTTTCACCCCTTTTAGATATACGTTTGGTTTACTGTTGTTGACTATGGAATTTTATTATTTTTGAAAGTCGTAAATCCTGAAATACTAGCATTGTGGGATAGGAATAGGACTGTGTAACATTGGGAACGTACAAAAAGGGTCTTGTATTTAGGATAAATGGTGTACAGGAAATGCAAATGTAAATTGGAAAGAGTTGAAGAAACATTTGTTTTAAAAAATAAACATATAAAACAGAGAAGTCAATAAATAGCCATAGTCATTCCTGTGGACAGATTGAAACAAGAACTATCCGGTTGACCTAGTCAATTTTTTTCTGTTCTGATGTAAAAATAAAATGAACTCCCAGGGCCGTCAGGTCGTCGACGGGAAACAATATAGCCAAATCAAGTCACAATCATTTCCTATGTGCATCTAAATTCATTGAGCATTTCCTGATTTAGAAACAAGAATAGTCAATCATGTAAAACTCATTGAAAGGTTTCAATCTTCGAAAGGCCTGGAAATAAAATTATCAAGACATTGGACATGGATGGATATAAAAATGATATATATACTTCCAATTTCCAATTATAAACCAGACCAACTAAAATAATATTGACTTTGGCTGCTTAATTGGCTCCTTCAAGGAATAATTGCAAAACTAGTTCGTGCAGTTTGACATCGATATGACAAGTTAATCATATGGCAGTATAAGTTAATTGTTCATTTGTATTTGTATCGGCTCAGGGTTCATCGTTTTTAATTCAGGACAGATAAAAAATCCCAATTTATTTAAGTTTTCTGTCTCGTCTCCGGTACAATAAGTTCAATTTATAATTTAAAATATGGTTGGCATTGGCATTTAAATTTTCTTTCATCTTTATGAAGTTTATTTATACAATTTTAAGTTTATCTATTTAGTTTCAAGTCCTTGGCACACTGGCTTAAATTTTCTGTTTTTCTGAATCTTCGCTTTTATAAAAGTGGTGGTGTGGATGAGAAACTAAATAGCTCCCTTAGGTTGACTTTAAATTACCAAAAATTTAGGATTGAACTGGATTAACGAATTGTTAGTATGCCTCGACAAATGAGCTCATACTGAGACTGACACAATTGCAGAAGACTATCTGAATTCTGACAGTCTAATGCGCATAATATAATATTTCTACCTAAATTGAAGATGAGCTTGAATTTTCTAACTGATAAGTACAGTCCGGGAACCGGGATCATCAGGGATTAGGGAATCCCGACTTCCAACTTTGACAGTTTAATGAACCAAAGCGAACACAGAAAAATTTACCATCAACAATCAATCAAAGACATTTATAAACACCTTTTTAGAAGATAATTATAAATATATGTCAGTCCTAGCTCATAGTAATAGGTAGGGTACATTAACATTCAGTAGAAACAATTTGAACGTACAAAAATTAAAATAGTAGCCTTCCAAAAAGGAATGAAAGGATTCAACCATTTAAGAAATATTGTGAGGATTCTACTTGTTTGTAATTATTAAAACATAAAAATATAAAAATAAGAATGTGAGATGTGAGATGTGACTAAGGTAAATAGTGTCAGAGATTTGATTGAAAAACGGCGCGTGCATTTCTAGCTCTCTTTTGAAATACGTTAATTAGATTTGAAGTTGAACTGCGGTGAAGCCTTCTCCTCCTTTTCGCGGTTGTACTTGTCTAACTCCTTCAGGAACACGGACTTTGATTTCATAACGTTCGGCTTCCCAGCTCTGCATTTCGGACAGTACCATTTCCCCTTCGGAATTCTAAACAAACCGACACATGAGAAGTGATACCATTCGATTGGGCAGAGCTCATTGTCGCAGGCGACCATTTTTTCGTCAGAGACCTGTGAATGACAATACAGTGATGACGGATTACGTTTCTGTTACAAAAATATACCGCGAACGAATAAAAATTGCTCGATCAAGTAAACCACCTTTTCACACAAGCAGTACAACGGCTCAGGATCAAGATCATCAGTATCTTCTGTTACAGAAGTAGCATCGTTAGTCTGACTCGTCTTGGGCTTACGCCCTCTTCGTTTTTTCACACTAGTCTGAGGTTTGGGAGACTTCTTTTTGGGTGTGGCTGATGGTGTCTTCATTGCTGTTGCTGCTGAGGATGTTTCGGAAGCTCGCCCTACTTTGATGTGGAGGGGCAATGGTTCAACTTGATTTCCAACTGCAGCCGACCCAGCGTCACTCCCACTATTTCGTGTTGCAATGGCTTTAGCCTTTTCGGTTGTACGGGTCAAAAATCGCAAATCTTTAAACGGACTATTGGGTGTTTCAGCGTCGGATACATTTTGATTCTCCGTATTGGCGCTTACTGTAAACGAGTCCTGTGAACTGCGAGTCATCGACTCTGCAGTTTTGGTACTTTCTCCCCAACTTGTCTCTGAATGACTGCATGAACTCACAAACGAAATGACTTCCGGTATTGACGAATCCAAACTCGAACTCGATTGTAAGGACAGTCCGTATTTAGCTTTCTTTGTTCTTTGACTTTTAGAACCTGTAGCATCATTTTGAGCAGCTAGGACAGGGATATCGGGGTCCTTCGTTTTCCGTTTCTCCAGTTCAAGTTCAAGCCATTTTTCTATAATAAAATCGTAGCCAGGGGTTAAATAATATAATTATCTAATACCACTAGTGTGAAACGAAAAAGAACCAAGCCAAAAGAGATTACAAATTAACTAACTAACGATTGTTTAAAAACTAAGCCATATTATAATTAACGACGAAGCGATAGCAAATCTTTCACGAAGAAGGCAGAAAGTCAATGCCAACTCACCATAGCTATTCTTGTCAAGGTTAAGCTGCCGAGCTCTGCTGTCGATGTAATTCTTTACAGTTTCAGATAACTGGATCTTTTCATCCGCGATGTTCTGGGCTTTCATTAATAACTTCGAAGCCTCAATAAACGCGAGTTTCCTGTGGATGTTATTCTGTGTCTTTTCCAAATGCATTCGTTCAAGTTTTTCAGAGCCATCAGTTGGTTCAGCGTTACACAGCTGGGACTGGGACGATGGGTTGTCTCCAAGCCAGGTATCCAAAGTACTCTCCGCCTCTTGCATGTACCCTAAAGAATGTAAAACGAATAAGGTTTATGAGGTAGTGATTATTTTCGAAACTAATTAAAGTTATAAATGTAACTTCCAACTTTTCCGAACACAAAACTCCTTTAGTTCGCTTTGTTGTGTTTAGTTTCGACATATAAAATAATAAGAAAAAATGCACAACTGGCGAATCTAACCCCTGTATTCGATATCTAAAACGCGCATCTGACTGATGCTCCTTTGAATTTCATCCGGTAAGGTATCAATGTACTCCAGATAATCCAATAAGTATTTCCTCTCGGTTTTGTCCAGATCGAGGCCCTGCTTGCGTTCTACCTTTGACATTCTTTCTGTTGATGTTAAATTAGCGCCCTCCAACTCCATATATACGTCTTTTGTTTGTGCTAGAAAAAATAATTAAATGTATTATAGTAAATCTGCTGAATTTTTAACTTGGTAAAGTCGAAAGGGTCCAAAAGTATGAGTTCTGAACCCACAATTCAAATAAATTAAAACTCTGAATCATGTGAATCTGAACAGAAAATCAAACAATCTTTGACATCTGTGATCTGATCTGATCATTCTAATATGTGCTCTAATCTACCAAGACAGTGCGTGCCGTACGACGTTGGCCCTGCGACTGTGGACTGGCGATTACCACCAATACCAATCGCCGAGGGCCCCCACCGTCGACACGTTATAATCTGAGTCTATTTCATTTAATTAATGTACAACGGCAAACGGTAGGGCACTTATGTGTCAGTAAATGAGGAGGTGTGTGTGAGAGAGATTAGCGGACGCGATTCCCTATGCCTATAATGTATACCCAACGTGTTAAACTCTAACCGTCGTAAGTTATTGTATTGTGTGATTGTGTGAGACGCGGACGGGATTCCCTGTGCCAACCACAATATCCACATCCACAAGTCACAAGTAAAGTAAGTCCTCAATCTGCAATCCACAATCCGTGAAGTATGTCTTGGTCTGTGACCTGTGAACTGTGATGTGATCTGCAATTGCAATCAGAAAACTTAAAAACAATCAGATGTCACATCTGAGATGTGTCATACTGTCATGTCATGATTGTCATTCATGTGTCATGATAATGAATAAATATGAAATACACAATAATTTACAAATTTGAAATTATATGCAATGATTATATTTATATCCCGAATTGGAATGTATTTCCGTATTTCGTGCCCGAAATATGAAATACATCCCGAACGAAATAAGATACAAATTCAAAATTACAAACTTTGAAATAATTCAAATCATTTACAATGACAAATGAATGCCTCAAATGCCTGTCTGTATGTTGTTTCGTTGTTGTGTGTTTAGTGTATGTGGATAAAGTTTGCAATTCACAATTTTTTGAATTTCACTCTTTTGTCTTTGCTCAACAATTCACAATCTGTTATGTGCAAACTGCAAGTGCAAGTGCCAACAAAGTAAAATTTAAAGCAATTAATAAATTTATTTTTATGTTTTAAAATTTAAAAATTAATAACTTTTCATAAAAATGGTCTCTAGGTCTGACTGAGCGAGTAAAGGGCATAGAAATTTCTATGCCCTTTATTGGCTGCGCCGTTCAAATTCAACCGGGGAGGATTGAGGAATATTGATGGGGGAACCGGGGAAGATGCAGCACACTTTCAAGTTTAACGAAAGAGCGGAAGGCAAAAACAAGTCATACACAAGAATTGCCACGGGCGTCTGTTCTTTGTTCTTGTTGTTTGGTAATTTTAATTTCGATCTGATTTCGATTTATAAATTATATTTTATTATTGATTTGATTGCATAGTCGAATTCTGTGGACCCAAGTCGCCCGCATCCGTTAACCATCGTTCGTTATCGTTACGGTTTTTAATTTTTAATTTTGAATTTCAGATTTCGGACTGTTGTGCAGTGCTATTCATTCACTATTGAAATTGTGCTGAGCTGAGACCCACGCGAACCTCAAACCTTAACAGTCAGTCAGTAACAACTAGCAGTAAGTGATTTCAAATTTGAATTTGTTTTTGTACTTCTGACTTCTAACTCGAAGCTTCTTCGTTCATTAGGTATGCATTCCACATTAAAATGTTCAAAAGGCCGCCGGAATGCAAAAGTGGCCAAAGAACCTGAGATTCTTGACGAAGGACGCGGATCGTTTGAGAATGCTCCCAAGTCACCTTCTACTCAGGGCCAGCTCCACGGAGATTCGACAATTCCAATCCTTGTAGAAAATCAACTTGCTGTTCAGGTTAACGAAGCCAACACCTCGAAGAAGGTCATCAGGACAAGAGTGGCTGGGAAGAAAATGGTCGTGGTTTCAAGGGCTTACATCAATTCGGTTTTGAATGGAGAAACAACGAATCTTTCAAAGAAGGTTGACAAAACACATTCCGAGCATAAGACCAGTGATGTAAAAGCGGAGGTTGTGAATACCGTAGAAGCCTGTAACTTCGATGCATCAGATTCACTCAGGCCATCTGCTCCTGAGTCTACGACTAAAAAAAGACAATTGAAGAGAAAAGCAACAAATGGGCTTACAAGTCAGAACATTCAAAAGTCGAAAAATCATTCAGTCAGTCAATCCGTCGTAACAAATGTCTCTCAAAAACTTGCCAGTCACAGAAAAGAGCCTACAAAATCGGTGAAAGTTTTTACAGCAACAACTGTCGGCGGTTTGAATTCTGCAAATACTTTCAAACCGCTAGGGGATTCGGAGGAACAAATGCATCCGAGACATGCTTCCATAACTCATGAGCATGAGTTACTGGCTCCGAGACCGAGACTAGCAGATCAGTGGAGCATTAGCCATGTTAACAAATTGGGCGGTACACCTGTACTTAGACTTATAAGAGCGCCAAGAGCGGTATCACCAGACATAACGTCCCTACCAGTTACACATACATACAAACCTCAAAAAGTTGTCAAACCTAACTCACAGCTGGCATCTAAATATTCAAAGGCTCTTCCAGCATCAACTACAATTAATACGATGAACGAGAATTCGAATGAAACGAAACAACAAGGGGATTCTATGACTGTTCCGCAACCCGCCATTATTACCGAGGGTCACAAATTGACGGAAGGAGTTGCAATCAAAGCAGAGCCCAAGAAGAAGAAGAGCATTTACAAAATATGGTATCCTAATCTAGTAGAACAGCAGAAACTGTACCAGGTATTCTTTGTTTTGTAGACACACCACTCTAGTAAAGACTTGTATATATTTTAAGTATGAACTATACAAATTATCTGATTATAGGAAATGGCACATTTCGTAGAAATTGACAACATAAAAAAAGCTCCGGTCGATACTCATGTTTGGAGAATGATAAACGCTACTGACGTGGTTTTGCAAAAATTTACACCCATTGACATGAACGGTCGTGTATTCCACAAGGCAACATCACAGGTAAAATGCAGAAAAAATGCGTTTCTGGTCGAACGCCTTTAGTTATCGCTAATCATATATATGAATAATACTCATTTTCTGGTTGTTTTGCAGTTGCAAGTCCTCGAGACAAAGGATCGGGCATTTTTTATTAAATACCAACCGGTCATTGTAGTCATTGTACACGATACGGATGCAGTCAAAATAATTCAATATTTCAACGTTGACAGAGTGCAGTCGTACGTTGTCCGATTTTAACTAAACTCATTTAATTAAATGTCTTCATTTCAACTACGTTTTTATGAAATAGATACCTGGAGAAGATGTTGAAAACGCCATCCTTGTTTTGGCCTTTTAAGATCGTCATTCAAGCAATAATAACAGAATTTTTGACCTGGCCTCCTGGTTTCATTGAGTCGAGGGTTTTAGCGGACTCTGAAAAATGTATGAATTTATTTGTAACTATTTCGAATTTTGAACATTATTAAATAATTTGTTTTGCAAAACTTTATAAGGCTCAGAGTATTTCAAATCAGCGTGGGACATCATTGAGTCAGCTATTTCCGATCGTGTTAAAGTACTCTCGACCGAAACCAAACTCGTGCCAGGGCTTATCGTTCAATTTCTCAATCGTCCATTTATCAAATTCTCGACACCTAGAAAGGTTCTTGATAAAAATTGTATGGGCTGCACGTTTCACCCACGAAAGGCGGTTTACCGAGTTCAATTTCACGGGAGACCGTACGATCAATACTCATTCGATGATCTGCCCGGGGATGATATTCCACCTATGGTTCGTTAACTTAGATATTATTCTGTTGTATTGTTGTATTTTGTTTGTTTGAGTGGTTTAAGGTCAAATCTGTGATGATTGTTGGTTCTGACACTTAACGATTTGCATACGGTCCATACACCTAACTTTAATTGTATTTATGTTTTTAGGACCTTTATTTCTGCACATCCTGTACCCCATATTTTCGAACAATTGACAAATTGTTAAATCACAAGTGGTGCTTGTACCGAGCGTTTCGTAACCGAATCACCGATTACATTGGAGAATTGGGACCCGCTGAGTCTATGGAACGGGGCAACCTTATTCAAGTCATACTAAATGATCACGAATACATATTTCAGGTGCAAGTAAATTTTTGTATAAAACATTTCAAGACACAAAATACATTGTCACTTGAGATCTTTAACTCTGTACCTACATCTGTCAAGTGATGTGCGTAATTTGAATAAAACTGCTTAATTTTAGTGTTTCGTCGAGTTGCAAATGCAGCTTGCTGAGGCGGACAACCACATAGAAAAACTGAAGAACGTGAACTGAAGACAGGGCGGAGTTAGTTGTGTTACAGCATGCCTAATTTTAGTAGGTATTTGTGTTTGTACTTTGAAAATTGTCTGAATGTGAATAAACTTCAAAAATTGTTTTCTTCCTGCTTATGAAATTACGTTTTATTATGAATTATGAATTATGACTTATTCACCAGGTTGACCTAGGCTTTTGAGATTTTGAGATTTTGAGATGGACTTTAAAAGTTTGCATGGATTACCATTGGCATAGTCATGGGGTGGTCACAATCTCACAAACTAGTTTTTAAGCGTCATGTAATGATGTCTTGTCAGAAGAATCGTAATTTGTTGTCCTTTATGGACGACTATCCTGTCCTTCTAGTCCTTCAGCATGTTGTTAATTCATCTGATTGTAAATCTGATGATATGATGATCATCTGAGTGTTTGTCTTCGACAAAGGAGCGGCAAAAAAGAATAATCTTCGGCGTCGGTTCCTGTTGCTTGTTTTTGGTAATTATTTCAACATTCAACATTATATTTTTAAGTATTGTCGAATTTCATTAACATTTAATCTTCGAAAACGATAAGGTGCAGTTAGCGCAGTCAATATATAAGCCTGATTTGCTGAATGAAGATCAAAGATTGCTCTTAAATAAACTATTCAAAATCAAACGCATATAAATTTATAAGCGTAGACTCACCACATCACCACACACCACACACCATCAAAATTACAAACCTTGTCGAGGCCTAGCCGCCTAGCTAGGTAGTCTAGTGGTCTAAGTTAATGTATCTGATTTAGTACTGCTTCCTAGGTTCGAGACATCCAACTGGTGGAAGTGATGGATTGAGTTTTTGCAATTCTGACGTCCAACGTCAGCGTGGATTTGTAGCAGTTAAATTAGAAAAAATTTTCAGAGCAGAATGCAGAAATTGTAAAATAATTAACGAATCAGAATCAGTAAAAAAGGAAATAATTTTAGATATATAAAAAACTATAAAATGTAAAGTATTTTATAAAAGGGGGGGGGGGGGTTTGCATTTGATGTGGGAAATTGGCTCATAAAAGAGGATGACTTGAGTTTTGGATTATAGGTGAAAAGAATTGGTGGTAGTATAAATCAGAAACCTGGAACCACGGTGGCTGAGAGTGCGACGGTGATCGAGAACGAGATGAATGAGCTGCGGGATCCCGAGGCTCAGCTTCAGCAGATTGGATCGGATCAGCAGAATCGTGATCGTGATCAAGAACTGTATGATTTGGTGACATCAGGTATACCACCGTCACCTCCTTACAGTGAATTGTCACTGATGAACACGTCGGGAGTGTCGGGACTGTCCGGAGTGTCGATATTGGATCCGACCTACTCTGCACATCTCTTTGCAAGCTTTGTAGCCTCTCCCAGCTTCCAGCTTCCTATTCTAATCCCGACGTTCCAGATTCCTGTCTTAGGCAAGGAGCAGTGGATCGTCGCGACAACCAAACCGGCGATCGGACTACCAACCACGAATAATCTAAATGCTCAATTAGAGCTTATCTCAGCATTGCTTAACGAACAGGCGACAAATGGACTGATCACAGCTGAGCTCATCTCGCCCGAAAACCATATAAAGAGGAAAGAAGAAATCGTTGACAATGTGAGTATTGATATGAATACCAGACCAACGATTATTCCAATCGATAAAACATCAGCAATTGGTCACAAAAAATGTGAAAACGGGGGACAATCAGGGAACAATAATCATTATAACAATGAAGAAAGTCTTCCACGCCCACATCAATCAAATCAGTCATCCCGGGACAAGGTTTTTACTTGTCTCGTCTGCAGTCGTAATTTCGGGTTCAAGCAGGTCCTTCAGAACCATATGCGGACACATACGGGTGAAAGGCCATACTCTTGCAAAATCTGCCCGAAGAAATTCTCTCGACAGCATTCACTTAAACAACACATAAAACTTCACACTGGAGAAAAACCCTACAGCTGCACTTATTGTGACCGACAATTTGTTCAAGTGGGTAATCTTCGTAGTCACTTAAGGGTCCATACTGGGGAACGGCCATATTCCTGTGAACTCTGCTCATCCCGATTCGCGTACTCATATCAGCGCAAAGCCCATATGTTACTTCATAAAGGTAAGAAAATCATATTTTTGTGCTCGACGCTTCAAGCGTCGGCATAATATATATAAAATATCACAAGTGTATGAAGTTAAAGGATAACAAACCGTATCCTTATTCTCCCTCAGATATCAAGCCCTCAGCCTCGTCGGTGATCAAACGGGAGCGTAAGTCAATGAAAACGCGGCATATTATTCGCATCTCTGGTCGTCCCGTGTCGGCTACTGTAACATCGGGGCTCAATTCCATAATTCCGGATGTTCCAGCCCAAGAAATTCATCCTGAGGACTTGTCCCGTGAACCCGGAAATGGAACGAGAGGTCCGAATTTCAGTGGGAGTGACCCAAGCGTTGGTGCTTCTATCTAGTTCTACCGGTGCAGCGGATGATCGCGGGTCACTTGGACCTTTCTAATTCCGTTTCCAGATTCCAGCCGCCCGAATTATATTTGACTAGTACGGTAAAAATAACTCCTACGGGCATCCTTCCCCATCCCAAGGATGGTAAACATGAATCTCTGTAATTCGGTTTCTATCGGTAAATGTTGTGGATTTTAAGGTTTTAACTTGCTTTTTCACAAAATGAAACTTCTGTTGTGTAAGTTGATTAGTTTAAAGTTTACGTATTGTAGGAACGAGCTGTGCATTCCGATTCAAATTAATCAAATTAAATACGTCAATACAAGTGATGATAAATAATAATTCTGTGATGTACTGCTTTTGATTTTTAAGCGTCCATGAATATCGGCATCTTATCTTATCTGATTATCCATTTTTAAGCATCGATTATGAACCGTTTAAAATAAAGTCGAATGCGAAATATGTTTAAAATAAATAATTTAAATAAATAATATTTTTGTCAGTTCTTTGAGAGTTTAATTATACTTCCCAAATAAAGCATTGAATTTTAAGTCACCTCAAAGGGCCAAGAAATTACTAACAGAATCTATTTGCGTTTTCCGAAGCAGATTCTGTAACGACTTAAAGGCCGCAATATGGGCTATCCACCGTTCCATTTACCTTTGTGTTAGAGCATTAATTTTATCCAATTGCAATAGGAAACATGTTCATTAAATATATATCATAATATAATCCATTTAATAAATGTATACATGTATGCTAAAAAACGATGGTCAAAGTCACTTCATAATTTATAGTCAATTGTTTAATTTTCATCAAACATCAAACAATAAAAAAGATAATTTCTTAGCGTTTAAAGTTGCTGTGATATTTGCAATCATGTAATTATGTATTCCTGACTGTTTAATGAGAGTTGAGAACGCTTGCATGCAGATATACACATTTTATGCTATTCATTGGCCTGCTTCATGTCCAAGGTAAGGATGGACGATGTCATGAAATCGTGAAAGGCACTGGCACTACGTTATCCTAATTCCAGTATATACATAATAATGCCTATGTTACAGGACATATAGGTTTTCAGTCTATTTTGAAACGGCCTGGGTAAAATTAAGTTGTATGAATTCCCAATTTTACATCAGGTCTAAATTGTTTAACAACCGCACATACTTGCTTTTTTAGATATCCTTCATAAAGCTGTATAATTTCAATATGGTGCTGGTGTGACATTAATTAAAAACTGTTGAATTAAAGCATCAGGCAATAATTCATGGTACATTTGATACTATTGGATTTCGAAGCAAGAATCTGTGAATGCAATTAAAATATTGCACAACAAATCCAAAAAAGATCCAGAAAACAATTAAAATATCTGACTCTTTACACCCCTGGGTTTAAAATTTACGCAGCCTAACTAGCGTCATTTTAAATACATATCACATATAGTTCAAATTCAGACAGTTTATACGAAACTATGCGATTCACCCGAGAATCTCTGAAAAAAATTTTAACTTAGGCCATTTGCAAATGTACTGAAATCTCCTTGTGTTCTGGAACCTGTTTATAAACTAAAGGCGATTATAAAAACGATAAAAAATAATAACGAAGGTTGTAGTTGTAGATAATAACACAACTTTGGTGAGGTGAACAGGTGAATCGATATATGGATGGACTCAGGTGGCATTCTGCCATATCATATCCTTCACTGTTCCAGCAACTCGGTTCTCTGTCTATTTTTTATTCCGAATTTAATACTCACTGAATTTGAATAATTACAATTTTAATTGCAGTTTGTAGTTTTAAAGGTGCTGGCGGATATGCAATTTGTAGAGTTTAGCATAAAACGATAATTCTTCAGGCTTCAGACATGAGGACTATGAGGAGTCCAATATTTTTTAATTTGGTATTTGGAATTCAGTTTTATTTAAAAAGCAGTCCTTGACGTTACAGGAAATAAAAGCTTTTAGGACGGCCGTTTTTAACTCCAAAGCCTGTGCCAAATGTTATGGTTTAGTTAAAGAAATCCGAAATCAGATTCTAGCAGTTTTTGGTAAGTTTTTTTTATTTCTTATTCATTTACTTATATGTGTACTTTACTTACCAGTTTACTTTTTCATTCTTCTGAAATATCTGAAAAATCGTACTTATTACATAGATTTAAAATAGTTCACGAAGGTTCTCTTTTCGGGTTTAAGTAATGGGCATAGTATTGTTTTTGTATGAACAGGAAATCAAGGAAATGGGTGAAATGCAAAATGTCTTTGATAAATTGTTTGCACAACCAAGTAAAGTTGTTGGAGTTTTGGCAATTTCTGGCTGTTACTGGAAAGGTAAAGATATATGGGATGGATTTAAACAAACATTCACGGTAAGATTATCTATGTTGATAAACATTTTACGAAATCTAACACTCAGAACGACTTAAATATTTACAATACTTTAATATTTTCATTTAATTTTACACATTTTAAGAGCCTAGTAGTTCAAATCAAAAAAGCAGGTAAAAATAGCAATCATTGTATTTTACAATCGGATCTACAGGTATCGTCAACCCTCACAGGAACTACATCGATGGGAGCTGCAATAAATACCTCTACTGAGGACTACTATTTCGAGCTTCTGAAATTCATCGGAAAAAACTACTTATCCAAGTCCCCAATCAGTACCCTCCACATCGACTACCCCAAAGAATTCGACAATTACGAACCGGAAGTCTGTCGAATTCCGGGTCACAGTTCCCACAATTTTTGGTTCAAAGGTTGTTGGTTCCACCTCGATCGCTCAATTTCCGAAACCCTAACAATTTCCACGTTCAAGTGGAACCAACCGGTTCTCGACGAACTTCTCGAAACAATTCTCAAGGACGCTCAAAAGCACCGCAAAGACAGAACTGCTATTTTCTACTCCGATAAAGAAAATTGGAAGCACATGGGTTCGAAATACAAACGACCTCTTGAATCCGTTGTCATCAAAGCTGGGCTAAAAGACCAACTCTTGTCCGACATCCGGGAATTCTTGAACAGCAAGGAGTGGTACAAGAAACGAGGTATCCCCTATCACCGTGGTTATCTCCTCCATGGTCCACCCGGTACCGGAAAAACGAGCCTTATCACCGCAATCGCTGGGGCTATCGAGCACGATATCTCCTTAGTCTCCCTCTCCTCCGATGGAATCACCGATGACGAACTCAATTTGTCCATGAATACGGTTTATCACAAATCAATTGTTCTGCTCGAAGATATCGACGCGGCATTTCCGTCCAGGGAGACCGGATCTACTGCAGATGATTCAATACTTCTGCACGAAGAAGAGCGGAAAAATCACAGCAAGGTCACTTTCAAAGGCCTCCTCAACGCCTTGGACGGGGTGGCCTCGAAGGAAGGGAGGATCATCTTCATGACCACGAATCATGTCAAACGACTGGATCCGACCCTAATCAGACCCGGTAGGGTGGACTTGAAGTTGCTCATCGATTACCCGACGGAGGCTCAGATCATTGAGATGTTCAATCAGTTTTACAAGGGCTTGTGTGAGGATTTGGAGAAATATTCGAGGGACTTTGCGAAAACGGTGCTGGGGATGGACGAGAAGAGCTCGATGGCGAGTATTCAGAACCTCTTCATCATTTATAAGGACAATCCGGAAAAATGTATTGCAAATGCGGAAGAGTACTTGAAGGAGTGGACAATTACGAATAAGAAAACGCATCTAGATATTTATTGTTAGGAAATTAATTTTCTATTCCGTTTTTCTTTACTATAAGGTGCTTTCGGTTATGAAATTATCGACAAAATAGTATAAATTTAACGTACAGAAGACGACCCGTGCGAGATTGCCTTTTGAAATGTCTTATTTTTAGAATTTGCACTAAATTGTACGAGCTAACGTAATGCAAAACTTTATACTTGTTTTCCCAGAGTGATACCTACTTTTGTCCGTTAATAAATCGTATATAAATTGACTGAGACAATTGTACGATTTCTGATTTACATGAAAAAAGGGTTCTTCATGAATTGGTAACCAACATTGGCATACCCTAGCTAGTTACTAATCAATCTCTATAGACATTGGATTACATGTCGTATCAATAAAATATTACTTGGAAATATATTATGAATCCCAACATTGCTCCACTTTTCCTCAGTTAGATGGATTTTTGTTAAGTCTGCTGTACATAGCCAGTCACCACCAGTATGTCAAAATGTTACAAATATATTGATAAAAGCAATGCATTGTAATTTTTTAAATTTAGATGATGATAATTTTTGACGTTATTTTTAAAGGGTTAAACATTTTATTCTGTTTAACTGTGTCCGTTATCGCTCTAATTCTAGAACGCATCATAAGGCTTCTTATCTAAACTTTTAGACATTGTAGTTCATGACTGTTCATGGCACATCCGTCTAGGTTACTGAAAGCACTGCTTGATATGCAATATGACACACGCCCGCTATTGAATCATAATTCTTTAGATTTGAAATGAATACTTTCAAGACCAATAAAATCTTCAAGAACCAATCGGGTTTATCCGAAACATTGACCGTGAAATAAAACCCTTAAAAATGTCCCACACTGCACTGGCACTTGATTCCACAAAAAAGTGATAACCACTCTAGTGCCCCGCAAATTGTGTTAACACTTGACAAATCATGAATGAATTAATAAATCAATAAATAAGTTGCAGAATGAGAGAATATGACATCATGTAACGACAGCATATGACATTAACCTTGGTTATAATATACATAATAAACAGCATGTTTTTTTTTCAAGTAATTCATAGATAAATTATATGTATATAGGATGTAAGTTGAATCAAAAAGAGGTTTGGAGAAATTTTTAATCTACATACGCATACCCTCGCTTCTTACTAATCATCTAATCACTCTCATTTTGACCAACGTGTCATAAACCCCAGAAAAATTATTACTTAATTAATTATTGCTTGGAATTTGGGTTACATGACCCTCTTTCTTTGAATTTGAATCATAATCAATTTATCCATGTTTCCAAAAGTTCAGAGTTCAAATAATCAAGATATTACTACTTGTTATCTTATTAGTAATTATCTTTAGTACATTTGTACTATGGTATAACATTGGTCTGGTCAATTTTTTCAATTCCATAATATGATATACCTTTTTGTATCAAATTTTATCGAGATTCTGAATCCACAGCAAAAAGACGTAGAATTGGAGCATTTAAAAAAAACATGAAAACCGGGTACAAATGTTTTTCCTTCAGGTATTTTCACACTTTGGTGCTTCATACGCTAGGATGTGTCAATTGTGATGCAAATTGTTTTTCTGCATTTTTATTTAGTTAGTTTATCGCTAACTATTTGTCAATGGCTCTTTTGTGTTAACAAATGGCCTTCTGAAAATTAAACACAAACACACATGGTTTTTTGGTGTGTTTGCATGGAACTATGCCTTAAAAATATCCAAACCCTTTCATCTTTCAACCGAGTAATGCAAGGTAGCTAGGGGTAGGGTATCGGGCTATGCGAGATTTGTACAACCCTAACCCTACTCCTTGCCCAGCTTCCGTCAAATTTAATTAGTCCCTGCCCAACTTTCGTGGCCGTCACACCAAGTCTTGATCTCTAAACTTTCATGCATGGCGATCGATTCATAACAATTCATGGTACATCATTCTTGATTCGTAATCGAGCTGTTTAATACCAGTACAGCACACACCATATAGTCACGCCCAGACGAGCCAACCGATTACATCATATCTTTCACGACCTTTGCAACATATAGGAAATTATGCTTTTGAAAACCAATGGAATCTCATGAAACTGGATCATATCGACAGTCTGAGAAAGGATTATTATATTTAATTTTAGTCAGAGTTTTGCAAAACAGACTATAGTGTTTTGCATTCTAATTTGAGGATTTAACTCACCCAGTCATGTTTATTGCCTTCAACTAACACTGATTTAGTGTGAAGACCTTATTAGCTTAAACTAGTAAAGCTGAACAAATCTGAAAAAGTTACCATTAGCACAAAACATAATCCATTGTTAACCGTGAGATTTGGCTTCAACTGTTCAGAAAATAAGATAAAAGGGTATGAGAATAAATCCTCTACGGTTTGTGATTAGTAGATTTCTTTTTTAAAACCCCTTGTACGTAGTATACGTAGAGGTAAACCATGAAAAAATCCAAGGTCAGGAGCTAATTTTTTGTAATTTGAATAGTAACAAGAAGCACCGAAATGCAAAATCTAACTGACAATCTGGTGGCTGATGCTCAACCAGCCAAAGTATTTGGAGTATTGGCAATTTCAGCCTGTTACTGGAACCGGGACACTATATTGACAGGACTTAAACAAACGTTCATGGTAAGACTATCAAAACACTAATTAATATTTAAGGCCGGTAGAATAAGGGTAGAATATGAAAATTTGAAGCCAAATAACCGAAACGAATTGATTTGTGAGACTAATTTCCATTCGGCATAATAAACCCAAGAAAACTAACCAACAAGGGAGGTAGTGGAGAGACAACACTCCGATCGATTGGCTTGATTTTTGTGTTTTGCTCCCTCAAGCTATGTAGATGACACAATTGAAAGAAATAGTACCTAAATTGATGTTTACAAACTAACTTTTTTTGAAAATCACGAAAATTTAGATTTTGAAATGCTTGACGACAATTTTTAGACCGGTTTTTAATAGCTTTGAAGTTTTTTAATGCTAAAGATTTGTACGTTGCTCAAATGCAAATCATACTTTTCAGAGTTTTTTATTGAAACCCAATAATTTGCTTTTGTCCGAGAAAAGGATTAAAAGACTACTTAACATTTCCTTTTAAAGCAAATCCTCAACACTAAAAAACTACAAACATTTTCAAAATGGGTCCACAACTCATGGATTAGCGAGCATTTTAAAATTGCCATTTTCGTTGGGTTACCCCCCTTGTATTTTTAACATGTTAAATTCCAATTTGGACACTAATTTTTTGTAGTTGTTATCTCAATAATCCAAAGTTGTAATACGAAAAATGAAGTCAATCGGAGAGTTGCCCATTACCTCCCTTGTAAGTATAAAATCCATAAACTAGGATAAGTTTCAAACGCTAATTTAAAAAAAAAATCATATTTTTTTTAAATTCAAAATTTCAAAAAGTTTGAAATTACACCTCGGGGGTTTCGTAAGATACACCTCCACACCAAGTTTCAATTTTTCATCTCTTGTAGTTTTCGAGAAAAAAATTCCCCCAGATTTTAAAATTGAATCAACGCTGCAGCGCAGCAGCGCGTTCGGATAAAAAAAAATTTCCGCCACTCCTTTTTTGTTTGATAATGTCTGTATTCCTGAACGGAGCAGGTATCCTCGATAATCAAAGGAACGCCGTCGATGGGAGCAGATAGAAACACGAGAACCGAAGATTTCTATTTCGAGGTTCTGAAATTCATCGGAAAAGAAACTTCTTTGAAGTGCCGAGATAGTACGATCCACCTCGGGATCGACTTGGACAACTATGAATATGAAGTTCAGAGCATACCTGGCTACGGACCGCACAACTTCTGGTACAAAGGCTGTTGGTTTCGACTCCTCCGACTTGACCATCGTGAATGGCTACAAATTTATACGTTCAGATGGAATCAGGCCGTTCTCGAGGATCTCGTTAAGACGATCCTCAGTAAAGTTGAAAACGAGGATAACGATAAAACTATCATTTTAATTTCCGAGATGGGGAATTGGAAGCAATTGGGCTTGAAACACAAGCGACCTCTTGAATCCGTTGCCATCAAAGCTGGACTTAAGGACCTACTTTTGTCGGATATCCGGGAATTCCTGAACAGCAAGGCGTGGTACAAGGAACGAGGTATCCCTTATCATCGGGGTTATCTTTTACATGGTCCACCCGGTACTGGAAAAACGAGCCTTATCACTGCCATCGCTGGGGCCATCGATTACGATATCGCTCTACTCTCTCTGTCTTCCGATGGACTTACCGATGATGCACTAAACTTGTCCATGAGTATCGTTTTTAATAAGTCCATTATTCTGTTGGAAGACATCGACACTGCGTTTCCGTCCCACAATTCAGCAGATGAAGTTCATGAGGAAGAGCGGAGGAATGCCAGCAAGGTCACTTTCAAAGGCCTTCTCAACGCGTTGGACGGGGTGGCTTCAAAACCTGGGAGGATCATATTCATGACCACGAATCATGTCAAAAGGCTGAATCCGGCCCTAATCAGACCCGGTAGGGTGGACTTGAAGCTACTCATCGATTACCCGACGGAGGCTCAGATCATTGAGATGTTCAATCAGTTTTACAAGGGCTCGTGTGAGGATTTGGAGAAATATTCGAGGGACTTTGCGAAAACGGTGCTGGGGATGGACGAGAAGAGCTCGATGGCGAGTATTCAGAACCTCTTCATCATTTATAAGGACAATCCGGAAAAGTGCATTGCAAATGCGGAAGAGTACTTGAAGGAGTGGACAAGTACGAATAAGAAAACACATTTAGATATTTATTGTTAAGAAATAAATATGAAACACACTTATTTTCACAAAAAGTGATAACTACGCCACAAGCACCATAAATTGTGTTAACATTTTCGACAAATCATGATAGAATTAATTCATAAATAAAATTCTACGGATGAAGGGGCGTTATAAAAAGAGATATGGTAATAATTGCTTTAGGGCTGGTTGTTAGTTCATTTCACTTTAAATAATTCAAATCCCATACGGGTAAAAACCATGAAGCTGATAATATAATGTCGATAATAGAACGTCCTGTAATGAATAGGAAGAGTGAAATGCAAAATCTAATTGATAAACTGGTGACACATCCAGTTAGAGTTGTTGGGTACTTTTGATTCATCATTTTATTCAGATATAAATTCATACTTTTGGTATTCAGAGAATCAGTTCCATTACTCGGCACTGCACTGGGCAGAGTATTCTATTTCAGTTTTTTTAAATCAGCAAGGGATAATTTTACAATGTCAAAACCTCGAATTCAAAAAGCTCCCTTGGGGGTCATGTACGTTGAAGTGAACAGTGCCAGCTTCTCAAACATCGGGTGCTACTCTCTTACCCAGAGTGCCGAACCACTTTTCGACATCGGGATCATATTCGCCTCAAACATCAACTACGACGAGGAAGAAAAACGAGCTATTTTGTACCACAACCCCAACGTCCAACGAGTCTTAGATGACCCCGAACAATACATTCGACCCTTACAGGCCAAGGGGATCAAGGTCCTACTCTCAATTCTGGGAAACCACGAGGGAGCTGGAGTCTGCAATTTCCCAAACCGGGAGGCAGCACGTGACTTTGCCCTACAACTTGCCCTTGCCGTGGAGGAGTACGGTCTCGACGGCATCGACTTTGACGACGAGTACGCCGAGTACGGCATCAAAAACACTGGTCAACCCAACGCCTATTCGTTCATATTCTTGTTGAGGGAACTCCGGGCGCTTTTGCCAGACAAGATCATTTCATTGTATTACTTCGGCCCTGCGTCAAGCCGTCTGACCTACGAAGGAATGGTCGCCGGAGATTTCCTGGATTACAGTTGGAATCCCTATTACGAACAATATAGTCCACCCAATGTTCCGGGGCTTGAGAGGAGTCAGCTGGCACCTGCGGCTGTCAATGTGACGCATGCGGACTCCTCAATTGCGCAAACTTTGGCTAGACAAACGATAGAAGATGAATATGGCGTTTATATGTATTATGGGCTGTCGGGGTCGGATATCCAGCACTTTTTGTCCGATATTTCGGAGATACTGTATGGATCGGGGACGACCCTTGAGGGTGGTTGCTTGAAGGTTTTGTCACCGCTGGATTCTGGGACGCCGGGGGGCCAGTGTCATCGTCATTTCGCGTCTAGAGGGCGCGGTGGTGAATAAAATGAGTATCGTTGACAGAGGACAATGGCAGAGCAAAATGGAACAGGCTTTGCTGGATTAAAATGATAAAAATATTATGCATAGTACTTACTATTTGATTTCTGTATATTCAAATGACCATCAAATCAAAATGGGCAAATACATTACCTAATAATATCAAAACGCGTATATAAGAGCTTGTAGAAAAAAGGATGGGACCGTCACAGGCTGATTTTAAATGCAGAGATAGACTCTGGTCTCATCTTGATATTTATTGTTGGGATAAATTAATTTATTGAATTCTTTTTTATATCAGTGTTTAATATTCATTATAATTATTGAGTTTTTTTTGTTCGTGATTAATCTGTATGCAGTGCCGATTTGATGTTCTCGGTGTTTTTAACCTCTTGTTTACGGCATTAGCAAGCAACCAAGTCCATTATAACCTGACATTTGCAAGTTTCAAACCCCTTGATAAGCGCATATTTGTGGAACAGCAGCGTATCCCTGGACAACTTTTTGAAATCTAAAAATTCCTCGGAAACCTACATTTCATTTATAGAATTTCGTAGGAGACGGAGTTTTCAGTAAAATTTTATAGAATCAGAAATAATTTTTTTGAAGCTAATTTCAATGCAAGTTTGAAAACAAGGCAAGTGGAGATGAAGAGGACACAAAATTACATTTTGTGTCCAATCATCGTTCCAACAGTTTCAAGCTTATAAACTTCCAACCAAGAAGATCTGATTTTTATGAGCGACCTATGATGAGAGATTATGCATTGTTTCATTTCTGCAAACAGTAATAAAATTACAAAAAAATCGGATCTGGTGAATGCATAAGGGCAAAGGGCCTTTTGAAACTTTGTGGTATTTGTTGATTGTGATCGAACGGCATTTTTTTGTCCTTGTTTGTAATTTTGCTGAAATTTGCTGTAGTGTCAAATTAATGGAAAACAAAAATTGCGACTAACAAGGGAGTACATTCAGATGTAAAATCCCGGTTTGCGTACTGTGGGTGTCACATTGTAATAATGAACAAACCGTTACAAACGCACATTAAAAAACCGCGAAACCACACAAGGAAGATGCCTAAAACGTCTCGTGACCAACTTACACGTTTTTCACAATTTCCCCAACCATAGAGTAAAGTGGTGTACTGTTAAATATCACATAGCCGTGCCGGTTAAAGTACGGTTTCTGGTCCAAGTGACTATTTTTTCGGCGGCGCAAAAAATGACCACACCCCCATGATCGATGTAAATCCGAACTTTGATGGTTATCTGAAGACTTTCATTTTCAGTGTTGGAAAAAACCTATCCAGCGCGCGATACGTCACACATTGGTGATACATTTCTGTAGGTTTGAAATTTAAAAAATGTGACCTTTATGAATATGATACGACCTAGTTTTCACACGAACTCGACCTCCGCTGGGAGGTCATTTGCCTTAACCATTATATCTAGAGCTAGCGAACGAACGGGTGGGTGAGTCTAACATGGTGGTGGTGGCTTTTTAACATTGAGGTAGATTGACAAACCCTAGGGGGTGTGACCGATATACTTTGAGCAGAATTTTCAGAATCAGTCCCAATGTTAAAGTTTCATTGTTCCTTAATCTTTCGAGTGAGATAACTGATAAGTCTAAAGCCAATCGGTAACATCTGAAAATCATCCCTTGTATGAGGTTATTCCAGCCTTGTTAAAACAAGACAACTTCAAAAGAACTCAAAAATGATGTCCTGTATCATGCACATAAAACGTTAAAGAGTTGAAAATACGAACAAGCGTATGCTTCATCCGATTGCATACGTTTTCGATAATCGTATAAATTAAAGTCAGTTAATTTGTAATTTAAACCTATTCAAATAATTAACTTAAAAAATCTAAATAAAATGAGAATTAAACGGATAATTGAAATCCATCCCAATGTTTTTATACCTACAATTTCATCCTATGTAAATAAAATGAATTAAACCGATGATTGAAATACATCCACATAAAAAACATCCATTAACCATCACCTGTCTACTGTCCCGGATTTGCTAACTACCATGTGCAATAATTATGATTAAGGCTGACCAAAAACGGGAGCAAAAATACCCAGTACAACACCATCAAATATGTACTCAACGAGAGCTTAATCGGTTTGTACGATGTTCACGAAATGGACTTTGAGCAATTCATGATATTGACAACAGCAACTCGGTAATTATTCACGATATCATTCTAGCACTTACACGAGTTAGCCTCGCCCTTGATTTCTCATCAGTTTACGCTACTGACGTCATAAAGCGTTGATATTTATTTAGTATTGCAATTTTCTTATGAAAAACCTTGTACCTTTACATAAGTGGCCTAAGGAATCCATTTAAACAACATCCCGTATGGAGAACATTTACCTTTAAATAAAATAAAACAAGCTACACAGACCTACAAATCAATAATTAAAAGTTTCAGAGCAATGGTAAACAGGTTGACAGCACTTTAAATATGTACTGCCTAACCCCAACCTCCTTTCAAGTCAGTAATTGAGCAACACTACTCAAATTTTAATTGTCTTGATCAAATTAAGTAGGAAAAATTTCATAAAATACAGTCAGAAATCCAAACTCATCGAAAACTTAAGAATACACCGATATTTCAATCAGCTTAAAATTTACGAAAAATCTAGGTTTTAAGTACGTCGATCAGTCGGTCTCTGCCACATAGCCGCCCCAATATAATAATTCATAAGGGCATTAATCCCCTTCGGAACCGTTCTGGGATTCGTAGAGTAGCCCCCGATTTTCGAAGCTACGATTCTCAGATTCCTCCTACTTTTGAATAAATACTTCCTCAGCGGCGTGTCCATCTGCATGTAGTTCCTATACTCCTGCAAAAACGACTCCGACGCGGGATAAACGCGCGACATAAGAATGAGCATCCGGAAGAGCATGACCATTCCCGCGCAGGCGTCTTCAAAGTAAAAGAACACGCCCATAAAGTCCGTCTCCGGTTCCTTCAGCAACTGGATCATCATAAAAACGTCGGAAATGAACTGTCCATAGTTTGACATGTTTGTTCCCGCCATGCGGGTCCCCACCCAGGAGTTAAACTGCTTCGTTGCGATCATGACCTTCTTGTAGTCCATCACTAGGGTGCTGATGTCGTAGTCCGTCCCGGGAACTTTCGCCTTCGGATCCAGCGTTCTGTCCGGGATGAATTGGCCGGAACGCTTGATTCCCTTTCCGGAGTTTTTCTCGGGGCCTTTTGAGGATCCGCGGAGCCTGGAAGGAGCGGCGATGTCGTCGAAGGTCGGTTCTAGTTCCGGGATGTAGTCGCTCGTGTCGGGGCGTTTGAGGCGACCCTGTTCACATAACTGCTTCATCACGTGGGCCATCTCGGTGAGGATATGGGTGTAGGTGACGGAGAATACTTCGCAGAGAACGATTGAGCTAGAAATTATGAAATGGATTGTTTGTAAGGTTTGCTAAGTGTTTCAATCCTTGAAATTCGCAAAAAACTCCATGAATTGAGAGATAAATCCCAAAAATGGTATCGATAAGTGTTATTCTGCTCCGTCGAATTCAGAAGGACTATATAGAAACAGATTTTTGAGGTAAACTCACCAGGCCTGATGGACCCAGATGTGAAACATGTAGAAATACTCATGAGCCGCGAAGAAAATCCGGAGGATCCAATTGTCAAAAGGAACGCTGGAGTAGGTGTTTAAAGCGTACTTTGGGGCTGAGAAGAATTGTATCATTAGCGCTCCGCAGCCACCAAAGACGATGACGCTGAAAATGGTAATACATTATCACATGTTAGTACGAATGAACGCTTTGTACACCTAAACTTAAGAAAATTATACATAAAAACGATAAGATGTTCTTCAATGGCTTTAGAGGGATGGATATTTATTGTTCTTTGAGAAAAAAAATTAAATATTATTTTTGAAGGGGCCCAAAACCAACAATCCTTTGCAAACATAATCAATTATTTTAATTTTTTAAACCAAATTTCATCTTCTGTGATGATCTGCTAGCCAACGCTAACTAATTGTAAGTCCTAACTACAATTATAGTTTCTTTCTGATACAATCGGGACTTACAAATGCATGTAAACGAGGGTCTTATCATTCCGTAAAATAGCCCTCTCCATACGTTCAGGAGAGCCCAGTTTCCGAAAAATTTCCTCCTGGATCTTCCAATTCGCGTGCAGAACTTCATAAAGCGGATATTTGCGGTACCACATATTGGACTCCTGTACCAACTGAGAAAAGCAGAGGAACCAGTCCCAAATTGACATCTGATCGAGGAACCCAACTGGAGCCAACCAGCCCTGATACGTCATGATCAAATACCCGATCTTGATGAGAGAATTGACCCAAATCAGGTAGTACAAGAACGTTCGGATTCGACCACTTTTCATAATAACATACTCCCCGTGCTTATTTCTGACAATGTAAAACCGACAGACGGTCAAGTAACTTAACCAGGTCCACATCCGCCTCTGATAGTCTGCAAATCGGGCCATTTTATCACAGAACTTCTAATTGACCTTTGATCTCTGGAATCCAAAATTGACCTCTGTAGGGTCAAAAGTCGACCTTTGACTATGTTTTTGAGATCCTGCACAATTGTCTGGATCGAGAGACAGTCAACCTTGCGGTCTGTTACTCCAAACCGCAGTACCTGCTCTAATCAGGACCCCTTGGGAGTAGTTGGGAGTGCATCTATAAGAACTGGAGTAAGTTAATGGAGGATGAAGTTATTAAAACCCCGTTTGTCTTTTATTGATAAACGACAGAAGCCCATTTCAAGTCCATTGAATTCGTCAAGAGGTTTAAATTTGTAAGCTGACCAAATTGAGAGTAGGAACAGGAGAGATGATAGCAGTGCCTGTCAAAACCCAGTAGTAATTATCCTAAATTATTTTAACCGGGAAAAAGCAGGCTGAGTTCCTCCTTGATGTCTTGAGGAAGAAGTTAGCGGGGATCGTACGTAATGGATCGTTACGCCTTTTTAAACCGTTTGTTTTCCTGAAGTTAATGGAATTTGCCATTTACCCCCATCGAATCTACAAAGATACTTAACTTAATTGCAAACATTAATATTTGAGATTACAGTCCAACTCCTTGCTTTACAATTCATGATCAGCAATTTTGAAGCAAATGGAAGTGTAATGACTACTTCATAAAGGATCGCTAACAAAAATTATCAGGGGGGACCATAACGTCGGTAATTTGAATTCGAATCGAATTCTAGAGATTCAATTCGTTTTAAGTTTTAAAATATTAAATTTTGAGACATTTTTATGACAAGAACGTCGGAAATTCGCTGAAAATTTTAAAATACTAAGTTCCGAGGCTGTTTCATAGAATTATTCTAGTTTCATGAATTTAGTCAGAAGTGTTCGAAATTAAATACTATCTGTAAATTGGGGTTTTGATGTCGAGGTTAAGTTGGGGTAAACAACAACAAATGCAAGTGCTTAAATAATATTTTGATGTGTTCCTTACGCAGTGCTTTATGAACAATCAGTTTTAAACCCCGTTATTTTGTGTCTTGACTCCATAAATAGGAGTTTAAAAGCTGAAAAGGATTAGATAACTCAATAATAGATACAGTTTTGCAATTGTATCCGTCAATCACTTATGAAAAGCCCGACTCTTCTTTTTGGACATTTGTAAAACTGTAAAGCAGGTTATTATCAAGACTAAACCCATCAATTAAGTAGCGCAATTACTGTTAAAAATGAATTGACCTGAAAGCGGTTTAAACTTTCATCTCCTGGAAGTGTTTCTCCTTCAGAGTTGGAAGAACTAAATTTGTAAGAGGCATATGAGCTTGAGTACGGATAATTAATAATTAACTAATGTGTCACAACTCTTAGGGCTATAGGAAACTTATAAAAATGCATGGGTTCGACTACGCCGACTTTCAGGACTTGAAGTTCTTTATCCTACAAAACTTTCAAATAATTACCGACTTAATTGCTCTATCGTAGGTTTTACGTCAACGCAATTCGATGGTAATTCTACATGGATTTCGATCATTAGCCAATAATATTTGCAATTTTGCTCCAAATAGAATTTATATGATTGACTTCAGTTATTTCGCTGGAGCCAAATAAATTAATTTGAATTTCATAATACGATTAATTGCACCCTAAAATGGGAATCGGAATAAGTAACAAGGCATATCCATTTTCGAAGTGGAATTTTGCTCGTGATTTATAAAAAAAATACGAACAGGTTGCATGGGGTAAGGGGTAAGCTTTATTTATAGAAATATCGGATAACAAAATAAATTTTTATCTAATTTTAGCGATAACGCAAATATTACATTAAACTCATACTAGAAGCTTTTGAGTGCTTTTAAATAAAAAAATTAAAATAGTTTTTTAAGTACAAAACCTCTAACTTGGTCAAATCTTGGACTTGTCTCCCAATTTGGAGACTTTGAACTGCAGGAAAATGACGCTGTATGTTAAGACCGTACTGATGACCTGCACAAAAACAACCAATAACATTGATTATTAATTGTTGAAAACACTTTATGCGAACGACAAGTCCGTCTGTCCGTCCGTCTGTCCGTCTGTCCGTCTGTCCGTCCGTCTGTCCGAGCGATAACTGGAGAACGGCTTGACCTACGGTCACGAAATTTTGTACACTTGTTCCTTGGGTCCTAACACAGGCTAAGTTCTAACTTGGGTCAAATCGGTCACACCCCCTGACCCCCATAAATTAAATCACCCAAAACACATTTTAAACAATATCTAATGAATGGATTAATCTAGAGTTACCAAACTTCATACACATGTTGTGCAAGTTAAGACAACGGCTACGTTTGAACTTGGACCAGTTCGGTCATGCCCCCTGATCCCCATAAAATTAACCCCCCCCCCCCAAAACACATTACAAAGCTTAATTCTTGACTGCATTGACCTAGAGTCACCAAATTTTGTACACTTGTTCCTTGGGTCATAACCAAGGCTTAGTTCGTATTTGGGTACAATCGGTCACACCCCCTGACCCCCATAAAATTGAACCCCCCAAAACACATTACAAAGCTTAATTCTTGACTGCGTTGACCTAGAGTCACCAAATTTTGTACACTTGCTCCATGGGTCATAACCAAGGCTTAGTTCGTATTTGGGTACAATCGGTCACACCCCCTGACCCCCATAAAATAAAATCACCACAAAAATCATGACACCAGGGTGCAGTACCCGGATTTTTGGGGAAATTGAGATATGGGGTTTAAACGATTCCCATGAGTTATAGAACATCTTTGACTCATACGGGACCATTCCCACTGACACCAGGGTGCAGTACCCGGATTTTCGGGGAAATTGAGATATGGGGTTTAAACGATTCCCATGAGTAATAGAACATCTTTGACGAATACGGGACCACTCCCACTGACACCAGGGTGCAGTACCCGGATTTTCGGGGAAATTGAGATATGGGGTTTAAACGATTCCCATGAGTAATATAACATCTTTGACGAATACGGGACCACTCCCACTGACACCAGGGTGCAGTACCCGGATTTTCGGGGAAATTGAGATATGGGGTTTAAATGATTCCCATGAGTAATAGAACATCTTTGACGAATACGGGACCACTCCCACTGACACCAGGGTGCAGTACCCGGATTTTCGGGGAAATTGAGATATGGGGTTTAAACGATTCCCATGAGTAATAGAACATCTTTGACGAATACGGGACCACTCCCACTGACACCAGGGTGCAGTACCCGGATTTTCGGGGAAATTGAGATATGGGGTTTAAACGATTCCCATGAGTAATATAACATCTTTGACGAATACGGGACCACTCCCACTGACACCAGGGTGCAGTACCCGGATTTTCGGGGAAATTGAGATATGGGGTTTAAACGATTCCCATGAGTAATATAACATCTTTGACGAATACGGGACCACTCCCACTGACACCAGGGTGCAGTACCCGGATTTTCGGGGAAATTGAGATATGGGGTTTAAACGATTCCCATGAGTAATAGAACATCTTTGACGAATACGGGACCACTCCCACTGACACCAGGGTGCAGTACCCGGATTTTCGGGGAAATTGAGATATGGGGTTTAAACGATTCCCATGAGTAATAGAACATCTTTGACGAATACGGGACCACTCCCACTGACACCAGGGTGCAGTACCCGGATTTTCGGGGAAATTGAGATATGGGGTTTAAACGATTCCCATGAGTAATAGAACATCTTTGACGAATACGGGACCACTCCCACTGACACCAGGGTGCAGTACCCGGATTTTCGGGGAAATTGAGATATGGGGTTTAAACGATTCCCATGAGTAATAGAACATCTTTGACGAATACGGGACCACTCCCACTGACACCAGGGTGCAGTACCCGGGCTTTTTGGGGAAATTGAGATTTAGTTTGTTTATCGTTATATTTTCAACACTTGGTTACACCCGTTACATCGGTTTATTTTTAAATAATCAAGTTAGAATAAAAGCATGATTAGTGCTTATCCATCCGTTGACTAACCGTCACAATGAATCCATACGTAATTGTAAACTTGGATGCTTTCAAGCCCAGTGGATGAGCATTTGCCTCCGACATAATCATCAAAGCTTCCAAATTGTCCTTATAGCCCGCCCTGTTTCTGTTCTTGTAAATGTATGCGCTGAACGCTCGAGTCTATTTTGGAATCAAATCAAATCCAATTTGAACGGAAGAGTAACACTTAAGGTTTAATTAATCGCTTTTAATCGACTGCGGTTTTATCTTTTATCGAAACAAACACCCAGAAAAAGCGCTTTTTCATTGTTATTCAAATGATTAAGTTCCTGATACAAGTTTTTCAGTTATATTCGATTCAGTCAACAGTTAAAAAATGGCTAATTTCGATAAATTCGCTTATTTACCTGCAGACCCCCGCTGGCAGCCAATAACATTGTAGGTAAGAAGAACATAAGATAACATAGGTACCGAATCCGTGTTAATAGTATTTGACTTTCGAAAACGTCCAAAACAGTCACACTCCAATTTACCAGTCCTGAAATGACGAACGCTAGGATTTGCAGCTCAGCTACTTCGTTGATAGATTGGACCAGTTCCGTCACTTGATGTAGTAGATGTACCACCTGTAATAAAAGATATTTATCCTAATAAATTAAAGCAGATCCAAATTGACATATTTATTTAATTTTCTAAAAGTTTCAATAAACAATTGTGAATAACAGTAATTCAAACCTGAGGAAAAGGCAGGTCTTCTTGCTTTAGAATTTCAGTGCATTCTTGACCGATTCTGTACATTATCATACAGGTAATGTTCGGGATCAGAATGAAAAGAAGATGCCCAAGAAATATAGTGTAGGCTTCAGTGACCCATCCGATTGACAATACAATGACATCTAAAGTCCAATGTAATTTTGACACCTTTTCCGCAAAAACGACAATCATATTGAATTGCCTCAGATTGGTCAAATATTCCGAAAACGTGTTCTGGCTCAAAACGGTCAGCGAAAGAGCAATCCAAACGCAAACAATGGTTAGCAGAAGTGCCGTCACATTTTCCTAGAAAAAAGGTCAAATACATAGGATGGTGAATTTTTTAAGGCTGAAACCCTTTAATGCACATGCCGTGTCTGTCTGTCTGTCCGTTTGCACTTTAATCCTCAAACGATTGAATATTTTGAAACCTTTTAAATTTTGCAATCAATAATGACCTTCTAGTGTAGATGTGAGTTCGGTTCAGAACTGTGTAGGTCAAGGGTCAAGAGGGTCGCTGGTGTAAAAACTCGGTAGCTAAGTTGCCAGTAAATTAAATGTTAACCCTTTTTAGAAAATTTTCCGCTTTCCATCGGGTTTAAAAATCGGGTTTCTTGAAATCTGAATGACGTTTGAAGAACACGTCAAAGTAATCAAATTTTATTTTATGGTTGGGGAAATGTAAGATTATTATCTAAAATGACTTCCATGTGTCGAAAAAAAAAACGTAAAATAGTATCACAGTATCATTTATTTTTGGGGTTTTTTGATCTATTCGCGTGGTGATTTTGCAATGGTTTATTCAGTGACAGTGACAACCCGTATCTCACAATCAGATAACAAATTTAGTTATATTTATATAGTTCAACTTCAAAGCAAAGTTACTTTTTTTAAATTTAAAATGGCTTGATACCTTAGTCACATATGTAATTCGAGGACTTGGTGCTATAAACCGATGACAGGAAGTATACAGATCTTGAAAACCTTGCTTCCTGATCCAGGAAGCATCGTAAAAGGCGAATATTGTGAATAAATATCCAACCAAAGAAGCGGAGCTAAATACAATCATGGGATCGTCTTGCAATTTTGAGGATCGATTAAAAACATCCTGGTAAGTTTTCACCATGGTTGGAATCAGGACGGATGACTGAAGGAGAATGTATATCACCTTAAAAAACAATTGGTCTTGTAGTTTAAAAATAAAAATAAAAATTTATTTTATCGTGAAATGTTACCTTCTGGATTTGGGATGTGGTAATTGTCAAACGAAGCGATATTTTTCTGTTCTTGTCATCGTTCTCATTTGTAAGAACGGTTTTGTAAGGAGATGTGCAAGTGTAGTAGAGTATTTGAGACATAGCATGGTAATAAAAGAAGGCTGATGATTCAAAGTTCGGAATTTTTGGTGAATTTCGAAAATTAGCAGGTTGTTTGCTAGTTGAGTAGAATATGGAATTAATTGGGTCTGTTTGATCCATGTTGTTGAATGAATTGGATTTTGTGTCTAAATTTCCAAACAGATTCGAAATTTCAGAAGAAATGACGATGCTTATTGAATTTAATGTGAATTAGATTTTTAAATTTATCAAATTAAATGTCATTTTCATTAAATTTGTGTGCTTTTGGGAAGGAGGAATTTTGTAATGTAGCATCTAGCTTAATTTATAAATAAACATTCGATAATCGATAGAATGTCAATAGAATAACCCTTAGGGAATGTCAAATGTCAATAAAATAACATTAGCAAGAACGATTTGACACGAATAATTTAATCAGATAATAATAATAATGTTAAAGTGAACTAATTTATTGTATTAAATGAAATGACAAGTATTCGATTCTAAGAGCCGAGAATTACATTTTTTTAAATATTCTTGGCTACAAGTTAACTTTTCTGATATAATTAAATTGATATATCTGTCAATGTCCGTTGGTGGAAATGAAGTAAATTGAAGTTTTTCCGGATTATTCTATTCATTCGAATTAAAACTCAATCTACTCGACGGCTTGAACTGCAGCAAGACCACAACATAGGTTAAGCATGTACTGAAGATCTATAAAAATAATATTGATCGATTCTAAATCATCTTCAGTAATGCTAATGACAGGCTTAAGCAAATACTCTTAACAATCATTAGCAAGCTTACAGTTACAAGGAATCCGTACGTGATGACAAATATATGCGCTTTCAAGCCAAGTGGATGGGCCGAAAGATCAGACATTATTATAAGCGTTTCAAAATTCCCATAATCCAGCCTTCCTTTGTTTCTAAAAATGTGGTCTTCGAAAACTTGTAGCTTAATGACAAATTTAAAAAAAATGGTTTCATTAAAGCTCTCGTACTTCTCGTAGTTTTTGGCCCCCTACATTTTTTAAGATGTCGTGCATCCGCAATTGCCCACGTCAAATTGTCAGGGGCCAAAAACAGCGGGGAATGCCATAATTCTGTCACAACATACGCTCTTAGCACCCTCAGCAGCTTTTGAAAGAAACGTTCCAAAAGTCAAAACAAATGCCAGGAAGATGACCGTGAAGAAACCATCTCCAGGACGTGGGTCCAACGCCGATATGGAACCGTAGCTGAAAAATATCAGCCCGTTTGCCACCAGTATGATCATTAATAAACTAAAAGTGTCATTGATGTCGTCGACAAGGATCCTCATTTTCGAGTACAAATCATTAAACTGAAACAATTTTTAAAATAATTTCAATTAATTTTAAAGTTTTAACCCAAAATGCTTATCTGGTTAAGTTATCAACAGTAAATAATACCTCTAAAAATGAGAGCTGCGGAAATCGATTTAAGAACTCGGCACATTCCCTACCCAGCTTATTCATAACCATGCAAATCATTAACGGTAGGTTTAGTGCCGCTGTAAAAATAAGATGGTTAATGTACAAAGACAGTAGACGGCAGATTGGCGATATGATCCAAACGACTACAAACGTTTCTCCTCCAATTAAATACCAAAGAAGCGGGTGCTCTCGTTCCGTATGACTTGTCAAGGCTTTAGCGATCCCAAGAGGGTGAAAAAACAGTCCCAAAATAGAGTTGAAACTCACTGACAGTGCCATTGCATTCACAACGATGAAAAACAGCAGCATCCATATTTTCTCCTAAAAAATTATCGTTTAAATAATGTCGATTACAAAACATATCTCAACAAAACTCAAATTTCGATTAAATGGCCAGTACGACGAATTTTAAGTTTTCAAATTAAAATAAATTCAAGGCTTTTATTTTAGGGGTGGGGTTTTATTTAAAACACAGTTTTAAATGCCTCAACTTCCAATACCTTCAACTGAAGTTGATCTGGTGACTTCATAACCGAAAAGCAGGATCTCAAAAGCGAGGTTAGTCCATTCGGCTTGAACCAAATCAAATATAAATGTACGAGAAAGCAACAGGCCGGAGAAACCTCAGCAGCAACTTCATAAAAGAGATAAGGGTCGCTTTTGGACTTGTTCATCTGTCTTGCCGTAAATTGATATTTCTGATGAGTAGTGCATACCAGTGCATAGGCATGTAAAATTCCACAAAATATCTGAAATAGTAAATACCTTACAATACTTGAGTTCGAGAACGATTGATTAATTGGTTTTGACTAATTACTTAATTTACTATAATGTCACCTTATGAATTAGTTGGGTTTTAATAGTGAGGACCCCGTTCTCGACGACAGGATTAAATGGAGACATGAGAGTGAAGTAAGAGAATTTAGAGAAGGCTTGGAAATACAAGAATACTGAGGACTTGAAGGACAGCTTGTTAAATTTGCCTGTCCCACTAACTTCGAAATATGTCAAGGGAAATGGGCTTATGTTAACTTTTTCCGACATTTTGTTCGAAAATTTGGATTTTTAGCAAAAAGTTTTGATCATTAATTTAAATTAGATTAGTTAAATTAAACGGTTGAGACTATCGAAAGATGCCACCCTACTACTTGAAGCTTTCATTTCATTTAATGTCTAGGAGTTCTTAGAGCTAAAACTGAGGGCTAAATGCTAGAAAATTAGATTAAAAAACTTGTTGTGTCAATATTAACTCAATTGTGCAATTAGGGTAAATTGTTAAATAAATTATACATAGAGCGTTGGGAAATAATACAGATATAATCAGTACATCACTTTGCGTAAAAGCCATAACGCCTAATTCAATGTTTACCGAAAAATTTAATTTGTGACATGAAAGAAGTTTTTGAACTTATACATCTTTATGCATAAGAATTAATTAAAATGCACAGTTATATGTCGAATAAAATACAAGTTCATATCTAAAGGCATCAAATGTGCAGATCATGTCAACTACTTATTTGAATTAAAAGTCAGCCTGTTTGAGGGTTTGAACTGCAAAAAGACCACAACGTATGTGAGAACGGTGCTGAAGATCTATAAAATAGTAAACGAATATCACTAATTTGGGTACAGTTAAAAAAAACGACTGATTGACAATTTTCGGAAATGATTATAATAATCTTACAGTTACGAGGAATCCATACGTGATGACAAATACATGAGCTTTCAAGCCAAGAGGATGTGCCGACAGATCCGACATTATTATAAGCGTTTCAAAGTTCCCATAATCCAGCCGGCCTTTGTTTCTAAAAATGTGGTCTTCAAATACTTGTAGCTAAATCGAAAATTTTAACAAACTTCATTCCTAATTCTTCAAACAGTAAAAATTTCATGAGAATAAACAAGCATCTCTAAAAATCTAATCGGCTTTAATTTTAATTCAAGAAAAAACAGCACACCTTTTAGTAATATTTAAATTACAAACACCTACCCTCTTAGCACCCTCGGCAGCCTTTGAAAGAAACGTTCCAAGACTCAAAACAAATACGCAGAATATGACTGGAAAGAGTGTTTCGCCAGGACGTGGATCGAAGGCCGATATGGAACCATAGCTGACAAATACCAACCCATTTGCAACCAGTATGATCATCAAAAAACTGAAGGTGTCATTAATATCGTCGACAAGGATCCTCACTTTAGAGTAGAAATCATTAAACTGAAAAAATTTTAAAAATAATTTCGATTAATTTTAAAGTTTTAACCCAAAATGCTTATCTGGTTAAAGTATTAAACAGTAAATAATACCTCTAAAAATGACAGATTTGGAAATCGATTCAAAAACTCGGCACATTCACTACCCAACTTATTCATAACAATGCAAACCATAAACGGTAGGTTTAGAGACGCCGCAAAAATCAGTTGGTCAATGTACAAAGACAATAACCGGCAGATGGGGCAGATTATCCAAACGACTAAAAACGTGTCCCCTCCAATGAAATACCAAAGCAGCGGGTGCTCTCGTTCCGTATGACTTGTCAAAGCTTTTTCAATCCCAAGCGGGTTGATAAACAATCCAAAAACAGTATCGAAGCTTAATAACAATGACATTCCATTGAGAACGATGAAAAACAGCAGCGTCCACATCTTCTCCTGAAATGTTTTTGTGAATTTTAAATAAGGATATTAGCTTTGTGAATCAAAATTAATACAGATAAACACAGCGGAAATGAGAAATGAAATATTGCGAAAATGCATTACCTTGAACGTTAGTTCATTTGGTGACTTTGTAACCAAAAAACATGATCTCAAAAGCGAGGTTAGTCCTTTCGGCTTGAACCACGTCAAAAATAAGTGGACGACGAAGCAGCAGATCGGAGAAACCTCTGTAGCAATTTCATAAAAGAAATAAGGGTCCTCTTTAGTCTTGTTCAGCCGTCTTGCTGTAACTTGATATTCTCGAAAAGAAGTGCAGACGAGTGCATAAACATGTAAAATTCCACAAAATACCTGAAATTGTTATTAATTAAAATACTTAATTTCAAAAATGATCAATATTATTAATTGATTTAATATTACCTTATGCACTACTTGCGTTTTAATATTAAGGACCCCGTTCTCCACGACAGGATTAAATGGAGACATGAGAGTAAAATAAGAAAATTTAGAGAAGGCTTGGAAATACAAGAATACTGAGGACTTGAAGGAGAGCTTCTTAAATGCACCTACTTCGAAATATGTCAAGGGAAACGGGCCCTTGTAGTCGTTTTTCGACATTTTATTGGAAAATCGTGCTTTTTCGAAGTAATTTACTTTCATAATTCCTTTAAAATTAAAATAGTTCAAAATTTTAGAGATTTTCGAAAGATGCCACTCTACCGTCTGAAGCTTTTAATTCAACGTATGAATACGTGTATATTAGACGTTGGGCGGAATGCTGATTAAAAAAAATATTGAGACAATATTAAGTCAAATATGCAATTAGAGTAAATTGTTTATGAATTATGTAGAGAGCGTGGGAAATAGTACATATACAGATAATCAGATCGTCACTTTAATACATTATTATGTTGACAGAAAAGTTTATTTATAATATGAAAATAGGTTTAGATTAGAACGTGCAAGTTCAAAAAATAGAAGTTCATGTCAAGAGACCAAAAATAAAAATAAGCAATTTTCAACTACTCACTTGAATTAAAACTTATCCTACTCGAGGTTTTGAACTGCAACAAGACCACAACGTATGTGAGAACAGTACTGAAGATCTATAAAATAGCAAATTAAAATCCGAATGTACGGTTACAAATTAGACAACCAAAATATAATTTCAAGATTGATTTAATCGCTTACAGTTACAAGGAATCCGTATGTGATGACAAATTTATGAGCTTTCAAACCAAGAGGATGTACCGACAGATCGGACATAATCATGAGGGCCTCAAAGTTCCCATAATCTAGCCTTCCTTTGTTTTTAAAGCTGTGATCTCCAAATATTTGAAGCTATTGGTATTGGAATTATACCCATAAATAATTAAAAAATTCAATAAACAGTACAATTGATGAATTACCTTCGACGCACCCGCCGCAGCTTGTGCCAAAAAAATCCCAAAAACAAACATAAAAACAAGGAACATAAATTGAAACAAATCTCCTCCTGGATTTGGGTCCAAAGCCGATATGGAACCACAACTGAAGAACGCTAGACCGTTTACAACGAGGCCTAGCGTTAATGAACCAAACGTTTCATTGATGTCGTCCACTAGAAGCCTCACTTTCGTGTACAAATCTTTAAACTAAACCCAGAGCATATAATTTTAATTTTAATCACAAATTTTGCTTTAAAATGACAAACCAGATGAATCACCTCCGAAAACCGTAAATCCGGATATTTCCTCAACAATTCCTCAGATTCCTGGCCCAACTTACTCATAACCAGGCATAACATAAACGGTAGATTCAGTGATGCCGTAAAGGTCACATGGTTCAAGTACAAAGAAAGTACACGACACATCGGAGAAACGACCCAATCCACAAATGTCGATTCACCTCCGATTAAATCAAATGAATTAATAAAATACCAAATCATAGGGTGTGATCGTTCTGCACGTTTCGCTGCGTCAACGGGATCGTTGAACAATCCAACAATGGATTCGATACTTGTCGAGAATGTCATACAGAGAAACACGATGAAATACCAGACCATTCGCATTTTTTCCTATTTTAAGATATAAAACAGACATTTTTATGACTTGAAAACATTGTAAAGGTTATCAATTTATCATTCCAGATACAATACCTACGTTAGAAGCCAACTGATTTTTAGGTTTTGCAACAGAGAAGCAGGACCTAAGAAGATACGCGAGTTTCTTGGGATAGAACCATGTCATGAAGAGGTAGATAACAAAGCAGCAATTCGGAATAAGCTCTTGCACGATTTCGTAGAAAAGTGCAGGATCTTCCTTAATCTTGCCCAACCGTTTTGCAGTAAATCGGTAGAAGTGATGAATCACCGAAAGCAGTGTATAAACATGTAAAATTCCACAGATGAACTGAAATAGAGTAATAAACCGTCCAATGCAATGAATGTACAAATGTATCCTATCATTGTGGTTTTTATTAAAATGTGTTCAAAAGAACATCAAAAATCTTAATTTGCCCCAGCCATATACCAAAATAGCACAAGTCGTTGAAAACGCCGTTACAAGGATTTTTTTAAAGCAAAAGTTTCAAAAAATTTAGCTATTGGCAAGTTATGGGAGGCTTATTGTTGGGGCGGTTCTTCCAAGGGGCGCTTATGATGGGGCGTTTATGATGGGGCGCTTTTCTCGGCATACCAATACTAATCGACTATAAATTCTTGGAGACTAATTAAAAAAATAAATGTACCTTATGAATAGGCTGTGTTTTAATGACGAGGGACCTCCCATCATTCTCTACCACCGGATTAAATGGGCTTATTAAAGTGTAGTATGAGAGCTTCCAAAAAGCTTGAAAATATAAGAAAGTGGATGTCGTGAAGGACGGACTGTTAAATTGCATTACTTTCGGCCCGAAATATTGTCTTTTAAATTCAGGCATGTTTTCAGTGGGATATAGTTTGAAACCTGATCTGATATCCCTCTGACTGAATACAGGAATCCGTCAGGTTGGGATAAGATTTCCCTATTCGAAGCATTAATATTTCACGTATAGGCTCTGGTTTACTCCGAAGATTGAGATAAACGAACTCTTTATAACACAAGTCAGGAATTATCGATACCAATCAATTAATATACCATCTAGACCAGTGGGCAAGTGCTTGAAACTAGAATTAGAGAGACTTGCGTTCTATCCCCGGTTGGTTATAGTTTTGGCTAATTTATGAAATTCCCTTACTTGCTATTAAATAATAGAGTTGACTTTGGTTTACAAGGTTTATATGCGTTGTTCAGTACAAAGTATAACTCACGATATCACGAAATCAAGAATCACCAACCCATAGCATTAGTATGCGACCTTTGTGTATTCGCTTAATGAACAAAAGAGTTTGGTATTATTTCTATACCTCAAAATCAATGAAGAATGTGCTTAACTCTTGACTCACTTGAAACAAATATTCCGAACATTAAGAAAGTTGCAAACATTGGACATGGACAATGGACATTAGACGGGATTAGATTGGAAGGTTAGCTGCTCTTGGGTAGAACCATCGAATTTGATAACGTTTGAACCAACGATTTTAATCTTCTCAAGAAATCTAGACTAGAAGTTCGGAAAGATAAGGAATGGATTTAATCTCTTATCCGCTTTGAATAAGCCATTGTCCTCTTCCTAACTGAATAGAAATGTAAGGGTTTTGTCTCTAAATATTTTACATGCGGATTTTGGCCATCTTATTTAGTACCATCTAATTGTAAGGATGAGAAGTATCTCGTTCAGTTGTCCAGTCCACTCCTAGCAATCGGTCTTGACTTGACTCCGGAAAATCTGCAAACTCCAACCTCACCGTTTCCTGAAGTATCCACCTTTGACCTTGATTTTTTTAGGAGTTGATTTATTTCCTACCAGAAAAGTTTGGTTTGATTCCGAAAGGAGAAACGAAATATGTCAAAACCCATAAAGGTCTCGTTCAAGTTCTACGTGGACCCCTACAAGAACACAAACATAGTCAAACATCTTGATCCTGGGACGACTATCCGGGAATTTCTACGGAATGAAGAGGTAAGTAAATAGGTTTCTTAAATCGGACACAGGTTTCATACAATCAATTGAAAAAACTACTAAGTTTAATGATTGATTCATGGGGAATAGGATTACGCCCCTGATTTTTAGTAGTTTCCACGATGAAAAAAGTCTTTATTAGTTATTTTTCCCCATTTTAAAACCTGGAACCTTTGTTACCACTTTAGAAATTTGTCAAAGTTTTGTTTTCAAATTTCAATGCGTATAAGTATTTGCAGCCATACGTAATGTTCTCCAGGTTGCACAACCCCAACCGAAATTTTTCTTCGCAAAATCAGTATCTTCTAAGCTACTTTTGTTCTTGTAGAAAGACGATCTGGCATTGCCTATGGAGGAAGTATGCATAGTCACGAGCAAAAAAGAGCACGGGACATATAGCGTTGACGCTTCTATCATTGAGATCCAGTCAAAATTTAAGCGGAAGTGCTGGATTGCACTCCGTTTAGTGCGTCAAGAGTCAACCCCACGTGTTACTTTTCGAAACACCCGGAATAATGGTCAAGAAAATCGAATGCCCTTGGAAACAATACTTTCCGATCTCAAACCACAGCCGGTACATCTATTTGCCCACAGTTTTGGGGCGTCGGGACCTTTAAGATTTTTTTCTGGAATTCCATTGACGCACAACAATGACCAGGTAGAGTCAGATTTTTCAGGGAATCCCACATCAGATCCACTAATGCCCTTACGATCCCCAACCGGCTTCCATAAATACGTACAAGGTCCGTCAATATCACTGGAGGATACTGCTTCGACTCCAATACGAACCCCACCACCGTGTCCTACTCCACCGTATGAGGAAGCGGAAGTTAAACTGATTCCACGATTCGAGGAAAATAATTACGAACATACGCAATTCACCGAGATTGGAGATGACAGTGAAGACTCTGTAAGTCGATACTATCGAATAAAAAATGATTCTCGCACTAGAATAGGCTGTTTTAGATTAGTTGACAAAGTATATGACAATTTCAAGTTTTTGGACACAATGTAGTACAGTATTTTTTTTCTGGATTGTACGTAGATCGAGGATGGTCCGCATCAGTCATTACCGGTTGACTTTAAGAACATACTGCCAATTAACACTGATTGCCAAAATGTGACTGATGTTTGGGATTCTGAAGAGTACGCATGTGAGCAGGACGGTGAACGGGATTTCTGGAACCGTTTTCAAAATTTGAATTCTTCCGATGTAAGTTCAAAAAACCAACGGGGGAACACTACTGTATAGGGGTGATAAATGGGGAGTTTTTAACTTTAAAATAACGATTTAGTTATTGCTGGGGCTAGGTAGATGTTTAAAGAGATAGTTTTTCTTATCTTAAGTTTGTAATATAATTTTAAATAGCTTTATCAGTCTTCGACAACAAAGGTGCAGATTTCTTTCCTAATTACATAAATTGAGAAAAAACGGGCAATTTTAGGGAAAATATGCAGTTTATGACCATTAATATTGTACATTTTATTTTATTGTAGAAACAAAAATTGAAGAAAGAGTGGGAGATGAACATTTCAGGACCCCATGCTACCGATTTCAGACGCATTTGGCCCTTCACTTCAACCATTTTCCATCACTGCTCGCAGATCTGATGAATTGGATGATTACAGATAGAAATCGACGAGATTTAGAATAGAAATTTAAAAAATGTTTTCTAAGTAGTTTCCTAAATAAAAAAAATGAATTCATTCAAAGGGAATGAACTTTGACAATAAACATTTTTTATAAAAACAATTAGAGTTTTAGATCTAGCGATTTATGTAAGTTTTCTATATGGCGATTTCGGGTTCTTATTTCCGGTGGATTATGCGATTCGAAGATTTAGAATGTAGTAGTTCATTATAAGAATTCCATTTCCTTCATAGTGTTATTAAGTAGTGAATATTATTGATACGTGTTGAAGTATTTTTAGATTTATTACTCAATGTTCCATTTGACTGACTTACAATGTGTTTAATGAATTGTATTAGATCTTACATTATTTGAAGACTATTAAAGTACTCATACATTAATTCCATTTTACAAAGGAGATTATTTTCAAATATATAGAAACTCCTACAAGAAGTCCCAACCAACTAAGGACAAGTTTAAGAGCTAAAAATACTCCTAAATAATTCCCCACCCTCAATAACCGCCCCAGTTATTAAAAATGACTGAAAAACAACCTCCCGATTTTAATCCAAAATAAATTCACGGGTTTATAAAACATCGAAAGGATTTTCCCAACATTTGAAAAAAACTGGGACATTATTTAGTGCATTCCTAAATGCACCTGATTTTCGAAATATGTCAAGGGAAACGGGCCCTTGATTTTATTTGAAAATCGTGCTTTTTCGAAATAATTTAATTTCATAATTCCTTTAAAATTAAAATATTTCAAAATTTTAGAGATTTTCGGAAGATGCCACTGTTCTGTTTATAGCTTTTAGTTCAACTTATGAATGCGCGTATATTATTATTAGTGTATATTAGACGTTGGGTGGAATGCTGATTAAAAAGAATATTGAGACAATATTAAGTCAAATATGCAATTAGAGTAAATTGTTTATGAATTATGTACACAGCGTTTGGAAATAGTACAAATATATATGCTCAGATCCCCACTTTGCATTATAATGTTGACAGAAAAGTTTATTTATAATACGAAAATAAGTTTAGAACTTGCAAGTAAAAAAAATGACCAGTTCATGTTAAGAGACCAGAAATAAAAATAAGTAATTATCAACTACTCATTTGAATTAAAACTTATCCTACTTGATGTTTTGAACTGCAACAAGACCACAACGTATGTGAGTACAGTACTGAAGATCTATAAAAATAGCAAATTAAAATCCGAATGTACGGTTACAAATTAGACAACCAAAATATAATTTCCAGATTGATTTAATCGCTTACAGTTACAAGGAATCCGTATGTGATGACAAATTTATGAGCTTTTAAACCAAGAGGATGTACCGACAGATCGGACATAATCATTAGGGCCTCAAAGTTCCCATAATCCAGCCTTCCTTTGTTTTTAAAGATGTGATCTCCGAATATTTGAAGCTAATTGTCAAAATAGGACCATAATTAATTAAATATTGAAATTAATTAATTACATCAAACTCTGATTTCGATTTAGGAATTACCTTCGACGCACCCGAGGCAGCTTCCGCCAAAAATGTCCCAAAAAACAGCATAAAAACAAGGAACATATATTGAAACAAATCTTCTCCAGGATTTGGGTCCAAAGCCGATATGGAACCACAACTGAAGAACGTTAGACCATTTGCAACGAGGCCTAGCACTAATGAGCCAAACGTTCCATTGATGTCGTCCACCAGAAGCCTCACTTTCGTGTAGAAATCATTAAACTAAACCCAGAGCATATAATTTTAATTTTAATCACAAATTTTGCTTTAAAATGACAAACCAAATGAATCACCTCCAAAAACCGTAAATCCGGATACCTCCTCAACAATTCCTCAGATTCCTGGCCCAACTTACTCATAACCAGGCAGAGCATAAACGGCAGATTTAGTGATGCCGTTAAGGTCACATGGTTTAAGTACAAAGAAAGGACACGACACATTGGCGAAACGACCCAATCGACAAATATCGATTCCCCTCCGATTAAATCAAATAAATTAATAAAATACCAAAGCATAGGGTGTGCCCGTTCTGCAAGTTTTGCTGCCCAAACGGGATCGTTGAACAATCCAACAATGGATTCGATACTTGTCGTCATTGTCATAATGAGAAGCACGATGAAATAACAGACCATTCGCATTTTTTCCTATTTTAATAAATACAACACAAATTTTATGATTTTAAAACAATTTTAAAGGTTATCATTCCGGATACAGTACCTACTTGAGAACCAAGCTGATGTTGAGGTTTTGCAACAGAGAAGCAGGATCTAAGAAGAGACGTGAGTTTCTTGGGATTGAACCATGTCAAGAAGAGGTAGACAAAAAGGCAGCAATTCGGAACAATCTCTTGTCCGATTTCGTAGAAGAGAGAAGGATCTTCTTTAATCTTGGCCAACCGTTTTGCCGTAAATCGGTAGGAGTGGTGAATCGACGAAAGCAATGTATAAATATGTAAAATTCCACAGATGAACTGAAATAGTGTATTAAACCGTCAAATGAATGTACAAATGTATCCTAGCTCTGTTTTAAAAAATCTTAATTTGCCCCAACCATGCAGCAAAAAACACCCGTTGTTTAAAACGCCGTGATAAGATTTCAAATGATTTCCGAGATGCAAATGTTAAAAAAAAAATGGAAACCATAGGCAAGTTATGGGGCGCTTATTGCAAGGGGCGCATATGATGGGGCGCTTTTCTCCGGATACCAATACTATTCGATTATAAATTCTTTGAGACTAATTAAAAAAATAAATGTACCTTATGAATGGGCTGTGTTTTAATGACGAGGGACCTCCCATCATTCTCTACCACCGGATTAAATGGACTTATCAAAGTGTAATATGAGAATTTCCAAAAAGTTTGAAAATATAAGAAAGTTGATGTCGTGAAGGACGGACTGTTAAATTGCATTACTTTCGGCCCGAAATATTGTTTTTTAAATTCAGGCATGTTTTCAGTTGGGCTTATTGGATTTATTTGATTATTTTAAACCCGATTTTATAAATTTCTAAGCGAATTAAAATCTATTACTGTACTGACTCATTTCCGTCACAATATTGGCTGATGCATTAGAGGGTACGAAATTTTCCCTCCCCAAATGTAGTGAAAAGGCGATGAAAAGGATGGGCTAGCGGAAACGCCTCTTTTCACTAAATAAACATGATCGATTTTATCATTTATATTGCTTGAAAATACATGTGAAGTGCGTCGGCGGAGGTAATGTTGTTTTGTTTCAATATTTGCTCAAATTTAATTAGTTTAGCGAATAGTTAAATTGTGTAATGAAAGAGAATGCATTTACAAAATAGTTTTATCATGACAAGCACATGATTATGCATGCATTTGATGAAGAGTGAAAAGCTTCACCTGCAAGGCGCTACATTTGATGAAAGCCGAATTATACTTAATTTTGAAAAATTTCTGAACATTGAAAGATTCTGAAACCAATTTTAAGATGAACATTAATTTAAATGGTGTTCACATAAGTGCTTGCAAATCAACAAGCGGTGTAATAATGTTAATTTTCACAAAATTCACACTTTCAAATCTGATCCAAAAGGATTTTGGCTCCCATCTCTCCGAACATAATAGAGGGGAAATTGGTGTTTCCATTTGGTGCAAATGGCATCGCCGATGAATCAATCACTCGAAGGCCAGTTGTTCCAAATACTCTGTGAAAAATTGTGAAACATTATTTAGAACCATAGAAAACCTTTAAAAGTGTCTGCCAAAATTGTTAACCTTTCGTACTGATATTATTTTAGCCATTTAAAAGCTATGCAAATCGTATATTCTACAATATTGTGAATGTAAAAAATTAACGATTTACTAACAATGGACACTATTTGTGTGCCAAACGAGTTAAGGGCTGTAATTTTGCAGATAGACTAATTCGACCACGCTGATTACGAAAATCATAATTTTAGCTCTGCCAATTTAGGTCTAGTGGGTCAAAAGTAGGTCGGAAGGTCAAAAAACGGGCGTGAGTTTGGACTTTCCTATAGTATTTTCCCGTTCCCTTTTCCTGAAAATGCTAATACCAGCGCAATGTTATTTTCCTGGTGCCTCCAATGTTAGCGCCCTATCTTCTGATCGGTTTCGTGAGAAAAGGGGAGGAAAAGTGGAAAACTCGACTTTCTCCTCTTTCCCCCCTTCTCCCCACTGCTAACTTTTAGCTGAAACTGCACGGTCTCTGACCTTCCCACCTACTTTTGACCCACTAGACATCAATTGGCAGAGCTAAAATTATGATTTTCGTAATCAGCATGGTCGAATTAGTCTATTTGCAAAATTACAGCTCTTAACTCGTTTGACACCCAAATAGTGTCCATAGTAAGTAGTGTACCTGCAAAGGCGACATACATCGCTTTAAAAGTTAACTACCTAATTTTTTACAATCAATACTTGCTTATAACCGGCCTGTGTACGACGGAATTTTGAATTTTTTCCCTCCCCAATGTTAGTTAAAGGGAAAAGGTGAAACCCCGCCAAGATTTCTGTCCTACGAAGGTATGTTATAAGCGGAGACTCTCTGTTAAAGCAACTATGAAAATACTGTAGTTTATACTTTTAACAAGAATTTCAAACTCGGATTATTTATCAGGAAACAGTAGAACCATTTTCGCCTTATTCGTGGGCACTTAACCAGTTTTCCTTTCGGGATGCAATTTTTTTTTAAAATATGAAATAAACCTGGATAACTTTAGTAATAGGGAAAACGTCGTTACCTGAGCCTAGAATCGACAACGGAATTTGAAGCATCAGGCCCCATTCGACAGGAAGCGGCAGTGTGAAGAGAGCAGAGACTTTTAATTGGGACATAGCATCGCCAATAATCTCGGGTTCCGAATTCATGTTTAGCACACTCTGCTGGTCGCTTAGATTCATCGCTCCAGTGCAATCCTAATGATTTGTAGACGGGGGAGTGGAGGAAAAACTCAGTAATTTCCATGATACCTGTAATACAACAAAAATATACATATTGTTCCATTTAGTTTATGAACTGGCTTTTGGCCAAGACTTTGTAAAAAATGAGCATGATTGATGAGGCGAGATAAAAAAAATTCAATAAATATCGGAATGAACACTGACAAAAAGCTGAAGCTATCCGATCATAACTAACCATCAACAACTCGTTCGATGTCATTGGCAATTGTAAAGAATCCGGGATCAATTACTGGATGATCATCCGGTTTAGAGCTTCTTAACGTAACGTTTCCAGTTTGCTCCGATTTGACCAAAGCCACAATCACGTGCAAAGTTTCTGTATTGTTGAGCACTTGCTCTGTGAGATAAACTTGAAGATCCGGCCAGGATTTATCCACATTTGATTTACTGGAGATGTAGCCCATTCCCATCAATGAAGAGAATCCAACGGTTTGGGATATCCATTGGTAAGGTCCTTAATAATTTTAAAATATTCAAACGCTAATGTAATCATGAATAATATAAGATCCCTAATAGGGATTTCACTCTAACTATACTATGGACAAAGATGCCAGGTGACAAAGATGCCAGTTGACAAAAGTGTCAGGGGATAAGGGTGACGCCCTATTTGACATCATTAGCTCAAAATCTATTTTAAATTCGCAATTTATAAAATACCTTACCAGATCCATCTTTTAGATATTGCATAATATGGGCTGGAGTGTCGTAGTTAGCATCTTCAACTGTAGAATTTAGCACAAAATGAGGTAGCAAGATCGAAATATGGTCTTGGAGGTTGCGGCCAACTGCTGGGAGGTCCAGTACAGCTTCAATCTATTATATAGATGTTTTAAATTAGTTTGACTTTAAAAATCTTACAATTAGTCTCGACTCATTGCAATTAAAATAACCTCTAAATTTAGCCCCTTCACAATTTTGTAACAAGTAATTTATCTAGAATTCACAAATCTATAGAGCAACCTTATCGTTTCAGACTGAATGATTTTAAAATCGATATTTTTTACACAATGAACACCTAATAAACTACCCTAACATAACTCCCTCACTATTTTTTCGTAAAAACTAACTAAAACTGGCGATATTAATTACCCCGTGTTCCTTCAAGTGGGTCTTGCAGCCAATTCCAGACAAGAGCAAAACTTTGGGGGAATCGATGGCTCCAGCTGCCAGAATAATCTCTTTGCTAGCCGCGACATATCGCGTGTGCCCGTGTCGTTCATACGTCACTCCAACAGCATGCTTCTTCTCGTCCAAATGAATCTTTCAATAGAAAAATTAAAATCAAACTATTAGTTAGTACTAACAAATTAGTTAGTTGATTAGTTTGATTGCCATTAAAGCTACCTTTGTTGCCCTCGCGTAACGGTAAAGGTGCAGATTGGGTCTTTCCAAAATGGGCTGAATAAAAGCCTGATAAGTTCCCCAACGACGGCCTTGTTTCATATTGTAATCAATCTTAGTAAATCCATCCTGATTCAGACCCGCGAAATTGTTGATATCTTTAATTGGGTAACCCTTCTCAACCAGGGCTTTAAAGAACGGTTCTGCTCCGGGCATGAATCGCATGCCTTCCAAGTGCATTTCACCCTTACTTCCACGAGTCGAATCTTTAAACAAAAATTAATTATTTTCATAAAAAACGCTGGATTATTTCAACGAATTAAAGACAGTGTCAGTAAAATAGCATTTAAATTTAATTTCTACTACCTTTAACGTTTTCATACCACCCGTGGTAGCTTTCAATGTCTTCGAAAGCAGTAGTGACACTCTTGGCACTCCAAATGGGATCCTTGGTGAAATTCGCCCATTGGTCGTAATCCTTGGGATTACACCGGTTGTAAAGCATTCCGTTGACGGCCGTGGAACCTCCTACGGCAATCCCACGTAGGAACATACATATCTGTGGGCAATTAATGGAATGAGTGAACTTGATTAAACGCTTAAAGTTTCCTACGTTGTACTTTAATGAACGGTACAATGTTTTTCAATTTGAAGCAATACTTCAAGATGCGAATTATTCGTGATCACGCGATTTTAGATCGGGGGGAATTTTCTACTTTGGGAGGGAATTTTGAGTTTGGGAGGAAATTTTTGCCTTTGGGAGACAATTTTGACGGGACGGAAATTTTTTTAGGGCCCCAGAGAGAAAAAATCGTTAGGAGGGAATTTTTATGCAAAAAAAATGTTTTGGTGGGAGGGAAAACAGTCTTGGGAGGGAATATTATCGCAAAACATTTTGCGAGGGAAACAATTTTTGGGAGAGAAAAAATTGTTGGGAGTGAAACATTCTAAGAGGGAAAAAATTTTTTATGGTCAGAGGGAAAAGTCAAGAATTCGCATGCCTGCTTCAAGGTCGTAGGGACTTATCTATTGTTAATTGTAAGTGTAAGTAAATAATAGTTCAATTAAATAATGATCCGTGTTTATATATGAACTTACGCCATCTCGAGCCCGACAGGCGTTTTTTTGTGGAACGGTGGCATAAGGTGCGGTCATGTCACTTTGTGTAAGCATGATATATGAGGAAGGGAAGTCACTGACGGGATTTGGGTCCCCTCCCATCTCCAACAAAAGGACAGTCAATTTCCCAGACTCCGTCAGCCGCTTCGCCAAAACGCTTCCCGACGCACCCGCGCCAATTATCACGTAATCGTAGGTTTCGGATTTGGCGCCATCGCCCTTAGCAATACTAAGGACTTTGTCACTCTCCCTAAGGATCCTGCTGAATAGCTTGAATTGATCAAGTGAAAGATTTAGCAGTAATGCGGCTATTGCGATCGGAATCGCTAGCCTTGCCGCAAGTGGTGTCAAATTGTAAACCATTGCAGCTGGAACCAGTTAAGGAATGAGGTTGAACCACTCAAACTTATGAGCTTATAAACTATTTTAAATACAATATACAGGTTGCATTACTAAGCTGCAGGGGACTAAAACAATAGAACAATGGTCGAAAGGAAAGTGAAAAGAGTGTTAAGTAATAATTGCCCTTCCCCAGACAAAATATTCGTAATTGGTTTAAGGGGCCAGATTAGTTTATAGCTAAGGATATTACTAAAATGTTTTTAAGAATCGTAGTGAAAAGTGTCCTTTGCAACATAATTTGTTATATTAATTATGATATATTGGAATTGGGCATGCATTTTTCTGTCCAACGGCCTTGGCTTTATTAATTTAAGATCTATAGGGTCCGAATTAATTAATTATAAGGTTGACAGATCACCTAGATTCTTTGGATTTACTTAAAAAATGCACTGATAGTTTCATAATGGCTGATTTCTTTTCGTGATACATGATTTAATTGAAAAATCCATTGAAAAAAGGACCTTCAAGACTGGGAGTTTCCTAAACGATCAACTACTCTGGCCCCTTAAAAATGAAAGTTGTTGCAAAAACAATTTAGACGTTTGTCTACCGATTTTATAATAAAATAACCTTACTAACGATGTATTTTGAAAACCTATATTGTCTTCTAATTATTATTTGAACTGTTTCATTGACGGGATAATTTGACCTTCTCGTGCTAAATGAAAGAATCTTGCATGTTTTCATTTTACTTAAGGTTTTTGAATTGGAAAATCGATTAAAACGACGACTATGAATCAGAATCGTCAGAATCCAATAAATCGCAATCCAAGAAATCGTCAAAGCAAATCCTGGCCAAACCATTTAATGAAATATACCCCAACCTCTCTAAAAAATTGCGCTCATAGAATTGGAGGACACAGTGCATGGTGGTAGGTAGCCAAGGTTCTGAAAATAGTGAAAAGTGTCTTAAAAATAGCACTATAAAAATTGTAAAAAGCATTTTAAAAATACACGTTCAAAGATCAAGTAAATCAGTTATAATATGTTCTCATGCCGTATGGTAAAAACCAGAAATAGGGAAATTAAGAAGCAAACACCTTATCGACAAAAACACGGCTTGAAAAGTAATCCCGATAAAAAATTTACGATTGTGATTTCAGATGTTTTATGCAAATGCTGCTTATGTCGACAAAATTCGCATCACTATCAAAAATGAGGGTCTTTAAACTTTAACTCATTTCGATAAATACATAGAACGGAGGAATCAAAGCCTGAAAAATGTTAGTTCGAGTTCAACAAGGAAAACATGTAAAAACTTTTAGAACTTTAATATTGTTAAATTCTATAATTATCTATGATTTATATTCAACATAACTGTCCATCATAACAACAATCCCTCAATGCTATAAAATGTACTGCTTAAATTTCAATTACACGAGTAGGATAAACCGAATAAAAAAGGTCATAATTTAAGAGTTTACGTAATAATACAAAATGTTACTATTTTTACTTAGTTTCCAAAAACCCTTCGGAGAATCCACATAATTCAAGATGCTCCGAACAGAACTTCTGTCTGTTTTTGTGATTTGTGTGGCATCGTTTTACTTTATCTTTAAAAGAAAGAAATCGAACAACAAACCCCCAGGTAAAATTAGTGAATACTGTATATACAAACCGTCTAATTATAATTAAACGCTAATAATAATTGTTAATGTAACTAAATTAGTGGATTTTTATTAGGACCATGGGGCTTTCCAATTTTGGGACATTTACCCTTGTTAGGAAAAGAAGCCCATATTACGGCTCACGAATGGACAAAGTCGAAAGGTTGGGGTCCTCTGATATCCATAGACTTAGGAACTAATCCGTAAACACAGTTCACGATTTCACACCTTGGGATTGACATTTGTTTTTTGTTTGTATAAACTAATGTTTATTTTGATTTCTAGCGCAATTATCATAAATGACCCTAAATTAATTAAAGAGGCCCTAAGTGATCCTTCGTTTAGTGGGAGGCCGGATTTTTAATTTGTCCGTGATCGGAGTGCCAGTGGAACTACAGACGGTAAAAAATATTTAGTATCATGATCCAAGTATAATTGAGAGCATGAAACTTCCAATATGAGCTGCGACATTCTGCACGGTCTTAAGGGAACCAATTTAGGCTGTACACCCAAATTTTATTTTTATATATTTTTTTATTCACCAAAAACGTAACTACGTCACTTGAATACTAATTAGGACTACAATAATGCCCCCAAATAAGTCCCCATCCTAAATAAATATCACAGTTTTGATATATTTTTCGTGAATATCTTCAGAAAATAGTTCGACGCCTTATAAACAGTGCACTGCAAGTGTAAAAGGCAAAAACAAATTTTTTGCATTTAAAGTTTGCAAAGAAGTTTTTTTGGGTTTTGAGTGTACAGTCTAAATAGGTTCCCTTGAGACTGGGCAGAATGTTGCAGCTCATATTGGAAGTTACATGCTCTCATAAGGGACACAATGTTTTTACTATTACCGACAGTACTCATTTAACCAGCTTTATTTCGCGACATTTTTTAGCCATGAAATATTTTTATCCGGATTTACGTTTTAAAATTGTAAGGTATTGCATTTACCGAGGGAAACCATTGGACCGAACAACGAAAATTCGCAACTCGTCACCTTCGAGATTTCGGATTTGGGACAAAATCAATGGAGCACGTTATTCAGGAGGAAATAGCGGAACTGATTGACCGTTTCCGTCAGATCCTTGGCAAGCCAGTGTCAACTCTAAATCTTTTCAATGCGGCTGTAGTGAATGCTCTCTGGTCAATACTAACCGGAGAGAGATTCAAACAAGATGATCCCGAACTTGAGAAGATCATTTCAGTCATAACCTCGTACGTTCATGAAGTACTGAATTTCGAACGAATTGTATACCTTCAAATAACTAAAACCTTGTAATATTTTTTAAGAGATACAGAAACGCGGGCGGAAATAACATGATGCTCGGTCTAGGAACCTTCTTTCCTTGGCTACTTACATATTTCCCAAAACTCATGGGATATGACCAATATCTAAGGGATGTTGTTACTGTGACGGGATTTCTAAATGAACGCATAAATCAACACAGGGAAACATTGGTTGAGGGACAGGTTCGGGATTTCATTGATGTCCATATTCAAGAATCAAGAAACACAACCGACTTGAATTCATCCTTTCTTTCTTCGAAAAACGGTGAGTTTCGTTTCCTACGATTTATTTAAGTCCCAAAATCCGGTTGGGATATTTAAACCCCTTTTGCTATGCCCGTTTGTAACAGTTTATTTTCATGTTTTAGAGATTTTGGCCGTTTTGATTGATTTCTTGATTGCTGGCTCGGAAACCACAAGTACTACGCTATCCTTTGCTTTCCTCTACTTATCCAAGTTTCCAGAGGTTCAGAAAAAACTTCAGCTGGAAATCGACCAAGTTATTGGCAATTCTAGAATACCTTCTCTCTCGGATAGATATTTCATGATTTATACTGAAGCCGTAATTTATGAAGTTCTTCGATATTCATCCCTGACACCCTTTGGAATCCCGCATAAAACTACTCGAGAAGTGGAATTCGCAGGGTACACTATTCCCAAAAATACAATAGTTTTAGCCAATTTGTATGCCGCACATTTCGATGAAAATGCTTGGGAGAACCCTAAAGAGTTTAACCCTGATCGTTTTATATGTGATGATGGGAAATGGGTACCATTTAATGCCACATAATTAATATTGAAACTTACATAATCATTTATTGAAAACGGCATAATCTTAAAACAGTATAAATACGTCTTATTTCCGCATAATAAAAACTGAATAACCCTCTTGAGTAGACCAATAGAGTCATCAAAGACGACTATACGTTTCGAGAAAGAAAAGTACTTGTCCAATTCATTCAATTAACTATGAAGATTATTTCCCAGTGGTCGAAGGAACGCAATCCAGTTGACGAAAAATTCAAAGAATTTCGTTAAAGTTCCAACTTTATCGACCAAAATTCTTACTCGCGCTTATTTGTATTCACAAAAACAAATAGACATAAGACTACGAAAACAGAAGGACGGTTCTACCTGCTTCTACATACCATCGACGACTTCCGGACATACCGCACTTAACGAATCTGATCTAAAGGATTATGACCGCCTTAACAAAAATAGGACCTGGAGATCATACGATACGTATTTGTCAGGTCAATCAATACTGTGGAAAGTCTCTGTTCTATCTCAAACCGACTGGATGTCATCATCATGCATATGTGTGTTGTTTAAGAAGAAGTACATGTGTAAACACATTATGCATTACAACCGTTGCTCTTAGATCTGGTGATTTTAGGATGCCAGAAGTTGCTAAAACTGTTCCGATAGGTCAAAAACGAAAGCGGGGGAGACTTCCAGGGGCCAGAAAGGCTTTAATTGTTCAGTGATTTAAATATTTTTCAAATTTTGACTAATTAACATTTTAATTTTTTGATTATAAACCATATTATGTCTATTTTGCGGAGTCAGTTTTGATTATGAAAAATTCAGTTTTTATTATGCGGAAATAAGACTTATTTATACTGTTTTAAGATTATGCCGTTTTCAATAAATGATTATGTAAGTTTCAATATTGATTATGAGGGTTTAATAATAAGTCATGGGAAATTCAAGAGGAATGAGGCATTTATGTCATTTTCGACTGGAAAACGGGTTTGTCTTGGAGAGACTTTAGCTCGGGATCAGTTGTTTCTGTTTATTACAGGTCTGTTCCAACGATTTGTCGTGACATCGGAATGGAATCCATCGGAGTTGGACTTGACTCCGAATTCGGGTACAACTTTGTCGCCTAAGCCCTATCGATACATTCTGAAGCAAAGGTAGTACTAGATGTAACTATCAGATGCCAATAAAATAGCATCAAAATCGCAGTAAACGCCGTCAAAAATCTGAAGTAGCTCTTAGTTTGTGTTTATTTATATCAAGTAATTATGCTATTAAATATTCACTTTTAAAAAAGCGACACTTTTCATTAAAATGGACATTTATGAATATTTATAATATGTTGGTTAAAGCTCAGACGACGACAATATTTGTTGTAAATCAAGTAAAAGTTAGAACCAAATGGAAAACAATTTTAATAGGATTCGGCTGAAATAATTAGTAGTTACGGAATCACGTAGAAATCGTTGCTAAAAGTATTCTTTCCACCTGAGTTTTACCGAAAAAGCTATTTATGTAGCAAAATTATTTTTTAACTTGTCCAATATACATTTCTAATCTACTTTTGAGTAAAACCCAAAAAGTTAAACAAATAACTCAATTTTTACTCCATATGCATATCCTGCGTTTCACCTGTAGCTGTGTACTCTAAGCCCAGAAAAAATGCCTCCTTGAATAGCTCTTGCACACTAAAACTCCTCAATTGATTGCCTTGAAACTGTGAGGCCATTAACGATCGATGGATAATTTAGAAAATTGATAAGCCTGAAAAGATGGCGAAATGAGCTTCACTAACTTTATGAATCATTCGTTTCCTGAAGTCATAATTTATGCCAAGTGGATGCAATGAATCCTAAATGCACATAAGAGCACAATAAAGATTTTAGACCGAAGAAGCAATTCGTAGTTAACTCTGTACTGTTAATTAGAGAAAGAGTTTCGCATTCCGATGTGCTTTCATTTATTCAATAAACGTCGACAGGCGGAAAGTTTGCGAAATTATTGATTGAATAACCAACTCTTCTTCCACATTCCGACATTTCATTTTCATTTGGCTTAAGGTTTACACTATAAACGATATTGGCTGAAAATTACGGTTTTGTATAAAAAATTGAAAAATGAATATTATAGCATATGCCACGATCAAAGCCGCCGAAGGATTTCTGGTACACAAACATGCAAACTCCCTAAAAGTAAGGGGTTATGTAAAATTTGAGATTTTAAGTGGCCCTAATTTATTAAAAATTCATTGCTGTTACTCCACTTAGCTGAAGAACCACAGACTGCGGAACGTTTTTTTCCAGTCATATCATATCTGTCATATAAGTATTGAAGTGGCACAAATTCCGTTACAGTTGTTTTTGAACATTGAAACTAAAGTTGAATACTCTGAGACTAAAAAAGGTTTTAATTGCCAATTTGAAGTGACTATATATGGAAGCACGTATTTTCAATTGTCCCATAATTCTATCACAGTCAACAGTTGAGTACCTCAATCGAAAAACCAGTCCCTCGAAATTTTCCATATTCGAAATGTTTCGTTGCTATAGCAACGGCATTTTTTTAGATATTATTTTAGATAAAATTTTATTTTGTCGGCTCGACCGACTGGATAAACGCTTAGAAACGCGTTTTTCAACATTCCTAGTGGGTTTATGAAAAACAAAATTCAAAATCGAATTAAAAAGGTAGGTAGACAAGATAATTGTATTAATTCTAAAAAAGATTTTAAAAAGTTTCATCAATGCACTAAAAAGTTATATCAGAAATCACCAAATAGGTTTTTGTATTGGATAATTTTAATGAGTTGAAGTTTTCATAACTTTTTACTGGATCTGCAAAAACATATGGAATTTTTTTTATAATTACTACCATAATCCTGACCACACATGACACTGAATTCATTTTAAGTTTTAAACGTATGCAATTCACCGGAATTTTACAAACCTTGTCTCTAAAGCGTACATCGTCCTTGTCCATAAATTTTAATATCTAAAAAAAATGCCGTTGCTATAGCAACGAAAGATTTCGAATATGGAAAATTTCGAGGGACTGGTTTTTCGATTGAGATACTCAGTTATTGTTCTGATCGATGACGATATGACCATAGCCACCTAAAAAGGTGTAAATCTGTTTCCAAATTTTACTGCAGTTATCGGACGGACGGCTAAAACATATGCATAAGCTGTTATGATAATACCGAACCTAAAAGCACACTTTCACAAACTTGTACCGCAACTTGTTCCTCTTGAATATGCCATGTCAATTATAAACCATGCTGATTCAAATCCCACTTCCTAAAACACTACGCTTTATCCTTTTTATTAATAGTTTTGAATATTAATATAATATATGACGGACAGTTGTTTTTACTTATTACCAGAAAAATAATAACTATTTGGTCGCTGCTCCAGCCAAACTGTCTCCTGTTCCCCCACTCACAGAATTAGCATTAGAGTTCCCGGCATCAGCAATAGCATCCGCCCTCGCCTGCCCCGCCCCTTTCGTAATGGCATTAGCATCCACGTTGCCTTCGCCCTTATCGGATGCCGCGAGTGAAGCCGCATTTCCACCAGAATCCGCCATCGAATTCGCCCCAGCATTACCGCCATTATCAGCAGCGGCCTTGGATCCCGAATTGCCCCCACCATCCGCCAAAGAGTTAGACTTGGCGGAACCCTGACCGGTGGCTTGAGACTCTGCATTCGCATTTCCGCCTTTTTCACCGATTGCAGAAGCAGCAGCATTGCCCTGTTCCCCGGCCTTGGAAGCTGAAGTAGCGTCCCCTCCGCCGTGTGCGGCGGAATTCGCGGTAGCGTTGTTCGCTTTGGCCAGAGCGGTTGCGGCCGCATTTCCGGTGCCTAAAGACGAGGCTGTTCCGATCGCTTCCCCTGTTCCTTGAGCTAAAGCTGTAGATCCTGCTCCACCCTGCCCCGCTGTTTCTGACCGCGCTTCCGCCGCACCCGATCCCTTAGTTAGAGCGACGGCGTTTGCTTGGGAGCCGTCCAATGCTGTTGCCACTGCGCCTCCGCATTCTTTTGCTATGGCATTGGCCTTTGACTTTCCTGGACTGTTTTTGGCGCTTTTAGCGTTTGAGATCGCCTTGTGTACTTTTGGATCGCAGTTTTGGTTCTGGTTTGGTGGTCCGTTTCTATTGTTTCCATTATTGCCATGATTGCCATTGTTTCCGTTGTTTGGGTGACCGTTAAAACCGCGACCAGCTTGTTGGCCGTTGCCTCCATTTGAAGGTGCTCCAGGGTTGCCACCCTGTGGTCCTTGTCCATTGTCTTGCGGGGGTTGTTGGGACCCCTGATTGCCAAAGGGTGTGAAAGTTTGCGAGTTGGATCCGGACTCATAGTGGGATGAACCAGAATTTTGACTCCCGGGCCGTGTTATTATTTGCCCATTAGGACCATATTCGGTATACGATTCAGAGTGTTGCGATGACTCTGATTGGTGTGAACTTTGATGGGTCTTCGTAAAACCCGTTACTGTTAATTCAAACGTGTAAGATAAATATTTAGATCGTTAAAGTTCAGAAAAGTAAATTAATGGTTTAAAATTATTTTATTCTTTTTACCACCGGTTTGTCGTTTATTTAAGGAATGCGGCAACGAAGTACATATCGAAGTCAACCCGAGAAAAATCGATAAAATTAGAAAATTCATTTTCCTGTCTTATTTAGAAAGTATAACTTCTGAGTTAGAATCCAATTTATACAGAAAAAACTGAGAAAAAATGGATCTGAGAAAATAGGAATAATGATTTTTAATTGCTCAATGGGCTTTTCATTTATGATCAGTACCATTCGGTTAATAAAAAATGCAATTAAATTGGTGATTTATTATTTTTTTAATTCAATACAAATTCCTATTTATGGAGGTTATTCTACTGTCATTTTTATTTTGAATTTATGATAGCATTGACAATCATTGTCTTATTCAGTATTCATCATTGTTAATTATTCTCAATGCCAGGTCATCTTATCATCGACTTAAATATTACAATGCAGCGACTTTTATTTCGTAATTAATAAATTGAAGAATGTACTTGTTTAATTAATCTTGCTTGAAATATTTGATTTGATTCAAATTATTCTTTTTATTGATTACATTCAATTATCTTTTAAAAGCTGAAACAATAGTCAACAGGACAATTGTATTGTTATATTCCATCCATAAAATGCAACTAAAAGACAATGGGAAGGTTGTAAATGCAACAAAAGATCTGTAATGACGTTCCAACTTGTCCACAGTTTTAAGCATTTAAGCAATTGTTTGGTTTCTAATTCTAACCCTGTCCTATGATCCATGAATGAATGAGACAGGTTTTATTGGTATTTTTACTTAAAACTCAAAACTCCTCTATAAATCCCTGAAAACGTTTGCTAATTCCCAAAAATTGAAACAGAATCGCTATTTGCAACCCTTTAAAACTAACTCAGGAAATCCGAGTCCCTCAGCTCTCCTACGCTATCCTCAAAATCCTCGCAAACGAAGGAACTAACGTAAGCCGTCTTGAAGTCCTTCCTCAGTGCAAAGTAAATGAGGGGATTGACGGTGGTACTCAGCAAATTCGCAATCATAATCATCGAAATTAGGATCGGGGAGTCAAAATAGCTTGAAATCAACATGATGGCATTAGGTATATGCAAAGAGAAGTAGATGACGGTGACGAGGATGTAACAGAGGAGGACTTGGTTGGGCTCCGTTTTATTCTGAACCGTCATAACTCGAGGCAGGTCGGGTCTCGCATTAAATAGGTTCTGAATCGGTCGATTCCGGTTTGTGATTTCCCAAATTATGTCTTCGCTTAGTTGAGGGGCTACTACTGGTTTCGGCAGACAGAATTCTCGGGCGATGAGATAGACGATGATCGAGAGGGTCGATAGAATAGGGAGGACGTAGAGGTAGATTATGTGCAGGATAAAAGTCGGTGATTTCGTTTTATTCCGTTTTGATGGACAGGACTCGTCGTTTTTTATCTGAAATACAAAAAACTGGACTGAAAAAGACGTCAGCAAAATATCGGAGCAAAAATTTGTGCTTAAATATATGAAAATGTCAAAATTCTCAATTCACCCCAACCATAGAGTAAAACCAGATGCATCGTTTAATAGCCCGTTTTACGTTTTCATCGATTTAACACGCTATGGATTTAATTTTAAAAAGCGTTCTACGGGTAACAGTAACTATTTTTTTTACTATAAAATCATAGTTTGTAATTCCGAATATCTATACATAGATAATCTGTGCCCTCAGGTTTTTAAAAAGCTAAAAATGTGTCATTTTCGAGACAGAGGGACTTTATTCTTTGCGTGTGTTTATTTTTTTTTAACTTAAAGCCATAAAATAAATTGATATCGAGACGGCTCAATCTTCGAACACGAGAAATTGATACTTACCAGAAGTTCGAAGTTACTAAACAACGCAACGACGGCAGCATGGAGCCAAATGCACAGCAAAATAGAACCGTACCGCTTTCGCGTCACCCACTTGTAATTCTGATTCACATGGATCTGGAAATAGTAAAATTTAATTATAATTCTAAATCAGTCGAAAAAGGCAAATTTTAAATTCAACGTTAATCCTAGTCGATATAAGTTCTACGTACCACAATTCTGTCCACAAATATGGCAAAGAGCGTCCAAACGACCCCAACTTGATTCATGTCCCGAAAGTAAGCCTGGAGCTTGCAAGTATGGACCGTTTTGATGAGATACGGAACCCCGACAAAAACAGCGGTAGTCAGGTTGGCCAACGTGAGGCAAAGTATCGTCATATTCGTGTAATGCTTCTGAATCGACAGTGTGGCATTGTTGAGAAGGATGTGTAGAGTCAATGAATTTGAGGATACGGAAGTTACTATCAGGAGGAGTACAATCATTAAAACGATAACTGCAGAGAGGTCAGGAGAGTTCGACAAAATTATCGGGAAGTTTGTTGTGGAATCCAGGAAATCTGTCGACGTCTCTTCCGTCGACGACAATTCTGTCGATGAAATCAGATCGTCGACATTGTTAATGATGTTGAAATCGGTGACAGCGGCTATTGTTGTAGAAATTGTAGGTAGAGTTGTTGTATCCGTGAACGCTTCGGTTGTTTCCACGAGCGTTGTAGTTGGGATTGTGGTTGTCGTTGTGGTAGTAGAAGGGGCTGTAGTAGTTGTGAAGTTATTTAACTGAAAAATCGGGGTTATTTGAGATGTCGTTTCTAGGATTGTGTTTAAAATTGTCGAATTAAAAGGGTAGAAGTTTGAATTCTCTGGAAATGAAGTCTGATTCGGTTTCAATTTGCTATTTTGAAACAGCTTGTTTAGCCCGTCTTCGTAGGTTCCTGGTGTATAGTAGTACATTTTCATTTTTATGCAAGTGAATTGTAACGAATTTCTATAAACTTTTGCAAAATGCAAATATTTTAATCAAGTATGAGCCGTATGGACTTACTCTTGTAACTGACAACATTTTGGAGAAAGAGGGTTAAGAAAAAATGAAATAAGCTCTAAATTTTGGAAGACTGATCCTAGGCACGATTTTTAATTCCCGATCCCCGTTAGTTGATCACGTTCGAAAAATTCAGAATTACGGACCGACTTCTGTTACACTGAATCCAGTTATAGAACAAATTCTTTTACGATAAATATGACTACGACAGATTGACCGAGCTGTTAATATCATGACCAATCTGCTTACTATAGTAAATACTGATATATGTACGTAACATTTGACATTGGTTGACTGTTAAACTGTTAAAGTGTTAAATAACCATTAACTATAAATTAATACTTCTTTTGTTCGGGTTTAGTTGTAGATTTATTTTAGAATTTACATCGATAACAAATTAGACTTAAACCCGGCGCGGCGTTTTGTCGCGCACCGATTTGGTACTGAACCAGTCAGATATTGCTAGACCATCAATTTGTAGCATTAAAAGTTGACCTAAAAATGACTCCAAATGTATTTTTAGTCATTTTTATGAACTGTCGGCATTCATTCATCATTCTCTTTAAGTTTCGGCTACTCTAAATGGCATTTTTCAACAAATAAAATTTCCAAGTTCTGAGGTCTGTTTCAGAATGTACTGCCCGGCTTCCAGAAACCTAAAAACTAACAAAAGCGACAATGGTTTTATTGTAAAATGTAATTATTTTTTTGTAACATTTAGAAGTAAGAATATCGTCTAATGTCTATTTATGAAGTTATGAATGGACTATGTACAGAATATAATGAATTATTTATAATGGAATTCGCATTTGTTTTCCCACATATTATTCTGCCAGTAGCTTACTACCCTTATTTTACGATGGAAATTGGAATTACAGGCCCTGCTTTTAAATGATGGGAGTACTAAATAATTCCTACGAAGCCTTATGATTGGTATCTGAATATATGAAAAGACGGCTTCATGCGAAAATCCTTACCACCGCTTTACACTGTCTAATTAACTAAACTAATTAATATTTTAATTTAAAATCTTAAATAATAGTTTCAAGGTAGATATCAGAAAAGTCAATATTTCACAATTAACGTACAGCCTTCTTACTGGTGACAGGATAGGAACACTGTATATAATTTGAGTTCATTGGAGATTAGTATAATATTGTTATGTAGTGTGAATCTTTAACAAGGGACGTAATGGAGAGACAAAACCATAATGCGCGAATGGCTTGATCTTTTTCATAATTAATAAAACTTCAGACTTTAAAGGTAGTATCAATAAAATAAAACAGTCCGCATTGATACTCGGCATGATCAAAAAATTAAGGAGTTTAAATCTTTTGCATTGAAAAATTTCAAGTAATTTCGAAATTCGTCCAAAACTCGTACTTTAGCGAGCTTTTCCAAATACTAATTTCGTTAATTTTTGAACTTTGTAGATTTCCTACCATATTAGACATTCATTTGGCCAATTGTTTGTGATATCATGATATCAGAAAAAAAATGAGCCAATCGGTGTTTATCTCTCCATTACCTCCCGTGTAAGATACATGAATATTAGATCAATTCAGTTCAAAATCCAATACCGTCCAATTTCATTACGTTGTACAACGATGAGCATAAACAATTTTCTAATTCATCTCCAAACGAACTAGCCCGGGTTGCATAAAACGTGTTTTCTGTATTCTACAAAGAGAAGCTTAGCTGGCTTTGTCGAAACCAACCTCTCCAAGATGCTAGAATTATTTCAGCCCGAAATCGCGAAGCAAATTAGGCTAGGTCAGATTTTGGTCTCTAGCCCCTTCGAATTCGCGGAAAACAATTCGCAACTGAAGCCGGCACGAAACCTCAAGTACTTGAAGTGCTACATTGTAAAATCCGTGGCTTACGTAATTTACACTGCAATCATCATATACGGACATATTCATACACTCATCACCGTGAAAAGTAGCGCCATTCGAATCATCTCAACCGGTTTTACAATCACAATCATCGGCGGAGCGGCCTGCGACTTGACGCTTATGCAATCGACAATGGTTTCCAACATCTCCCGCCTCTACAACTCGATGAGGCAGTTTGAAACCCGGAATCGAGGTAATCAGTTTAAAATAAAACGTTGCAAACTCACATTGAAAAACGATGAAAAATGCCTAAGGGGACGTCAAAATAAATGACAAAATAGCATACAACGTCCGATATTTGGTTTGTTTTATTTCATTTATATACAAGAATGTCCTTTCCTTTAAATGATCATTAAAGGAGCTTTCATGAAATTCAAAATATGTTCGTTTTTTTTTGTAGGCCGAGATTCAGAACCAAAATTATTAACGCTCATTCTCAAATTATATACATTGAGCTCGGTCGCGGTTCCGTTGATTATTTCGATGTCCTTCCTGTGGATTCCATGCCTACCGCCGTTCATCGGCTCTTGGCTTCTGGACTGTGGAACGGAAGTTAGCCAACTAGCCAAAATAGGACTCGCATTGGTCAATTTGGTCTCATTTGGACATGCAGTTTCATTAACTGTAACCTACGTCGTCTGCTTGGGATTCCTAAAGATCCTCTGTCTCCAAGCGTACATTAAAAATTTGGTTGCCACCGATTTGGTAGATACCCGCGCGGTGGCAGTTTACCGGCAAATTCAAATCCTGTCGATGGAATACAACAATTGCTATCAAGACTGTGTCTGCTCATTTGTTGTCCCCTGCATCCAATTGATTGGCATTGTTTTTGGATTTGGAACGGTCAAGCTATTCAATGAACTACCCATGATTGGAGTACTTGTTACAGTTGTTTGGAATTTAGCGACGATTTTGTTTCTTGTCATTTTTTACACATTCGCAGGGAGACTTTTTGAAGCCTCCGTTCATCTCAAGGTAAATTGGAGCGCTCGGGGTAAGGTTGGGTTGGGTCGCTCAAATTATAGAATTTTGAGCAAAACCGTTGCTTCATTCTCTCCGATAAAAGTTAAATTCGGCTCTGTTAATTTTGTAGAAGGGCTTACTCCTTTGTTGGCCGTTCAATTTACTGTGCAGCAAACTGCGGCTTTGCTTTTGATGAAATAAGTTTTTGCAATTTTAGCCCCTATTGAAATATATTGTAAGGATGCAAAAGATTTTGGAACACGCGGATGTTACTTGTTCGATTTACGAATCGATTAATGCTTTTAATAGCACGAGTTTCCTGTATGTTTTAAAATATTTATGTTGGGTTTCTTCTACTAATAACAAGAAGCTATAAATAAATTAGCTTTATTTATGTCAACGATCCAGTAACTTTATTTTGTTGTTAAAGGGCAACGTAATTAAACCATGTGTTTTTTGAGAAGTTTCGTTAATTATACGTTCCATCATCATAGGTAATTCTGGTATTGTATTTCTACCCATGTTCATCGAGGTTTTCTGTCTGAATTCAACGATTAGAATAATAGATTATGTTTTGAATTTATCCCAGCGTACTAAATTATTCCATCAAAACCTCATGACCGGTATCTTTAAGCTACTTTAACTAAAAATTAACAAATTAAAATCGCAAAATCTAGTTTTAAGATAATTTAATAGTTTGAAATTGGAATTCCTATTGGATAGTGACTGGACCTGGCTCATTTACATAATTTGAGTTCTCTGTAGAAAGTCCAAACGTGTATTTATTGTCATCTAGTCTGAGACTCTAGCAATAAGATAATATTATACATGAAATCAATTTACATTATGCTCTGGCTAGTTTAAAAAACAAAATTCGTCAGAAAACCAATATAAACTCTTGTTTTGATAACTTAACTATAAGTTAATATCTCAAAACAGAGAACAATTGATTGAGAATATAATGAATAATTATATTGGAAACCTCGCCTAACTCGAATTAATTATTTGGAGACAGCCAATATCATTTATTATTGCATAAATTCAGTTATAAATCCAATTTCATTATGTTGAGGTGATATTGATTTATAGTAATCTTTTATATGAATCACTTGAATTTATAATTATTTTGGAATCAACAAGTCTTTGATGCTTGAAATTTTCTGAATCTCATTCTAAATAGTGTGTTATAAGAAGTCAGTCAAGGTTGGTTTTAATTTTAAAATTCAAAATGTTAGGTTTGTTTCATACCGAAATGGCAAGTCAAGTTGGAATCGGACTGGTTTTGGCTTCGAGTCCCTTCGAATTCGCTGTCAACAAAATGCAACTGTCGCCAGCGCGAAACATCAAGTACATGAAGTGCTTTATGGCCAAATCCATCGTATACGTGGCTTACATGGCAATCCTGGTATGTGGATGTATTAATGCATTAATCACCGTGAAAAGCAGCGCCATTCGAATCATCTCAATCGGCATCACAATCACTATGATTGCCGGGGGAGCCGTCGACATAACTCTCGTGAAACCCAGGATGGTTTCTAACATCACCTGCCTCTACAATTCAATGAGACAATTTGAAGACCAGAATAAAGGTAAAAGTTAGTTGTAATAACATGTTTTCACATAAAATCAATTATCTGAGAATCCAGGAACCGGAAAAATGGTACTGGAAAATAAACTTAGACTACCCTGATAGATCATAAATGGTTTATGGAAGAAAAAAAAATTAAAATATACAACCGTTTGAGAGTTAAAACAAGAACGAATCGACGGCCAGATTGCAAACATTAAAGGCCTTCGTCAATTTAATTAATTAACTGAATTGAAGATGATTAGAAGAAGTATCAGTATTATTGAAAATTCACTGATGACCATGTCGGTTTCAATTTTAATGATTTGTGCTTTTTGTAGGCCGAAGATCCCAATCAAAGTCGAAAATTTTGGCACTTCTACTGAAATTTTATACGATTAATTCCATAGTAGTTCCCGTGATTCTATCGATGTCGCTACTATGGGTTCCATGCCTGCCTCCCTTCATTGGTTCCTGGCTTCTTGACTGCGAGACTAAAGGTAGCGAACTGGCAAAAATCGGTCTCGCAACGGTAACCCTCATCTTATTTTTGCACGTGACTACTTTGGGTGTAACTTACTGCCTTTACATGGGATTCTTAAAAATCTTGTCACTCCAAGCCTACGTTGAAAAAATAGACGCAACGAACCGAGCAAGTGCTCAAGCCACGTTATTGTACCGGCAAATTCAAATCCTGTCAATGGAATACAACAACTGCTACCAGGACTGTTTCTGCTCATTAATTGTTCCCTGCATCCAACTCCTTGGCATCGTATTTGGATTTGGAACGGTGAAGTTGTCCAAGGATCTGCCCATCATTGCAGGATTGTTTATGTTGCTTCTGTACTTGTCTGCTAGTATATTTATTCTAATTTTCTACACCTTCGCGGGGAGACTATTTCAATCTTCCGTTAATCTCAAAGAGAAGTGGAAAGCTCGGGATAAGGTTGGGTTGTGTCGCTCATATTCGAAGATTTTCAACAAAACCGTTGCATCAATCTCCCCGATAAAAGTTAAGTTTGGCTCGGTTAACTTTGTTGAAGGACTTACTCCTTTAATTGCTGTTCAGTTTACGGTGCAACAAACTGCGGCTCTGCTTTTAGTCAAGTAAACATTTAAATTTTAGACTTGGCTCTACATGGATATGGATGGACGTAATCAAATAAAATCGGTCACATTTTTATACCATTGTCACCGCTTGGATCAGCATATACGTATTTAACTGTTATTTCTATGTACGAAGTTACGAACTATCGGGACTATCAGAACTATGAAATTGAGGATTTGCGGATCTTTGCTCCCGATAATTAGCTCCACATTATTTCATCCCCTGTACATTTTGCTCCCCGTTATTTGCTTAGCTAGAAATTTTTCCACCCTGCAATTTCCAGGTTGGAAATTATGCCATTCGATTCCTCATATTATTCCAATTTCATGACCAATCTGCTAAGTATAGGAAGTAGTGATGTATATATCTAAATATGTTCGTAACCTTTGACATTTGTTGACTGTTAAACTGTTAAAAAACCATTCATTTCAAGTTTGAAATTATTACTTCCTCGGTTGGGGTTGAGTTAAATATTTATTTTAGAATTTACATCTATGAAAAATCAGACTTTAACCCAGCGCGGCGTTTTATCTTGGACCGATTTGGTACGGAACCAGTCAGTTATTGCTAGAATGCATTCTAGTAGATCTACTATTGCAGTAATAATATTGCAGTTTCAGAATGTACTACACGAAGTTCAGAAACCAAAAACACTAACAAAAACTACAAAGGTTTTACTGTAAAAGGTAAAAAACTATTCAATGCGGTTTAAAAATTGGCAAACACTCAGAAATCTTTTCTATAATAAATCTGGTTTTGGTTCATTTTGCAGATTGATTTAAAAAATATTAAAAATTAAAAATATCGTCTAATGTCTAGTGTTATATACTTCTGAAGTTATGAATGGATTGTGTACAGAATGTAATAATATATTATTTAGAATGGAATTCGGATTAGTCTTCCCACATACTCTTGTTCTTCGAAGGAAATTGGAATTACAGGCCCTGCTTTTAAATTATTGAAAAGTACTAAATAAATCCTTCGAAGCCTCATGATTAATATTTGAATAGCTGAAAAGACGGTTTCATCCGAAAAGCTTAACCACCACGTTGCATTGTCTAATTAGCTAAACTAATTAATATTAAAATTTAAAATCTAAAATAATAGTTACAAGGTAGATTTCAGAAAAGTCAATATTTTGCAATTAACGTAGAATTTCTACTGCATAGGAAGAAAGGAACACTGTATATAATTTGAGTTCAGTGGAGATTTGTATTTGTTGTAATGTAGCTCGAAAGTCACAAGCAATAAAGGGACGTACTGCATAGTGGAGAGACAACACCCCAATAACTAAAACGTTTTTGTAATGTAAGCTTAGGCTTTGTTGACGACATTGTCCAAATTGATATTTGAAATAATTAAAAAAATTAAGGAGTTTAATTCTTTAACAATTGGAAAATTTCAATTTCAAAATTCGTCCAAAACTTGTACTTTAGCGAGTAAAACGCTGATTTCGTTGAATTTTGAGCTTTGCACATTTCCTTTAAACATATTAGATATGAATTCGGCGTTTATCTCTCCATTACTTCAATTGTAAGATACATAAATATTAGATCAGTTCAGTTTTAAATCCAATAACATCCAATTTCATTACTGTTTAGGAATAGTTAAGGAAATCGTATGTTTCAAGAATTTGTTCATCTCAAATCATATTTCCTGTTCATTGTTAATCCGTAGATTAATTTCATTCAATCGTTTTCTCGATTTTGTCTATCGATCCTGGAATGAGGAAGATATTGCTAATCTTTTCCAGGTGTTCATTCCTTACTGTCTGGTTTTTCACCTTTTTGACATTCTAAATGTCTAGCGGTCAATTCATGTCTCATTTCCTATGAAATCAATTCTCTAGAATCCTATTCTATCAAATGTGTTAGTTTTAAGATTCAGTTTCCATTCTCAATCTCGTATGAAATGTACATAATCTCTCCTGTATCTAATATCTAAAGTCTCAAATTATCCCATATTTATTCTATTTTATTCTGAACTTAATAATAAGCCAGAGAATATTATTCCTCGTTTAACTTCATTTCATCTCATCACAAATCATATCACATTCATTCACACAAACCGAAACAGAGTAAATTCGAAACATCTACAAACAATTACGTTGTATAACGATGAAAATAATTAATTTTCTAGTACATCCCCAAGCGAACAAGTCCGGGTGGCATACAACGTGTTTTCTGTATTCTAAAAAGAGCAGTCTGGCTTTGTTGAAACTACTCCAAGATGCTAGAATTATTTCAGCCCGGAATTGCAAAGCAAATTAGGCTAGGCCAGATTTTAGTATCTAGTCACTTCCAATTAGCGAAAAACAATTCGCAACTGAAGCCGGCACGAAACCTCAAATACTTCATAAGTGCTACATTGTTAAATCCGCAGCTTACGTGATTTACACTGCAATCATCATATACGGACATATTAATACGCTCTTCACCGTGAAAAGTAGCGCCATTCGAATCATCTCAACCGGTTTCACAATCACAATCATTGCCGGAGCAGCCTGCGACATGACGCTTATGCAATCGACAATGGTTTCTAACATCTCCCGCCTCTACAACTCGATGAGACAGTTTGAAACCTGGAATCGAGGTAATCAGTTTAAAATAACTAATCTCACATCTGCACAACCATAGAGTAAAATTGTGTACGTTGTAGAATCTCACGTGATGCTTGGAAATATAGAAACCTTTCCAAAGATGTATCAAACATATAAGGTCGCAATTTGTGACCTCTGACCGTATGCCGTTGACTTTGACCTACACCGCACCACCCTCAAACGAACTTAGACTCGGCTTGAAGGTCAAAAGGGGTCTTAAAACAAGGACGGACAGACAGATTGCAAACATTAAAGGCTTTAGCCATTTAAAGAATTAACTGAACGGAATCAGGGAATCGCAAAAGTATTGATGATAATGATGTCGATTTGTGCTTTGTAGGCCGAAGGTCCCAATCAAAGCTGAAAATTTTGGCAATTCTTCTGAAATTTTACACGATCAATTCCGTAGTAGTTCCTTTGATTTTATCGATGTCACTACTGTGGATTCCATGCCTGCCTCCCTTTATTGGTTCCTTGCTTCTTGACTGCGAAGCTAAAGGCAGCGCACTTGCAAAAATCGTTCTCGCAACGGTGACCCTCATCTTGTTTTTGCACGTGACCACTTTATGTGTAACCTACTGCGTTTACATGGGATTCTTAAAAATCTTGTCCTTCCAAGCATACGTTGAAAAAATAGACGCAACGAACCGAGTAAGTGCCCAAGCCACGTTATTGTACCGGCAAATTCAAATCCTGTCAATGGAATACAACAACTGCTATCAGGACTGTTTCTGCTCATTAATTGTTCCCTGCATCCAACTCCTTGGCATTGTATTTGGATTTGGAACGGTTAAGTTGTCCAAGGAACTACCGATTTTTGCAGGATGTTTATGTTACTTCTGAATTTGACTACAAGTACATTTATTCTAATTTTCTACACCTTTGCGGGGAGACTATTTCAATCTTCCGTTAATCTCAAAGAGAAATGGAAAGCTCGGGATACGGTTGAATTAGGTGATTAGGTCGCTCGTATTCCAAAATTTTCAAAAAAAACCGTTGCATCAATCTCCCCGATAAAAGTCAAGTTTGGCTCGGTTAACTTTGTTGAAGGACTTACTGCTTTAATTGCTGTTCAATTTACAGTGCAACAAACTGCTTCTTTGCTTTTAGTCAAGCGAGCATTTCAATGTTAGACTTGGCTCTGCATGGATCTAAACAAATGCAGTATGTCACATTTTTACCATTATCACCGCTTGGATCATACGTATTTAACTATTATTTCTATGTACGAAATTACGCACTATCAGGACTATCAGAACTGAGTTTTTGCGGATCTTTACTACCCTTGATTTGCTCCCCTGTATATTTTGTTCCAATTCCATGCTTACCTCCGTTCATCGGTTCCCGGCTTCTGGACTGTCGAACTGAAGTTGCACAAGTAGCCAAAATAGGACTCGCAGTGGTCAATTTAATCTCATTTGGGCATGCAGTTTCAGTAACTGTAACCTACGTTGTATGCTTGGGATTCTTAAAGATCCTCTGTCTCCGAGCGTACATTCAAAATTTGGTTGCCACCGATTCGGTAAATACACAAGCGGTGTCAGTATACCAGCAAATTCAAATCTTGTCGATGGAATACAACAATTGCTATCAAGATTGTGTCGGCTCATTTGTTGTCTCCTGCGTCCAATTGATTGGCATTGTATTTCTATTTGGAACGGTCAAGCTATTCAGTGAACTACCCATGATTGGAGTACTAGTTACATTGGTTTGGAATTTAGCGGAGATTTTGTTTCTTGTCATTTTTTACACGTTCGCCGGTAGACTTTTTTAAGCCTCGGTTCATCTTAAAGCAAATTGGAGAGCTCGAGATACGGTTGGGTTGAGGCCCATATCTATGGTTGAGGCGCTCAAATTCTAGAATTTTGAGCAAAACTGTTGCTTCATTCTCTCCGGTAAAAGTAAAATTCGGGTCTGTTAATTTTATAGAAGGACTTACGCCTTTGTTGGCGGTTCAATTTTCTATGCAGCAAACTGAGGCTTTGCTTTTGATGAAGTAAGTTTTTGAAATTTGAAGTAAGATTCGAAGATATTTTAAGGACTTAAAAGATTTTGAAAAAAAACCTCAGATTTTACTTGATCGGTTTTAAAAGCAGAAGTTTGGATTTTATATGTGGGATCATATCGTTTATCCATGCTTCTAGTAGCACTTTGATGTTTACTGAATAATAAAACGTTGTAAACGTTAACGACAGCTCGCACAATTCATAAAGATTGTCGTTCAATATTACTTATTGTGTTGCTTGATTGTATAAAATCAAAATATCATAATTTACGTTCACCTAGACGACCTAGATTTAATTGTATCGTATCGGTATATAAACCAATACGATTTCCTCGAAAACCATTTTCATGTTTCACATTTCATATCAAACCTCAAAATGACTTAAAATTGTTTTAAATTTAGAAAAGGGGCATCCAGGTCATATATATAGATTTGGTATATAAACCAATAAGAATTCCTCGAAAACCATTTTCATGTTTCACAATTCATATCAAACCTCAAAATGTTTTAAAATTGTCTTAAATTTAGAAAAGAGGCATCCAGGTCATATATATAGATTTGGTATATAAACCAATACGAATTCCTCGAAAACCATTTTCGTGTTTTGCAATTCATATCAAACCTCAAAAGTCTGCTTCCATCTGCTTCTGGCACTTTGCAATTTGTCTTGATTTACATTGACAAAAAGGCCGGACGGACAGACGGACGGACAGACGGACGGACAGACGGACAGACGGACGGACAGACGAACGGACGGACAGACGGACAGACGGACTGGTTGACATCATTAGCTCTAAACCCTATTTTCAATAGGCGAGCTAATACAATATTTGTGTTGGGTTTCTTCTACGAATAAAGCTAATAAATTAGCTTTATTTATGTCGACCGTTCATAAATTTTATGTTGTTGTTAAAAGGCAACGTAATCGATATGTTTTCGAGTAGTTCCATTAATTACGTTCCATCATCATAGTCATTTCTGCCCATATTCATTGAGATTTTCTGTCTGAATTCAACGATTGGAATAATAGATTATGCTTTCAATTTATCGAAAAGTAATAAATAATTCCATCAAAACCTCGTGCCCAGTATCTGTAAGCTACTTTAACTAAACTTTATTAAAAATAACAATTTCAAATCGCAAAATCTAGTTTCAATTTAATATTTTGAAATTTGAATTTCTATTGGACAGCCACTGGACATGGATGATTTACATACTTTGAGTTCTCTGTCGAAAATCCAAACGGTTATTTTTTTTCAGGTAGTATGAGACTCTAACAATAAGATAATATACTTGAAATGAATTTACATTATGCTCTGGTTAGTTTTTCAATAAACAGAATCCGTCATAAAATCAATATAAACTCCGGTATTGGTATTTGTATTTAGCTTTATTGTCAAAGAAGTAAAACGAAATAAACTATAAACCTATAAACCTAAACCGATGTAACGAGTGTAACCAAGTGTTGAAAAAATCACTATAAATGAACTACAAACCCAAATTTCCTCAAAAAGCCCTGGTTTTACACCCTAATACCAGTTGGAGCGGCCCCGTATAAGTCAATCTTGTTATATTATACATGGGAATCATTTCAAACCAATATCTCAATTTCCCCAAAAATTAAGTGGAGATGAGGGACACAGAGTTCATGTAAACTACGTAAGCGGCAGTTTGAAAGTATTTAAGCATTTTTTTAAAGTTATCCAAAGTCCGTAGACGAAAATTAAAAAAAAATAATATTGGGGGTCGAATAGGTCAAACCCCATGGGGTGCTCTGGGTATAATTATGTGTTGTGTAGTAGTTATGGTATGGCTATATGTAGTCTGTTTCAGGAATTTCCGAAATTTAATTTTTTTAACATTGGAGAGATAGGCCAACTTCCAGGGGGTGTGACCGATATGACCCAAGCTCGAAGTTAGCCTGTGTTAGGACCCAAGATACAAGTGTACAAAATTTGGCGACCGTAGGTCAAGCCGTTCGACAGTTATCGCACCGACGGATGGACAAACAGCGTTGTCGTTCGCATAAAGTGTTTTCAACACTTAATAAACGCTGATTTCCACCCTTAGACATTGAAGATATCTTGTTTATATAAGTTCACGATAATAGCTCAAAACAGAGGAGAATTGAGTGGGAATGTATAATGAATAATTATATTGGAAACCTTAGCTAACTCGAATTAATTATTTGGAGACAGCAAAACAATATATTACATAAATTCAGTTAGAAATCATATTTCATTATGTTGAGGTGATGTTGATTTATGGTAATCTTTTCCTTGATGTATTATAATTCCTAGAGGAGAGTGTAGCGGGTTCGGCTTGTCCTCAAATCCAGCCTGAATAGGGCAACTGATAACATTTGGTTGGAGAGCTGATACTAATAGTAGCATCATTCCTTTCCTACCTGATATCTTCCTTGTATGTCGAGCAAGACTTTGAAATAATAAGCTCGTCACCGCTCGTCCGTCTGAGTTCCCCTTGAAGACATAACTACCACATACGCACAAGTGCAGTGGGCGTCTTCATTGTAACCTACTCCTTTATCCTTCAAGAATCAATTGCATTTATGTGCCACTTGAATGTAAATAGAAATTATATTTAATCCTACAGCCGCGCAAAAATGGTGATAGAAATTTTCTGAAACTCATTCTCAACATTGTGTTATCCGAAGTCAGTCAAGATTGGTTAAGATTTTAGAATTCAAAATGTTAGGTTTGTTTCATACCGAAATGGCAAGTCAAGTTGGATTCGGACTGGCTTTGGTTTCGAGTCCCTTCGAATTTGCTGACAACAAAATGCAACTGCGGCCAGTACGAAACAACAAGTACATGAAGCGCTTTATGGCTAAATCCATCCTATATGTGGCTTACATGGCAATCTTGATATGTGGATGTATAAATGCATTAATCACCGTGAAAAGCATCGCCATTCGAATCATCTCAATCGGCATCACAATCGCTATCATTGTCGGGGGAGCCGCCGACATAACTCTATTGAAACCCAGGATGGTTTCTAACATCTCCTGCCTCTACAATTCAATGAGACAATTTGAAGACCAGAACAAAGGTAAAAGTAAGTTGTAATCAAGTTCAGTCGAATGTATTCACTTAAAATCAGAAGAATTTTAAATTAACCTTTAACAACAGACGTACCGAAGGACTGAAATCGTCCCAGAAAATAATTTAAGAAGTAATTTTTTAAGAATGCAACAAGATTCGGTGCCAGAAGGTATTCCTTAACACGTGGGAGTCATTTAGCATTGAAATCTCCAGTTGCCCCATGTGGCGAGGGCACACGGTGCGCGGTGTGAGTTTGGGCGGTCCCGTATGTGTTTGAGTATAGGATATATATGAGGAAGATAGATAGAAGATGCATATGTTAAATATATAGAAGATTTGTGGATTATAGAAGGGAGATATAGGAGATAAACATGTAAAAGATATATGGGTCTTTAGTTTCGATTTTTTGCGGGCAGGGGGTGTGGCCGATTTAGTCCAAATTCCAAACTCACGCTGCGCTAGGACCTAATGATGAAGTATTCGAAACAAGAATTTGAAAAAGCTAAGACATTCTCGAGTTTCACGGAAGGAAGGACAGACGGATCGAGGTTCTTATTAAGGGATTTCATCCCTTAATAAATCAAAGAATTCGCGGACATACGAAATAATGGTGGAGAAAAAATGGCCGGTAAAAATAGTACTAGAAAATGAGCTTAGGTCACCATTGGTTTGTGGAAAAAATAATTTAAAAATGTATTACGGTTGGTGCGTTAAAACAATGGCCGGACGCCGGACAGATTGCAAACACTAAAGGCTTTCGCCATCACAAAAGTATTAATGATCATGATGTCAGTTTCAAATTTAATGATTTGTGCTTTGTAGGCCGAAGGTCCAAATCAAAGCTAAAAATTTTGGCAATCCTTCTGAAATTTTATACAATCAATTCCGTAGTAATTCCCCTGATTTTATCGATGTCGCTACTATGGATTCCATGCCTGCCTCCCTTCATTGGTTCCTGGCTTCTTGACTGCGACACTAAAGGTGGCGAACTGGCAAAAATCGGTCTCGCAATGGTGACCCTCATCTTATTTATGCACGTGACCAATTTGGGCGTAACTTACTGCGTTTACTTGGGATTCTTAAAAATCTTGTCTCTCCAAGCATACGTTGAAAAAATAGACGCAACGAACCGAGTAAGTGCCCAAGCCACGTCATTGTACCGACAAATTCAAATCCTGTCAATGGAATACAACAACTGCTATCAGGACTGTTTCTGCTCAATAATTGTTCCCTGCATCCAACTCCTTGGGATTTTATTTGGATTTGGAACGGTGAAGTTGTCTAAGGATCTACCCATCTTTGCAGGATTGTTTGTGTTGCTTCTGAATTTGACTGCAAGTATATTTATTCTAATTTTCTACACCTTTGCCGGGAGACTATTTCAATCTTCCGTTAATCTCAAAGAGAAATGGAAAGCTCGGGATAAGGTTGGATTGGGTAACTCGTATTCCAGAATTTTCAAAAAAACCGTTGCATCAATCTCCCCGATAAAAGTTAAGTTTGGCTCGGTTAACTTTGTTGAAGGACTTACTCCTTTAATTGCTATTCAATTTACGGTAGATCAAACTGCTGCTTTGCTTTTAGTCAAGTGAGCATTTCAATGTTAGACTTGGCTGTGCATGGATCTAAACAAATACAGTATGTCACATTTTTTACCATTATCACCGCTTGGATCATACGTATTTAACTATTATTTCTATGTACGAAGTTACGCACTATCAGGACTATCAGAACTGAGGATTTGCAGATATTTACTTCCCTTGATTTGCTCCCTTGTACATTTTGTTCCAATTCCATGCTTACCTCCGTTCATCGGTTCTTGGCTTCTGGACTGTCGAACTGAAGTTGGACAAGTAGCCAAAATAGGACTCGCATTGGTCAATTTAATCTCATTTGGGCATGCAGTTTCAGTAACTGTAACCTACGTTGTATGCTTGGGATTCTTAAAGATCCTCTGTCTCCAAGCGTACAATAAAAATTAGTTTGCCACCGATTTAGTAAATACGCAAGCGGTGTCAGTGTACTGGCAAATTCAAATCTTGTCGATGGAATACAACAATTTCTATCTAGATTGTGTCGGCTCATTTGTTGTCCCCTGCGTCCAATTGATTGGCATTGTATTTCTATTTGGAACGGTCAAGCTATTCAATGAACTACCCATGATTAGCGGCGATTTTGTTCCTTGTCATTTTTTACACGTTCGCCGGTAGACTTTTTGAAGCCTCTGTTCATCTTAAAGCAAATTGGAGAACTCGAGATAAGGTTGGGTTAGGGCGTTCCAATTCTAAAATCTTGAGCAAAACCGTTGCTTCATTCTCTCTGGTAAAAGTAAAATTCGGGTCTGTTAATTTTATAAGGACTTACTCCTTTGTTGGCCGTTGAATTTACTGTACAACAAACTGCGGCTTTGCTTTTGATGTGTTGCGGAGAGATAAAGTAGTAGAATTTGGTATCCTCCTGGACTAGTATGTTTGGAATAAGGATAATTTAGTAGAATATATTAATGATAAGATTATAAGAATTTGTTAGTCCACCAGGAAGGACTAGTCTAATCCTTGGCTAAAGTTCAGTTTCATTTTGTATATGTCATTTTTGTTAGTCCACCAGGAAGGACTAGTCTAATCCTTGGCTAAAGTTCAGTTTCATTTCGTATATGTCATTTTTGTTAGTCCACCAGGAAGGACTAGTCTAATCCTTGGCTAAAGTTCAGTTTCATTTCGTATATGTCATTTTTGTTAGTCCACCAGGAAGGACTAGTCTAATCCTTGGCTAAAGTTCAGTTTCATTTCGTATATGTCATTTTTGTTAGTCCACCAGGAAGGACTAGTCTAATCCTTGGCTAAAGTTCAGTTTCATTTCGTATATGTCATTTTTGTTAGTCCACCAGGAAGGACTAGTCTAATCCTTGGCTAAAGTTCAGTTTCATTTCGTATATGTCATTTTTGTTAGTCCACCAGGAAGGACTAGTCTAATCCTTGGCTAAAGTTCAGTTTCATTTCGTATATGTCATTTTTGTTAGTCCACCAGGAAGGACTAGTCTAATCCTTGGCTAAAGTTCAGTTTCATTTCGTATATGTCATTTTTGTTAGTCCACCAGGAAGGACTAGTCTAATCCTTGGCTAAAGTTCAGTTTCATTTCGTATATGTCATTTTTGTTAGTCCACCAGGAAGGACTAGTCTAATCCTTGGCTAAAGTTCAGTTTCATTTCGTATATGTCATTTTTGTTAGTCCACCAGGAAGGACTAGTCTAATCCTTGGCTAAAGTTCAGTTTCATTTCGTATATGTCATTTTTGTTAGTCCACCAGGAAGGACTAGTCTAATCCTTGGCTAAAGTTCAGTTTCATTTCGTATATGTCATTTTTGTTAGTCCACGAGGAAGGACTAGTCTAATCCTTGGCTAAAGTTCAGTTTCATTTCGTATATGTCATTTTTGTTAGTCCACCAGGAAGGACTAGTCTAATCCTTGGCTAAAGTTCAGTTTCATTTCGTATATGTCATTTTTGTTAGTCCACCAGGAAGGACTAGTCTAATCCTGGGCTAAGGTTCGGTTTCATTTCGTTTATATCATTTTGTTAGCCCACTAGGCTATTTATAGACCGAGCAGCAATAAAAGTCTATTTATCAATTTGTAGATATAATAATGTGTGTGTGTAAAAATGTTTAGTAATGTATTGAGTTATTGTAAAACTGTGAGTTGTGGTCAGAGCGACTTCGAATAGAATCGAATGTGAATAATCGTAAGAGAAAAGCGAATAAGATTTAAAGTGGAAATTGAATAATTTTGAGATATTTGAGATAAATAAAGAGATACTGTGAAGTAAGTTACGAAGCTGTGTTTTGAAACTTCGTATTATTATTGACATTGGCCAGAGCGGATCAATATAGAGACATTTAGAACGAATTTCCCAGAGCATATTGGAGTCAGATTTAAAGAGCGATTTACACGCGTAGACACTCCATCGACGGGTAGTCGAGGCTCTGTCTACACATAACATGATAAAATAGGTTTTTGCAATTTTAGCTCATATTCAAAGATATTGTAAGGATGTAAAAGATTCTGGAAAAACTCGGATTTTTCTTGATCGGTTTCAAAAACAGATATTGAGATTTTCTATATGGAATCGTGTATTGTCTATTTATCATGCTTTTATTAGCACAAGTCTGATGTATGTATAATAAAATATTTATGTTGAGTTTCTTCTACGAATAAAAGCGAATAAATTGGCTGTGTTTATGTCAACCATTCGTTAGTTTTATTTTATTGTAAAAGTCAACGTAATCGATGTGTTGTTGAGAAGTTTCATTAATTACGTTCCATCATCATAGGTATTTCGGGTCTTGTATTCCTGCCCATGATAACGATTTGGAATAATAGATTATGCTTTTGATTAATCGAAACGTAATAAATAGAGGACAACTGATTGGGAATATATAATTAATAAAGTCCTTGCTGTTCGTGTTTCGCCCGGAGAAGTCCGTTTTGACGTTTTGTGTGAGATAAATAGGTACAAGTTCACTTATAACACAAACTCAAGTTCACTGGCGTATATGGTAGGGTGTTAGAGTAGATAAGAGTTGTTTTAGGTTCGAGTCAGGGTGGGATTATGTATTTTTGCTTCTCTCAGACAAAAACCAAACAACAAAACGACGAACTCCACCAGGCGAATCAAGAACAGCAAGGACTTTAATTATATTAGAAACCTTACCTAACTCGAAATTTATTATTTGGAGACAGCCCACATCATATTAATATGACATAAATTCAGTTACTAACTCGAAATTTATTATTTGGAGACAGCCCACATCATATTAATATGACATAAATTCAGTTAGAAATCCAATTCGATTATGTTGAGGTGACATTGATTGATGATATTCTTCTGCTCCATGAATTAATTGCATTTATAATTAATTTGAAATCAACAAGTATCCTTTACAGCCGCGCAAATTAATGATAGGAATTTTCTGAACCTCATTCCAAATAGTGTGTTCTAAGAAGTCAGTCAAGGTTGGTTAAGATTTCAAAATTTAAAATGTTAGGTTTGTTTCATACCGAAATGGCAAGTCAAGTTGGATTCGGACTGGCTTTGGTTTCGAGTCCCTTCGAATTTGCTGTCAACAAAATGCAACTGTGTCCAGCACGAAACATCAAGTACATGAAGTGCTTTATGTCCAAATCCATCCTATACGTGGCTTACATGGCGATCCTGATATGTGGATGTATAAATGCATTAATCACAGTGAAAAGCAGCGCCATTCGAATCGTCTCAATCGGCATCACAATCACTATCATTGTCGGCGGAGCCTTCGACATATCTCTCATGAACCCCAGGATGGTCTCTAACATCTCCTGCCTCTACAATTCAATGAGACAATTTGAAGACCAGAATAAAGGTAAAAGGTAGTTGTAATCACGTTCTGTCGAATGTATTCACGTAAAATCGGAACAATTTTAAATAAATCAAAGAATTCGCGGATATACGACAAAATGGTAGAGAAAAAATGGTTGGTAAAAATGGTACTGGAAAATGAACCTAGGTTACGCTTAAAGGTCATAAATATGGCTTGTGGAAAAAATAATTAAAATGTACAACCATTTGTGAGTTAAAACAATGGACGGTCGCCGGACGGACAGACAAATTGCAAACATAAAGGCATTCGCCATTACAAAAGAATTGATGATCACAATGTTGGTTTCAAATTTAATGATTTGTGCTTTTTGCAGGCCAAAGATCCCAATCAAAGCCCAAAATTTTGGCGATCCTTCTGAAATTTTATACGATCAATTCCTTAGTAGTTCCCCTGATTTTATCGATGTCGCTACTGTGGATTCCATGCCTGCCTCCTTTCATTGGTTCCTGGCTTCTTGACTGCGACACTAAAGGTGGCGAACTGGCAAAAATCGGTCTCGCAATGGTGACCCTCATCTTATTTATGCACGTGACCAATTTGGGCGTAACTTACTGCGTTTACTTGGGATTCTTAAAAATCTTGTCTCTCCAAGCATACGTTGAAAAAATAGACGCAACGAACCGAGTAAGTGCCAAAGCCACGTTATTGTACCGGCAAATTCAAATCCTGTCAATGGAATACAACAACTGCTATCAGGACTGTTTCTGCTCATTAATTGTTCCCTGCATCCAACTCCTTGGAATTGTATTCGGATTCGGAACGGTGAAGTTGTCAAAGGATCTTCCCATCTTTGCAGGATTGTTTATGTTACTTCTCAATTTGACTGCTAGTATATTTATTCTAATTTTTTACACGTTTGCGGGGAGACTATTTCAATCTTCCATTAATCTCAAAGAGAAATGGAAAGCTCGGGATACGGTTGGACTGGGTCACTCGTATTCCAGAATTATCAAAAATACCGTTGCATCAATCTCCCCGATAAAAGTTAAGTTTGGCTCTGTTAACTTTGTTGAAGGACTTACTCCTTTAATTGCTGTTCAATTTACACTGCAGCAAACTGCTGCTTTGCTTTTAGTCAAGTGAGCTTTTAAATTTTAGACTTGGCTCTACATGGATATGGATGGACCTAAACAAATAGAGTCTGTCACATTTTTTTTACGATTGTCACTGCTTGGATCAGCGTATACGTATTTAACTGTTATTTCTATGTACGAAGTTACGAACTATTAGGTTTGGTTGCTGCAAACGGGACGCCACGAGATTTTTCAAAGTCCCCGCACAGAAGCAAACCATTCCTGATTCCAGTGATGATGTTTTGCTTCATTTAAGTTAACCGACAACGATGAGGGCTTGCTTCATTTAAAGTTAGGTTGTTTACTTTTTCGAACGGAGAAATAAAATTTTAATTTAAAAAGTCAAATTCAACGTCTCGGCATGTGCGGGGACATATCAAAATCTCTGCGTCCCGTTTGCCGCAATCTAACCGGATAGGCCGCTCAAATTCTGGAATTTTGAGCAAAACCGTTGCTTCATTCTCTCCGATAAAAGTAAAATTCGGGTCTGTTAATTTTAAAGAAGGACTTAAGCCTTTGTTAGCGGTTCAATTTACTATGCAGCAAACTGCGGCTTTGCTTTTGATGAAGTAAGTTCAAAGTTTTTGAAATTTGAAGCCGGATTCGAAGATATTTTCAGCATGTAAAAGATTTTTGAAAAAAAAAACTCAGATTTTACTTGATGGGTTTCAAAACCAAAAGTTTGGATTTGATATTTGGAATCGTATCGTTTATCCATGCTTTTAGTAGCACTTTGATGTATACTGTATAATAAAATCCATATACATAAAAAGAGAATGTCTGTTTGTATGTTCGTAACTGATGTTCCATCTATACGTTTCATACTGGGTCAAGTTGTCGAAAAACTGAAATAGCTCAAAATTCACAAATAATTTTTAAAGGGAGGTGGCTATTTTGAAATTTCAAAATTCCATGAGCTGTGACCTGGGCTTACGTGACCTATCAAATTTTTGATCGTAAAATTAGTGTGACACACCGATTTACACCGTCGTCATACGAAAAATACTTTGGCTATGTTGGAATTCTGAAATTTCGACCCCTCGACCTTGAAACGGTCAAAGTCGTCAAAATTTAGAAATTATCGTGTGACATGTCTATTGACAACTGCTTTCTCCGATAAATGTTTTGGCGGTGTTAGAATTTCAAAATTTCGACAGCTTGACCTTTAGACGGCCAACATTTTGGTCATTGCCAAATTTACGGAGTGATGGCGTTTCTCCTTTTGAATGGGAATTAAATGGGTTAGCGTTGTATAATTAATGAGGATGGAGGATGTTTGGGGTAGGGTTCAATAATTGTATTCATATAGGACAGTTGCGGGTCGCGGGGATGGGATTTCTTGGGGAATTGATGTTTTAGGGTTTCTAGATCTGACATTAAAATAACCATTAAAGTGTAGGGCAACCTTCAAAGGTGTCCATGTCTTACCCCTCGGGTGCAATCATAAAAATGGATGTGGTTCACGCCTGAGGCTTTTCTTTTGAAATTAGCTGCCACTAATGGTTTACCTACAAGCATTATCTTAAGGCCCGATAACGGGCCTGTGGCTGCCTAGTATAAAATAAAATAATAAAATATGTTGGGTTTCTTCTACGAATAAAACTAATTTATTAGCATTAGCTTCATTAGCTTTGTCAACCGTTCATTAACTTTGTTTTGTTTTTAAAAGGCAACGTAATCGATATGTTTTCGAGTAGTTTCATTAATTACGTTCCATCATCATAAGCATTTCCGGTCCTGTATTCCTGTCCATGTTCATTGAGATTTTCTGTCTCTGTCTGAATTCAACGATTGGATAATAGATTATGCTTTGTTGAGTAATTTGTTGAAATGTATTTTACTATGGTTGTAATATGGTCTCTTTACCCAATAAATAATAATAATAATAATAATAATAATAATAATAACAAGCGATGGGTGTTTATATTACTAATTACCACGTTCGGATGGACACACTCGCTCATGTGCTGTATTATCCTCAGAAACCCTTAGTCACTACAAGATCTATGGAATACCTACGGTTCAGAGAGCTTCCTGCAGGAATAAATAGTATTGTCGCTATCGCTTGCTGCACCGGATATAATCAGGAAGATTCAATAGTATTAAATGCTTCTGCTGTGGATCGAGGATTCTTTCGCTCCGTCTTTTTCCGTTCCTACAAAGATCAAGAATCCAAACGAATTGGGGACCAGGAAGAACAATTTGAAAAGCCGACTCGAGATAAATGCCAGGGCATGAGAAATGCGATCTACGATAAACTTGACTGCGACGGTGTTATTGCTCCTGGTGTGCGTGTTTCTGGTGAAGATGTAATCATAGGTACTACATTTAATCTTAAACATTAGCAAGTTGTTAAAAATACAATCAAAATTTCCTGATTTGTATTTTATTGCAGGAAAGACAATAACTTTGCCAGATACTGAAGACGAGTTCCAAGAAGTTAATCGTCGTTATGTAAAGAGAGATGCCTCTACATTTCTACGAAATTCTGAAACAGGAATAGTTGACCAAGTCATGATAACTCTTAACGCTGAAGGTTACAAATTTTGCAAAATTAGAGTCAGGTCAGTTCGCATCCCTCAAATCGGAGATAAGTTCGCCTCCCGTCACGGTCAAAAAGGTACATGTGGGATTCAATACCGTCAAGAAGTAAGTTTATTTTTGTTCATCGTCACACGCTCTACACTCTATCGTTAGGATTTTGTTAAATTACAGTTGAAATATTTTCAGGATATGCCATTTACTTGTGATGGAGTTGCTGCGGACATTATCATTAATCCCCATGCCATTCCTTCTCGTATGACAATTGGGCATTTAATTGAGTGCTTGCAAGGAAAAGTGTCGGCTAACAAAGGAGAAATCGGAGATGCAACTCCATTTAACGACGCTGTCAATGTCCAAAAGATCTCTAATATTTTGCAAGAATATGGCTATCAGCTTTGAGGTAATGAAATCTTGTACAATGGACATACTGGACGGAAAATAAATGCCCATGTTTTCCTCGGGCCTACATACTACCAGGTAGTTTTTAACTCATCGGGTAATTCGTATACCTTCATGTGGGTTTTATGCAATTTCTGCACTCATATTTTCACTTGTCTCGGTTATCTGAACTTGTCGAATTTGATTACAGAGATTGAAACATATGGTGGATGATAAAATTCATTCAAGAGCCCGTGGACCAGTACAAATTCTGGTAAGGCAGCCTACGGAGGGTCGTGCGCGAGATGGTGGCCTCCGGTTTGGTGAGATGGAACGTGATTGTCAAATATCTCATGGTGCTGCTCAGTTTTTGAAGGAGAGATTGTTTGAGGTAAATATGTTGTTAATTAATTATTATTCTAATTAAAATGTACATGATGATTCTACTTGGCTGTGTCTGAAGCTATTGCAATGATCTCCATAGTTAGTTCTATTCTGATTTACAATAATACCTGTTGTTATGGCCATGAACGATGCAAAGTTTTTAATGCCTCAATTATTTGATACTGTTTAGGTCTCAGATCCTTACAGAATTCACATCTGCGATCTTTGCGGGTTAATAGTCGTTGCAAATCTTCGCAGTCAAACATTTGAATGTCGTGGCTGCAAAAATAAAACCCAGGTAAGGGACACGTTTTTGTGCAATATACTGATAATTAGTATCTTTCTATTAATTGCCTATGATGAATTTACTTTGCTGTGTATGAAAACGGTTTGATTTGTACTTGAGATATTACTGAGCAGATTATATAGTAGGCTTTTTTAATAAAAGTATGTATATTCAAGTACATTACTCAAAAGTATTTTATTGTTGCACTTCAGATCTCACAGATTCGTATCCCGTGTGCAGCGAAGTTACTCTTGCAGGAACTAATGTCAATGAATATCGCTCCACGACTGATGGTCCTCTAGTCCATCTCGGTGTGGATGTTCGTGTAACGTTGAGACGTTTTATGACACTCCTGACTGAGACCTATTAACGGGATAAATATATTATTAAAAGATAATCGCTTACTGAATACCCGTATGTGCCTATTATTTATACAAGTTTATGCATATACTATTTAAAAACTAATAATATTTGCTTACGACTGAATATAAATTTTTGTAATAAATGAAAACCTTAATTTATTGACGTTAACAATTAATGCAGACATTCAGAATTTGTGTAACAATTAAAGGGACTCATAATTTAGCCACAAATACAAACTGGGTGACCTATGAAGCTGCCGACATTGACATTAATGGTCAACAAAGGCACTAAGGAATTACAAATCTCAAATCATAACAAACCAACGTAAAAACAATTTTGAATTTTGTTCTCTGCCAAATCCTTCCAAGAATTGAGAATAGAAAATAAAGCGTTGAGCTCAAAAGGGCACAGAGAAACCTTGTTTCCAGTTTCATCATTTATCGATTAAAAAAGACTTTTTTTGTCAGATTTCCGGAAAACACATTGATATTTTTGTTGTTGCTATGGTTATTTAATTTTAGCTTTTTCCCTCCTTTTTCGAATAATCTTTAGCCGCGAAGCAAAATACGAAAACCTCATTTGAAACGAGAGAACTGAGAACAGAGTTCACAGAAAATTGAAAACTGAAAATCAGATATTCTGCCTCGATCTTTGATATTTTTTTTGAGCTTCACTTGCTTCCTCCCTTATTTCGTAGTCTGTCTGAACTACAAGCAATCTTTAATTGAAAATTATAGTACATAGTCAATTGTCAATAGTACATAGTAATTACAAATTAGTAGAATTTCCATTTTTGATTCCTAAAGTCAAAATGGATGAGCAGTTGCAGTTTATCTTAATAATTCTTCTAATTGTGGTGGTGTACTGCACTGTTGTATTTGTTTGTTGGAGAAAAGGGAGAAGTGAAGAAGAGGAAGATCGAAGAACGGACCTGCACTCCGCGCACAAAGCACAGGGGGACGCCTATTTGAAGAGCAAGGATTACGCGGACGCGATCCAGAACTACAACCGCGCCCTCGACCTCCGCCCCCAAGACCCGCACCTCATCTTCAGCCGCGCTTTGGCCTACTGTCAGCTGGGCTGCTATGCAACCGCACTCACCGACATACAAACTCTTGTGACTAGAAACCCACGGCATGAGCTGGGACACTATTTCATGGTTACTTTTATGCTCTTTCTTTAATTATATTTAATCAGATTTTTTTTTATATAGATCTAGTACCTCTATACATAACCGGCCCATTGCGCCCCATCTAAAGCGCCCCATCTAAAGGGCCTCTCTCCATTTTCAATTTGCATCTCTGATTTTTACCAAACAGTATCGCTTTCAAATACTTCCACTACCCTTTCCTTTGTCCCCTCGTTGAAACGCCGATCCGAAATGCAGCGAAAAAAAATGAGTAGTAGCGCTAAGAATGGGGCGCAAACATAAGCAACTCGTCATGAAATAGACAACTTTGACAGTGTGATCAATAAGAAATGGTGTCTGTTGTCCCCGCGGGCCAAAGGTGCCAGTACGCTGGGGATAGCACTTGCCTTTCAATAATTGTTATTGAATTACTATTATTTGTTATTGGATAGCAATTCACAATTTGTTCATTCTGATTTTTTTTATTTACTTCTGGTGAAAGCCCTTTGGGGATTACGACGGTACAGCGATGCGCTTGCGTATACCAATAAGTCAGTGCCCAATGACATGCTGGAAAAATCATTCTTCCAATCAATCCAAGCAAAATGCGAACTAATGATCAATCAATCGGAAGGGAGATTCGACATTGAAGATATTCAGGGACTGGATAAATCGAAAGACATGATCGGAGAGTACACTGGACCAATTGAAATTGTCGATATTCCTGGAAAAGGTCGAGGAGTCGTGGCCAAGTCGGATATCAAAATGGGACAACTCATCATGTGCGAGAAGGCCTTCGGTTTCGTTACTGAAGAGGACGCAATAATGCAGTACGCAACCAAATATCAAATCCAAAGGTATTCACCATTCACATACAATAACGTCGCAAAACTTGTTTGACACAAAATCGTTTGGACTCTAGCTCGAGTTACACTAGTCTTAGCTAGACATAATATAAATTAAAATACATTTTGATTTTACATTTATTACAGGGATGCCTTTCCGATTATGGGAACCGATAACTATCTGGTTTGGGAGATTTGCTCGAAATTGTCCTTCGAACCAAATTTGCGGGAACAGTTCTTTGATCTATACGCCGGCCCCTCCGTTGGAATCCCTCACAATGCTAAAACAAAAAGGACGGAAATGAACATCGAAGATGCTGAAATAACGAGCTTGATTGTCAAATTTAATGCATTTAAGGTGATGGATAAAGAAGAGTCAAAATCGAACACACTAGGGGTCTGGCCTCTTGGATCCATTTTTAACAGCAGTTGTGTGGATGCAACGGCTCACTTCGCTATTCATAATGAGTACATGTTCGTGCGAGCTGCTCAAGACATCGGTCGAGGCCAGGAAATTATCACCAGCTATTTACCAGCCGACATTCCCAACAGACGATTTTCGATTGATGCGTGGGAATTTCAATGCACTTGCAGGCTTTGCTGTTTTGAACATTCTGAAAATCCAGACGTCCAGCAAGAGATAAACGAAGTCCTATATTCAATTCAAGCCGAGCTGTTTTCTGATTCCGTTAAACTTGACACACAAATTTCCAGAATTTGGAGGATCATTAAGCTACGCCAAAGCATGCCGAAAATGAACATGGCCCTTCTCAATCCAGCCATTGGAGTCCTTTGCAATCAGTTAACCAAGAATTCACAACATATTCCTACGGCGATTAAGTTTTATGAAAAAATACACGAAGTTCTAGAAGACAGCAGCTATGATGGGCGGTCAGCGGTAGTAGCTATTCGACTGATTGACCTCTTCATTTCTTTGGCGGATAAGAAGAACGCTGTCAAATGGGTGAATAGGCTGAAGACTGATTTAGTGAAATCGTACGGCTCAATCCTAGCTGTCAAGTTATTTAAGAAGAACTATGACACTCAATTGCGGGCAGACCTGGATATAGATTTCTTTGCGGAAGGGTAGAGTACTAATAATAATACATCTTTTGCCTACGTACTTATATTCGGGTACTTGCATGCCTACAAAAACTCGGTAGGTTATTTTCGTAATTCATCATTATCACTGTTCGATATCAAATTAAATGAATCCCAAATTATAATATGAGTCCTAATACTTGTAAGTTGGAATCCATGGAATATGGTATGTATTCCGGATTTCTATTGCACATTTTATTTAAAATTAATAAAATAGCCGTATTGTTTTGTATTCACTAGTTTTGATCAAATTGCAATGAAATTATTTTCATATATATTAGTATAATATCGCTTTAATTTGTAATGTCTAATTTACTTAGGGCGTGGGCAACGACGATCACATCATATCATCATATGCATACCATTGCCTTGCCATACAAAATTACTAGTAAGCTGGCGGATTTTTTGGCTTTAGGATAATTCTGAATAGATAAATATTCTAGTAATTAGTGTTTGACAATGTTATTATGTTGCATTAAAGATAGCATAGAACACGCAATTGATCATCCATCTCCCTAACAATTCCTAGTAACGTTCCAGTTCTTCCTTGAACCAAATAGAAAATGTTCCCTTCTTTCAGATCTTGCTATCAAAATTTCAAAATATCAGAGAGTTGGACAGTAAGACAATTAAGACTTAACTTACAATTAATTAAATCATAATCTTTGTCAAATCAAATTCCGTGTACCAAATTCCGACGTTCCAGGTGATGGACGCATGCAGTTACATCTAGATGTCAAATTACAAGCTTTGATTCTGTGTCAGTAATTATCAGATTCAGAAGCCTTTGATGATAAATTGCTATTAGACATTCTGGCTAATACGTCCCTGTAAAGCCAAGTTATGTCAATAGAAAATGGAATAAGAGAGGAGGTAGTCAATTGTCAATAGTAAATTTCCATTTTTGATTTCTAAAGTTGAAATGGATGAGCAGTTGCAATTAGTCTTAATTATTCTTCTAACTGTGGTGGTGGCCCTACCCGACCTTCCTTGACCTTCTGTACATCGTCCGTCCAGCTCCTGTCTCCAAGTTGTCATTGCTTTATCTGGAAATGTCCGGAATGAGAGACTTTCTTTGGGTTTATTTAATTTGTAACTAATTAGTGAATTTTAATTAACTAATTGACTACAAATTATTAGAAACAAAAACAAAGGAAATTTCCAAAAGCTTGGAACAATGAACCGAACCTAACGGAACGTGTTTTCTAAAGTGTGAGGTGAGTGTGCAAGTGACATGAATTGTGATGTCAATAAACCATATCAATGGATATAGGAAAGTATCGGAGATGAATGACAAAAATATTATCCAGAAATGTGAAATCAATTTTGAAAATATGTGATGATCTTGCCGTTGCGATAGTGTTCATATACCATTGAAATTAGAATGTGACCTTGAGAGTCATTGAATATGACCCCTGGGGGAAGTTGGTATGGTCACACACATGTCAATCTAATTGACGTTGCGATAGTGTTCATATACCGTTGAAATTAGAATGTGACCTTAAAAGTCATTGAATATGACCCCTGGGGGAAGTTGGAGTGGTCACACACATGTCAATCTAATTGACGTTGCGATAGTGTTCATATACCATTGAAATTAGAATGTGACCTTGAGAGTCATTGAATATGACCCCTGGGGGAAGTTGGTATGGTCACACACATGTCAATCTAATTGACGTTGCGATAGTGTACATATACCATTGAAACTAGAATGTGACCTTGAGAGTCATTGAATATGACCCCTGGGGGAAGTTTGAGTGGTCACACACATGTCAATCTAATTGACGTTGCGAAAGTGTTCATATACCATAGAAATTAGAATGTGACCTTGAGAGTCATTGAATATGACCCTTGAGGGAAGTTGGAGTGGTCACACACATGTAAATCTAATTGCCGTTGCGATAGTGTTCATATACCATTGAAATTAGAATGTGACCTTGAGAGTCATTGAATATGACCCCTGGGGGAAGTTGGAGTGGTCACACACATGTAAATCTAATTGCCGTTGCGATAGTGTTCATATACCATTGAAATTAGAATGTGACCTTGAGAGTCATTGAATATGACCCCTGGGGGAAGTTGGAGTGGTCACACACATGTAAATCTATTTGCCGTTGCGATAGTGTTCAAATACCATTGAAATTAGAATGTGACCTTGAGAGTCATTGAATATGACCCCTGGGGGGAGTTTCAGTGGTCACACACATGTAAATCTAATTGCCGTTGCGATAGTGTTCATATACCATTGAAATTAGAATGTGACCTTGAGAGTCATTGAATATGACCCCTGGGGGAAGTTGGAGTGGTCACACACATGTAAATCTAATTGCCGTTGCGATAGTGTTCATATACCATTGAAATTAGAATGTGACCTTGAGAGTCATTGAATATGACCCCTGGGGGAAGTTGGAGTGGTCACACACATGTAAATCTAATTGCCGTTGCGATAGTGTTCATATACCATTGAAATTAGAATGTGACCTTGAGAGTCATTGAATATGACCCCTGGGGGAAGTTGGAGTGGTCACACACATGTAAATCTAATTGCCGTTGCGATAGTGTTCATATACCATTGAAATTAGAATGTGACCTTGAGAGTCATTGAATATGACCCCTGGGGGAAGTTGGAGTGGTCACACACATGTCAATCTAATTGACGTTGCGATAGTGTTCATATACCATTGAAATTAGAATGTGACCTTGAGAGTCATTGAATATGACCCCTGGGGGAAGTTAGAGTGGTCACACACATGTCAATCTAATTGACGTTGCAATAGTGTTTATATACCATTGAAATTAGAATTTGACCTTGAGAGTCATTAAATATGACCCCTGCCTGGGGGAAGTTTGGTGGTCACACACATGTCAATGTGAAAGCCTATCCGATAGCTACGCGATAGCGTTGGAATCTCAATTTGCCCTAAAAGTTTTTTAACATGGTTTAACATGTTAAAAAAATCACAAGGTTGAAAAGTCAACAAAAACTGCTATTTTCAAAGGCTCGCCAAACGACGAGTTTTAGACGGATTTTGTAAATTTTTAAAGTTTTACAATCGTAAAGAGTTGATTTTAAAGAAAATATGAAGACTTCACTTTTTCAGAAAAAAAATATTTTAGGAAAATTTTAACCCTTTTATTATTGAGAGCATGTAACTTCCATTATGAGCTGCGACATTCTGCACGGTCTCAAGGGAACCAATTTAGGTTGTACACTCTACAAAATAACACTTTTTTGCAAAATGTATTAAATCAACTTTTAATAAACCAATACTTACCTACATCACCTCCACACTCGAAAGGCCTAAAAATAATACCCCCAAATAAGTCCTCACCCTAAATAAATGTCCCAGTTTTATATATTTTTTTTACAAAAAAACCTCGTAAATAATTATCATACATTATTACATATGCAATACAAGTCCAAATGACGAAAAATAATACCCCCAAATAAGTCCTCACCCTAAATAAATGTCCCAGTTTTAATATTTTTTTTACAAAAAAACCTCGCAAATAATTCTCATACATTATTACATATGCAATACAAGTCCAAATGACGAAAAATAATACCCCCAAATAAGTCCTCACCCTAAATAAATGTCCCAGTTTTAATATTTTTTTTACAAAAAACCTCGTAAATAATTCTCATACATTATTACATATGCAATACAAGACCAAGTGACGAAAAATAATACCCCCAAATAAGTCCTCACCCTAAATAAATGTCCCAGTTTAAATATTTTTTTCAGCATAGGGGGCGAAAATTAATAAAATTGAACAACAATCGAATGTTGCAACAATCAACATGTAAAAAACCTTAAATTGAGAAAAACTCGTAAAAAACTGGTTTTTACCCATTTTTTGGGTTAGTTTTTGGCACATATCTCACGAACGCTTCTGAGATATGACAATCTGGTTAGTGATATAAACTCATATTTAAATTGTTGACAACAATTTGCACCATTTTATCACATATAGAATCATGAAAGATCTAAAAATAAAGAAAATCCGAAAAAAAACGATTTTTACCCGGTTTTCGGGGTTTATCTCAAAAACGCTTCTTTGACACGGCACTTTTTATTGCAGATTCGGATTCTACGTCAAATTTGCCACAAAATGGTATATAATATGTCTAGATTTAAAAAATTGACATGAATATATGTAATGGTAGTAGTGTATACTAATAATAATAATAAATATTTCTATCAAATCAAAACCTCATGACCAGTAGCTGTAAACTACTTTAACTAAACTAATGACAAATAGCAATTTCAAATCGCAAAATCTAGTTTCAAGTTAATTAAATATTTTTAAATTGGAATTTAAATTGGATGGTGACTAGGCATGGACATGACAGACATGATGAATAATTAGAGTGCGTAGAAAGTCCAAACGTATATTTATTGCCATGTAGTCTGAGACTCTAACAATAGGATAATATACATGAAATGAATTTACATTATGCTCTGGTTTCGGAACGGAATTCGTCAGAAAATCAATATAAACTCTTGTTTTTATAACTCGAGTTAATATCTCAAAACAGAAAACAGACAACAAACAAAAGAGGACAATTGAGTGGGAATATATATTGAATCAACCACCGTTGTAACGGGTGTAACCAAAGCGTTGTAAATGTTAAGATGTTACGATGTGTAAAATAACAGTCACAGCGAAAGTTATCAATCGTCTAGGTTAAAATATGAAATTTGATTTTTTAGCATAAAAGTAATAGGACAATATTCAAAGGAGTGGAGCATCGATTATGCTCTGAATATCAATGTGGCATATATACATTTCAATAATTTAAAATGAATGCCTCAATTTCCCCAAAAAGTTGGGATTTCACATCCTGGTGTCAGTGGGAATGGCCCTGTATACGTCAATATTGTTCTAGGACAAATAGGAATCATTTAAAACGAATGTCTCAATTTCCCCCAAAAGCCCAAGTTCACACCTGAAATGTAGTTTCAGTATCTTATCATTTATCATGTGTAGATGATGGACATAGTTTAATGTAAACTGCCTGAGCGGCAGTTTTAAAATATGTACGAGTTTACTACTAATTTAATTGTTTTTGTGGGGCGTTTAATTTATGGGGACCGGAGGTGTCAACGATTTGACACAAGTTCGAACTTAGTCTCCGTCTTGGTCCCTAGAACACTTGTACAAAATTTAGGGACCCTGTGTCAAGCCGTTCTCCAGTGTTCGATTTGACGGAAGGACGGACGGTGTATTCGCATAAAGTGTGTACAACACTTGATGATTATATTGGAAACCTTAGCTAACTCAAATTGATCATTTGGAGACAGTCAACATCTTATAATTAGGTTACATAAATTCAGTTAAAAATCCAATTTCATTATGTTGTTTGTTGCGGTGAAATTTATTTATGGCAATATTCTGCTCCAGGATCAATTGAATTCATAACTATTTTGAAATCAACAAGTATCCTTTACAGCCGCTCAAATTAATGATAGGAATTTTCTGAAACTAATTCCAAATAGTGTGTTCTAAGAAGTCAGTCAAGGTTGGTTAAGCTTTGAACATTTAAAATGTTAGGCTTGTTTCATACCGAAATGGCAAGTCAAGTTGGAATCGGACTGGTTTTGACTTCGAGTCCCTTTGAATTTACTGTCAACAAAATGCAACTGTGGCCAGTACGAAACAACAAGTACATGAAGCGCTTTATGGCCAAATCCATCCTATACGTGGCTTACATGGCAATCCTGATATGTGGATGTATCAATGCATTAATCACCGTAAAAAGCATCGCCATTCGAATCATCTCAATCGGCATCACAATCATAGTCATTTCCGGGGGAGCCTTCGACATATCTCTCATGAAACCCACGATGGTTTCTAACATCTCCTGCCTCTACAATTCAATGCGACAATTTGAAGACCAGAATAAAGGTAAAAGTTAGTTGTAATCACGTTCTGTCGAATATGTTCACCTAAAATCAGAACAACTGTAAATAAATCAAAGAATTCGCGGATATACGACAAAATGGTGGAGAAAAAATGGTACTGGAAAATGAACTTTGGCTACGCTTAAAGGTCATGGTTTGTGGAAAAAATACTTTAAAATGCACAACCATTTGTAAGTCAAAAACAATGAACGGACGCCGGACGGACAGACATATTGCAAACATTAAAGGCTTTCGCCATCAAAGAATTGATGATCACGAATATCACGATATTGCATATTGGTTTCAAATTAAATGAGTTGTGCTTTTTGTAGGCCGAAGATCCCAATCACAGCCGAAAATTTTGGCAATTCTTCTGAAATTTTATACGATCAATTCCGTAGTAGTTCCCGTGATTCTATCGATGTCGCTACTGTGGATTCCATGCCTGCCTCCCTTCATTGGTTCCTGGCTTCTTGACTGTCAAACAAAAGGCAGCGGCAGCCAACTGGCAAAAATGGGTCTCGCAACGGTGAATCTCGTCTTATTTTTGCACGTGACCACTTTGGGTGTAACCTACTGCGCTTACCTGGGATTCTTAAAAATCTTGTCTCTCCAAGCATACGTTGAAAAAATAGACGCAACGAACCGAGTAAGTTCCCAAGCCACGTCATTGTACCGGCAAATTCAAATCCTGTCAATGGAATACAACAACTGCTATCAGGACTGTTTCTGCTCATTAATTGTTCCCTGCATCCAACTCCTTGGGATTGTATTTGGATTTGGAACGGTGAAGTTGTCCAAGGATCTTCCCATCTTTGCAGGATTGTTTATGTTGCTTCTTAATTTGACTACCAGTACATTTATTCTAAGTTTTTACACCTTTGCGGGGAGACTATTTCAATCTTCCGTTAATCTCAAAGAAAAATGGAAAGCTCGGGATACGGTTGGATTAGGTCGATCGTATTCCAAAATCTTCAAAAAAACCGTTGCATCAATCTCCCCCATAAAAGTTAAGTTTGGCTCGGTTAACTTTGTTGAAGGACTTACTCCTTTAATTGCTGTTCAATTTACGCTGCAGCAAACTGCTGCTTTGCTTTTAGTATAGTAATGATATAAATGGTAGACCTGGGGCCTGTTTCACCATAGCTTTTCACTTTACACTTTGCAACTTTTTATGTAAAGTTGCAAAGTTTTCGTTTCACCTAGCAACTATGCAAAGTAAAAAGTGAAAAGTAAACCTTGAAGGGAAAATTTTCTGCAAAGTAGAATTCTGTTTCACCGTGGTTTCCGAATGAAAAGTGATTAGTAAATAGTTTTGCACTTTACACGTTTTTCTGTAAAACCTCTATTGGTTTTGCAGTTTCTATGCAAAGTAAAAAGTAAGTCTTCTGACAATTTTTTTCTCCAGTAATTGTATGATTGGAGATATTTTGCATTTAAAAAACGCATTTATCGAATCAACTTATCCTCAGCATAGAATGCTTACCGTTTTTGGACGGTTTAAAACTCACAACTCCTTAAGATTTCAACATTCAACTATATAATTGCGAAACAAACTTGATTAAGATCAGATTAAAATTTTAAAGTAATCTTATTTAAAAATCCTCAGAATAAGTCGTCATCTAAATACATCCCCACCTCACCGAGCTGTGTAGTTGCAAAATACATCTCTTTGTACCAGATGCAAAAAGACTAGCATAGATTTATTGCACTTATAAATTGTATTGGAAGTTTTAGATTAAGTTTTGAAATTGTTTAAAAATTACAGAAATATGGTACCAATAACTAATTGTTTCAATTCAAACCCAACATCATCAATTTCTTTCAAAACCTCCAAACTCCATTCAGATATATGATTATTATTGCAGTAGAATATTTTCATGGAACTTGACTTCACATTCTTAGTTATTCGTGTTGATATATGAACACGATTCTATTGGGGAGTGGTGGTTGGGGGGGGGGGGGCTAATATATTGATTTACAAATTAACAAAATTGCATGAAAATTTGTTTATCCGTCCCATCCAAAACATCTACAATTAGATACTAATGTAATCTGCTTTTAAAAATATAAAAAGTTCATGGTGAAACAGAAATATTTCATACTCAAAAGTGTGAAGTTGTAAAAAACTCCATAGCGACACTTTTCACTTTGCAAGAATTGTATGAATAGTGCAAAGTAGGGGGGTAATTGTGGTGAAACGCATTTTCTTTTCACTTTGCCGATTTCGAAAAGTGTAAAGTGAAAAGTGCAAAACTTTTCATATCCATGGTGAAACAGGCCCCTGGCTCTACATGGACCTTAACAAATATATAGACTGAGGAAAAGACGCCCAAGGAAACCAAGAGTATAGTAACCTTGAGACTGTCACATTTTTTAGCTTTTGTCACCGCCTGGATCATACGTATTTAACTATTATTTCTATGTTCGAACTATCAGGGGCCTGTTTCACCATAACTTTTCACTTTACACTTTGCAACTTTTTATGTAAAGTTGCAAAGTTTTCGTTTCACCTAGCAACTATGCAAAGTAAAAAGTGAAAAGTAAACCTTGTAGGGAAAATTTTCTGCAAAGTAGAATTCTGTTTCACCGTGGTTTCCGAATGAAAAGTGATTAGTAAATAGTTTTGCACTTTACACGTTTTTCTGTAAAACCTCTATTGGTTTTGCAGTTTCTATGCAAAGTAAAAAGTAAATCTTCTGATATTTTTTTCTCTCCCGTAATTGTATGATTAGAGATATTTGCATTTAAAAAACGCATTTATCGAATCAACTTATCCTCAGCATAGAATGCTTACCGTTTTTGGACGGTTTAAACCTCACAACTCCTTAAGATTTCAACATTCAACTATATAATTGCGAAACAAACTTTGAATTTGATTATGATCAGATTAAAATTTTAAATTAATCTCATTTAAAAATCCTCAGAATAAGGCCTCATCTAAATACATCCCTACCTCACCGAGCTGTATAGTTGCAAAACACATCTCTTTGTACCAGATGCAAAGAGACTAGCATAGATCCATTTCACTTATAAATTGTATTGGAAGTTTTAGATTAAGTTTTGAAATTGTTTAAAAATTACAGAAATATGGTACCTATAACTAATTGTTTCAATTCAAACCCAACATGATCAATTTCTTTCAAAACCTCCAAAACTCCATTCAGATATATGATACTCCATTGCAGTAGAATATTTTAATGGCATTTTTGACTTCACATTCTTAGTTATTCGTGTTGATATATGAACATGATTCTATTGGGGAATGGTGGTTGGGGGGAGGGTAATATATTGATTTACAAATTAACAAAATTGCATGAAAATTTGTTTATCCGTCCCATCCAAAAAATCTTCAATTAGATACTATTAATGTAATCTGCTTTTAAAAATATAAAAAGTTCATGGTGAAACAGAAATATTTCATACTCAAAAGTGTGAAGTTGTAAAAAACTCCATAGCGACACTTTTCACTTTGCAAGAATTGTATGAATAGTGCAAAGTAGGGGGGTAATTGTGGTGAAACGAATTTTCTTTTCACTTTGCCGATTTCGAAAAGTGTAAAGTGAAAAGTGCAAAACTTTTCATATCCATGGTGAAACAGGCCCCAGGACTATCAGATGTAATTCAGGGGAAATTTTAACTATGTTTCAACTACATTTAGGAATTTTGAATATTTGAATATATTGTGAGACAAGGTAGGTGAATTGAATTGATATAGAGAGGTAACGACACATAGAGACTTTTCTAGAAAAAGTTCATTTTTGAAGAAATTGAACTCTCCATGGGGATTTTCAACAGAAATGCCTCCATCATTTTGACGATGATAGAAATTCCTATTGAATTAAAAGCCCATCTAAATTACTATTAGGTTATAAATACATAGCAACAGAAGCAACCTCCTGGTTTCATTCATGAAAATTGAAATTTTTATGAATGAATCGAAAATTTTACTACGATTTTTACGTTCTGGGAGACGCGTCTCCGAGCGAAAAAAAACTATTTATTTTTCGAAACCCCTCCATGTGTCGCTACCTCTCTATAGCAATAAGAATTCTTTCAGCTACCTTGATTGTGAGACATAGACACAGGATTGCTTGACAACCGGCGTCTCAGACGCCGGTTGTCAAGCAATCCTGACATAGACACATATTGTGAGATATTGTGTACATTGTAGATTACCCAAGGCTCTAAATCTATAGCGACGAAATACTTCACGAGGTTGGGCCACTTGCCTTTACCGTTTTCTCCCCAATTTTATGGGGACTGGACTTAAAAACGCCTAGCGGTTAAGTTATGACGTTTTGAGGCTTAATCGATTGAGGGACAAGGGGTGTGCCCAGTGTTGCCTGTGGCTGCCTAGTAAAATTATTAAATACTTCTGAACCAGAAATATGATAAAAAATTTAATCTTAACTTGCCCCATTGTGGAGGTGGTCCTCCTGGCACGTTTGAGGTTAAACTGATGTGATTCTCATTAGATTCAATACAGAAATCCATCAGATTATGATAAATGCTCCCTATTCGAGCATTAATATGACACGAATAGGCTAAGAGTTACTCCAAAGATCGAGATAAACGAACTCTTTATAGTAGTAGTAGTAGTAGTAGTAGGTATTTATTCAATTTGATCGATACATGGCCTCGGCCTTTACAATCATCTTCTAATTATAGTATATGTATAGGTTTTATATTAGTCTTAGTCTTAGATTAAATTATATTAGATCCTAATTAATCCTTCTAATTTTATACTTCTTATAACAGTCATTTGTTTACAGTAGTGGACAATGTTTTTAATTTTGCTTTCATCTAAATTAGCAATGAAGCTTACGAAATCATTCCGGTCACAGGGATATGTTACATTTCGGAAGTGTATTCTTCGGATATAGTAATAGGTTTGACATTCAAAGAGTACATGATATAGATCTTCAATTTGGTTATTCTTACATGCCATACAGTATGGAGACTTACACGTTTTATAGATTTCGTCCATTGCATATAAATTAATAGTTTTGTTATTAATAGTTAATCTAGGGAATAAAATTCTAAGTTGCACCCATGTTCTTGTATAAGACCAATCTAAATTAAGATTAAGGAAGGATTCAGTCTTAGAATGTGTCTTAAAGATTTGATAATGTGGAATTGATTTGCTATTTTGCATTCGTAAAATATCAATCTGGCGAAGCTTATCTCTATATTTACCAATTACAGTCTTAATTTCCATACTTATTTTAATCAAAGTTTCAACATTTTCCTCATCATTGACTATTGTGATTAGCGGATCGTGCCCCACAAACTCAAGTGCTTTTTTTAGACTCTTCACCCAGTTACATTTTATTTTATTATTATCAGTACATTTATAAAGTTCCTCATAGCAGATTCTAATTAGACTTTCTTTGGGCTTTGTGATGATCTTGTACCAGAAGTACAAAGCATTTTTTATAACTGAGATTTCTATCGGTAGACAATTGCTTTCTAGTCTCAGAAACCATATTGGCGTACAATTTGGAACATAAAACAGTTTCCTTAAGTAGTTATTTTGAAATACGGTTAGTTTGTTTAATGTTGTAAGTCCCCAAATATGTGAACAGTACAGAAGAACAGACTTTGTTAAGGAGTCAAATAATTTTAATCTGATTTCGAGTGTTCTGATTTTTGCTTTGTAATATAGACCAAAGAGTTGATTTTCAGCATTTTTAGCTTTGTATACAAAATGATCACAGCAATCATTGTAGCTCATATTTCCGAACATAGTGACTCCTAAATATACGAACTCTTTATAACACAAGTCAGGAATTATCGATAGGCCAGGGGGCAAGTGCTTGGAACTAGAATTAGAGAGACTTGGCGACTTGGGTTCTATCCCCGGTTGGTTAGATTTTTGGCTAATTTATGGAATTCCTTTTACTTGTTACACAATGCTAAAAGTTGGTTAAGAGAGTATGATTTTTGTTGTTAGTTGGTTGGGACTTCTTGTAGTAGTTTCTAATTCTATATATTTGAAAATAATCTCCTTTGTAAAATGGAATTAATGTATGAGTACTTTAATAGTCTTCGAATAATGTAAGATTTAATACAATTCATTAAACACATTGTAAGCCAGTCAAATGGAACATCGACATCGAGTAATAAATCTAAAAATACTTCAACACGTATCAATAATATCCACTACTCAATAACACTATGAAGGAAATGGAATTCTTAACTACATTCTAAATCTTCGAATCGCATAATCCATTGGAAATAAGAACCCTAAATCGCAATATAGAAAACTTACATACATCGCTAGATCTAAAAATCTTTGTTTTTATAAAAACTGTTATTGTCAAAGTTCCCCTTTGAATAAATTCATTTTTTTATTTATTAAACTACTTAGAAAACATTTTTTTAATTTCTATTCTAAATCTCGTCGATTTCTATCTGTAATCTAGTCTATTTAAAAATATACTCTTCTCCACAGCAGCAGACTGCGTGGAGTCTGTAATCATCCAATTCATCAGATCTGCGAGCAGTGACGGTAAATGGTTGAAGTGATAGGCGCAATGCGTCTGAAATCGGTAGCATCGGGTCCTGAAATGGTCATCGCCCACTCTTCCTTCAGTCTTTGTTTCTACAATAAAATAAAATGTACAATATTAATCGTCATAAACTCCATATTTCCCCTAAAATTGCCCGTTTTTGTCAATTTATGTAATTTAGAAAGAAATCTGCACCTCAATTGCCGAAGACTGATCAAGCCATTTAAAATTATATTACAAACTTAAGATAAGACAAACGAACTCTTTAAACATCCAACTAGCCCCAGTAATAACTAAATCGTTATTTAAACTTAAAAACTCCCCATTTATCATCCCCATACAATAATATTCCCCGTTGGTTTTTTGTACTTACATCGGAAGGATTCAAATTTTGAAAACGGTTCCAGAAATCCCGTTCACCGTCCTGCTCACATGCGTACTCTTCAGAATCCCGAACATGAGTCACATTTTGGCAATCAGTCTTAACTGGCAGTATGTTCTTAAAGTCAACGGGTAATGACTGATGCGGACCATCCTCGATCTACGTACAATCCAGAAATAAAAATACTGCACTACATTGTGTCCAAAAACTTAAAATTGTCATATACTTTGTTAACGAATCTAAAACAGCCTATAGTTTTGGGAGAATCATTTTTTATTCGATAGTATCGACTTACAGAAGAGTCCTCATTGTCATCTCCAATCTCGGTGAATTGCGTATTTGCGTGATTGTATTCCTCGAATCGTGGAATCAGTTGAACTTCCGCTTCATCATACGGTGGAGTAGAGTATGGTAGTGGGGTTCGTCTTGGAGTCGAAGTAGTATCCTCCAGTGAAATTGACGGACCTTGTACGTATTTATGGAAGCCGGTTGGGGATCGTAAGGGCATTAGTGGATCTGATGTGGGATTCCCTGAAAAGTCTGACTCTACCTGGTCATTGTTGTGGGTCAGTGGAATTCCAGAAATAAATCTTGAAGGTTCCGACGCCCCAAAATTGTGGGCAAATAGATGTTCCTGCTGTGGTTTGAGATCGGAAAGTATCGCTTCCACGGGCATTTGATTTTCTTGACCATTATTCCGGGTGTTTCGATAAGTAACACGTGGGGTTGACTCTTGGCGCACTAAACGGAGTGCAATCCAGCACTTCCGCTTAAATTTTGACTGGATGTCAACAATAGAAGCGTCAACGCTGTATATCCCGCGCTCTTTTTTGCTCGTAACTATGCATACTTCCTCCATACGCAATGTCAGATCGTCTTTCTATAAGAACAAAAATAGCTTAGAAGATACTGATTTTGCGAAGAAAAATTTTGGTTGGGGTTATGCAACCTGGAGAACATTACGTATGGCTACAAATACTAATACGCATTGAAATTTGGAAACAAAACTTTGACAAATTCCTCAAGGGGTAACAAAGGTTCCAGGTTTTAAAATGGGGAAGAATGACTTAAACTAATAAAGAGATACTTTTGTCATCGTGAAAACTACTAAAAATCAGGGGCGTAATCCTATTCCCCATGAATCAATCATTAAACTTAATAGTTTTTATTCAATTAATTTTATGAAACCTTTGTCCAATTTAAGACACCTATTTGCTTACCTTTTCATTCCGTAGAAATTCCCGGATAGTCATCCCAGGTTCAAGATGTTTGATGATTTTTGTGTTCTTGTAGGGGTCCACGTAGAACTTGAAAGAGACCTTTATGGGTTTTGACATATTTCGTTTCTCCTTTCGGAATCAAACCAAAGTTTTGTGGTAGCAAATAAATCAACTCCTAAAAAATCAAGGTCAAAGATGGATAATTTAGGAAACGGTGAGGTTGGAGTCTGCGGATTTTCTGGAGTCAAGTCAAGACTGAATGCTAGGAGTGGACTGGACAACTGAACTAGATACTTCTCATCCTTATATAGTACTAATAAGATGGCGAAAATCCACATGTAAGATATTTTAAGACAAAACTCTTATAATTCAGTTAGGAAGGGGACAATAGCTTAGTCAAAGCAAATAAGAGATTAAATCCAATTCTTATATCTTTCCGAACTTCGAGTCTGGATTTCTAGAGAAGATTAAAATCGTTGGTTCTCTACTATGTTATCCAATTCGATGGTTCTAAGTACCTAACAGCAGCTAACCTCCCAATCGAATCCCGTCCAATGTCCATGTCCAATGTTTGCAACTTTCTTAATATCAGGAATATTTATTTTAATTGAGTCAAGAACATTCTTCATTGATTTTGAGGTATAGAAATAATACCAAACTATGTGGTTCATTAAGCAAATACACAAAGGTCGCATCCTAATGCTATGGGTTGGTGATTCATGATTTCGTGACATCGTGATTTATACTTTGTACTTAACAACACATATTTATCTGAACTACTATTTACCCGCAATCTACTGTGTTTGAGATCAGACGGTCAAAATTTCAAAATTCTGAAATAATCATAACGTTTCTTGGTCAACAATCATAAGTAAGTTGTATCGGTATATCACAATATACTTTTTTTAAATGATCTTTTTGTCCTTTTTATGTCAAGGGAGCAAAATTTTAAAATTCCAAGATAGTCCAAGTCTTTCTCCGTGGAAATAGATGTGAATCGGTATGTGATATGATGAATTCATAAATTTGACCTTTTGACCGTATTTTAGGTCAGAAAGCAGCAATATTTCCAAATTCCAACACACACAAACTATTTTTCTAATTAACGAAGTTTTAACCCAAGGTCATGTTAGCCCAGGTCACTGAATTTCGAAACCCCGTATAGCCATCCGCAATGCAAATTTTATTAAAGAATTTTTGGCCAACTCAGTTTTTTGATAGGTCAATCCATTAAGAAACGTTTAGATGGAACATCAGTTACTTTCAGCTATTTTAACAAGGTCAAAGATCTTGTTAAAATAGCTAAAAAATGTTGAAAATCGGACCTATAATCTTCCTTTCTTTATGCGCATTTGAAAAATCGGTTTACATGACTTTTAATCCCTAGCAAACAAGAGTTCGAACAGCTATTTTTTATTTTTAGTTTTCGTTATTCATTAGGCTCGTAGGTTTGACCTTATAAACCTACCAAGTACTTCTTTTGTTCCACCCTTACAAATTCCTCATGTTAGTTTAGGGGTTTTAGTCTCAAAACGTCATTCAATTAAACTTAGTCAGAGTTTCAGACACATTCAACTGACAAGTGACACTAAATTAAGCTGAATAAATTCCTCTGTTGCGTTGATGTGCCGGTGATATGATATGATTACACCATGTTGCTTTTGTGTACATGTGGATAGAATTTATTTTATTGGAGGAATACAATTGACGAAGAATATTCCCTTTGATCGGGTTTTCGCGTAAAGGTGTTGATCGGTTAGCAACCGGAAATGGGCTAATTTCATGTGAAGCCCAGTTTGAGCAAGTATAAATTTTTGGGCTCATCAAAAGTCAGCTTTTAAATGCTCTGTAACTAAGGGAAAATGCAAATTCATATGATGGTTATGTAGACGTTGCGAACATCCCTCTAATGGAGACGGTTTCGTCTTTTGGTCTAGGGAATGCATGTGGCTGTGTAAATCAGACTTGGAGGTTTGGACAGGTTAGGCTACATACTGTTAAGAAAATCCGAGTCCTCACCCCTTCAGTACTCACCTTCCCTTTTAGAAAACACGAGTACTCAACCGTTTAGTAGGCGCTTTAAGCGTTTAATAATCGCTCACCTCTTTAGTACTCACTACTCTCTGAGAATATCATAGTGCTCATCTCTTGCGTACTCACTACTCTGAGAGTATTCGAGTGCTCACCTTTTTAGTACTCACTACTCTCTGAGAATATCATAGTGCTCACCTCTTGCGTACTTCCCACTCTCTGAGAATATCCGAGTGCTCACCTCTTTAGTACTCACTACTCTGAGAGTATTCCAGTGCTCACCTTTTTAGTCCTCACTACTCTCTGAGAATATCAGAGTGCTCACCTCTTGCGTACTTCCCACACTGAGGAATTATCGAGATGACACAATGCACAAGAGTAGTTTAGGAATACGAACAACGAGAAGGTAGCGTTTATTAAGCGTAGCTTGAAGCTAACAGAGGTAAGAATGTAAATGTGAAGAAGATGTAGGTTTAATTAGTTGAGAGTCGGAGAATACTTCAAGGTCCAGAAGGAACAACTCTCCAGAACAGAATGGCCATTGTCTCCAGATATTGATTTGGAGACAATGCATAATTATGGTAATGGCGTAGACAGGGAAGGAGCGTAATGACACATATAACCTGTGGGTAAATCCCAATTTATTCCACACTCTCTTCCTTTTAAATATAAATATTTAAATATAAATTATATAAATAAAACCGATGTCTCAATAAACTGTTCGTACGATTTTGTCTTACATATGAACATTACATAACTCTACGTTTTACCTTATTTTAAGTAAGTTCTAGTAAGTAGTCTGGAGAGGAAAGATATAAGATCTCCTCTTCAGTCGGTGAGGAACCAGCAACTTGACTGAGTGTGTAAGACGACGAACTGGATAAATCCTTACCAGATATTCGGTACCTTACACGTTTACTTTATTTCTCGCTCCTCATCCGATCATCTCATCTGACATAATACCAAGGACCGGGATCGGCCCTTGCTGTCTCCAGATTGAGTATTGGTCAGAATATTAGGGACGGGGGTCCTACCTTGATTGTTAAAATTGTGCCACAAATGAAACTTGACAATATATACATTATTACAACGAAACTATTACTTTATGTTTCCATCTGAATTCTCATCCTCCTTCAGGTCTCCGTCCGATTTCTAATTGTGTCCCTTCTTGAATTAAAATTCTGTTCACATCTGAATACGCGTAGTTTTCTCCGTCTAACTTAACATCTTGTCTTGAAGCAAGACTTCTTGAAGCCTTCTGACACGCAAAGCAGACTTTCATTAATGATGCAATTCGAATTTAATTATCACAAACTTGGAAAGACGGGCTTCTGGTCCTCTTCCGTTATTTAAAAGAGTACTAACCTTGGTACTCTGTAGTGCTCGGAGTCCTAATGACTAGCGATAAGTGAGTATTCGAGAGGCGAGGAATCGGATTTTGTTAAAGAGAAGTGGTACTAAAGAGGTAAGCACTTGGATTTGCTTAAAGAGCACTGAGTACTTATGAGGAGTAGGGCTTTAAGGGACCAAAACCCTTCTGGTTTGGTTCATCGTGAACCCATTTTAGTGTTTCGATGCACTAACTACGTCAAGGTAATTAGAGGAAGAGTGTAGAATAGGTTTAGTGACCTCAGGTCACGGGGTTAGGTCAGTATTTAGTTGTAGGAAAGGAAGTAAGTTAGAAGTTGTAGTCAAGGAAAGTAGGGTAGGAAGCTGGCTTGGCTCTCGCGAAAGAGTTACGCAGAGGACAAGTTCCAGCCCAGATGACCTCAAGGAATCGGAGTCCGATTCCTCCTTCACAGGCATAACTGGAGTCCGGTTATGTCCATCAAACATCAGGTTATCGGAGTCCGATAACCCAACGTATTGGTATTTGGGGGTTTAGGTTAGAATAGTGTATCAGTAGATCGGGCCTTAGGCAATTAGTAGATAAGGGCTATTATTGTATCAGTAGTTGTTGGTCAAGGGTTAAAGTGTAGATTAGTAGTGTCGTGTTGTGTGTCTGTCTCCCACCTCTGGTATTGCATATTGGTTGGACGTATTTATTATTGTGCACTGTGTTCTTATTGCATATTCTATATTCTGTATAGCGTATTGCATTGGTAATTAGGCATAATTAGTTAAGTAAGAACTCGTGTGAGGGATTATTCCCAATAGTTTGGACCTCAGAAAACCGTTCCTCACATACTACAGAGGTGAACGCTCAGGTCGACTCACAGAGGAGTGAGTATCAATAGGGGAGGAAGGGGAGTCGGTTTTTTTTCTCGAAAAGAAGTGAGTATTCAAGAGGTGAGGACTCGGATTTGCTCAAAGAGTGCTGAGTACTAAAGAAGTGAGGGCTCTGATATTCTTAAAGAGTACTGAGTACTAAGAAGGTAAGGAATCTGATTTTCTTAAAGAGTACTGAGTTGTAAGGAGGTGAGCACTTGGATTTTCTTAAAGAGCACTCATTACTAAAGAGGTGATCACTGAGATTTTCTTAAAGAGTGCTGAGTACTAAGTAGGTGAGGACTCGAATATTTTAAAGAGTACTGACTACGAAAGAGGTAAGCACTCGGATCTTCAAAGAGAGTACTGGGTACTAAAGAGGTGAGGACTCTGATATTCTTAAAGAGTACTGAGTACTGTGGTGGTGAAGACTCGAATATTCTTAAAGAGCACTGACTACTAAAGAGGTGAGCACTCTGTTATTCTAAGAGAGTAGTGAGTACTGCAGAGGTGAGTGTTCAGGTCGTCTCAATGAGGAGTGAATATTAAAAAGGTGTGGAAGAGCACTCGGGTTTTCTCAAAGAGTGTGAGAACTAAAGAGGTGAGGACTTTGTAAAACCTCCAAGTCTGAATTACCATAGTGACCTTTGTACATTTTCAAGAATTTAACCAAGACGAGGGGAAAAGTTGCCTGAAAAACCCCTTCGGGGTATGGGATACTACCCGAGTGGCCAAAGAGGTACTTTTAATTTTTTTAAGGATTCGGGTTCTACAATGCATGCATGACTTATAGTAAAAATATAAAAAAAGTACCCTTTTGGCCGTCGGTGTTATTCACGTTGGAATTAGTAGCCCCGAAACATAGCTTAACCGATTGGCACCTTTGCGCCTATATTAAATACAAACATCATATTCCTAGTCGTCTAATAGTTTAATATTTAGATAGTTCGCTCCATATCCTTAATATCCTTGTATGTAAATATAACCTGCTGAACAAATCTGTTTCTGAAATTTGTAATTTTTGACATTCGACATAAATAAATTCTGATGACACTTTAAAATTGTTTAAATGAATTTCCCATAACTTTAAAATCAATGAAATACAATAGTAAGTTCAAGTAAGTCGATCCAAAGGTCGTTGCCACATCGCAGCCGCAATATAATAGTAAAACAGAGTGTGAATCGCCTTTGGAACTGATCCAGGATTTGTAGAATGCCCTCCGATTTTTGCTGCCACTTTCCTTAACCCTCTCTGATACTTTAGCAAGTACTTCTTCGAGGGCAGATCATTTTGTAGATACGTTTGAAACCATCGCAAAAATTCCGCGGATGTCGGCAGTACGCGCGACATCATAATGATCATGAGGAACATGAAGAACATGCCCACCGTCGCATTCTCACAGTAGAAAAACACCGCCAACTTGTCCGTCTCTGGTTCTTTGAGAAGTTGAAAAATCATGAAGATGTCGGACGTGAATTCGCAATACAGCGCCGCCACAATTCCGCCAACTTTGAAACCGACCCATTTGTTAAACTCCGTTGTTGCGATCATCACGTTCTTGTAGTCTTTGACTAGGAGAATGACATTGTATTCGGTCCCCGGAACCATGGTTTGTGGGTTTAGCTTCCGGTCGGGCATGAACTTTTGACCCTGGAATATTTTATTTAGGATTGACATGAATTTTAAAAGCAGATTTTAATATGAATATGTAGAATGGAAAGTTTTAGACACGAGGTACAAATGTTTTTGTAAGGGCAAAAACCAAAATATGATTTCACTATTTCAGATCGTGTAAATGGCTACTAAATCTAAATCGTAAATATTCGGAAATGGTGTTAGGCTTAAGCGTTATAACTTTAAACGAATTAAATAACGAGAGAACAACATAGTAGTAAAAATCTCAAAGTACCCCAACCATAACGTACAAAGCATTTACTCAGCTAGAATACCGATTTGGAGAAATATCGTGGACGATACTATGCTTCTCTTGTAATTCATATTTGGTTTAAGAAAAACTCGGAAGCCGGTTGTCAATTGTATCTTTGAAAATTCTGTTTTTGGGCAACTTGAAGCATTGGTTAAAACGGGAATAAAAATTTAAGACAAGAAAACCCTCGCAATTCATAATCTTTCAATGTGTGTTTTTATTTTCAGTCCATTCTTACTAAACCTTTTCCATTCTTATCTCAATATTCATCTTATCTCTCATTCTAATATAATTTATACTCAATATCAGTGAAAATACAAAAATAGTAATTCTATTCTAATGTGTCTTTAATTTTTGAGGTTGCATAGTTCTATTTTTAGTTAAATGAGGTTATAAAGGTTCTAAAAAACTGGTTACATGACAAGAATATGAGAAATCGCTTGTTCACCTTCGTTCTCCTCACAGCGTTTTGAAACTGTCGCTTCCGATCCGTCCGGTTTAATTCACTCATTTCTGCAATATCCGCGATCCCATTGCCCCGTTGTTGGTGTATCACAACGTTCTGATGGAAATCATAGAGCTGAGGTAAACGCTGCATGACCTCACTCATTCCACCAATGATTTGAGTGTACGTGACGGCGAAAACCTCGCAAAGGACAATCGTACTCGCTGCGTTGATCCAAGCGTGCCACATGAAGAAGAACTCGTGAGCCGCGAATATTATCCGGAGCGGCCAATTGTCCCACGGCACAATTGCGAACGTGTTTGACGCGTATTTCGGAGCCGTGAAGAACTGAATCATCAACGCGATGCATCCGACAACTACGATAACTCTTCAAAATAAACAAAAACTGAGTTCATTCAGATAAAAATAAATATTTTTAGTAAAAAATAGTTTCATAAGGATAAGGGTCTTGTTCTTGCTCATTGATTTAGGGTATTACAATTGTTATCGGCTTTATGGGACTCGACTCCGTGGGGTTTATTGTGATTTATTGGGGCAAAGTGATATTTATGCATTTTATAGTCGGACGACGTGTTTAACCCATTTATACTAGTTTTGGCCAAAATCTGCATTTTTCTCAAATTCTTAAAAATCACTAAATAACCATTTAATTCAATTTAATTGTAAAACTGTTGTGGTTACGAAGCTTATTCTTACGTATGGATCCTCGAAAAGAAATAGCAGTTCCTCAAAATCCGCCCTTGGAGTTCCTTCGGGGATCCAAGCTTCCTCCAAATCTCCTCCTGAACTCTCCAATTCGCAATCAGTATTTCATGCAACGGACTCTTCCCGTACCAAATCATCGTCTCCTGAATCATTTCCGAAAATACGATGAACCACACCCACATGCTCATCTGGTCCAGGAATCCGACGTGCAGAAGCCAGCCATTGTAAGTCAGCAGGATGTAGCCCAACTTGGTCAAAGAATTTAGCCAGATGAGATAATACAGGAAAACCCGAAACGATCCGATTTTTTTGACGATGAATCTCCCGTCAGCCTCTCGGTCAATGTAAAACCGGCATATCGTCGTGTAAGTCAACAAACGCCAAACTCGCCGTTGGTACTCCGTAAACTCGGGTAGTTTTAATTTTTCTTCACGTTCATATGTGTTCATAATTTCGAATTTAAAAAGCGCAAGAATAAGAGCGACTAAATTTAGACCGTTTCAACGGAACCTGTTTTCTCAATTGACATCGATTCGGTGGTTAAAGAAGCTTAATGCTTTCGGATGGACCTCTGAAGTTAATTACACGTTGCTTACTTTTAATTTACCACGTACTTTCTCTGATTAGTTGATACTCTGTTGGGGGTGAATACATTTAGGTTTTGTTGCTCATTTTATGAGGTGAGTGCAGTTCCTTCTGATGGATAGGGTTCGAAGTTCCCATAGATTTACATTAATTTTTTTTGAAGATTTACATTTAATTTTTTGAAGATTTTACTTGTAGACAGATGCATGATTAAGTAGGTCTCATAATAATAATTCAGTTACACGGTATGAAATATGTTTACATTTGATATAAATTATTAAAAATAATCTAAATCAACAATAATAATATAACGATGTAAAAACATAAAATGATCCGAACCTTATCCACATTTGAAAAAACATTAAAAAAAATGAAACATTTTAATATCGCTTAACTCTGTTCGTTTCGAGGATAACCCATGAAGCTTAGAATTTAATTATGATTTATCAAGATTATCCGATTCCGTCAGTACTGATTTCACCACTTTGCTTGTTGCGTTTGCGACGGTTTATTTAAAAAAACTTGAGTTTTTAGTGCTTAACCCTGGCTCGTAACAGCTACTTAAGCGTGAATTATTTATTCTGTCGGCAGAGTAATTAAATACTGATTCTGGGTTTGAAGTATAAGTGCTCTAAATGATTTCTGTGCAATCCTTGAATTGCTTTTTGCCATAATGTGTACTTTCAGAGTCGTCTTAACATGTAACAAGATTCATAATTATTCTTTTGTCATCAAGTAGTTTTGAACTTCGCCTAATTGCTTTTCATTTCAAGAGTTAAGGCATCAGGAGTGCTACATATTTAAATAATCGTCCATGCAAGATCAAAATTACGAGCAAACGACTGTGGTTAATAGTTCTGGAATTTGAAGAATTTATCCGTAATTACGATTATGAATTAAAAGCAAGAATGTGCCAAACGAAACCAGCTCAGTTTTAATTCGCTGGCTCTAACTCTCCAGACCCTTTTCTTGTATTGTTTTAGTAAAACACTACGATGATTGTCAATTAATTACTCCGACGTTACCTGCATTTTGATTACGTTTGACATGCTGCAATTAAACTCCTGTGTTCGATATTGGTGGTTGGTAATTACGCCAAAATTATAATTTCTGTATCGATTCAAGTGAAAAAGCAATACTTGTAGCAAAAAACTTGTATACTTAACACTTAACAGTTTCATGCCATTAGGGACTTAAATTAAAAAGTATTACGGGATGGGAGCCAGTCATAAGCCGGATTATCCGGATTATCCCCAAGTTCCCGGAAAGCGAAAAGCAATTTAGATACCAGTTTTTAAAAGTTCACTACTATTAAAGTCTAATTTATGAACCGCACTCCTGAAAGTTTCAGCTCGACGAACAACCATAAAAAAATAATTAATAAAATAAAATCATTTAAAATATCATATTCCCTTTCCTTACATCTCCGTCTTGGTGGACTGGGCAAATTAAAAAATTAACATCTTTGACAGATCTCAATTTCTCAGAGACTGAACATTTACCAAAAAAAACCGTCAACAGGATGAACTTCAATCAAATATTGAAATTCATGGACCTCAATGAAATATCGATATTAAACTGTTTTAAATATTTTTGTTAAGCTTGCCCTTCTCACTTTGTTTCTTCGACTGAACTTCAACAAGTTGAATCATTCCTTGTTCGATTATGTCATCCTGAATTATCATAACACAAAATGAACTCAAGTGTAATTGTTTTTAATCAACATTTAATTATGCAACATATATAATCATATCATAACTTAGCAAGGAATTTTATCTCTACAATCTTCAGCTGCAGGGTGTACACAAGTTTTTATCAAAACCTTGAGCTTTTAACCATATTCTTGACACGTCATGAAATTATATTTCGGGGACGCGAATAGCCAGGGCCTAAGGACGAGACTGGTGGGGGCTGAGGTCAAAATTGTTTTGTGACGAGAGACAAGATCGCCGGACACCGTGGTGGAGTGGGTTGCAGCCGAGTAAATAGTCTAATCTAATCGGATTATTTGATACTTGTCGTAATTTGCACCACCGGTCATAGTCATATATTATAATCATAATAATGATTGCTTCACCCTCGTATCTCACGAACCCTATCATCAATTATCATTATCATTGGGATTAAGATATACCGATTGTGGTAGAAATTGTGAAAATTTTCCTTGGCTTCCCATTACAATGTAAATAGTTGTTAGTAGCGGTTGACCCTGTCAAGCGGGAGCAAAACCTGTCAACCCGAACGACATTGACATTTGGGAATACCGTTGAGGTCATGAATTTCGGTGACCCTGAGGAAACGTCTGTCAGTGGGTATCCCCAAGACAATTCTTCGACAGTTGCATCTAGTCTCGCTAATAATATTCGTAGTAGTGGTGCTAGTTTAAATCAGCTACGATTGAATTCGACAACAATTCAAAACGAAGATCACTCAAGAACAGATTCAAAATCCGAATCAATCTTCACCCTTATGAAACATAAACTAATGTTTTGGAAAGAGCCATCCGATGGAAAAATTAGAGTCGTCGTCCCTAATCACATGTTTTCCGGTGTTTCGGAAGACCAGACGCATAAAAATCCAAATAGCGATTACTCCGGCAATCGCATTAGTACTACAAGATATAACCTCCTGACATTTATTCCAAAGAATTTATTCGAGCAGTTTCGTCGATTAGCAAACCTGTACTTCATAGGGATTGTAGTTCTCAACTGGATTCCAGTAATCAGTGCATTTGGGAAGGAAATCTCCATGCTACCTCTTTTCATTGTATTTGGTGTGACGGCAATCAAGGACCTTGTCGACGACAGACGGAGATACAATAGTGATAAGAGCATTAATAATTTCACCTGCCAGGTTTGGGATCCGTAAGTTGATTTTATTTTATTTTGGAGATATGTTATGTGAAATAATATTGCCACTCTTATTTTAATGCAATATGCAAAAAATCCAGTAGGTCCATATAAACGTATAATAGTAGTTCGATATGGCGAAAAAGTCAAAGTGTTTAGAAACGTTTAATATATATTTGTATTATTGTTTTATGACGATTAACGATAATCATGATAATCGTAGTGTGGTTAGATAATGTTGAATTGTTTACACAATCCGGTCAGAATACCTATAATCCACAAGGGTGAAGGACAACGAATAAGTGACGCTTTTACTCTTGTTGATCCGCAGGTTAGTTCAAGTGATTAGATACGGTTATTTTTGAGTGAAGGAACATAAAATATTAATCAGCAGGGTTTTAATATGTATTTAAATACTAATTAGCTCAGTTAATGGACAAGGAATTTCACGTGAGGTAGCTAGCATGGGATTTAGTTGATAAGCCGAGATTTGTCTGTTTTTTTGGTTTGCTTCGTTTCATCAGTTCTGAAAAACGTGTACATTTCATTGCCGTATAAAGTTTAAACTCACATTACTCACAAGGGAGGTATCAGAGAGGCAGATCCACGATTGACATGCATTTTTTTGTGATGAATCTACAACTGATGAAAACGTTAACGACGCAAAAATATAGGGCCCAATTTTATGTTTGCCTTGAAAGATTGTTCTTCATATTTTGTTAAATGTTTTATTTTTTTGTTTTTTTTTAAATTGCTAAACAATGGAGACGCAAATAAACAAAGGTGAAATAACAAACGAAATATGCCAAAAAAATCAAGAAGAAATTTAGAAAATAGAAAATCAAAACATCTCACCATAATTTGCCAGGGTTATTGAGATATCATGGTAGGAAGTGAGGGGTTGTGAGGTAAAGAGAACGAGCAAGAAAAATGCTTTACAACAACGCTGCATTTTGCTCTATGGCTGGGGCAACTTAGAATTTTCGATATTGTATGTGCTTCAAACCATTTAAAAACAAAATTATTTTTGAACTTGTTCAAAAATCAGTTTCAACACACGTAAAATATCATACGAACGGCACATCTACAATGAATCAAATCAAAGCATCCAGTCGACGGGTTATTATTATTTTTGTTTGTACTATTGTTTGTCAGAAAAATAAACGGTTACAAATCTTGCCTTTGGAAAGCCCTTCATGTCGGAGACGTTGTTCGTTTAAAACGTGATGATAACATTCCTGCTGATATTCTTGTCTTGAAAACCAGCGACCCAAGCGGGCTCTGCTATATCCAGACCATGAACCTGGATGGTGAAAGCAATTTGAAACAGCGAGAAGTTGTTCGAGGTTTAAAGGATATTATGGTAAATAGCTTTAATGAATGCTTAAATCAAGTTCGGCGCTGGATTACATTTTGCTAACTTGTGATTAAAATTACGGTTTGTACTTCGAAATTTTCAGCATAGCCCGGATGACGTTAATAAGTTTCAGAGTAAAATGGAACTGGATCCACCCATAGCCGATATTTATAAATTCTCAGGAAAAATGGTCCATCCAAATCCGAATAAGATGGAAGTGGATTTGGCAAAAGAAAACCTTCTCTTGCGAGGCTGTTGTCTGAAAAACACGGAGTTTGTCGTAGGGATTGTTATTTATGCAGGTATTTATGAATTTCAAAAATTATATTAGTTTAGAAATGTGACTATTCAAGGTGAAACCCTTTAATGGTTTTACTCGGTCTGTTCGTCTGTCCACCCGTCCGTTCGTGCTCCAACCCAACTCCCAAAATAAAGCGGATTTTCAAATTATTTTGGAAAACTTTGTGTCGAAAGTCACAATTTTTAAGATTTCGTTGAAAAGGTATTATGAAGTGCCACTCAACGATGTTAACGAATTTACTCTATGGTTGGGGTAACTTAAGGTTCTTGAATAAAAGGTCCTCAAAGTGTTGGAGACCTACGTCAATTGCTATATTTGACATTTTGTATCGTGTGGTTTCATCCTTTTTGGATGTGCGTTTGCAACCGTTTAGTTCATCTACGGTTTGTACTATTAAATCTTGAGTAATAAAATTTATTCGTCGTAGGTGGTGAAACGAAAGCTATGTTAAATAACAAGGGACCTCGACACAAACGAACCGGCCTGGAACGGTTAATGAATTTGGAGGTGTATTGGTGTGTCGTGATCTTAGCTATATTATGCTTTGCCGGAGCAACGGGCTCAGGACTTTGGCATTACACGTTCAGTGACATGCCGGTGCCTTTTATTCCTCCGGGATCGGAGGACAGTGTCATTAGCCCATTTTCCAAAGCGTGTCTCAGCTTTCTAACTTTTATTATAGTTCTACAAGTGAGTTTTTATTATGATACTGATATTTTCTTAATTTCAACACTTATCACATTTATGAAAATGACTTGTTGTAAACATTTACTGCCGTTACAAACGAATTTTTATATTGACTAATGTTACTACCGACAAATGTGTGTTGTTTTTATACTCTATTTGGGTCAAAAATTATAAATTAAGCTATTAATTTTAGGTGATGATACCCCTGTCATTGTATGTGACAATCGAACTGACCAAACTTATGCAGATTTATCACATATCAAATGATAATGACCTTTTTGACGAGGAAACAGACAAAGGGATTGCTTGTCGTGCAACAAACATTTCCGAAGATCTAGGCCAGGTATTGGTTTTAACCCTTTTGACGATGAGTTTTTATTTTGGCCATTGGATTAATAAGATGAATTATACAATGTATAATTAATCTTAAATTCATGTTTTAATTGCATTGTACTTGTAAATATAATGACTGAATTGTATTTTAATGTGTTCCAGATTGAGTACGTTTTTTCTGACAAAACTGGAACGCTTACTGAAAATGAGATGTTGTTCCGACGATGTACTGTAGATGCGATTGATTACAAACATTCTGATACCGCTAGAATTGAAGATGTAAATTGATTTTAGCTAATTTACCGCATATTATGATTAAGCGGTTTTAATTTGTCTTATAAGCTCCTAATAATTGCAGCTTCTAAGGCAAAATTCAGATAAAGCGGAAAAAATGCGAGAGTTCCTTCTCATTTTAGCACTTTGCAACACCGTAGTTGTTGCTAATCGACTTCAGCCTGACAATAATGTAAAAATAATATTTCTACTATACCTAACCTATAATATTCCAATTTAAAAAAATTAGATTGAATAAAACCTTCTAGAACAATGCTGAAGGAGAATTACTTGGTATAGAAAATCCGCCCGGGGGCAATCCTTCGATGTCAGGTGCACCAAATATTCCTATAAGATGCAATGATGATTCACAATCTCAAAACACATTGGATACTCTAACTCCATCATCGGAAGCGAAACCGATTTTTGAAGCCGAAAGCCCAGATGAACTAGCGCTTGTGGACGCAGCGTTTGAATACAACTGCCGACTCATAAAACGAACGCCTCAATCCGTGACAGTTGCAATGCCAGGTGAATTAGTTGTGGGACACACCTTCGTCCTTCAATGATCGATTCCTATTTTAAAGTCTTTTGACTCGCCCGGAAAAACTCGTTTCGTTTGTATGTAAAGCATAATATACATGTCAATTGATTTAGCATGGGGTTCGCTATAGAGGACCAAACTAGTTTTACCCAGCGAGTCAACGAACCTAAGGACTTTATCTGACTCCTTTGCCTGTTATTAGGTGGCGAACCAATTAATTACGAGATTCTTCAAACGTTACCTTTCGATTCGGATAGAAAGCGTATGTCCATCATATTGCGACACCCATTCACAAATCAGATCATTTTGTATTGCAAAGGAGCGGACTCGGCAATATTTGAACGTTTACGAACATCAGGTGAGTCACTCACATTTTTTACATCGATTAAAGACAACACATCTGTAAATTTACAATTAAAATGGTTCTACTCGGTCTGTGCGTCCGTGATGTAACTAGTTAAATATTAAATTCTTTGTTCTAAAACCCATTTATAACCTCTAAGAGGCTGCAAGAATTTGTTTCAAGACCTCGTACACCAAAGGTCAAGGGTCCCAATATTTTTTAAATTACAACCATGTAAATGTGATAATAGTTGACCTTAAGATTTTTAAATAAAACATCGCCAACGTGTCGAAGAATGACATTTAATGTTATCATTTATCATGTGACTGGTTTCGATTCCTATCACCTAAATTAGATATGCGTTTGCAATGGTTTATTTTATTCTCAACTGCATTTATAAATATCAGTGCTTTATTTTCTATTTAGAAAATTAACCTATTCTTATTTCCTTTTTACTCTGTAGATGATCCAAAATCTAATGATATTATAAACCGAACTAAAACCAAGATAGACGATTATGCCAAGGAAAGTTTGCGGACATTAGTAATGGCGAAACGAGTCCTTAGCAAAACGGAATATGACACATGGTTAGAAACGTTCCACAAAGCCAAAATGGACTTATCACTTATAGCCGAAGATCGTGATAAATTAGTGTGGGAAACGTATAAAGATATGGAAGCCAACTTAGAACTTGTTGGAGCAACCGGGGTCGAAGATCGCTTGCAAGATGAAGTCCCTCAAACAATCGAGGCCTTAAGGACTGCCGGCATTATCGTCTGGGTGCTTACTGGGGATAAGCAAGAGACGGCTAAAAATATTGCGAAATCATGCAACCTTTTCAGCACCGATATGCACATTCTCACGTTAAACGAATCCAAAACCAGTGTGAAAAAAGCGATTTTGTCTCACATTAAACAAATCGATAATTGCGAGCATAACCCTCGTCAGTCAGAGGCCGCAAGAACCGGAGTTAAGAAAGAATGGGCTTTGGTTGTTGATGGGGACACTTTAACGTACGTCAGTTTCCTTATGATTACTATGATTTCAATGAGTAAAAGCACTAAAAATAAATGGTTTTATTTAAAAAATAGGGGTATTTGGGAGCACAAACCTGACCTAATTTCCAAGTTTCTAACTTTGGCGAAAAAATGCTCCTCCGTGCTTTGCTGTCGGGCTACACCACTTCAGAAGGCTTTGGTTGTTAAAAGTGTTAAAAAACTAGGAGTCTGGACATTAGCTATAGGTATGGTTGTAAGAATATACAATTTTTTTTAAAATTATTTTGGTCCTTCAACAAAGTTCATTATTAGGGGGTATTATTATGGGGAGACCTTGTCTGTCTGTCTGTCTGTCTGTCTGTTCGTTTGCGCTCTAACTATTGAACGGTTGCAGTTTAAAAAAACAGTTTTCGGATATCAAACAAGCATTTGCTTGGGCATAAGTGGAATATATTTTAAAACTTTGGCCACACCCCCTGACCCCCCAAAACGTAAACCTTCAAATAAGTCGACTCCTATTCATATCCAACAACGAGAAGATTGTTCGGATACGGCAATCACTCCCGTGTACACCCATTGGCACCAGGGGGTGTAACCGCACGAAATGGCGGAAGTGCTGTCTTGACAGTTTGTCTTGCGGTTTCACCCCATCCGTACGTGCGTTTGCAACGGTTTCTTTATTTAGGCGATGGTGCAAATGACGTGTCGATGATCCAAAGCGCGGATGTAGGTATTGGGATATCGGGTAAAGAAGGGATGCAAGCGGTCATGGCCTCCGATTTAGCCATCCCGAAGTTTAAATATTTGAAGAGACTCTTGCTTGTTCATGGACATTGGTGCTACGACAGACTGGCGAGGATGATCCTGTATTTCTTTTATAAAAACGCTGTAACTAATTGCTAAAATTGTCGCACTTAATTATAATTAAGGTTGCACTTTAATTTATTTATTGATTTTATTCTGCATGCAGGCCTTTGTATTTGTGATCTTCTGGTATCAAATATTGAATGGTTGGTCTGGATCTGTGATGATCGATCAAATGTACCTGATGGTGTTCAATCTATTTTTTACTGCCCTTCCGCCTATGGCTATTGGTGAGGTTTTTGAAGTTATATAACTTATTGCTTTGAGTTAAAATTCGAATGCATTGGTGTGTGATTCAAAGTGAAGACACTGTTTTCTTATTAAAGGATGAAACCCCTTATTGTTTTCACATGTGAGGAACATAGTTTGAGTGGTATAGTCTAGTGCTATTTAACCAAGATTCATTTATTCTATGATTGGGGGAACATGAGATCCTTGTATAAAACGAACCCACCTGTCACAACGCCGTGATATGTTATTTAAGGTCTTCTTTCGTGTTGCACCTATTTGCTATTTGTGTTTGCAACGTTTTTTTTTAATTCTATTAAAGGTATCTACGATCAAGACTGCCCTTCAGAACTGTTAGAGAAAAGACCCGAACTCTATCGACAAGGGAGATTACGAAAAGTTCATCGAGCTCATTCTTTTTGGTTAAATATGTTAGACGCTCTGTACCAGAGTATCGTGATTTTCTTCATGTCCTATGGTGTAAGACAGATTGAAAAACCGTTTTTAAATAATTATAAAATTATGATCAGAGTCCCATTTATGGACTTCTTTTTTTATTCCATTTAGGCGTACCATGGTTCCGACGTCGGAATGTTTGAGTTCGGTACAACCGTGGTTGTAGCATGTATGTTTACAATGTTACTACACATGGTCATCGAAGCTAAGTCCTGGGTGAGTTCAATAATTACTTTGAATACTTCAAGGCTTATTTAGGGATGATGTTAATTAATCTAAATTAATGTTTTTAATTTAGACCATAATCCACGGCCTGTCAATAGTGGTATCAATACTACTGTTTTATGGGTTCGCCTTTGTCTATAATACGGTGTGTATTAACTGTTTGGAATTCGAAAATCCATACTGGGTAATACATGAGCTCATATCCTCGCCAGTGCATTGGTTAGTCGTGTCAGTAACCACGGTCCTAGCCGTACTCCCAAGGTACTTAATCCCTATCCCAAATATCGGATTAGAGCAATAAATATTTGCTTAATCTTTTTTCTAAATTTACTTTTACTTTAGCATTTAGAAAGTTATGTTCTAATGTTTTACCTGATGCAAACAAAAAATTTTATTTGCTAGGTTTATTTGTCGGTGTTTGCAAAATTCTTTATTTCCATCAGACGTTACTAAAGCTTTGCTATCTAGACGAATGCCCTGGATATGTTTCAGGAGAGGACAAAGTATTGCAATATCAGAACCACAACCATCCAACTACCCTCATAAACCTTCAGTTGCAACTGCAACATGATATTTATAACATACTTAATAACTCTTCAAAATATTTCGTTAAAAATACAGAGATTTAAGTTTCAAAAAATCAGGTCCATCTGAACTGCTTGATACGGTATTGATTATCTACTAGTAATAAAACTACGTCCTTTTCTCTTAAGACTCATTAAGACACTAATACTCATGATAACCCTTTTATGCTGGAGTAAATATAAATAAAACAAAACGTTTGTAAAATAGCACAAAAGCTCAAAATTTTCCGACGTTCCCAATATTTATGATTTAAAAAATTTATGTAACAACTTGAATTGAAATTCATGGTTTACTTCGGATTCTCTAATTCACACAATAAAATGTATTTATATTCCCGTGAAATTTACATAATATTTAAATCATCTAAGTGATTACTGCGGTTAGGTACTGAATGGGTGGCAGACTTTAACATTTGAAAGGATCGTTCCACAAATGGAGTTTGATGAGCAACACTCCGAATTTTGACATGGATCGCCATTCTGTAGAATAGCTTTGCAGACCGGATCTTCAATTGAATTACTGCCAACCTGTTTCTATAAAAGTATTACAATATATAAAAATCAATGCTATTAAAAAACACAAAATTAAACACTCACTAAGACTCTACAACAACTAAATCACTTCATATATAACGGATGTTCTGTTAAGCATAAAATAAATGAATCAATTAGATATAAGAATTCCTCACCCCTGATTCGTTGGAATTTGGGCTTCTGCGATTGTAAAACCTAATTGACTCGTATTCTCCTGATTTAATTCCTCTGAATTTGGACGGGACACCTAAAAGAGCAAAAATGTACATATGATTTATATATACTTTTGATTTAGCACAATAAAAATATTTATTCATGAACGTTTAAAAAATATAAGTATTTTTAAACTGCGTACCAGAACTGCTGGGATAAATGCTCATTAACGAAATAAGAAGAAGAAGTTGGATGACGACAGACCAGGACTTAATCATATCGAGTGTTATAATCTCACTCAGATGTTGAACTCGAACTGATGTTTCTTGTTCCTACTAATCTGTTCTAAAAATATATATTGTACGTGTCTGACACTGTTGACTGTGATGTGATATGCGCTCGAGAGCAAAAAATCTGCGTTTTATTCTTAAAAAAGTGGAGCAGGATGGAATACAGAGTGCATTTTAAGATTTTAACTCAGCCTAGTTTTGGAATGAGATTTTTAGGTGATCTAATATGTTCAAACAATTCTGTTTTTAATCCTTATCGAACCGGATTTATTTTATGGACTAGAACAATGGATGGAGAATCTAAAATTGAACAGATTCAATTCGACTTAAACTTTATAAATGTGTCAAACAGATTGAAAGTTATTACGCTCTATTCTTTCATCAGTAAGATGCTGCCAAACAGATCAATCAATCAAAAACCAAAACTGAAACTTGTGTGAATATTTTATTTAATCTTTTGTTTTTATTACTGGAGAACGACGTAATGAAATATTATTTTCGCTAATTTAAGGAATGACGTAATGAATTAATGCGTTTTCAACTAAATTTAACCATCCACACAACTATCAAAGGCCTCTACGCAGCATGGTTGGTACATTGGTCTTTAATTGATGAATGATGGGATTAATATTTATTCAAGCCTAATTTTGTAGAGGTAAAATTCCTCAAAGTGATTTCCGAACAAACGAGACATGTTTTCCGTAATCGTGAGGGAAGGATGTTTAAAAACATTTGTATAGTATACATTAAGAATAAAAGAGAATAATCAAAATCAGTCGCGTAATTAATTTTTAACCTCAAATTAAGTTGAGGGCAGCCATAATTACAATTACAATGGGGAGGGTGTAATCGTAGACAAATCGACAGGGGGATAAATGAAGAGGATGTCCCAAAAGTGTCGCTTGTAAGCGTAGACGTTGCCAGCGTGCGACTCGTACATCGGCGCTCCGTCTTCTCGAATCCCGAGGTATTTCTTGGTAGTCGTGACGTATTTATCGAGACACGGGTTGACGGATATGTCGGCTTTGTATCCATTTCCGTGAGAATAACACTCTTCAGAGGCCAAGTCCCAGTGTACCACCTAAGCAAAGAAAATTAGGCATTAGCATAACGGTTATAACCAAGTGTTGCAAATGAATTGTGTTTTGAGCTATGTACTATGTACCGCTGACTCGTTACTTTATAGAGTGATCTTTGATCGTAATATGTTTTATATCAACGTATGCAACGTCGATATTTGCTTTATTGTTTTATCATTGTAGTTTCAAAGGATTTTTGGAGCAATTTGTAACAAAAAAATAACGTCGACGCCGTCAAAGAACGGCGTTTGGATATGTTTTAACAAGAAAAAAATAATAACGCAAGAGTCTATGGTCTATACCTGGGGGAAACAACTGTCCTCCCTCATTAGACTTTGGTATTTAAATTTAAAATTAGTAAAATAATGTAATCTTTTTACAACAAAGTAATCAATGATGATTCAAAACGTACCTCCATGCCTCCAATGATGTTAATGGGACATTTAGATGAGGATTTCAGCGTCTCTAGTCCTGCCACCGTGTTATTTCGCACCCCGTTAAATGATATATGAGCAGGGTTGCCGGGATTCACCCCTAAAGTACGTAATATCATATAAATATCACGGAAGTGTATTTAAAATTAATACCTAGCCAAAGCCAACTAATCCCATCCCGAATCGAAGAAAAATTACATATCTTATAATGGTCTGGGGGCAAATTTGTGAGATATTAGGTTTTAAATTAAAAAACCGGTACCGGCGACAATGAATCTATTACGGGCTGCCCGGTCGGTCAAACGAGGAGAGGGGACGATAGGTCCAAATCCTGCTAACGCGCTGTACAAATTCAAAACAAAAGTTTAAGTTCAAGTTGACAGCAACTATTCAATAATTATTCGACCAACTGTAATTTGATGATAATTTTACCTGCTGACCAGGACGAAGAACAACAGGTATTTGAACATATTAGGAGTTTTAAACTTCAAATTAAAATTATTTTTAAATTTGTTGACAAAAACGGAAGAAACTCGTCAAGGATTCAACATCTACTTCTGAACAAATATTATAATTGAGGATGCAGAATGGAAGAAAAGTCTGTACAAGTTGCTTCAATTTAATTTAGGAGGAAATCACGCCCTACGACTACAGTTCAAAGCTTTAACAATTGTAAAATCCACAATTTACTTACAATACATGTAATCCACTAAACATATCATAAATTATAAGGTTTATAAATGAACCGTAAAAGAATGCTAGAATTAAAACATTCTATTATTATTTCCTGTTATTCATGTTAAGAATATAGGATAAGTTTTGGAATAAGTTCGCATCTGTAACCTTAGCTCACCAAACCCTCCCCGTAATAATAGCCCCATCATTTTCCGAGGATTTGAAAAAATAACTCACCTTGGGGATTTATTTAAGGAAATAGGCTATGTATTTACTGCGGTTTGAAAAACCTTTTTTTCAAGGGAAGATAAGCCATTTGCCTTATCTCGTTCTAATCTAGCCTGAAGGATTTATTATGCATATGTCCTGAAACACTGTACCTATTTTCGTACGTATACACCAATATTATATGCTCTTATTATTGGTATACATTGAAGGGCTCCATGATCATGCTCACCCTTATATTGTTTTTCTGAAATTACGATAAAGTCAGGATGAAAAATAAATGAATACTCTAGATATAAATACCAAATGATATCGAGTCCCGTTTATAACATTGTTTTGTAACTTTGTAGCTGGAGAAGTAATTGAAAAACATTATAATTTAATTTATTTAGTCATCATAATTGATGTTAAAGATTATCACATTAAAGAGAAACAGAATAATGTATATTACCCATGTGACTTATATTTAAAGCTAAGATCATACCATCATACGTCAGTGTCATATCAGGATTTTTGATTCTTGGAAACCGAGGGTCTCAAAGTCTCAATCTAAACTGGTCTGGTTTAACCTTATATATTGAAAATGGAACTAATCTCTTTTACAAACATTCGTCGTGTCTTATATCTTAAGTTCAGAGAAACATTAAACATCCAGTTTCTCAAAGTAAGGTCTGTTATGCATCGAGGCTATCAAGTCAAGTTAAAAATAAGAGTCCATCCTTGGTCCAGCTAAAGTAACTTGTCCATAGGCTAGGCTAGATAACAATATTTCTCAGGATTTAGCAAACAACGATTTTGGTGATTTGATCTCTCTAGACGTCACTTACACTTACTTTCATGTCAATCCAAGTAATCTACTTTTAAGCCAGAATCTCAATTCTAAACCTCCGAGTGTGGTTTAAACGTTAAGAGGCACATCTTTGAATAACTTGTATTTAAATTTTAATTAAACTTTTTAACTCATTTTACTATCTACAGTTAGTTCTCACGAGCGAAAACGCCAAAATGACATGGGCATTTATAGTGTCACTCTGCTTTCATATTTTATCCGTCTCGCTGTCCGTCGGTGCCTTTAACCCCTTCAGGAATTTAAATATGACTGCCATTTCCAGGAGGTAAGTAATTCATTGGATTAAATAAATGCTCATTTTCTTCAAGTATTGACAAATATGTCAAAATTAACGTATGAAATATCGTAGCCAAGCCGGGAATTCTGGGAAGGGCATCTGGTCACAAACCTTTTACTGCCCTGACCCCACATTTATAAACGGAATAAATCCGATCTTCCGGGACGAGGATTTGAAAACACGTAATTGGTTCACGTCTGAAAGTACGGGAAGAATTATATCAAGTCACATTCCAGTCTTTGGACTTAATGTGTCCTGCACATCCATCACCGGAGAGGTACAGACGCAAATTCAGCGCTACATTCCTGCCATGACGCGATCATCAGACGCTGCGATGGAATACACGGTTGAACATCACGATGCAAGTGTCTGTCCACCAGATAAAAGTGAGTGTAATTTTTTAAATTGAATTAAAAACAAATTTTGATACATTAAACACTCGAAAACAGCAATTTATCTAGCGGAGAAGTAACATAACATGCTGAAAATATTGAACGGATTAAGAAAATGTTGAAAATTGAAAACGCGTTTGAATATATTTGAAGGAATTCAATTTGAAAATCTCAAGATACCCCAATCATAGAGCAATGTTAGTAGCCAGATACAAATTGAATTACCCTATCTTCAAATTTTAAATGTGTTTCTTTGCAAACCCAAGATGAGAAACCGTTTGGAGTTGCCGTTGGCGTGGAAAAGCGGCTAAGTTCCAATGGAACGTTGATGGAACTTGCTTTCTATTGTAACTACGAAGCTCAACTATCACGCCAAATAGACTTGACCATGAACATCGGAACGACTGGTGGTAGATGGACGAAGCCATTCTTCTGTCCTTGGGGACATTACCTCTGTGGTTATAAGGTTCAATACGGTAAGGAATTCAAAATATTTGTCCTTATCGGACAGTTACATTTTACTTGACAAGTTTGAAATTTTTTAGACCGCGATTCCTACGCAATTTTGGACTTTCGGACGGAATGTTGTCCTGCTTTGGAAAAAAGTTCTGGATGGTGAGTAAAAAACGATGAATTGAACAATTTCTATGCGTCGGTTTTGCTATGCGGAGAACATTTTTGGACTTATTGGATTTATGCGAAAAATATGTTACAGGACGAATTATCGGGGTGAGACATCCGGAACAATTCTCCAATCTTTGCACATATCCTCAGAAATGGCGTCAAAATTAGCCCAAGTTGGGCACACCCGTTCCAACTACCACCTTCATTATATGAACGAGTTGGACGACCCCTACTACTACAACTGGGAATTTTGCCCCATAACCACCTACGTCATCGGTATACAGGCACACCCACAGCAGCGACAGTTCCGCTTCATCTGTGCAGATATTAGCATATCCAAGCCACGACGAAAACACTATATAACTGGATACAACAACGTTCCCCATGATATTTGGGAAGAGGAAGGTGTCTCGGATGAATTGGAATGTCAGGGCCTTTCAATCGGATTTCAAGTCCTTTACGAAGAAACGACTGCTCAGATTCAAGGCATTCGATTGCTCTGTTCGTATTCAAGGAATAACGAAGTTCCGTATATTAAAGCCATTTTGCCACCAACGACGACCAACGTAACACTTGACAAGTATGCTTGGGGAATGCCGCAGATGTGTCCCAAACACCAAACTTTGTGTGGAGTTAAGACCAGAGTTATTCAAGGTGAAGAATTTATTTCGAATGTAAAACAGACTAGAAATGACATTTAGTTAAAAAATGGTCTGAGGCATAAGCAACCTCCCTGTCTCGGATGTATTTGAAAGTGGGTATTAAACTCCTTGTGCTCTTTGACTCGGCCGATAAAACTCGTTTCTTCCTCTATAGCCGGTCTCATGTGAAAGCAATGGACTATATTGTATACTGCCATGCATATAGATCAAATTTGAGTTTTATCGGCCGAGTCATAGATCACAGGAGCTTTGACAATTTGGGATGTTGTCTTTAACTGTTTGGGAAACTTGACATCATATATGCTTTTGCAAACAGTTTCGAAGAATTCAGAGGCATTTTTAGTCTTTTTGACTTGAGTTCTGCTAGGTTTCAAGGAATTTAAACAATGGTACTTCAAATGATACTGTGAATTATTGTAGGTCGTCAGGGCACTCTGGAAGGACTAGAACACCTCAAAGCCAAATGTTGCACTGTCCCCTCCGTGGCCCAAGTCTGCTCTCCTTACGACGAATACGAACTAATAGCAGAATGTGATTCGAGAAGAGCATTGGCCGACACGACTTGTACCTACACTCAAACAGAGGGTTTCACGATGTCCGTCTCTTCAAGCAAAAGCCAGAATTTAGGGTGGGACATGCGCAACAGTCTCTCGAAAGAATGGTCTCTTACGGAAACGGACACGCGTGGAGTAACTGAAGACAACTCCGTGACTTCGTCCCAGTCCGAGAGTTTGGGAACGTCCAACACGAATACAAACAGCGCTACTCTGTCTCAATCTCAGACGAATTCTCAAACGAACTCTCAATCGGAAATGCAAGGGACAACGACTCATCAGTCAAGTAGCAACACGAAGAATAGGAACAGAGGAAGGACGATATCCACGGGGACAGAAAGGTCTCGGGTGTTTACCGGAAGTACGAGAACCGAACAGAGCTTTGGTACCACAATTGGGGATTCTAGTACAACCGGAAGTGACAGTGGGACAAACTTTTTGAATACTCAAGGTTTCGGTACAACGGTGTCTGACTCAAGTTCAGGTGATTTAAAACAAATCAGCGACAAAAAAAATCATCTATTTTAGAGTTTTAGACGGACCAGAAAATCAAGTGACCGATGTCTTTAAATTAAGTTTAGTAGATGTCGATCAACATACGTTTCAACTAATTGTTAATTCTATGTTACAAAAAATATTTTCAGATTCTACTGGAATCTCTGAAGGTGTCCTACGCGGAAGGACCACTGGACAGTCGGATAGCAGGTATGATATTTGCGAGACCTTATAAATCGACACAATAATTCGCTTAAAGCCCGCGTTTTCTTATAGTTCCTCAGGATCGTCAAATTCAAACTCCCAGTCAGGATCAAACACGTCTGGGAATTCAAATACGAGAGGCTCCTCTTCGTCCAACACGGATGGACTAAGCGCCGGGGTCAGTGCAGGAGTTAGCGTTGGCTGGGGTCCGGTTAGCGGCGACTTAAGAACAAATTTTGAAGCAAGTTCGTCTCAAACTCAAGGCTCGCATTCCGACGAAACAAAATCATCTTCATCCACCACGGGTCAGGAACAGTCGCAATCTTCAAATCAGCAAGTTGGACAAGAATCGTCTTCAAGTAACCAAGATCAGGAAACTCGAGACAAGACGTCCTCGTTCACGCGGAATCAAGGGACAGAGCATTCGAAAACTGGAAGTGTTGCCTCGGGCGGACACTCGTCAAACTCCCAGTCAAATACGAGGAATAAGGAGCAGTCCCAGGTTGGTATTTTTTGCATTTTACATTTTTTGAATGTCTACGATACATAAATACGTACGTAAACGTAGATAAATGGTGCATGTCGTTTTGAAATATGGCTGGGGCAACTTGAGATTTCAAGTATTTTATCTACTCTAAAGCTTTTAAAACACTGTCTAATCATTTAAAAAAATTAATGTACCTTCAATCATAGATACATCCGTTAAACGGTTGTCTTCGATTTGGCAGCGTTTTAGATTTCTGGCTCTAATAGCAATTTTTTCCAATTTTACGTGTTTTAAAATTATTAGTGATTTTTAAAAAACCTTTTAAATTTTATTATCGTAGACGTTCACAAGTGGTACCGAAAACGGCTGGTCTGACGGTACAGTTAACAGACACAACGAAGAAAACACAGAACAAGAAGGCGAGTCCTGGACCAATGAGAACGGGGTCTCGAATACAAATCAAAGAACAAAAGAACAATCCAACACTGCTTCCAACACGGTTGGTAGCGAGAAAACACAGTCCAACTCGCAAACGAATTCGGCAGATTGGACAAACTCACAATCTACCAACGTTGGGATAAGTAAAACCAAACAAAATAGTAACTCAAGGGGTCAAGGCGGCAGCGCTACGAAAGACAAGACGCTTCGAACTGGATACGACTGGAGTCAGAGTTCGGAAAGCACGTGGAAACAGGAGAAGAGTCACCAGGTCACGATGAACATACCCCCGGGTACTCGGACCTTACTCTACCAGGTTGTTGGACGCTGTGATCATTTTCAAATTAGGGCCAATAACTTCAAAAGAGAGGATTTTAAAGCCTAGATGTAATATTCTCAGAACTTTGTGTAAAAACAGTGGAAACTTGCAAAAAATCCGTTTTTATATTTTAATCAGGGTTTATATTGAACCTGTTGTGCAATTAATGTCATTTATTTTTGTTTGATGAGCGTTAAATGATTTTAATAATTTGAAAATAAATTTATTTTTTACTTGCATTTTTTATTTTTTATCTGGGAATGTAAAAACATGAGAATAAAATTGGAATTTGATGCACTTCCTTGCACCTTGTGAGAAATAAGACTTTTGTCTTGGAGTTTAAAATTCGAAAAAAAATTCTCACCAAGAACGAAGAATCGAATTCATTATCAAAGAGCGGAGCATTTCATATTAACTTACATGCCACTGGCTAGTTATTCATGAGATCTGATTTTTTGTAACATTTCAGATGAAGCATGAAGAATCAAGAATCTAGTTAAAAAGCAATTTTTAAATAATAGTAATTGATTTCAGTGACTAGCTGCAAGTTCTGAATACTGTATTTTTACATTTATTCCTAAATAACTCCGTAGTTTGTTTTTGGTCTTGATTGGGATTGGTACTCGCATTAAAATCATTTTTGGTTATAATTTAATCCAAGAAATGCTTTATGAGGATACACGTTAGGGGTCAATATTTTAGTACCTATGACGTAGGAATAAAATTATTGGAAAGGACGTTTTCCAGTAAATCATTGATAAGAAACCAGAAACCGTTAGCTTCAGGCCTATTATTAGGTTAAATAAATATACTTGGAATTGGAATTATCTTTCTCAATTCATAGAGCAGAGCAGAGAGGATTTAAATAAATATTTAAGCTTCAATATGAATTTATTTGGCCTTTTGATTATTTACCCAAGTAATTTGGTGTTTTCTGTTTTAAATCATATATACGTCTTCGTACGAAGGATAATTAAAAAAAATTAATGTATGCAATCGTAACAGATTTCAACGCAAATGATGAATAACGCAGGATGGCCTAAATTGTTATTATCGTGGATGCATAATGGGAATGCATTTTATCTCATCATGTAGACTGCAGAATTACTTGTGAAAAAGCCAAACTATTTTATTTATTCGGAAAGTGATTTTAGACTTTCAAAAAAATATAGATTTTGTATCTTAAACTCACAATCAGTTAATATTAATTTCGAAGTGAAAAACCTATCCAAAATAAACATTTTACATATAAATCTAGTTAATAGCAGTATTTTTCTTTGATGGATGATTTCATGCCCTGGATGGTTTATTCTTATCGAATTTCCAAGAATCCAGAATATCCAAGATAAGATAAGATACACAGATGTCAGTTACATTAGAATTGCAACGTATCTTACTTACTTTACTACTTTATTACTTAGAAACCAAGATGACATATATTTTATCAATATCAATCTCAAACTCTATACGACAATCGTTGTTTTCAGTATTTTCAAGGCAGTTTTCAATACTAAGAATTTACCAACGGATTGGTTACATTTACCAATCCCTTCTTTGTACACATAAATACACATTGGATATAAAAACGAAATTGAGGAAAAGCTCAGTCCAAGTATCTAGATACATCATGAACAGAGAGGTCACAAACTGGATACTGCTCTAGTCTAAAACAAACAATTCCGTCTCATTTTAACTAAGAAATCAGAAATCTGAAAAATAATAATTATTTTAACCTCTAGTTTCGTTCCGAATTCCAATACCCAATATGAAGCAATTAAGGACTCCACTGATTTTACTCTTGGTGACAGCCTGGTCTGCCGATTCCTTTGTCGTCCGTCATGGTTTGTTATGTTTTTTCTTTCTTTTTTATTTATCCAATCTTGTCTAGTCCATTCGAAACATATCTTTGATCAGCAATTATTCAATAAATCGTTCAAAACCGTAAAATAATAGCCCCGATTTTCTTTAAAAAATCTCCAGGAATACAAAAACGGTCCCCGACCGAAGGAAACGAATCTAAATTCAACCCCGCAACATCTCGCCCACGTGGTTCCACCTGGACTGGCGATTTCATGCCCGTTTCAATCAACAGCAATGGACGGAACGTTGTAGTTCCACCGCGCCCCGTCTCCTCATCCACATTCGGCGAGAAACTCGTCCCTGTTTTCCGAACTGAAGCCGTGCCCAACGCCCGCCTCAACCCCTCCGGGGTCATTGACAAGACGAACCGGAAAGGGGTGGAACCTATGCTCTTCATGGGAATCGGATCTGACTCCAAAAGAACCGAAGATTTTATGCAGCAGTCACGCGTCCGCGAAGGGATGAACACTTTAAATCACGCGCGCGAAACTCAAAGAGCCAGCAATTCCGCGACAAATATCGCGGAAAAAACAACTCTGCAAACTGAGGCTAATCGTTTAAAAGAAGCGGCTTTTTCTGCCAACGGACAGACCGTAAAGAGTTCGAATATTCCGCTAAATACGGCCAGGAGGATCATCAGTTCCAGCATCCCAGAACGGATCAACACGGTTGGGACGACTGAGAAAAGGATCGGGTTGACTTCGGATGTCAAAAATGTGGACGTGACGAAGAGTCATAATCAGTTTGGGCTGAGGGGACCACCGCTTCAGGAACTGAAGGGGGCAATTGCGGCACAAGGGGTTCAAAGTGGGACCACCTATGGAGGGAGGAGAAGGTCGGAACCGAATATCAAGTACAGTCCCTTCGCCTTAAATAAGCCGTCAACGAGTTTAATTTCCAGTCAGCCTACCAACAATGGAAATCCGAATAATAATGCTGGGAAAGTTACAACCGGAACCGGATCTTCGGGGTTGACTCAGAAAAATAAGAACAGTGGGGGTGGATCGGTTGGGGGCAGTCGAGTTAGCAATAGAAATCGCGGCTAAAAATTCCAAAAGGGGTTTTGGGCATCGCTCAATTTGGTTTGGGGGGTTTGAGCGTTCATTTTTTAATGTTTTGACATGTGACAGGACGAAGTAATGAATAAAATTAGTTAATTAAAAATTGTTTCATGAATTTGGTTAAAAAAATGCTTTCTATTTATTCTCAATTCAGTGAATTTGTCCTCATTCTTAATTGAATTTCCATTACCTGCCTCTTCCATTAAAAAGGGTTCATCTTTCTAACTCATTAAAATGACATCAGTAGAATGGGCTAACCAGCCATCACGTGGCATCATTCCTCAATAGGTCACTCACTAAAATGCATGTTATCAATATTTTACTCTATGGCTGGGGCAATATGAGATGATTCAATTCATATAGTAAATAATCGCAAATAAGACAAGCGATGTATCAAAATGTACTTTATGAAATGAAAAAAAGGTAATTTTCAGTTCGTTTAACTTTCAAAATGTCATTCTTTTATTTCTTTAAAATATTTCAAAATGGAAATTAAAAAAAATCAATTTAGCAAACATTTATAAATGAGTCTACACATCTTCTTGTCAGTGTTTTTCAACGATTCACCCAGCCACAAACAGTATTTCCGGTTGACTTGAATACAGCTCTTGGGTTTACTCCAGCTCCTTTCAAGAAGCAAGTGCCTCCATTCCAGTCAGTCCATGTAAAATGAGTGCATGTTCTGAATTTTTTTTTTAATTTAGAAAGAGTTGTGTCTAATTAAAATAACAATTAAATTTTAATTGCCATACAAAAATGTTAAAGAATTGTACCTCAATCTCTCACAATGACCTCCACACTCCTCCCCTGTAGACCTCTTATTACTGATGTCCCCTCCCACGAAGTCACAATTAGAGTACCACTCGACATTTCCGGATCGGTTCCAACCGCTTCCTGAACTGCCACTCATTCTCACCTATAATTTGAAGATCCACTAAATTATTGTTCCAAAATATGTCAAGAATTTTCAGATTTAAATAAAATATGACAATGAATGAGGCACAAAATTCCAAATAAAAACCAAAATGAAGGTAATTGAATGGGAAAATAAACGAATCAGGTAAAATTAAATTTTTGAAATAATTATACAAAACGGGCAAAATGGAGCTTTCTTTGAAACTTCAAAAAATTCCAGTAGACACGACAACTGTGGAGAGAACTCATTTGTTTTCTAAACTTAATTATTATTTAGGCTAGATTTTTTTTGTGATTTCCAACTTCCTGCCTCTTCCATTGTTCCAACTTATCGTCTTTGATTTTCCTAATTTTAACGAATTTTCTTCAAAAACGATATGCTCACCTGCCCACAGACAGCTCCATCAGTGTACTTAGGCACCTCTACAGGACTTACTCCGTCACCCTTTAGGAAGCATGTGCCACCCTGATACTTGGTCCATGTAAAATGAGAGCAGTCGCTAATTGATAGTAGTTTATTTTAGTCAAATTAACAAAAATCTAAAATTTACGTCAACTCTGTCCGCACTCAGTAAAATAATTACAGCACAAATGTGAATCGGACGGACGGACAAACACAAAACGATGACATAAAGCATTTCCGATATTTAGCAAAAAAAAATGAATGTTACAAGATAAAAACTTACGCCCTATTCCAACAAATTCCTCCACATTCCTCTCCAGTCGATCTTTGACTTCCAATGTCTCCTCCTACAAAATCACAGTTCATGGCCCATTTCGAATCCCCAATTATATTCCATCGGGTTAGGGAAATCGGTGCTAAAAACAAAGGAAATAATACTCATTGTTTAGGTTCTACAAAAATCCTGAATTTTTGACATTAATATTTTGACATTAACATGAACTGCAGCATATAATTAAACTCACCTTGAGTTACTTGTGTAATTGGTTCTGTGGTTGTCCTAGCCGTTGTGGTGCTTGTGGTTGCCCTTGTAGTTGCAGGGGGTAATGTTGTTGAGGTTAAAGCCCATTTGTTCATTAAGTCAATTAATGACTTATCTTTTGACAAAACATAACAGGGTTTACAATTAAGTGTATTGTATTTATTAGAGCCTATTAAAAATATAATTTAATTACTTATTTTTGACTCCAAGGAACCCTGCGATGTCTTCATCTAAATGTACATGTAATAAAATTGTGGTTACTTAACAAAACATCGACTCCATGCAAAATATACTTTCGAAAAATTTCAATAACTAAAACCCACAGATTCTATTTCCGCTTTGTTACCATCCACACCATCTTCAAGAACCTGTAACCTGGCTGCGTATTGACTAAGGAGTACTGCTGCAGCCGAATTTGAATCCTGTTAATATTTTAAGAAATTTTACCTCACTAATCTTTTTTAACGTTATATTCAATTATAACAGTATTTATCCAAAGCATTTAAATTTTAAATACTTACATCTTCAAAAGCAAAACTGGAATGGATCAGGAAAACCATCTCCAAAATTAAAAGTATATGCAAATTCATTCTCGATTTTTTTTTTTACTTTTAAAACCTTTCAATTTACCCAATATATAGAAGAAGACAAAAATTTAAACTTTAGTTTAAACCCAATAATGTCAATAATTTAAAATAAATCGATGATTTTTCCGACTCAGAATTCACGTCAATCTTTACACTCCTCGTCTTACTAAAATAATATTTGATGTGTTCTTGGAAAGAGGCTACTCTCAACTGGCTTAAGCTTAACTTCTCTCGGAACTAAACATACAGTTTAAGTCTAAAGTTTAAGGTTCATACAAGCATAAGCATCCATAGTAATTTACACTTTCAGTATAGGATGAAAGCACGTGAAGGTTTGGATCACATTAAATCATGGTCTAGTGCATTTCTCAGAACTGTCAAACCAAATTTCTATAATTGTCACATACGACATACGACCATAGATCTGGATACATAAGACGTCATCCGTCAATGGAATCGCGATAACCTTGTTTACAAAGAAATCTCAATATCTGATACCCTCGTCAAAACCAGTTCCATGAACCCATGAGTGTCATGAGTAAGAATTTAACACCACTGTACTCTTCCTTCTGCATCTTACAAAAAAATTATTACAATAATACTATATCGCTTCCCCTTAGAAAGCCTTGCCAGCGCTTGCAAAGCGTACGACGCTCCGGTCAAAGCCATTTGATATTCCAGCAGGAGTATCAAATATGACGTGTGTAATGAGGCATGAAATCATGACCCAATAATTTCAATCTCGTATGTTTTGTTCATGTTTCGGATGTTTCAGTGGAATTGGGTACAAAACAAATGGGTTAAGCATAAGGTGATAACAAATCATTGTTTCCTAAAAAACGAAATATCATTCTACTGAACTCCCTTAACCCAGCAGAAGTACTAGCTTAATTAGAGTAATACCCTTGCAGTTATGATTAGGGTTGATATAGTATAGTAGTCTACCATAACTGAGGAATATAAAAGCAAAATCCCTTTAAAAGGGCCTTTTCTAAAACCAAACCTCTCCTCTTAAGATTAGTGGGTTTAAAAAATAAGACCAAAAATATCCCCGTTACTAATAAAATAGGGAGATAAATCATAGATTAAGGTAAATCAGAGCATTCTAACTAACGTATAGTCAATTCGTATATTTATTTTAACTGCATTTACTTACATGGTGATTTAGAATTAAACGTTTTAGCCAAGTCGAGTTGGTTTGACATGCTATGAAGTCAGTTGAAAGTTGGGTCCCTTCTTCAGTCTCTCTAAGGATCTCTGATCGTCCAGAAGCAGCTAAACTTACCTTGCCGGATCGTGCCTTAAAATACTCCTACTCTCTGTCGAATCAACTACAAAATCCACAGAATATCTAAAATCTCATCTGAAGTAAGTAGGTTCAAATCCTCCAGAACTCACCAATTAATAAGGTATAAATTACAATTTTGAATAAAAACTTATGGGCTCTATCCAAAAATTAATTTTTAATTTGCTCCTGTCCATGACCTTTGACCGTATCGCCCTTAAACCGATTCTGATTTTTTCTGTTTTTTTTTTGGTTTTAGAAGCAACATGGGGCAAATCAAGAGCATTCACATGTACAACAGTACGTCGGATAAGGTGTACGTGGAATGTGACGAATCCGCCGAGAAGGGCTTCCTCAAATTGGGAGAAAGCTTGCGATTCGGCGTCGGTCCGGATGGATACAAACACGTTACGGTCAAAGTTTTCGACGGTTTGGATCAAGTTGTCAAAAGCGTCGATTTTTCCAGCTGGTGCGACGACTCCTGGATCATCAAACCCGAGGGGGTCAAGAAGCAAAAGTACGGGGCAAATCTGAGCAAAGAAGACGTCAAAGGGAAACTTTATCCGTGGACTGTCGATATTACTAAGGAACACGAGAAGGGAGAGGAAATTATTGTTCAGAAAAATTGATAGATTTTGTCGAAAATTCATGTTCCTAAACATTTTCAGAAAAATCAAAATTGATTTTGTGCAACTTCATACTGTTTTTTTTATTGGCGATTGTCATTATATGTAAAACCCAATTAAACTCGCAATTTTGTAATAATTATTTCTTTACTTAATTGGTTTACATTTCTCAATTTGTTTCATCGCATGATTTTGAGATGCAATTATACAATAAGGGTCTTCAAATAAAAGAAATAGTTCTGTTCAAAAATTAAATCCTGAAGTATTGGAAAACAGCACATTATTTTCTAAATCAAGCTTTACAATTACATTATAAATTATGAACACTAAAGTGCAAAAGCTCAGTAACCTGATGACTATTTAAATTCATAATAAGCCATTATAATTCATAATTAATCATTTTAACTACCAAAGCTCCACTAGTGTGGTTTGACTACTAATTAAATTACAGGGTTTCGACCGACAGAATTATAGACCCTAGTAATTAAGTAAGGCATTTCAGTTTTAATTAGCAGACGATAGTTTAAACCTAGGGTAAAGGTTCCACTGGATATTTTGTAAAAAACAAAAATAAGCATAGTTGTTTGTGATTGTCATTTACAAACTATCTAGTGATAGATAATTGAAGATAATTAAGTTTTCCTTTTCAATTCCAGATGGGTTACATTACTACAAGACGAAATAAGACTTCTTAAAATTATAGGAAATCCTATAATTTTAATCTTAAGCTAACTTAAGCCGATTTTTCTAAGTTGAGGCAAAGAGTACATGGTGTTCGCCATGGTAACGGTTTCACCTTAGTATGCATTCACCCCCCCCCCCCCCCTGGAAATCTTTAGTCAGACCTACAGCCTTAGGGGTGCATTGTATCGAAAAAATGTAAAGAATAAAAAAGGTGGAAAATTCAATTTGCCAGTGCCATTTGATTTCTAATTTTATTTTTTTTTAATTTAAACATGCTAATGCATATAAGACTAAATTTTAAATCGGCGTTTTTTGGCCAAATCACTATGTTCGGACCAATAGCACAACTTTTTATTAATTCTCGCATATTAAAAACTATACAATTTTTTTATTTCAAAACAATCGGTTGAAAACTGACCAAGATATATGCATGTTCAAAGTTTCCTTATAGGCAATATCATGTAACTGCTATATTATATAGCTGTCGTTATATTACCGGATATTAGTATATATGAACGATGAACCTGGTATCACTCATATATGCCCAGACACTGTACCAAGTACTTATCAAAGCTCCTAAAAGAGAGACCCTATCCCCTTAGAATCCTGCAGTTGCAGGCGTTGAGCGTTGTGACTTAAAGATATTGCTTTTAAGTGATAATAACCGAAAAACTAAAAATGTCAGAACTAAAGCTTCCAAATATTATACCTACAACTACAAATGATTAATGAGGGGGGTTTCGGAGGGTAATGGGGGCAATTGAACGATTTTTAACTTCGGTCATTACGCTCTTAATATGTATCACAAATGTCAATACTAGAGCATGTACTCTTTATAAATACCTTAAATACCTTAAAAAGGTTATTGGGATATCCTATCCTCAAACACATACGCGACCTCCCCCACCGCCACTCACACCGGGGGCGTGCCCGTGCCAAATGGGACAATCTGAGATTGCAATGTTAAATGACCCCCACATGCATGACACCCCCAATAGACACCGTACCACCCCCATCAATGGGGCACCTTGAGATTTCAATGTTAAACGACTCCCACATGCCTGGGACACCCCCAATAGACACCGGAACACCCCCACTCAATGGGGCAACTTGAGATTTCAATGATAAATGACTCCCACATGCCTGGGACACCCCCAATAGACACCAGACCACCCCCACTCAATGGGGCAACTTGAGATTTCAATGTTAAATGACTCCCACATGTCTGGGACACCCCAAATAGACACCGGACCACACCCTCTCAATGGGGCAACTTGAGATTTCAATGTTAAATGACTCCTACATGCCTGGGACACCCCCAATAGACACCGGAACACCCCCACTCAATAGGGAAACTTGAGATTTCAATGTTAAATGACTCCTACTCCTTGCCAGGAGTGAGATAGCTCTTCTGTGAAGCAACGATACAATCCAATCAGATAACCCCTTTCTATCTTGCATAGCTAGGTATCCCATCCCTACCTACATGGCATAGCTCGGTATCCTACCCCTACCTAATTTACATAGCTCGACATCCTACCCCCACCTACCTTGCATAGCTTGGTATTAGACCCTAACCCTATCTTCCTAACCCGAATACTATTGGCGCCCACCTGTGGGGCCACTACCGGGGGCAGGAAAAGGGGGCGTTCAATGCTACACTATCCGGTGTACTGGGCGGAAATGACAAAAATTGAACAACAATCCAATGTTACACAAATAAACGTGTCAAATACCTTAAAACGGGAAAAACTTGTGCAAAACTGATTTTTAACCGGTTTTTGGGTTAGTATTTGGAACATATCTCAAGAACGCTTCGGAGTTACAAAAATCTTTTGCAAGGGTTTATTGTGTATGTCTTTAAATAAAAGGCCCCTGTATTTGGATACTTTTACATAGCGGGTACATATACCCTTCAAATTGAAATAAAATGCTTTGTAAAGTAGCTGATGCCAATAAATAACTGCTAACGGATTATTCGATAAGCCCCTTTCACTTAAAACAATTAAATAAACTACAGCTAAAAAGAGACTTCTAAGTTGACAAGTTGAGTCGCTCTCAAAAGAAGAAAACAAGAATAACCTTCAAGTTTTTAAAATACTTCTGTTTCTGAAACTACATTTGCCTCAATATGGGCCTCAATCCCGGAGAAGAAATTGTAAATACCTTAAAATAACAAACAGCTAAAAATGCACATCGAGAAAGGGTGAAACTCCATGACGCAAGCGGTCAAATAACATTTACCCTCGCTATCCAACACGTAATATAGTTTTGTACAAGAATCTCAGATTTTCCCAACCATAGAGTAAATTCGTACATATAGTCGACGTGTTAGACAACGTGCGTCGTGCCGGTGTTGACGGACCAGCATTACCCATTACTACTACTTTTTAACAACTAATGCTGTGATTTGATGTAATCTACCATTCTTGTAAGTGAATCCCTAAAAATAAATAAATAAATAACATGGTGATGGCGGTTTTTCAACACTGGTAAATTGCCAAAACGCAGAAAGTGTGACCGATATGACCCAACTTCGAACTGAACGTGAGTTAGTACCCGTAGATTACATATTCAAATAAAAATTAACAAATTGAACCGTTCCCTAGTCAGAGAACGAACTGTCGTACACAAGTCAAACCATAAAAGGGTTTTACCTTTTAATAAACCGATGTAACGGGTGTAATCACGTGTTGAAAACATCGTGTTTCGCATTATGGTGTCAGTGGGAGTGGTCTCAAATATATTTCAAATATGTTCTATAACTAACGGGAATCGTTTAAGGCGCATATCACAATTTCCTCCAAAAAGCCCGGGTTTTATACAGATACAGTTTCGTATATTGGGCAGCTACCAACTTACGGTTTAATTGAAAAACCTATCGAAGCGACTATTAAAGGGCCCTTTGGCTTTCAAAAATACCCCCTAACCCTTTATACCGTTAACTTTGTATTTATTTTAAACCCGTTCCTTTGGCAAAACCTTTGGATGACCCCTACGGGTCAACCTATCAACCAATTTATACCATCCTCTAACTTGGCCTGGCAGTAATCGTCGCGACTCGCGACATGAAATACGGACAGACAGCAGCATCCACATAAGCCCTAACCAAAGGGCTAAAACTAAAACATTCTTTCCGATTTTATCCAAAAGTAAATATGAAATTAACATGCTGGAGCAGCAAAATAACAGTGCGATAGATCTATCGTTCTGTTATTGCTCGCTTACTTCGTTGCCTTATACAACAAAGTATAACAAGATATTCAAAAGATTATCCTACTAATGGAGTCCGCCACTCATAAAATAAACCTAGAAAATGTTTTTTTCAAAATGAAACAATTAAATGTAACCGAATTCTACTAACACTATAATATATTCAGCCTTTCTATAAGGGTCTAGTTTATTAACTCATCATCGATTTTTTCGAATCTATTGGGTATGACGATGTACGCTATTTCAATCTTTTGGAGAAAAGGACAATGAAAAAATCAATTTAGGTAGTCTTATCTGAGTTTTTCTATTTCTCACCTCTCTAGTGCTGATGATGCATTAAACCATACGATAGAGCGAAATACAGGATGTTCAGTCACAAAATTAGATTAGAAGTATTTGAGAAATTCAGTTTTAAGACCGTTTTGGCATGTATCTCAGGGTAATTAAGATTATCGTGTTCGTATTGGATTTGCATAAATATTTCAATGAATATGTAATTAATTAATTATTAAAGACCCATTATGATCATTTCCCGTGTTTTCCTCACTACCTAAACATATCAATTTGTACTATTTGAACCATGTTTGGCTGAAATATTTCAAATTCATTATTATAAAATGTTTTAAGTCTAGTCTGTCTTTATCACTAGAATAACAAGACGATGATATTCTATAAAATCTAAGAGTTAGGTACATTTTAAAGTAGTACGAGAGAGAGAGGCCCATATTGAGGCAAATGTAGTTTCAGAAACAGAAGTATTTTAAAAACTTGAAGGTTATTCTTGTTTTCTTCTTTTGAGAGCGACTCAACTTGTCAACTTAGAAGTCTCTTTTTAGCTGTAGTTTTAGGTATACCTTATCTGTCAAAGTAAAAATACAATTAAAAATTATCCATGGAGCTTTTTAGAGTTTGAGAATTGAATTTAAATACTGTTCAATGTAGGAGCAATTTAATTGTTCTAAAACTTCCAGGGAAATAATTTAAATGTTATTGTCAAAGTAAACTCCGAATAAATAAGTTTGACTTTTGTTATTTAAGCCATAGCCATCGAATTATAAAAGTTTTATTATAACAAAATGAGATGATATCTATTTATCAAAAAACGTACGAGAACGTTTCCTTATGAGCATTATAAATTATAACCATCAATAGCATTCACACGGAATTTGGGAGTGTCTCCTCCTTTTACATCTCTTCGAAATTTTTAACCATTCCACCCTGTCTGTAAACAAACCTAAGCTAACCCCTTATTCCAACAAAAAAACTAGTCAAAGTCGAATGAGTCAGAAAAGTGCGATTTTAAAGCCCAAGGGTCCACTATTATACAATAAATCTTGGGTGCAACAAGTACCCTTTTATGACCCTCATTTGAGAAGCACTTCTGTTGGTTCAGTCACATTTCCAGTTATTTCCAGACTGGAGATCCAGCGGTGCATTATAAATCGGTCATCAATACGAATCATGATATACGTATCCAAGACAAGTGTGGACGTGGAGTGTCCCGACAAGGGAGGTGTTCCAGAGCCAAATCTCCAATTGATTTTGGAGTTCTGTGTGATGAATCTACAACTCATACGTACGTTAATGACGAAAAATTAGCACCCAATTTTATGTTTTAGATGTTTAAAAAATTTCTAAATAACGGAAACCCAACTTAACAGATGCCAAATGAGAAATTAAATATGCAAAACAATCAAGAAACATATTATAAAAAATAAAATCATGATATCTCGCCATAATTCCAAATTTTTTCGTTCTTAAACTTTGTACGGGTTGTAGACTATTCATCATACAAAAAATTCAATTAATCGGAGATTTGGCTCTGTGACACCCCCCTTGTGAGCTGTCAAATATATTTTAGACACCCATAGTTCTAATATTAACGCTTCATTGCATTACAGTAAATGCTCTTTCGAATGCTACATGTTTAAACAATATCGGAGTGATACAGTTGGGAATGTTCATGTTCTTTTCTTGTAATTTTATGACAATGAACAGGGATTAGGAGGCTATGATTCCTTGACGAAAAGACTGTCTTGTTGCAGGATAAGCAGGTTTTAATTTCAGTCCAAAGTCAGTCTTATCCAGGCCCTCGCCTCGCCTCGAGTCATTTGCAAACTATCTCTCAAAATTCTCCAGCAATTTTAAGGGACATATTTATTGGAAACCTAAAATAGGCTCAAGACCAGATCTGTTGTCAATTGTTTGGAAGGTTACACGAGGTGAGTTTGATTGTTTATTTCGATTGATTTAGTTTAATTACTACGAATACTACTGATTTAGCTAAAAGCGTAAATTGTTTTGTCGGATTCTTAAGGAAAGCAATCTATGTCTCATATTCCCCGTGAAATTCAGACCCATTTTATGGAAGTTGTTTTGCTAGGTTCGGTTATGTGTGCATTGAATATTGACTTTATGTTGTCCTACCATTAAACACTGTTTCCTCTTACAATCGTTAAAATCGACGATACAGCCAGATTTTATGACAAACTTTTCATTCTTGAATAATTATAGGCTAGTATTTCGGATGCAAGGATTTCAGGATTTGTGGTGTCAATAAAATAAAATTTCCATTAACATTTTAAGTCTAAGTTTTAAGTAGGTTGGGAGTTATTTTGGAAGGTTAAGAGTTATTAAGGGAGGTCGGGAGTTATTTAGGGAGGTCGGGAGTTATTTAGGGAGGTCGGGAGTTATTTAGGGAGGTCGGGAGTTATTTAGGGACGTGGGGAGTTATTTAGAGAAGGTGACAAATAGCACTATGGGCGGCAGCATTAGAAAAACCACAACATAGGCGGCAGCATTAGGCTATGCTGCCGCCTATAGTAAAGTGACAGTTAAGGCGGCAGCATTAGAGTGGCGGCAGCATTAGTCTATGCTGCCGCCTATAGTAAAGCGGCAGTATGGACGGCAGCATTAGAGTGGGGGCAGTTAAGGCGGCAGCATTACCAATGCTGCCGCCTATAGTAAAGCGGTAATATGGGCGGCAGCAATGAGCATACTCTGCCTTACTCCAACCGACTGAACCATTTCATGAGATGCGAGGTTCAAGATTTTTCAGTAAAATATGTGGATCTGATATTTGTAATGTATTGACCTGTATTTCCTTGCAATTTATAATTTACTCAAAATATAATAATTACTAGAGTTGATAGGAACGTACTTCTAAGTAAAATGAAGAGGATTGGTCTCAACCAAAAAGTCTTTGAATCACTTCTCTCTCAACGCAGTCAATATGTTTATTCTAATAATACGTCATCATCAACCAAAGAAACCCAACTTGGTATTGCTCAAGGAGGATGCAATTCCAGCCTACTCTTCTCTATCCTAATCAATGACCTACCATCATGCATCCGACACAGTATTACCGTCATGTTTGCTGATGACACCAGCTTGATCATCAGTGGATATCCTTCCGAAATAGATGACATTGAAAAATATCTACAACAAGATCTCAACGAGCTCTCCAACTGGATGACAAAAAATAGAGTGGAATTAAATGACAACAAAACCCAAATGCTTATCATCTCGAAACCTTCTATTCTTAAAAATTTAAGGACAATTAATATCAGAATTAACAATAGTTTAATAAAACAGGTTGACGAACTTAAGATGTTAGGAGTGATAATTGACTCCAACCTAGATTTCTCGATACATGCCAATAATATTTATAGGAAATGTAATGCTATATTGTTTTCTCTTTACCCAATACAACGCCTATTATCTACAGAAAGTAAAATTAGACTAATTAACGCGTATGTATTTTCCTCTCTCAACTATGCCTTTTCAATGTGGGGTAATGCATCTACAACTGTCAAAAATACTGTAGAAAAAATTGTACGTAGCTCTGCTAGATTTATTTTCAATTTTGGCAAATATGATCATATCACTAATGTAATTAATCATGAACTCAAATGGTTATCAGGCAAGTTTAGATACAAATACGAAACTTTGAAATTTGCGTTTAAAAGCATTAAGGGTACAGTTCCAGAAAAATTTAAAAACTACTTAAATATTAATGAGTATTCACACATTACCTCACGTACTAGTAATTATTATGAACCTACGAATTCTTATAAAACTCTTTGGGGAACTAAATCCCTTAAGTTCCAAGCTTCAAAAATGTGGATAAATTTACCTAATGAACTCAAAAATTGTAACTCCTTCAATATCTTTAAATCAAAACTTAAAAAATCACTTTTAATTGAACAGATAGCTGTAACTGAAATCAACCAACATGACCTTAATACTTGCTCTCTTTCGTGTGACCAATGTGCATTAATATTTGACGAATTACCTTATTAACTTAACTTTACAATAATATAATTTACTTCTTTTTTGACAAAATTGCTGTGATGTAATCTACCTTCCTTTGTAAGGGTATCACTTCTATTAGTAAATAAATAAATAAATAAATAAATTACATATAATTTTATTTATAGACTGACATAATTCGTAGGGATAATTGCTTAATTAGTTCCTATCTTTCAGATATTTAACAGTTTTTATTTATTTATTGTATGTAGATTTTGTGCGTGTGTCTTCATAATTCGATCGTGTCTCCACAACCAACCAGTATCTGAACGTTCAAAATATTTCATCAAAGCCATAGTACAGTAGGTAATCTGATCTGAATTCCTTAAATTAATACATGGTATTGTCAACTACGGAGTGCAGTTTTTGGTTTATTTTTAGAATACTTGACGTTAATTTTTTTATTACTTTTACAATAATGTGCCATTGCTGTGTAATTAACTAATTATAGGCACAGCAGAAGAGAGTCATCATGGGGATAAGTATTGACCTGTACAACAATACATCGGATAAAGCATGTGTCAAATTTTTTCAATTTGAAAATAAGCTAGAAGGTTATCTACAAAAAGGAGAAATCTTGAAATTTGGACCCAAGGTGGAAACTGTAGCTGGGTGGGTAAAATAATGATCGTGATAAAACAAAAGCGGAAATAATGGTCGTGGAAAAAATGGTCGGGAAGTATTATTGATTGATTATAGCCTGACGCATTGTTTTTCCAGATTTCATTGTCTTAAAGTAATTATATTCATATATGCAGGTTCCACTTTTGTGGTATTTATCTGATCTTCTTTAGTTATCTGTTTTAACTTACAATTCCATAAGTACCTAAAATGTCAAAGCTTTGCCAGCTTGTTCTATCGATTTGTCTATTCCGAACTTGTGAATTCTCCGATCCAATCTGTTTTACGGATTCTATATTACTTATTTAATTGCTAAATAAACATTTCATAAAATGGCAGTACAAAAAGTCCAAACCATTGACTGAAGAACTCTCAAGACCATTTTTTCCTTGACCATTTTCACACTACATATATTTCTAAGACCATTTCTTCCTTCTGCCATTTTTTCTGACAATTTTTTTCCACCATTTAGTTTCAGGCCCATTTTAAAAACAGACATTCAAGTGATTGTCTATGACAACCGGGGCCGGCTGTGGAAGCAAGTTAACTACGACTGGATAGCTTACTCTTCCTGGATAATTTGCCGTGAGGGTGTCAAAAAACAACTGGAGTTTGCTAACGTAGACGTTGAAGATCCAAATGGGCCATTTTATCCCTGGACGACGGATAACACTAACTTATTCGCCGAAGAAGAAGCTAAAGAAGAGGAAGAGAGGCAAAAAGAAGCCGAAAGACAGCGACAGGAAGCAGAAGCCCGTCGTCTGGAGGAAGAACGGCGGAAGGAGGACGAAGCCCGGCGCAGGGCGGAAGAAGAACGACGTAGAGAGGAAGAGAGACTACGCGAAGAGGAAGAGAGATTGCGGAAGGAGCGAGAGGAGAAGTTGATAGAAGAGGCTAGAGAGAAAAAGGAGAGGGAAGAAGCTAGAAAAGAAGACCAAGCCCGCTGGAAGGAAATGGCCGAACAAGATGACGCAATTCGTAAATTCCAGCAAGAGCAGTTCCAACAATATGAAGAAGCTCGCAGGGCCGCAGAAGCAAGGGAAGCTCAAAAAGTAGAGGAAGCCCGCAAAAAAGAAGAAGCTCTGATAGCTGAGGAGGCCCGAAAAAAGGAAGAAGCTCGACAGAAGGAACTGGCACGGCTAGCCGAGGAAGAACGGAAAGAAGCCGAAGCAAAGGCAAAAGAAGCAGAGGAAGCAGCTCGGAAGGCGGCAAAGGAAGCAGAGGAAGCAGCTCGAAAGGTAGAGGAAGCTCAGAAGGCAAAGGAAGCAGAAGAAGCAGCTCGAAAGGCAAAAGAAGCAGAGGAAGCAGCTCGGAAGGCAAAAGAAGCAGAGGAAGCAGCTCGGAAGGCAAAGGAAGCAGCTCGAAAGGCAAAAGAAGCAGAGGAAGCAGCTCGAAAGGCAAAAGAAGCAGAGGAAGCAGCTCGGAAGGCAAAAGAAGCAGAGGAAGCAGCTCGGAAGGCAAAGGAAGCAGAGGAAGCAGCTCGAAAGGCAAAAGAAGCAGAGGAAGCAGCTCGAAAGGCAAAAGAAGCAGAGGAAGCAGCTCGGAAGGCAAAAGAAGCAGAGGAAGCAGCTCGGAAGGCAAAAGAAGCAGAGGATGCAGCAGATCGAGAAAGAAGACAGAAGGAAATTGAAGAAGAGGCTGAAAGAGAAGAACGGGAGGAAAGGAGGAAGGAGTTGGAAGAAGAGCTGGAAAAAGAAGAAGAGCAACAACGGGAGAAAAATAGACATCCACAATGAAGCCTAAAAGTGAATTGGACTAAATCCCTCAAAACTCAAAGATTTACATTTTGAGAAGGTTTTAATTTTTATTGATATTTTTCTTTGGCATATGTTTTTTACCTTTTGCCCAAATATCCTATTTGAAAACGACTAGATTAAGAATAATTGATTATCTGAGCAAAGAAGACGTCAAAGGGAAACTTCAGCCTTGGAAAGTTGAAAATACTGAGAAATTCAAGAAGGGGGAGGAAATTATTGGTCAGAAAAATCTCTCGATTTTGTCAAAAAAAAATTTTCTTTAAAGGTTCAGTAATACAATAGTAATACTCCTGATTGTAATTGGTTTAGGATATGTATGTATGTAAATGTATGTAAAATAAAATTGTACTTCTTATAGTTCTAACAAGGAACTTGACCCAAAGTGATCACTCAGAAATGCCTGATTTTTTTACTACTGAAAATATAAGTTTTATTAACAACAAAGACAGAAAAATTAGCTGCCCTAATTGGTTTTTAGTATGTTAAAAAAATTGTTGAACAATGGACCCGCAAATAAATATATCGTAAATGACAAACGAAGGGCATCAAAAAATCAAAAAAAAATTAGGATCAAGAAGATCATAATAATTTTCTCCAGTTTTAAGGGCTTGTTGAGAAATCGGAGTTGGAAGTTAGCGGAAAACTGCGGAAAACGGGTTTTTTAGGAGTGAGCGCAAAAGAACGAGCGAGAAAACTCGACTTTTCTTTCCTTCCTATAGTAAATGCCCGTCTGATTCTAGTGAATTCTCTCGTACCGGCCCCATGTTAATTTTCGAGTTCTCCAATGTTCACTTCATATCTTTTTTTCGGACCAAAGCGCAAACTCGTGAAAAACTTACTTGAAAACATCAATTTAATTTTTTTAGGATATTTAAAATCAATTAGGGCAGCTATTTTTTTTGTTTTTATTGTTTATGAGACTTGTTGTTTTGACTGTAAAAAAATTGAATAATTCTGAGTGCTCACTTTGGGTCATGTCCCTTGTAAGTATTATTTTGTCTTTACTTATTAATTTGACATATCCAAATTCCCAATCCAGTAATGTAATGTCTTTGTTCAAAATAATAATGCCAGAAGCGTCTTCCAATAAAAGGAATAATTCCATTCAAAAATTAAATTCTGAACTGTTGAAAAATGTTAATATTATTGTCAAATCCTTTTAAGCACATAACTAGAGAAGTTTACGGACATCATGAGTATTTTATTTTGTATAATACATTAGGTATTATTTTTGGCTTATATTATATCTGATTTTTGAGTTTATTTTGAAATTTAACTTTGAATCATTAGAAACACTGATATACATTCATAACATGATGAATCATTGGATTTATTAAAGAGTCCCAAAAGTCGTAATAATATCAAAATTAAATTACTGGTTTCCGACCGACAGATTTACAGATCCCAGTACAGTACTTTAGCAACTAATGAGCAGACGATAGTTTAAACAAACTTAAAATTTCCATTGTATTTTATATAAGCGTATATATGTACTATTTATCTATCGATGGATAGATAATTAGAGATAATCAAGGTTTCCTTATCCAATCCAGATTGGCAGCAAATGGCAATATATCTAGGCACATTTCAAAATCTGTTTTACAAAATTTAATATTATAATTGGTCAGCATAATTACATTAATATAAGATTAAATAAGCCTTTCTAAAGTTGAAGTATTTGACTGAATCTAATTGTAAGCCGATTAGTACACTCAAGTCATAAATTCTGACAAAAAACTGAAAGAAGCCGAAGGAGTCAGAAAATGTCGGTTTTGAAGGCCAAGGGTTCACATCAATAAATCTGTGTGCAACAAGTACCTTTTTTCACATACAAAGGAGGTCCAATCCAGTCAAGTGTTATTATTATTTTTCACAACAAATATCCGACCAATATAAACAACTAAGGCTCATAATACTAATAATATAACGAGGATTAGGATATTGGGAATCAATGAAAAATCTAATGACTTCAGAAACGTTGATAATTTATACCTTTGCATTCAACGGCTAGAGACAGTTTTCGGGATTGGATGATTTAATTATCATTGTAAAGGACGATTGTAGTATGAAGGAACGATTTTTAGGCAACCTTTTCTAAACCGTTCAGTTACTCCAGTAATACGACTAGTTTAAGGAGATTAACCACAGCCCTTAACTAAATTTTAATTATAGGATCCTTAAAGCCAATATTTTTAGAAAAATGAATAAACTCTTAGAGTTTTGGGACAAACGTAGGTATTCCTTAACGAAAAAGAGTCTTGAAGCAGAAGAAAGATTCAGTCTTGTTCAAGCCTTTGAGTCCTTCACAACTGCTCTTAAAATTTTCTAGTAACTTTGTTTCAATTTTAGACAAAAAGCTAATAAATGCTCCCTTGTTCATCAAGTGAAACCGCAAAAGAACAATTATTTATTGAAAAGTGTTAAACGGAAAACACCTTAATCATTTCAAAGTACAGGACAATATCTTTTTGTCGTTTGTTTGGAATTTTATAAAAAAAGAACGGGTGAGTTTGATCCTTAAATTATAATTATAATTAACCAACTCCTTTGTCGCTGACACTGATATCGCATATATACGCAATTTTTGGTTTCGTTCTAGAATATCAATGTCGTTAGTCTGTTTTGGAATAGTTACAATCTTACAATAACGCACTATTGTTCTGTACTAATTATAGCCACAGCGGAAGAAAATCATCATGGTATTCATGGTCAAAGGAAACATTGCCCTCTACAACAGTACATCGGCCAAAACATTGGTCAAATGTTCTCAATTTGAATTTCATGATGAAGGTTACATTAATCATGGGGAGATCTTCGACTTTGGAAGTCCGGTGACTAATTTGAACCCGTAAGTGAAATATTAGTCGAAATTAAAGGTTCCAGGAAATAATAGTCGTGGACAAAATGGTCCTGGGGAAATAATGGTCGGGAAGAAATGGTATTATCTGGAAATGATTGTGGAGACATAATGGTCGGAGGATTAGTAATTTTATAACTTCAAATTCAGTCTTTAGTTTAACTATGGCAAACTTCAGATGAAGTTTGTCTTTAGTATCCGTACATTGACCAAAGCATAAACCCCAACATGGGGATGGATGCTGAATGAGTGGATATTAATCTAAAGTAGGATATATTCAGTAATTGTAATTTAGTAATTCAGTTGTATTGGGATTTATTGGGAATCGATCAATTTCATTTTCTATGCACAATTAAAGTCGACTTATTTCTTCTTGCATTGAATTTTAAAATGCTCATTATTGACGTATCAATAATGATAGGTGTGTTTTAAATAAAACATAAATCAAATTTTAAAACTTTGTATAGTCACCCCATCCTTCTTGTTAGACTATTTTGATACTACAATTATTTTCCGCCTCCATTTATTGCACGGCAATTTCTTCTTTCAGTCATTTTTTCACTGACAATTTTTTTTCTCCACCGATTAGTATACAACGTTATGGACATACAGACGTCCAAGTGATAGTCTATGACAACCGAGGCCGGTTGTTGAAGCAAGTTGACTACTTTTGGGTGTATCGCTCTTCCTGGATAATTTGCAATGAGGGTGTCAAAAAACATATGGATTTACAAAACGTAGACGTTAAAGATCCATTGGGGCCATTTTATCCCTGGACAATAGATAACACTAATTTATATGCGGAGGAAGATGCCAAAGAAGAGGAAGAGAGGCAACGACAAAAGGAAGCCGAAAGACAGCGACAGGAAGCAGAAAAACATCGTTTGGAGGACGAGAGACGTCGCCAGGAAGAAGCTTTGTTGCAAGAGGCTAGACGGCAAGCAGAGATCGAAGCCGCCAAAAGAGCAGAGGAAGCCCGACGTCGAAAGGAGGAAGAAGAAGCTCAAAAAGCCTACGACGAACTTATGGCTGAACGAGCTCGAAAAGCTGAAGAAGCCCGAAAAGCAGAAGAAGCTCGCCAGGCTGAAGAAACAAAAAAGAGGGACGAAGCCCGCTGGAAGGAAATGCACGACCGAGATGAAGACATTCGAAACTTCCAGCAAGAGCAGGCCCGACAATATGAAGAAGCTCGCAGGGCCGCAGAAGCAAGGGAAGCTAAAAAAGTGGAGGAAGCTCGCAAAAAAGAAGAAGCTCTAAAGGCTGAAGAGGCCCGAAAAAAGGAAGAAGCTCGACAGAAGGAACTGGCACGGCTGGCCGAGGAAGAACGGAAAGAAGCCAAAGCAAAAGCAAAGGAAGCAGAGGAAGCAGCTAGGAAGGCAAAGGAAGCCGAGGACGCAGCTCGCAAGGTAGAGGAAGCTCGGAAGGCAAAGGAAGCAGAAGAAGCAGCTCGAAAGGCAAAAGAAGCAGAGGAAGCAGCTCGAAAGGCAAAAGAAGCAGAGGAAGCAGCAGATCGAGAAAGAAGACAGAAGGAAATCGAAGAAGCTGCCGAAAAAGCAGAACGGGAGGAAAGGAGGAAGGAGTGGGAAGAAGAGCTGGAAAAAGAAGAAGAAGAGAAACGGGAGAAAAACAGACACCCACATTGAAGTCTAATTAACTAGCCAAAAGGAATTGGACCAAATCGTTCAAAACTCAAAATATTACATTTGGAGAAGGTTTTAATTTTTAATAATATTTTTCTGTGGCATATTTGTTTTATCTTTTGCCCATTGCTATTATGTCCTAATTCCTAATATCCTATTTGAAAACGACTAGATTAGGAATAATTGATTATCTGATCATTATATAATCTGAGAAAAGAAAACGTCAAAGTGAAACTTATTCCTTGGACAGTCCAAAATACTGAGAAATGGAAGAAGGAGGAGGAAATTATTGGTCAGAAAAAATGATCGATTTTGTCAAAAATTCGTGTTCATAAAAATGTCCAGAAAAATCAAAACTGAATTTTGCAACGTAATTATCCTGATCCTATTGTAATTTGTTTATGATATTGCTCGTAATTGTATGTAAAATACAAGTATACTCCTAATAGGCCTAAAGTATTATTTTGTCTTTACTTATTATTTTAACGTATCTCAATATTCTTAATCAATTAATTTAAAAGCATGCCTTCTAAATAATATTGCGATAAGTGTCTTCAAATAAAAGGAATTAGAATTATTCTATTCAAAAATAAAAATCTGAAGTGCTTAAAAACGCTATATTATTGTCAAATCATTTAGAACACATAACTGGAGAAGGTTCCAGACATCATTCGTATTTTATATATTATAATTCGTTAGATATTATTATTGGTTAGCATTCCAGCATGTAAAAATCTACTCATCTGCAGGCTGCTAATTTACTATTTAAAGAGAGTTACTATTAAAATACATGAATACCCATTAAGCTATATCTTATTTTTGAGTTTGTTTTGAAATTTAACTTTGAATCATTACAAGCACTCATACACATAACATAATCCATCATTGGGTTTATTAAAGAATCTCAAAAGTCGTCATAATAGCAAAATTAAATTACTAGTTTTCCGACGGACAGAGTTACAGACGCCTGTACAGTACTTTAGCAATTAATAAACAGACGATAGTTTAAATCTAACTTAAAATTTCCACTGGATATTTTATAAATAATATTAATTATATTTGTGATTGTCATTTACTATCTATTTTGAATTTTGGAATAGATAATTGGAGATAATCAAGTTTTCGTTTATTCATTCCAGATGCATGACAATGACAAAGAACAGTATATCTAAAAATTATCTAGTTTTCATTTCAAAGTTTAAAATTATAAATGGTCAGGATAATCACTTTTTAAAAAGATTAAACACGACTCAAATTAGTAGGATCAAGCTTAACTTATCCGATTTTAGGATTAGCTTATCTGTCAAAGTAAAAATGCAATTAAAAATGAGCTATCGAGCTTATTGGAATTTAAGAATTGAATTTAAAGATGCTTTTATCTTATTTCGGAGAAATTAAATTGTTCAAGAGACGTCCAATGAAATAATACAAACTTTTTACCGTCAAACAAAACCCCAAATCTAATTAATTGGACTTTTGTAATCCAAGCTCTAATATAGAAATTTTATATTTTTTAAATTGAACAACAACGTGTTTCCAGTAAATGGGCTAGGTCCTAGAGAATCTAAAATAACCTACGGTAATCCTGAAATTATGGTAGAGTTAAAAAACTTCCAACAATTTCCTCCAACCCTGCAACAAAATTTTGTCGATATCTATTTTTCAACAAACTTTGCGAGAACATTTCCTTATGATGTATGAGTACTATTTAAATCCACAACCATACCCTAAATAGCATTGACTTGACACGGAATTTGGGAGTGTCCCAGCCTCAGATCTCTTCGAAATTGTAAACAGTCTATCCTGTATTTTAAAACCTAGTGTACATCCCTAGTCCCTAAATTACGACAAAAAACTCGAAGAAGTTGAAGGAGTTAAAAAAGCCGGTTTTAAAGGCCAAGGGCCGACGTTAATAAATCTGTGTGCAACAAGTGCCCTTTCCCATCTGAAAAGCACGTTCGTCTAGCCAGAATCCCATGTTATTTCCAGTTATTTCCAGTTATTTCAAGACGGGAGATCCAGCGGTGCATAATAAATCGTAGTAATAAAACCGAGGCCCTGCATCAAGTACCTACGAGACGGACTTAAGGAATGTAAGGTTCTCTTCTGTTATTGTGTTCCTTACTTTAAGTATAATTTTTATCTAAAGTCAGGGCTTATGTAATCATCTTGACACGATATGGCCAAACTACAAAACCCAATCAACGACTTGAAATTTGAAACAATTGTATATCCTGTAAATACGAAAGCTAAGTTCGAATCGACAGAGCATTTGACCCGTGGGGGTCATTAAAGGTATTGTCAATTAAATATCTTTAAAATAAATACCACAAGACATAGAATAACCTGAACATTTATATTTAACTGTCCTCTTATTCCTAATTTTGTGACTGGTATTGATTTTTGTTGTTGGTTATCTATAAATTATTGTCGTAAATTCCCTTCTTAAAGGGAATATGTTGTGGTATTGAATTCCATTACTTAATTAATTTAAAATCCAATTACTCCCATTCTAATCCTGGGTTAAACGGAACCCTGGTCTAATTTATCTGGAGCCGAACCTTCATTCATCTTGGTTCCTGCACAGACTTAAAGTCTCGAGTTATTTTCAAAACTCTAGCCGACTAATATAAAAAACCAAACGTCATATTATAACTTAAAATAAGAGGATTAGGAATCCCAAGCCAAGCCCTCTAAAAATAAGTATGCACTTGACCCTGAAACCGGTTAGCAAACCAAGGGACAGCCCTCCTATTAGAATAGAGTGGGTTTAAAATCCCTTAATCCGATGGGTTTAATTGCCGTTCCATCCTCAAAAAAATAAATATTTACAGACTAAAGAAGTTTAAGTTAATTAACTATTTATTTTATATTTTATATAAAACAGCACGGAATTTCCGAATTACTGTAAAACTGCCGTGATTTAATAACAAAAAATTCGATAAAATAGGGATTTAAATTAAAAATTAATATTCCCTGCTTGGTCAACACGTTGAACGTCGGTCCAGTGCGCAGTGTGGTCCAGCAAGAGTCTCGACAAAATCTAGACGATGAGATCGTACTCACACACACACACAGACACACACACAACATACACTAGAGGGACGTTCACAACGTCTCTCAAGATCAAGGCAATTGGATTGTTGGTGACAGGAGAGGAAAGTCAAGATCCCGGAGTCAGTCTTCTCCAGGCCCTTGAGTCCTTCACACGTTCTCTCAAAACGCTCCTGCAACTTTCTTTCGATTTTCCAGTCAATCAATTCTCCAAAATCCAGCAGTTTCTTCATCATCCTCTGACATCGGTGATTATTATGTATTTTCAGACTCTTTTGAAATGCATTTGTCCTGCTGGCCTACATTGATTTGATCTGTATGATCGGTCATCGGTCATCGGTGTTAGGAGTATTTTGTTCGGATTTTGTTACGGAGTTGGTTCAGTTGGTGGATGGATAAATAAGTTACTAAAGACAGTTTCTGCTTCCGTGTTCATTACAACTTATAGTTTGGATTTGGACTTGGACAGTTAATTTCAAATTTGTAATTACTGTGTACTGGAGAGAAAGTGTTGAATTTGAATGGGAAACTTAAAATAGGATCGGATCTTTTTTGTCGTTTGTTTGGAAGGTTACAAGGTGAGTTTGATTCTTTAATTTGCAGTTGCATAACACATACAACATAAGTACAAAGTATTAATTTAGCAAGAACATGGAAGTTTCTGAGTTTTTTAAGAAAAATCTTAATTTTTTAATCGACTCCTATGTCCTAACACCACTTATGACCTCCTTCCTGAGTAATTTCCATGCATTGCACATTGCAATTTTCTGTGAGGTCACATTTTAAGGGCACAGTCAACAGTTTGCAGTAGTGGCCTTTCACTTCACACTTCTTTTTTTAAACTCCCAATACAGGTCGCAGGTTTGCTTCTTTAAGGTTAGGTTAAGTTATTCAGAAGAAAACATGAATCTAAAAACGAAAACAATTCACAATTCGGTATTTGTTTTTCAAATTATTTTTTTCTGATTGATTGGACTAGTTCATAGTTTGTAGTTGGTCAACCTAACTTTAAAGAAGCAAACCTGTATTGTGGTGGAGTTTAAAAAAACAGTCGTAGGTCACTGCGACCTCCGTTATTGACGGTTTTAGATTGTCACAATTTCTGACTTTTACATGTCATTAAAAACGATTTTTTAGTATGATTCTTCCTAAAAAGCTTCAAAATATTTTTTTGGGTCTCATCAAGCAGAGTCCTACCGAACGGTGGAAAGTGTAAAATTTCTTTAATCTATAATGGGATTTTTTGTTTTATGGAAAGGCAAGCATGTCTCATATTCCCCCCAATATGTTGAGAAACGTTCACATGGGCAAATACGCTACAGAGTCTTAACAGTCAAAATTAATCTAAAAATATCCATATACATAAAATTAGCCGTCTATGGGTAACTGATGTTCCAGGTATACGTTTTTTACTGGGTTGACTAAACAAAAAAAAATAATTCCAGGGGAAAAGGGTTTCTAGGGGAGGGTGCACTTAAAACAATGAAACAAGATACTGTCTTCATCATAATTAAAATTCCAAGGTGTTTATTTCTTAATATCGAAATATCGCTGCCCCAGCCGGCAGCCATCCAAGCGACATGATCCAACGTTACTTTCGAGATACTCTTGATTCTAATTACCGTAAATATTGAAATTCCATAGCTTTAGTCAATTTCCCTTTGCTCCTAAATGTTACTATGAAATCTATATTACGGTCAGACAACATCATACGTTATCAAGTATTACCCGGATGCGGATGGGGAAAAAAATTAAATTTAACTTATCTGACTAATTTAAAATAGAGTTTCAAATATACTCTGAAATTTTATTCAATTTTGGACATTGAATTTAAAAATTTTCGTTCTTTTAGATCACAATACGGAATCATAGTTGAATGTCCTTAAAACCGGTAGTCGTTAACGCTTCATTTAGGAATCTAAATCCAATTTCGACATTCCAATTCAATTCAATTATTTTTCTAATAGACCTTCTATTCTATTACGACATTTGAATGTAGTCGGAAGTGAGCCTCTTCTGCCGGCCGGGGTGGCGATATTTCGATATTAAGAAATAAACACCTTGGAATTTTAATTATGATGAAGGCAGTATCTTGTTTCATTGTTTTAAGTGCACCCTCCCCTAGAAACCCTTTTCCCCTGGAATTATTTTTTATTTCATTCTTTTTAGTGATTTTTTTCTCAAAGTACTTAAATATGACTATATTTGGAATAAAACGATATAGAAGCGTATATTATGTTTAAACGTGGGTTTAATATGCCTCGGTCACTAAGCAACTATACTTTATCTAACGTGTCTTTAAAGCTTATATGCAATTAAAATTCTATGCAAACTGGTTGTTTTCAAAAATTCGTATCTCAAAATATTATCAATAGAATTTTAAAAACTTTTTTTCAGAATTTAAAGAAATAAATACGATTCAATAATTTCAATAACCAAGCTACGACAGGTCAATGCAAATGAGGTTTCAAGTGATTTTAAAATTTGAAATTGAGTTTTGAGCATGAAGGGAGATAATTTTTGAACTTTTGACCTTCGAGCGGTACATGTACGCTTGCTGACAATTCCGAATAAAAAAACCGCGACGATTTTGGTCAACGGACTAAGGCTGTAGGTCATCATCAATTTTGGAGGGGTAGGAGTGAATGCATATCTAGGGCTTGGCCCGTAACCGTTGCTATGGTTACTTTTCGACTCCCCTAGAAAAAACTGAAATAGCCAACAATTCTTTAAAAAAGTTTGAACTGGCGTAGGCGATATGACCGTTTGAAATTCCATGACGTGTGACCTGGGCTAACCTGACCTAACATAATATTGTACGTAAACGGTCGTGCGACATATCGATTTACACCGTTGTACTTTGACAAATGCTTTGGCTATGTTGGAATTCTAAAATTTTGACCCCTTGACCTTGAAACGGTCAAAGTTGTCGAAATTTCGACATTTTTGTGTGACATATCTATTGACAACTTCTTTCGCCGAGAAATCATTTGGTTGTGTTGGAATTTTTAAATTTAACACCTTGACCTTAAAATATTCAAAGTCGTCGAAATTTCTATATCATCGTGTGATATAGCGATTCACATCTCCTTCCACCGTGAAGACTTTCGGTTAAGTTAAAATTTTGAGCCCATGACCTTTGAAGCTGTTTAAATTATCGAAATCTCTTCAGAAATTCATTCTTAGGGCTTTAAAGAAAGTGTGGAGGTGCAGGTGTTGTTTTAAAAACATTGCACATACATTGTTTAATTTAATTGTTTAAAACCAAAAGTAAGGGTTTTAAAAACTCGGTCACTCGCTTGCTCATCAAAAATGACATGTTCTTCTTCCACCGAAAAGCTCTTACATAAGCTATTTTAGGTTCCCGGATAGCAATAAACTTTAAAGTAGTGTCGTACAGGTTAACTGGAGTTCTGACGTCCTGTCCGTCCGTCGTTGACATATAGATAGAGAATATAAGAGAACAGAATACGGAGGCTGCATTCACGTTTGTTTTGGGCGTATGTCTGACTCTGAAGGTACTATAATACTATTGCTTATCGGCTGAGCTCCAGTATGGCCCGATACGGGCCTCTGGCTGCCTAATATAATAGTATAAATCACATTTCTATGTAAAACTAAAGAAGTAAAGTTTTCGTAGTTTCTGCTCACGGGTCCTTTGTCCTTAGGAAAAACAAAAAAAAACATATTATTGCAAATTCCTAGCTCCAAGGTCCAAGGCATCCTTTTGTGTCATGAAAACTCGTCGGGATTGGCAGTGATCGTACATCGTACAGCAAGTTGTTTCTTTCAGCGTTTCTAGATTTGCATTTTTGAAGACGAGGTCTTGGCAGATAAACTGTGAAATGAAATAGCCAGTTGTAGAAGCTATAATATCCAAAGTTAGATAACTTTAATTATTTCTCCTGGCTTATCGGTTTAATTTTGAATTTGGATTTTAAGCTTTGCATGTACTCAGGTAAAAGTTCATAGGGAAAAGAAAAATGAAAAATACGACATACTAGTTAGGTACAAGTAAAACTGTTTTAAATGAAGATTTTTAGAGGAATATCATGAACTAATTTGTTTCGGGAATATCCCCATGAATTTAAATTTTAAACTTTGAAGACTTTTGCGACCTTTGTATCTGATTTCTATTGGAAATAGAGTACAATGAATAGGATTATGAATACTCTGATATATTCTAAAATTTAAACATGATAGGGAACTGGATTTTAAACTCTGCACAAGGCAGTAAATAATCTGAATATGACTTTCGTTCGAATACATATTAATTAGAGGGGGGGGGGAGGTTATTTCGGAGGTTTTTATGTTCTATATATATTCTATAAAAAGCTGCCCAAAAATGTAGGCGTCTATTTAGGGGACAGAGGCTAGTATTTCCAGATTAGTTGTAAACAATAAAATGCAATAATCTTATAAGGTACCACTAGATCACTTATGATATGATTTTAGAGGTTAGAGATAACGAGATAAGACTGTGCTTAGTAATTCGTAAGCAATATTCTAACTAGGACTAGGAATTCTTGGATTATCGCTAATCTTTTGCATATCATCAATATCATTCATTCCTTATAAATGTGGTTTTCCAAATTTATTTATCTTCTCTTCTAATCTTTTAAATCCTGAAACCTCTAATCTCTTCGGTTGTCCATCAGATAAATGTTACTTGTTACAAATGCTGACGCTCTATTTTAAATAGTCCAATAGTTCCACTTTGCTTTGTAAAATATTATATTATTATTTTCCATCCTCCAAGTAAAACGAAACATTAATCTTAAAATCTTCATTAGGCTAATTTTACAAATCTCCAACTTGATCTTAAACCCGAACCGAACGATAAAGGGACATGATACATGTCGTCTTCTGATTGAAAAGAGGAGCACCCTTCCATACTAAATGTAAAAACACTATTATTAAAGCTAGGGTGTAGAGGTCGAACTAAAATCAAAACCATGCGTTTCAAAACTTTTGTCATCTATTCATCAGGCTTGTAAAATCCTAAATAATTATACTACTCGGGAAATGAACCTCCTTGTCCATCATTATTTTACTATTTTAAAGGAGAATTTGCGATAAGTTTTTTGTGAAATACAGAAATTAAACACATAATTTTAAATCATTGGCTCTACATTGAATTACTCTTAGTCCAGACGTAAATGTCCTTATATGTTCGAATGCTCAGAAGAAAAAATAATTTTTTCAACAAACAAAAACAATCAGCTTGATTGTAACTTGGAGCTATATTTATTTTAATGACTAGTTTTATTTCATGGTTTACTTTGAAATTTAATGGAGTTGTTGTTTTTAATGTTTTTAGCTCGACTTGGATTGTCCCTCCAAAACCAAGCCAATAGCTGTCCGATCTATCTAAGCATTCCATCAAAGCGGACACTAGGTATTAATAATCTGAATTTTTTAAGTTAAATTCCCTGTGCTATTTGACTCACCGGGTAAAACACTTTTTGTCTATATTAGCAGCATATAAATATATTCCATTGCTTTGATATGGGATTCGATATAAAGAGGGCAAAGAAACAAGGTTTACTCCACGAGTCAACGAACACGGGAACTTAATTTCTGGAATATTTGTCGTTATTTTATTTCATATTTTACTAGATATCATATTGTGCCATTGTTGTGTAATTACAGGTATAGCTGAAGAGAATCATCATGGGACAGAATAAGAGTATTCACATGTACAACAGTACATCGGACAAAACATGGGTCCAATGTTCTCAATCAGACCAGCAAGGTTACCTCTACAATGGATCCAGCTTGGAATTTGGAGTTGGGAAGGATGGAAACAAAGATGTCCAAGTGATGGTCTATGACAACCGGGGGCGGTTGTGGAAACAATGCAACTACACCAGCTGGTGTGACGATTCCTGGATAATTCGCCGTGACGGTGTCAAAAAACAAAAGTATGGATCTGGATTAAGCGTTGAAGATCCAAATGGGGCATTTTATCCCTGGACGACGGATAACACCAACTTCTTCGCCGAGGAAGAGCGCCGTGAAGAGGAAGAAAGGCGAAGACAAATCGAAGCGGAACGACAGCGAGTGGAAGAAGAAGTACGCCGTGTGAAGGAGGAGATGGAGCGGAGGGCACGAGAAGCTTGGTTGAGAGAAGAGGCTAGACGTCAAGCAGAGATCGAAGCAGCTAAAAGAGCGGAGGAGGCAAAAAGAGCTGAAGATATTCGAAAATTCAATGAAGCTCAAAAAGTTGAAGCCGACCGACAAGCTGAACTAGCTCGAAGAGCTGAAGAACGCCGGAAAGCCGAAGAAGCCCGCAAAGCGGAAGAGGCCCGAAAAGCGGAAGAAGCTCGCCAGGCTGAAGAAACTAGAAAGAGAGACCAGGCCCGCTGGGAGGAAATGGCCAGACGAGATGAAGAAATTCGAAAATTTAACGAAGAACAGGCCAGAAGATATGAAGAAGCTCGCAGGGCCGCAGAAGCAAGAGAAGCTCAAAAAAAAGAGGAAGCTCGACAGGCAGAACTGGCGCGGCTAGCCGAGAAAGAACGAAAAGAAGCCGAAGCACGTCATGCAGAGGAGCTACGGAAAGCAGAAGAAGCCCGAAAAGCAGAGGAAGCTCGTAAAGCTGAAGAGGCACGGAAGGCTGAAGAAGCCCGAAAAGCAGAGGAAGCTCGTAAAGCTGAAGAGGCTAAGAAGGAGGAGGCCCGGAAGGCAAGAGAAGCAGAGGAAGCAGCTGAGCGAGAAAAAAGACAGAAGGAAATAGAAGAATCTGCCGAAAAAGCTGAACGGGAAGAAAGGAGGAGGGCATTGGAAGAAGAGCTGGAAAGGGAAGAAGAGAGACAACGCGAGCAAGAACGGCAGCGACAGAAAATGCGACTGTCCATCATGATGATGGCCCCGATGGCACCTGTAAGTTATTCTACACCGATTAGCGAAGAGGATCGAGTTCGGTTCCTCGTCAGCGAATACTTTGCAACCCAAGGCGACGATCCAGCTGTCAAAAAAGCGGAAACAGAACTTCTGGCTAAATTAACTTCCGAAGATAAAACCAGCATTGTGGCCGAGTACTCCACCCCACAAATCAATTGCCTTGCTCTTACAGCCCTGGAGTATGTGGTCCGGTCTCAGGAGTCATTCCAAGCCTTTCTGCAAATGGCTAATGGATTGGGTCAAATGATGTGGCCTCTTTACACAAAACCAGCTAATGAAGACCCAGCAGTGCCAAAACCAGAACTTCATCCCGGGATTCTTGAGACGGTAAGATCTATCGAATCTGCCCTCGGGGAACAACTGAAATCCCGAATAAAGGACAAATTTCCAGACGAAGTTTATCAGCTCCTCTTTGGCATCGATACTTCCATGAGCCAGGGTGTCTACGCCTCTTGCATTCTTGTCCCTCTTCTTGAACAAATCAAGTTTCCAGAAGAGACGAACACGTGGCGAATTGTTTCGGACCTACTAGAAGGGGATTGCATTGAAGATCCCTTGGTTTTGAAATCCATTACCGAATCCTGCATCGGACAAGATATCAGCAAACTGTATGGTGACCAACGTGTGGATCTCCTTCAAATCCTGTCTTACTCCATCACTTCCGACGCTTCAGAAATTAAAGTCAAGAAGCTCATAAATGAATTCATTACTCCTTCTCAGCCACAGAGTGAAAAGCAATCCACTGAATTTGATCTTGAAGATTTTGTGGAAGTTGAGCGACACCAGGTTATTCGAATCATCGATCACATGATTCGACTCGGTTGGTACGATACAGCAGAGAAGATCATCCCACTCGACACCATCACTTACTTTGATGACTACTTTACTTCCTTCGAACTCGCCGATGACACAGTCAACTACTTCATCACCCTGCTGTCGATGGACAAATACTCAGTAAAAGCTTCCACATTGTTGGCGAAAGCTGCCGTTGTCGACAAAGCCAAGCTGGTAATTGGATCTTTAACTTCTTTGGATTTCCTCGTCGAGAAGATTATAACTCCTTCTGTTGACCTCCAAATCCAAACAAATTTGATAAGCCTGCTAACTTACTGTCGCATGTATTTAGCTACAAAGGTCACCCCGGAAAAGATTCAACAACTAGTTGCAATTTTCACCGCCCATATCGACCAGTTCTCTTCGACATACACGTGTGCGGGAAACGAAGGTAAATGGTTCCAAGGAATCTTGCAGCTCATCACCCTTCTTTTACAAGGTCGTAATCTGTGTCCTAAAATCCTCAAGGAAGTCGTCCAAGCCGTTGGTCCAAAGTTGGAGAAGAATATTTTGGATTACAGCAACCGAGTTGAGGAACATGCGGATATCGAAAAATGCCTTGCCAAGTCCGTTCACTTTCTTCTTGTCCCCTTTGAAGCTGTCGGCCAACAGGGATATCCCATTGGGGAAAATACCTTGGAAATACTGATGACGAAGATCTCCAACGATATTGGGCACTCGGATCCACTTGTAATCTCGGACATTGCACGAGTTCTGATTACAGCTATTCCAGCCATGAAGAAGGGGGATCTTAGCGCTTCTACCTTGACGGACGCATACACCTGTTTTGTACAACAAATGTCACAGGAGGAGAACCGAAAATATGGAAATATTTGGAAACTTTTGGGAACGATACTGTCATCGTGGGCGGAATTCCCCGAGAATCTCATCGAAACAGCTTTGGATTACTTGCTATTGAAGTACGATCAACAAACACTGAAGGACTTGACAGAAGTAACTACGGTAGATGCTCGTGCGTATTTTGTACAAGCTGTAGGCCACCGAGCTCAAGATCAACAGTTATCCAAAGTACCAAATGTCGGGATCAAACTGGCCAAAATATTTGCAACCCTACCTGGCTCTTCAACCTTTTTACTGAAGGAAGTTATCTCCGCGTTGATGTCTTGGTTGGGGACCGATGGGTACCGACTAAGCAAGGGGGAAGTTTCCAATTTCGTCGAAACTTTAAAGACGAAGCGGTCATCGATTGACGATGACGATTTAATTGTTCAAGCCCTGTGCCAACTACTGAAGCTGAACTACCCGGATGATTCGGATGACCTGGGAATCATCTCATTTGCGAATTTATTAATTCAGGAAGGATTCGACTCAAAGCGAATCAACAGTAACGATGAACTTAGCCGTGCCTGCGATTTAATGATCCAATTTGGACATCAAAACTTTGCTAAGAACAAGGAGATCTTCACAGTTGAACGAGCCACATATCTCAAGGACGAGATTAATGCCACAACAGCAAAAGCCAGTGCCGATCCGAACATTCCTTCAACTACTCTCGACTTGAATTTGATGACGCAAATCATCCGAATATTCTGTCTCCGATGGGAAAGTCAAGAATTTCAAATCAACAAAGACGAGATCATCACTTTCATCAATACAGTTGAAGATCCGAACCTGAGCTTCTTCCCTGAAATCGGACGCGCCCTTCTGAGACTGGTGATTAGCCTCAATCCTCAAGCTGACCATCCCGATCATTGGTCTGTGATCTCTACCAGTCTAAATTATTATCATCACAATCAGGCATTTGACGAAGATACAATTCAACTTCTCAAAATTGTCACAAACGTCCCACAAGTTCCGAAGGAATGGATTCTCGAAGCTTCGAAGGTTCTTGAGTCCGGGTTAAGACATGGATTTATTTCAAATCCTGTATTGGAAAAACTGAGCGAGTTGGAGATCAGTTTGAATAACATGATCACGGATGACAACATTGAAATTTGGGAACGGTCCGTTTTGATTGGATTTTTGTTGGAACTGAAGACTGGCTTGTCCAAGGAAACTACTGGGTTATTCGAAAAAACCTCGGGAAAATGGATCGACAAGGCTTCCGATCTCACCAAGAGTTATGCGGCATGGACCAAATCAGCAGTAGCAGAACGACTCAACCAGAGCAAGGAGGAAGTTCCATTCTCAATGGAGTTTAAGGACCTTTGGATGTACAAATGGGCAGAGGTGGACTATTCCGGAATGACAGATTTCTTGAGCCAAATTCGACACTCGAAGAGCCTATCACTCCGCTCCAAAACCCTCGCCTTTTGTTGCATGGCAGAGTGGACTTCCAACCAAAATGAGAAGGACGCAGCCCTTGAGTTTAACTTACAAGGTCTCAAGTCCCTGGAATGTGGTGGGTCAGAGTCGCCAGCAGGAGAAAAGATTCAATTCGACGATTTCCAAGACTTGGACAAGCTTGTCAAGTGTCCAGAAAACAGAGCCGAGGTCTACTTTCTTCTTCTTCATCAAGGAAAAATTCTTGCCAGATTCGGAGAATTCGAAAAAGGCGAAAAAGTTTTCGAATCTGTAGTATCAGAACTAAAGAAAACTGGTATGGATGTAGCTCAAGGGGAGTATGCCATGGAAAGTGTTACTAAGATTCAATTTTTGCAGGCGGCTGGCAATCTTGATTTTGTTACTCAAGGACACTTTGAAAAGGACTTCCGGGCAATCAGGGACTTTCACGCTCATCTACAGAAATACTTGGAAGTACCAGAACGAGATGCACACGTGAAACAAGTCTGTGGTATTTTGGGAGGACGGCTGATAGAACCCGAAGGATCCACTCTGCTTAACTTTTGTATCGGACTTGGCGAATGGTAAGCAATTTCACATATTTACTGATTGATCATTAAGTTGTTCTTCTTGTTTACATGCAATAAGAGACGATTTTTACTATTATTGTTTTCTATGGCATAGGTACGATATGGAAGTGACATCCAAGTTCCCAATCGACATTTGGCCCTCTGAGCTAGTTCGATCTGAAATATTGGCCCGTTTTGGACTCCAGGACAAACAGAAGGATAAGGACCTGGAATATTTCTTTGCAGATCTCGAGGAGATATGGAACTCGCTGATGTTATTCCACCAGTCGGTTGTACGGGCTGATGTGAATGTCTTTGTGAAGATCCATCAAATTATCGAACTGATGACAAAAGAGGGAATATCGAAGGACCAAGTACCTCTCCTCCTGTTTTGCCTTCACGTCGACATTTCAAAGGATTTCGACGTCTCAACCCTTGCCTCATCCTTCGTAAATGTTCAAAAATTGTGGCTCCAACACGTATTTCCGAAGGAAGTCATCACATCTGAAGTTGCTGAAGCCTTTTGGAAGGCTGCGAATGCCCTCAAGTTTACTTCTGGAACAAAGCCTCTTTTTGTGCTGTGGAACTTCACCAGCAAATTGACAGTGGATTCGAACAACAGTTTATCCGCTGTGTTGGATTTCCTGAATGCCGCTTCCGACCTGAAAATTTCCGTTCCCTATATTAACGATTTGGTGAATAGGGCTGCAGACCAAAATTCAGAAAAGGGCAGTGAAGACAAGTTATCAGTTGCAACTTTGAAGAAGGAAATCGAGTATCAATTCGTCGAGTCCGAAATCCAAGCTTATTTTCCTGACATGAACATTTTTGGGAAAGAGACTTACTCCGTCCTCAACAACTGTCAACTCTTGTGCAAAAGATTATTTGCCGATGTTGAAGAGGCTGTTTGGAGCATCGGAAATGTAAAAGCTCTCTTCGAAATTGTTAAGAGGAAGCTGGCTGCACCGGTGGACCCTGCTTTAGGAGAGGTTAAGACGAGGAACCGAACTATCGGCGCCTTTTCGCAATGCCTTAACCTTATTTACAGTTTTTCGTTTCCGAAGGAGAATCACCCTCAGATAATCGAGGCCTTGAAAACTGCAGAGAATTCACCGGAAACGTGGCTCAACTGTATTCAACCCTTCACTGTGGCCAAGATCAAGAATACTGGGAAGACTGGTGGTGGTGGACTGGAGTGGTCCAAGAAGGAACTTTGGGACTTGCTCAAGAAATCTAATTCGGTTACGAATGCTGAATTCGTCGCCCAACTTGCACTCCTTGAAAAGGACTTTGAGGCAATCGAAGAATGCAAAATGACAAAGGAAGAGCTTCAAAAATGGGCCAAAGATCACGACCGGAAAGCGACAACGCTGATGCAATATGTGTCTATCCTCATTCGGGCTGTGGAAATTGACAAAGGATTCAAGCCAAGAGATATACAGATTATGTCTTTCCTGATTTTACTCAAGACCTTTGAGAACCGGAAGGGGCGTCTTGCTAAAATTGGTACTGGCGAAGGTAAGCTTGACAATTTCTCTGAATTCAATAATATAGTATACGTTAATATAGTATATTTATTAAAAGTTATGTACAGACGTGTCAATTTGTATTCATATATTTAATCTAAATTATTTCTTGTTTTAGGAAAATCAATAATTCTGGCTATGCTAGCAGCGTACATGGTCTTTAAAGGAAAGAAGGTCGATGTAGTGACTAGCAACACTGTCTTGGCTCAACGAGATGCCGAGGAATGTGCATCATTTTACACACTGCTGGGTCTAACTTCCGGAGATTGTACTGGCTTCCAACTTGACAACAAGAAACCGAAACCTTGCTACAGCTTGGATATCGTCTATGGAGATGCATCCGGCTTCGCAGGAGACATTCTTCGACACGAATTCAGTCTCTTAAACACCCGAGGGGATCGCGGTTTCGATGTCGTTTTCATCGACGAGGTGGACAGCATGTTGATCGATCAAGGTGGGCACTCCACTCGTTTGGTCGACAAGATGCCCGCAATGGAACATCTCGAAGTTGTATTCCTAGCCATTTGGAGGCATTTCACGGAGGTTTCTGGACTCATCATTCCCTTCGACGACCAAGACCACGCTCTAACTAAAGTAATAGATGCAGACCCGAAACAAGTTTTGGACGTTCTGGCCAAAATCACCAGGACATATGCCGATGGAACTGCCCTGAGGACAGCATTGATCGACTTTAGTAGCAAGGCTGAAGAAGATGAGTTAACCAATCTGGGAGCACGGGAAGCCGTCAGGACACTTATTCAAGAAGGGGTTTACAAGTTGAACCCTTCAGATGCCGATGCGCCGGAAGACGAGACTGATGAACCAAATCTGAAACCCGTTTCCGATGCCGATATTGACACCATCACAAGACGAAGGTGGTCAGTAGATTCGGAGTCAAATCTTATAAATGTTTGCTCGAAACTTCTGAACATGAATATAATGGTTCTTGCTGTGGATGAAAAAGAAGGTCTCGGTCCATCCGCCAAATACCATGATCCCAACCTGCCTTATGATGGCGATGACGACTCGGAGAAGAAATCTGTATTTCTGCTTGAAATGGACGGCGATATCTTTGAAATGACTCCAGTGCCAGACCTGACTCAGTACATCAAAACTAAGGTTTCTGCTTCTGTGATTCAAATGCTGGCAATTGCAAAAGACACATCTGCTGATGAAGACGAGGCCAAACTGTACTTGCCTCCTCATTTGAAGAACCTTTACGACACGAAACTGATCAAGTGGATCCAGGCGGCCATGTCTGCTAAATTCCAAATGAAGGAAGGTCGGGACTACCTGATCAAGGAAGACAACGATCAAATCCGTCGGATTGTCCCAATTGACTACGAAAATACAGGAGTCATCCAAGAATCTACGGTATGGGGTGATGGTCTCCACCAATTTATTCAGATCAAGCATCAGCTAAGCATAACTGCTGAGAATCTCGCCACCAATTTCTTGTCGAACATGGTGTTTTTCCAAAGGTACGCACGAGGTTAAATTTAATATCGGTTATTAAAGCAATATTGCAGATTAAATATATTATAGAAAAGTAAACCTTTTTTGTAATCGTTTCGTCGCATAGTAGCCAATTAGTCCCAATATCTCTTGTTCATGATTATAACCTGATGCATTTATTAACTTGTTCACAAAATTTACTACGTGACATATTTTATATTTAAAGGTACAACAAGGACATTTACGGAGTCACAGGAACACTTGGTTCAGAACCGGAAAGAAAAATGCTATCGGAAATGTACGACGTGGACACTGTTGACATCCCCACCTTCAAAGTAAAGCAACACGCTTTTCTCACTGACATCGTGGCCCCGACCACCCAGCAATGGCTAGCTTCCCTAACCACCGCCGTTCTGGCTGTAGCTCGTCAAAAAAGGGCTATGCTCATCGTCTGCAAGACAATCAAGGACGTTGACAAGATAGAAGAGTACTTACATCAACGGGAGCGAACGTTTGTTACTGGGATCAAACGGTGTTTACGGTACACCCGAACAGATGACGATAAAGAGGTTGCGGCTATTGTAGGAAAACTAGAACCAGGGACCGTGATCCTTGCCACAAATCTGGCTGGGCGTGGAACCAACATTCAGATCGATAAAGACGTCATTCTCAACGGAGGTCTTCATGTCTGTATTGCCTTTCTCCCTAAAAACTTCCGAATTGAAGAACAAGCGAGTGGTCGAGCGTCGAGGAAAGGTGAACCCGGCTCCAGCCAATTAATCATCAACAACGAAGTGGATGGACTATTCGAAAATATCAAAGAGTACTTGAGTCCGAAGGAGCTGAAGATGAAGAGAGACGAGGAAGAGTCTAAACGAGTCGACGAAATCCGAAACGAAATCATACCGGAGCTGAAGAGAGAGGACATCATTTTCCAAAAGTTCTGTCGGATCCGAAAAAGCAAGTATGGGGATTCGACGGATTACGTGTCCAAATACAATTTATCTGCCCTCGATGAACGGTGGGGAATTCGGTTGGACCTGTCTAAAATTACCAAGAAGAGTCCAGAAGCAGTTCAGATGAACTTGGACAACGAACTGAATGAGCTGGAAAAGAGTGTCGACACCGTTGAAAATCCAAACTACCACATTCTGATCGGAAATCGACACAATGCCGCGGGGAAGTACGGCCAAGCCACAGCCAGTTTCGACGCTTCCATCAAAATGGACAAAAGCTTTTCCCAAAATGCCTTCTACTTCCAGGCTTACGCCATCATTAACGACTTCGGAGATGGTTACAAAGAAAAGGCAGTCGAAAAGTTGAATGAAGCCGTCAAGTTAATTCAAAATGTCCAGATCCCGAATCTGATTGGTTGTCAGTCATTAGGAGTTGGATCTGGGGGCGAGGCTCCTCGAGAACTCAAAGTTGATGAAAAAGTGGTCGAAATTAAGGATGATGATTCTGAATTTACGAAACAAATCGTCAACAAAATCAACATTTTGAAGGTTCAGACTAAGAGCATCGAAAAGGCTTTTGAGCAAATGGATAAGGTAGAATAATCTCAACATGTTCATTTGTTATGTTTGCACACTTTCTGTATTCACATTTAAAATTGTAATGCATTTTGCAATTGATTTGAATATCCATTTTATTTCCTACATTAATTTCAGTATAAGGAAGTGGAAGCGGAATTGGTCGGAGTGGAGAATTACTTCCAAGAGCAAGAAATCAAACCACCTCAGGCCGAAATCGACGAGTTCCGAGCAGCTGGTCTTATCGGGTTTATCAAAGTGAAACAAAAGCCATCCCCTTGGTGGGCACTACTTGTGGTGATTTTGCTTGGAGTGGTACAGGTTGTGGCTGGGGCTGCACTCGCAATTGTCACAGGTTCAAAGATTTATAAGTTATTGTCAGGATTTCAAGTATAGTTAAATCAGAAGATATTTTGAGAATTCTTTGCTTGTATTTCTGGATCGCAAGATTGCTTAATAAAATCGGTTAAAATTATCCTTTTTAGGTGGAGCATTCGGAACAGGATTGATTATCGACGGAGTAGCCGACTGTGTAACCGGAATAAAGGCTGCCATCAACGGGGAATACATTAGCCTCGGAGAGTTTTTCAAAATGAAAGCAATTATGGTCGCAATTTCCATCGTGGCAGCTGGTGTGGGCGCAGCCATTTCTGCAGCAGCCCAAACCATCAAATCCATCGTTGTGAATTTGGCAGCAAAGTTCGTAATGACAGGAGTAGGGTCCATCGTTTCCAGTTTTGCTACAACAGCCCTTAACATTGGGATGGCGGCATTTAAAGCGATCAAGGCGTTTGGCTCAGCCATTTGGAAAGGAATAAAATGGGTCGGAACCAAACTACTCAAAGGTCTGACATATGTCGGGAAAAAGCTAAGGCTCGACAAGGCTTGGACCAAATTGAAGACTCTCTGGACTAAGGTACGAGAATATGCTGTAAAACAATGGGGAAAAGTCACGGAATATACTACAACAAAGTTGGACAAGTGGGCTTCAAAAGTAATGTCCGAGACACAGAAGGAAAAACTCAAGCTGGTCTCCAAATTAATCGGAGGAGAACTTGCGAAGACTGGACTTATGGAAGGATTCAATTGGGTTCTGAACAGTACTGTGCTCAAAGGGCTTACTGAGGCGATCAAGGCTGTCATCGAACCACAGCTGAAAACAGAAATCCAGAATCAAATGGCGGCACCAGAAAACCACACCAAAATCGAGAAGTTCTTCACACCTGCCAAAGACAAGCGAGAGTTCGATCAACTTGCAGTGCTCTTCGTACGGATGGGTCCTTCCATTATCAAGAAGGACTTTGGGCCAGCACCCTCTAAAACCACTACAACTGTCATCAAGGGGGTTAAAGCCGTGAACGATGAGATAACTCGAATTATGGCTGAAAAAAAACGACAGAACTCACCGACCAGTTCTCGGAATACGATTGCCACCGTAATCAGTTGGACAACGGAGAAGATCATTAAAGCAGTTAGTTTAATCACGCTCATCAAAACGTTAGCGACATATGTTAGCGCCGTTTTCGAAGTTCTGAGGAAAGATTTGGAGAAGAAAACCGGAATTTATGCTCCAGACGAAAAGGATAAGAAGAAGGAGGAGGGAAAGGAAGAATCCGTCTACATCAAAACCGACGATGGGGTAAAAATGATGGAAACTATGATCTCATCCGCCGCAACAAAAATGTCCAAGGACATTGCTGCCAATATGGCGAAAATGATCGAGACCGGACTAATCAAGCCGTACATCATTGATGCCAACGTCAAGGATTTGGTGAAGAAGCTCAACCCTTTCAACAAAGACAATGCTATTGCGGGATTGGAAGAGCTCCAGAAGAATAACAATCATCCTGAAAGAAATAAAAAGGCATCCATTTGGGACATCATCAAAGGTTCGTCTTTCTAAGTGGTTATGTTACTTAATAATACTAGTCTTTATTTTAGGTTATGTTTTTGTATCCAAATGGAGTATACCTAATAAATTTTTTTTGTGACTTCAGGTATCCGAAGGAAGGATCCAGCACCACCGGGACCAACCCCCGTTGTTCCTAGCCCGACCGTCAACACTCCACTTCTTGCAGGCGAACAACTGCGGCGGCAGTATACCCTTCTTTCTGCAGAAATCGATCGACCAGTCGAAGTTTACCGTAAGAACCCACAAACTGGAAACGTGGAATTATTTACATCTGTTGGAGGAATTGGCCGCCGGGCATCTTTTCCGGCATCCGGAAGTCGAGAACCGGTTCGAGTATATGTTAGCCGAAATGGATTCTCTCGTTCTCAAAGTGATGACGGCGTCCGCTACAACCCGATCCTCCGTGTCGAAGGTGGAGGTTTGGAAATAGTTCCGCTCAGTTCCATCACTTCCGGAGGAGTTGCCGGTAGGGATCCCAGCCTGATTGCTTCCTGCGCTGTACAACCGAATGTCACAGAAGAAGGTATTACAAAGGTCACTCAACGACTGCAAACTCAGGAACGGTTCCTTCGTCATCAGCAACGGATTCGGGTTTTGGGTCGAAGTCGATCCCAGTAATAGCTTCCACCTCCCACAATATCCTAATTATTATGTTAAAAAGCTCATGAACGGTTTTGGTAGTTTCTCTTTGGGATTGACTATTGTCGTGTACCAAAAGAGTTTGGGAAATGTTTACAGAGTTTTCATAAAAGTTAAGTTATATGTAAACGTTGCGGATTTGAATTGGTATATGGTTTAGGAATCATTTGTATTATAGTATTATGGCTTGGTTTTTGTAGTTGTTTTGAAGCGGAAGGAATGTAAGCAAAGGTACTGAATTGATTGATTATAATTAAACGGATTGACTGAAATAAATGTCACTTTTCTCATACGTGTGTTTCTTGATTTTTGAAGACAATTATTGCATAAGTCATAGTCAGGAGATGATCGTCATTCTTTTTAACAAGAAACATAGAATAGTGACATACATGCAATGACTGCTTTGAAATTATATAAATGTATTTCAATTAAATCAAGTAATTTTATAAATCATAATTGCCTCTAATGGATTTCATATCCCATCAGATTAGGAACTACAGTACATTCAAATAACTGTATTATCAAAGATTAGGATTTATGGTAAATTCATTAATTCGACAGTCAAAATTTAAAAAGGTTAAACATTGATTGATTTTTGTGCCACAACTAATATATCTACTGCCCCCTGAACGAATATGACATTCGTTTTAATGTCCCTAAAGATTATATTCCTGGGAAGTTGGACCAGTTTTTTAGATTTTGACAGCCGACTTGGCTGTCCACCCGACAGTGCGTTTCGACGCCGACGATTGGTATTTTAGTTTATAAGGTAACCTAACCTAACTTCATGAAGCATTCTTCTTTAAAGTTAGGATAGGTTACCATTCTAAAGACATGGGCGTCTCCAAGTTTGTGGAAAGATTATCCGGAATAAAAATTTCGAAAAGTTGACCTGTTCCACAGTTATACTGCTTGTCGACAGACGGACACCAGGTCATTCACATAGTGTATCCACGACTCACAATGATTGGTCTTTTGGTCTTATCACTGTGAATTATTTTCCGTGCTAAATTGTTGTAAAATTTCAAAATGTTCTAAGTGTGCTGTATCTTGACGCGTCAAGACAGAGCACATTTGCAACTGTGCTGTATCTTGACGCGTCAACATGGAGCACAGTTCTAACTGTGCTCTAACTGTGCTACGTCTTGACCCCAGTGTTTACGTTTGCAACGAATAAAAAATAACCTAAAGTGTAAAGTCCCAGTGCTAGTTGACTCACCGGGTAAAACTCGTTTCAGGGAGTCGAGTCCCGTGTGAATAGACTATATATATATGCATAGACGAAACAAGTTTTTCCCGGCGAGTCAACTAGAACATGGCTTTGCCTCTGACTCCCAGTCTCAAGATAGTCATTGGGTAGAAATCGAAATCGAAAAGTCTCTTCACCGCTCCCTGCACTCCCTCATGTATCTTATATGGGTGCTTGCCCTAACTTCACACATTTTTTAAACATAGTGAATATAAAATTGGGCAGCTAATTTTTCGATTTTCATAGTCAGTATGACTTTTAGTTTAGCTGGTAAAAAAATCAGGCGATTCTGAGAGTTCACTCTAGAATACTTTCCTCCGAACCTCCATTCATCCTGGTTCCTGCATAGACTTAAAGTCTCGAGTTATTTTCAAAACTATAGCCGACTAATAGAAACAACTAAACGTCATATTATAACTTTAAATAAGAGGATTAGGAATCCCAAGCCAAGCCCTGTAAAAATAAGTACGCACTTGATCCTGAAACCGGTTAGTAAACCAAGGGACATCCCTCCTAGTAGAATTGAGTGGGTTCAAAATCCCTTAATCCGATGGGTTTAATTGCCGTTCTATCCTCAAAAAATAAATATTTACAGACTAAAGAAGTTTAAGTTAATTAACTATTTATTTTATATTTTATATAAAACAGAACGGAATTTCCCAATTTCTGAATACTCCAATACTGTAAAACTGCCGTGATTGAATAAGAAAAAATGCGATAAAATAGAGATTTGCATTAAAAATTAATGTTCCCTGCTTGTTCTACACGTTGAAGGTTCAGCAATCAAGGCCTGTGGAGAGATAGTCCCAGTCGGTCCAGTGTGGTCCAGATAGAGTCTCGACAAAATCTAGACGATATGAGATCGTACTCACACACAACCTACACTAGAGGGACGTTTACAACGTCTCTCAAGATCAAGGCAATTGGATTGTTGGTGACAGGAGAGGAAAGTCCAGATCCCGGAGTCAGTCTTCTCCAGGCCCTTGAGTCCTTCACAAGTTCTCTCAAAACGCTCTCCTGCAACTTTCTTTCGATTTTCCAGTCAATCAATTCTCCAAAATCCAGCAGTTTCTTCATCATCCTTTGTCCTTGGACATCGGTGATTATTTTGTATTTTCAGACTCTTTTGAAATGCATTTGTCCTGCTGGCCTACATTGATTTGATCTGTATGATCAGTCATCGGCGTTAGGAGTATTTTGTTCGGATTTTTGGTGGATGGATAAATAAGTTACTGAAGACAGTTTCTGCTTCCGTGTTCATTACAACTTAAAGGTGATAGTTTAGACTTGAACTTGGACAGTTAATTAATGGAGAGAAAGTGTTGAATTTGAATGGGAAACTTAAAATAGGATCGGATCTTTTTTGTCCTTTGTTTGGAAGATTACAAGGTGAGTTTGATTCTTTAACTTTGAACTTGCAGTTGCATAGCACATAAGTACAAAAAAGTATTAATTTAGCTAGAACATGGAAGTTTCTAACAATAAGTTTTTTAGGAAAAATCTTACGTTTTTTGCTTAATCGTCTCCTTACACCTTTGACCTTAGGATCTCCTTCCTGAGATCCTGAGTAATTTCCATGCATTGTAATTTTCTTTGAGCTCAGGTTTTAAGGGCACAGTTGACAGGGTAAACCGATCGACATCAGCACATACAGACCATCTCATCGTCTAGTTGAGAGTGGCCTTGCTTCTGTAAGGTGGTTAAGTTATTCAGAAGAAAGCATGAATCTAAAAACGAAAACAATTCACAATTCGGTATTTGTTTTTTAAATGGATTTTTTTCTGATTCATTGAACTAGTTGGTCAACTCTGTATTGTGGTGGGGTTTAAAAAACAGTCCAAGGTCACTGCGACCTGCATTATTCACGGTTTTTGATTTTCACAATTTCTGACCTTTATATAATGTCATTAAAAAGGATTTTTTAGTATGATTTTTCCTAAAAAGCTTCAAAATATTTTTTGGGTCTCATGTCTCATCAAGCAGAGTCCTACCGAACGGTAGAAAGTGTAAAATTTCTTTAATCTATAATGGGATTCTTTGTTATATGGAAAGGAAAGCATGTCTCATATTCCCCCCAATATGTTGAGAAACGTTCACATTGGCAAATACGCTAGAGTCTTAACACTCTTAACAGTCAAAATTAATCTAAAAATATAGTATGTAATAGTATTAATTACGGTTCTATGTAAAACTAAAGAAGTAAAGCTTTCGTAGTTTCTGCTCCCGGGTCATCATCCTTTAGGAAAAACGAGAAAAGAACATATTATATTGCAAATTCCTAGCTCCAAGGTCCGAGGCATCCTTTTGTGTCATGAAAAATCGTCGGAATTGGCAGTGATCGTACATCGTACAGCAAGTTGTTTCTTTCAGCGTTTCTAGATTTGCATTTTCGAAGACGAGACCTTGGCAAATAAACTGTGAAATGAAATAGCCAGTCGTAGCTATAATATTCAAAGTTAGATAAATTGCATTATTTCTCCTGGCTTATCGGTTTAATAGGATTTTAAGCTTTGCATGTACTCAGGTAAAAGTTCATAGGGAAAAGAAAAATGAAAAATACGACATACTAGTTAGGTACAAGTAAAACTGTTTTAAATGAAGATTTTTAGAATATCATGAACTAATTTGTTTCGGAAATATCCCCATGAATTTACATTTTAAACTTTGACGACTTTTGCGACCTTCGTTTCTGAATTTCTATTGGAAATAGAGCACAATGAATGGGATTATGAATACTCTGAAATATTCCAAACTTTAAACATGATAGGGAACTGGATTTTAAATTCTGCACAAGGCAGTAACTAATCTGAATATGACTTTCGTTCGAATACATATTGATTAGAGGGGGGAGGTTATTTCGGAGATTTTGATGTTCTATAATCTATTGTTTCAAAAGCTGTGCAAAAATGTAGGCGTCTATTTAGGGGACAGAGGCTAGTATTTCCAGATTTGTGGTAAATAATAAGATGCAATGATCTTATAAGGTACGACTAGATCATTTATGATATGATTTTAGAGGTTAGAGATAACGAGATAAGGCTGTGCTTCGTAATTCGTAAGCAATATTCTAACTAGGACTAGGAATTCTTGGATTATCGCTAATCTTTTGCATATCTACATATCAATATCATTCATTCCTTATAAATGTGGTTTTGCAAATGTATTTATCTTCTCTTCTTCTTCTAATCTTTTAAATCCTGAAACCTCTAATCTCTTCGGTTGTCCCTCAGATAAATGCTACTTGCTACAAATGCTGACGCTCTATTTTAAATAGTCCAATAGATCCATTTTGCTGATCCTCCAAGTAAAACGAAACATTAATCTTAAAATCTTCATTAGGCTAATTTTACAAATCTCCAACTTGACCTTCCGAACGATAAAGGGACATGATACATGTCGTCTTCTGATTGAAAAGAGGAGCACCCTTCCATACTAAATGTAAAAACACTATTATTAAAGCTAGGGTGTAGAGGTCGAACGAAAGTCAAAACCATGCGTTTCAAAACTTTTGTCATCTATTCATCAGGCTTGTAAAATCCTAAATAATTATACTACTCGGGAAATGAACCTCCTTGTCCATCATTATTTTACTATTTTGAAGGAGAATTTGCGATGAGTTTTATCTGACAAGGAAACATTTTCAGATGTAAAATATCTATGTTTTTTTAAACTGTCTCATTCGAAAGAGGGTGCAAAATAATAAAACTTTAACATTGGAACTATCGGTGAATAAAATCGTTTTGACATAGTAAAGTCGGTGGGAAGGTCAAGAAGCGGGTGCTACTTCGGGATTCCCAATAATAAATCCCCGTTTAAATATTGTCAAAAGGCTGGTTCAGCACAATATTAATTTGGGGGTGGCTCCAATGTTAACTCCCTATCTCGGTCGCGACTTTCCAAGGAAAAGAGATGAAAAGAAGAAAAATCGACTTTCTCCTCTTTCTCCACGTCTCGCCAATGCTAATTTTTAACCTCAAGCCCCCGGTCCTTGACCTTCTTACCGACTTTACTATGTTAAAACGATTTTATTCACCGATAGTTCCAATGTTAAAGTTTTTTTATTTTACTTCCTCTTTCGAATGATACAGGTTAAAAAATATCGGGATTTTACATCTGAAAATGTTACCTTGTGAAACACAGAAATTAAACACATATTTTTAAATCATTGACTCTACATTGAATTACTCTTATTCCAGACGTAATGTCCTTATATGTTCGAATGCTCAGAAGAAAAAATAATTTTTTCAACAAACAAAAACAATCAACTTGATTGTAACTTCGAGCTATATTTATTTTAATGACTAGTTTTATTTCATGGTTTGAAATTTAATGAAGTTGTTGTTTTTAATGTTTTTAGCTCGACTTGGATTGTCTCTCCAAAACCAAGCCGATAGCTGTCCGATTTAAGCATTCCATCAAAGCGGACACTGGGTATTAATGATTTGAATTTCTTAAGTTAAATTCCCTGTGCTAGTTGACTCACCGGGTAAAACACTTTTTGTCTACATTAGCAGCATATAAATATATTCCATTGCTTTGATATGGGATTCGATATAAAGAGGCCGGAGAAACAAGGTTTATCCACG